>OX421903.1:12400000-13600000 GCA_949128165.1 Lathronympha strigana
GAAGAAATATATGAAACTGAGATCTGTTGCGTAAGACATCATCAGTATCTTTGGTTTCAATCTATCAAACGGAGATCTTGAAAAATACTCTAAATGACACTAACCAACTTAACGTAGTTTTGAAGATCGTGGTCGGAGAGTCCGTCGAAGCTGAGGACGTCTCGGTCTCGGCGCGGCGGCAGCGACAACGGAGGGATTTTCGCCGCGAACTCGGGCGCTGGTGTTGATGCTGAAACATTGGTCGTCTGTTTTCATGAGCTGAACACCGACTTTATAAATCGTCCGTGAAGTGCTGGCACGCTAAATGTCGCACAACTAAGTATGGGTGTGCCGTTGTATGCGGGATTAGGTAAATGTGTTTAGCTAGTATGAAAGAGAGCCTCAGAGCCCGAGCCAGAAAATCTCTACAAAAAAAAGCGGAATGATTGATTTGAAGTTTATATTTATAGCTAGCATCAATATAGACTTTGTGACTATAGGGGGGCACCCCCTTGCAATCGCCTTTTTCCATGCCTAGACGGTCAGAGCATTCAAATGTCGTGAAACACTCTTAAGAAAGTTTTATTTGAAAGGGGTTGGAAAGGGAAAGTTTTAATGACTTCCACGCGGAATTCTTGAGCGAAGGCTAACACTTTCGACACCGCGTACCCGCCACGCGGGCACTCGTAAACTTTACTCAGATGCCGGCGTACCCGCTAGTCGGGCAAGAGCTATAAACCTACACGCGACGCCAAAGTACCCGCCAGGCGGGCAAGCATTGCATCTTCGCTACGTCCGCCGCTTGCCCGCCTAGCGGGTTCGCGGCGTGCGGCATTGAGTTGCACGTCGTTGCCCGCCTAGCGAGTACTGTCGGTTTCTGGGGTATTGTTAGAAATTTTGCCTGGTTGCGAAAGTGCTAATTTATCACAGAACTCACCCGAGTCCCTGGTGAGGTCGAGCGGCTCCTGGCCGTGGGTGAGGATCCGCACGGCCTGCCGCCACTGCTGCTGCATCACGCCGTGCAGCTGCGTCGCGATCTGTCCTCGCCGCCGCCGGTGGGACTCCAGCTTACTCTGAAGTAGGGGAATTTAAAGGTTAATACCCTCCTGACTTCCTGCGTCCTATACGTAGTACATAAGTACCAATGGAATTTGGACTCTTTGACAATTTAACAAAGTTACATTTCAATTGGCAAATTTTGATACCCGGTCGTCAGGAGGATACATACAAACGTAAGATACAGATGAATGATCGCGATCGCGCAATAAAATGATCTTTTAAATGGTTTTCCTCCAGAGGGCCGCAACGAATTCAAGCGTCTACATTAAGGAAGTAAATAAACTTTATTCTCTACAATACCTACTGACAACAACATACGTTTATGTAGGTACGACTAATTTGTACACAGTATGAAATGATCGCGCGTGCGCGTTTGTATTTTATTTATAGCATTATTTTGGAAAGTTTATACAATGACTTATTAAAAGAAATAGACACACAAAGCAGAACAAACACGTCAAAAAATGTGGGTCAGAATGACATTAGCGAACAATTTTGCATTGATAATGCTACAAACGATGAATGTTTCGTGCGAAAAAGAGCTTACTGACATAAGCATTAAGTGGCAAATTCATACACAGAACTACCAACTTTTAAAACTTTATAGGCTGTTGGCACTTAACGAAACCTCATGTAATCATGTTCCAAACAAGACTAAGTATATGAAAATGTACTGCAGTTGCAGCACAATTTCTTTTTCGGCTGATTGGGTATCCAGTTCTTTTATTCTACATCATATATCTGAGTTTATAAGACAGTTAAAGTTGTGAGTATAAAAAAATATAATAGTAAGTACTTAAGTATCTTTCGCTATGAAAACCGCAAAAATATCTGACATAATTTTACTCGTACACTTGTACAGCCATAAGAGCGTGTCACACATTTATGCGGCCATCTAGCGGAAGATACTATTGAAAGAAAGAAAGAAAGAAGAAAGAAAGAAATAATTTATCACGGAAATAATCACAATATAGTGTGTACAATACAGTTGCAGTATTATATAGGTACTATTCGTGACAAAAGGAATGGGCTCAGCATATGTTACGTCAGCTTATAACTGCGCAAAGCTGGTTTTCAGTCCGTCCCCTTTTCACCAGAACACATTAACATTGTGCTGCGGGTAGAAACAGCCTAATAAAAGAAGTTTACAGATGTATAGACAGGTATACAGTTTCACCGGGATCTGTTCTGATTATAGAGATTGTGCTTAAGAATTCTAGAAAAAAAAATGCTACTGTTAAATTTGGTAATTTGGTCGGCCAGATTATATACCTACCTACTTACTTAAAAAAAAACATGCAAACATGGTTGTTGGTCCCGGGAACGGATACCGTTATTTTCTCCATACAAAAATAACAGAATCATTTCGTTCCTTTTGGTTTTTTGGCTGATTAATCCATTGTTAATGGGGCAATCTAACAACACGGCCCTTTTGTTACCTACATAAAAGATTAACCGCTTCCGATCCCTGGTTTATCCGTATCAGACAGTTTGCAAGTGACTGTAATATCAACACTAAATCATTAAATAGTTTACCTCTAACAAACCGATTTTCTCGCTGGCTTGAGCCAGTTGCAGTCGGTACAGTTTTATCTCTTCTTTTTGTTTCTCTTCCAACACGTTAATCTCCAATTTGTGCCTAAACAACAAAAGAACCACTATTAAAACGAAAATTGATCTAGAGTATCAAGACTTTTAGCCAGAACAGACACAGTCAGTTTTTTTGAAAAAGAAAAATTCACTGCCTGTTAAAGGTGTCCAGCATAACGCCGTCTTTGCCCGTCGTGTCTTTCTCCAGGTCTCGCTGTCCCGTCTACTGCTGGAACTCCTACAACGAGCCCTAGCATTCGTCTAGCGAAAGATAGGTTGGTGTACAAAGGTCACTTACTAATTCTCGATCCTCACGACCTCCCTGTTGAAGATGTCCAGCATAGCGCTCTTTGTCCCTAGCGTCACTCTTCAAGACCTCCAGGTCTCGCTCAGAGTGTTCCAGCTGGCACTCCTACAACGAGCCCAGCATTTGTCTAGCGAATGATAAGTTGATGTATAAAGAAAACTTACTGCTTCTCGATCCTCGCGACCTGCCTATTGAAGATGTCCAGCGTAGCGCTCTCTTTGACCGTGGCAGCACTCTCCAGGTCTCGCTAAGCGTATTCCAGCTACAGCTGGAACTCCTACAACGAGCCCAGCATTTGTCTAGCGAATGATAAGTTGATGTATAAAGAAAACTTACTGCTTCTCGATCCTCGCGACCTGCCTATTGAAGATGTCCAGCGTAGCGCTCTCTTTGACCGTGGCAGCACTCTCCAGGTCTCGCTAAGCGTATTCCAGCTACAGCTGGAACTCCTACAACGAGCCCAGCATTTGTCTAGCGAATGATAAGTTGATGTATAAAGGAAGGAAAGGAAACTTACTGCTCCTCGATCCTCGCAACCTGCCTGTTGAAGGTGTCCAGCATAGCGCTCTCTTTGCCCCTGGCGTCATTCTCCAGGTCTCGCTCGGCATGTTCCAGCTGCTGCTGGAACTCCTGTAGCTTGCCTAGGACGGCGTCCTCTAACTGCTTCTGGTAGTGACACTTGAGCTCGTTTTTCTGGAGCTCTAGTTGTTTGCGGAGAGACTTTACTTCAGCATCGAGATTGTCCTGAATAATGGAAGAAAAAACAAACTAATAAATAAGTTCCGGCGAGCACGGATGTAATATCAACCTCAGACGAAGGGTGAATATTTTCATTGTAAGCCCCGTTTTGTTTACTTATAACTTACTTTC
This sequence comes from Lathronympha strigana, assembly GCA_949128165.1. NCBI lineage: Eukaryota > Metazoa > Arthropoda > Insecta > Lepidoptera > Tortricidae > Lathronympha > Lathronympha strigana. The sequence continues at coordinate 12,403,806 of OX421903.1, forward strand.
TTCCAAGTCAAGTTAAAAATAAGCTAATGTAATCAAATAATATTTTTGTAAAGATATAACTATAACATACACATTTATTGAGCAAATCGCTACATTGGTCCTGTCTGTCGGCCAACTGCCTCTCCAGGACGGTCGCCCGGCCGCGCTCCTCGCACACCTTGGTCTTCAGAAGTTCCCTCTCCTGCTGAACGAGGGCCGTTTCTTCATCTATGGACTGCAGCCGCCGGGACAGCTCGTCTAGTTTTAGTTTTGATTCGTTGTGATCAGATTTTTCCTGTTAAATAATAAAATAAAATTTATTGCACGTAAAAAAAGTGTACAAAAGGCCGAATAAATGCCTTTGGGCAATCTAAAATAATCTAAAAAATAATAATAATCTAGATATAAATTTCGTAACGCGAGCTAGGCAGCAGTATAGTAGCACTAAACTACGAGTATGTTTTTATTTCTCCAATCTGATAGTCGAACTGGGATATGAAAATAGAGTATAATGCTTCGCTTCTGAGATTATATCTCTCATAGTACAGTCAGTCGCCTACATATGCTTTGTAGAACTCTCTAAGGCGTTTGACTCTGTCAAGTGGCCCAAACTCTGGGAAACGCTAGGATGGGAGCTCCAAAACACTTGGTACACCTCCTGCGAAGACTGTATGAGGATGGCTCTGCCACGGTACGCGCGGACGAGGTTATGGGCGGTCATTTTCAATTCAGCGCCAGAGTCCGTCAGGGATGTATTATTTCTCCACTACTGTTCAATGTGTACACAGAGCTCATAATGAGGATTACTCTTGAAGACTGGACAGATAGCATCTCGACGGGTGGCTTGAAGATTTCTTACCTGCGATATGCAGACAATACCATTTTGTTCGCCACTAGTACCCAACACATGGAAGAACTTCTCGGCAAGATGGAATGCGTTAGCTTTGAGTTTGGACTTGGAATAAAACAAAAATGATGATTGTCGACCGCATGAATAACAATTCTCCAGAAACTACACCAATTGCAAATTGTGATGTGGTGCAGTCATACATTAGCCTGAATTACGAACAATGGCAGATGTATCGACGAAGTGAAAAGGCGTATGAAAATTTCTAGTCGGCGATGGATAGGTTGAGGAAAATATGGAGGAATCGCAACATATACAGAGCCTCAAAAATCCGGCTAGTTCGAGCACTTGTGTTCCCCATATTTCTGTATGCTGCGGAAACGTGGACCCTCCGGGAAGTAGAGAAGATAGACGCCCTAGAGATGTGGTGCTGGAGGAGAATACTTGGGGTATTGTGAACTGAATTTCGTACCAACGAGTCTATACTTCGAGAACTCGGCATCAAACAGCGTTTATGATCTTTGGTGCGATCTCATATTCTCACCTTTTTTGGTCACGTATGCCGCCGAGGCGAGGTGGTGATTGAGCGACTTGTGGTCCAGGGAAAGGTTGAGGGTACCAGGCCACGTGGAAGATCACCTATGAGCTGGACTGACCAGATAAAAACAGCAGTAAATGGCTCATCATCACAACAAGAATGCACGAGGAAGACGGCCATCAGAGAAGAGTGGCGGCGTGTTGTGGAAGGTTGCCACCAACACCTGAAGTGATGACGACGACTCTTATCGACAAAGAAGAGGGTACAGTCAGCGTCATAACTTAGACCTTATTACAATGCAATATGGTCTTAATTGTATAAATATTTTTAAATGCTGACAGTGCACATCACTCTCATATGGATCAAGGTGATTAAGGGACATCAATGTCTTGACAATAAAGTTCGAATTCATATATTTTTATTTAAAACCTTGTATTAATCTGGTACCCACCTTTTCCAATAGATCCTCCAGATTCTTTACACAATCCGTGGACTGTTTATTTAACCGCATGAACGTCTCATAGTTTTCCTTCAAGGTCTCAATTTCCTTATCCTTACTTGCAAGAATCTGGTCTTTACTGGCCAGTGCACACTCTGTGCTGGCCTTGACTTCCTTCATCTCAGACGTGAGTTGCTTACACTTGTCTTGGTAGTCATGGGCTAGGTCAAGGGCTTTGTACAACTCAGATTCAAAATGAGAGGTTTTCTGTAAGTTAAAAGGTTCAAGTAAAATAACTAAGATGTGCCTTTATTACTGAAAATAATTACATACATTACAACATATTCTATTCAATATACGATTTTAAGCTAACATGGTCATTTGCATTATAACTAATATTCTATTCAATATTATTATATTGATAATATTACAAATATTCCAACATATTCTAAGCTAGTATATGTTTCTTAATTCTGTGAGTTATGTGCCTTCTCTTTCTACAGTACAATATTTCTGGGTAAAAGCAGTCTGATTTTTCAGAAATCCCGTATCTATCTTAATGTACCTTAAAGTATATACATACCCTCTGTGCTTCATCAGCAACAGCCTTAAAATTGTCAACTTCCCTCATCATTTTGTCCAATGCACCCTTGTGACGCTCCTCTGCCCGATCCAGGCTGCTTGTGAGCTTCAACCAAGCCTCCCTGAGCTTGGCTATGGCCTCATCCTTACTGTGGTCCACTTTGATAGCAACTGCCAGCTTCTCTTGCTGCTCCAGAAGTTTCTTTTGGAGTTGTTGGATTATGGCTTCACAATGCTGGAATTATAATGCATATGATAAGCTTCTAAATATCATGATGGTGCTGTGGACCACCACATCCTGTTTTCAAGTCTATATTTAACAGCTGTAAAATGCCAGAAAATTAATATTATTTTAGGTATTCATTTTCTTCTATGGTTTATATTATCACTATGAACATGCTTTATGTGTTCAGTAAAAAGTGAGTTGCAACTGGGCTTAGTTTTTGTTGTATAAAAACTAACAATATTTTTGAATGGTGTTAAAACATTCTGGTTTAAGACAGTTGAAAGATAATTGATATACTTGCCTCTCTTTTCAGTTTCTCTTCTTCTAATTTTATATATTCCATCCTGTCCCCCTTGTCCCCTTTATCCCCCCACATCTCGCTCAAACTCAACAAGTCTGTGTCTATGGTGTCTATGTACTTGTTGCGAAAATCACTCAATTTCAAGCCATCTTTACCCTCTGGGAATGGTCTCATTTGTGGCATCTTGAACTCATCTTTTTTAGGAGACAGGGAGTAACTTGTACTTGCCATAGAATTTTGACTGTTGCTCCCTAAGTTTTTAGACTTATATTGCTCCAACACCTTTGAGGCTCTATCATAGATTTTATTACTAGATGGACGGAATGTGTCTAAGTATGATTGGGGTTTCTTAGGGGTGGATGTAACTTGTATTTCTTTAGAATTCATGAAATTTAATTTCCTGCTTGAAGGAGATTTTGTTTCATTCTTTAGGGGTCTGGATTGCTGGCTTTCCAATGTTATCTTTTCATTTGGCTTGGCAGCATACAGTGATCTGACATTGCTTGATGTTTGCTTATCAGTTGCTTCTGTATTATTTTTAACCAAATATATATATTTATCTAATATATTACTAGACACAATTCTACCACTAGGAAGTTTGATATCATCAGCACCCATTTTCTGGTCTATCTTTCTTGTCATATAGTCACCTGTAGCCTTGATTACATTCTCTGGACTTAGAGATATTTCATTTTTATCTTTAGATTCAGGTGTTTCATAGGACTCAACTTTAGTCAAGAATTCATCAATTTCATGTAATAGTAATTTGTCATTTTTCTTGCTTGGTGTGGACACAATGCTGCTAATGTCTCCGTCCATACTAATTGTATCATATGCTGAGGATTTATCAGGAAATTCTTTGAATTTTAATGGCGGTATATGTGTTGTGCAAACTGAATCTAAACTGGTTAGGGACAAGTCTCTTCTTCTCTCCTTTTTATTTAATATTTTTCGGCGCCGCCTACGTGGGAACGTGAAGCACTTACGGTCGAGACTCCGGCTGTCAACGCTTTCTGTCTCACAGCTTTTACGTCTTCGTCCGAAACTAGAAATGCTCTCGTTGGTACTTAACTCTAAACTTTCTAACCTATTTTCGAGAGAGTGCACTTGGTTTACGAGTTCTCCTAACACTTGAGCAGTGCAAGACGGTTTGTGCACGACAGTTCTCGAGGAATCTAGAAGAGATCCCTCTGAACCTGAGCTTGGCACGAGGAAAAAATTCGGCGGGATAAGAAGAAGAATATCGGTATCGTCGGTCTCACTCATCACAGCAGTTTCGATAGGGTAGTCTTGAGTTTATAACTGATGCCATCCTTTAGCACTTACACATAGAATATTATTAATATTTGATTACTATCAATAGTAATTCAATATTCATTAATTGAAAATACAAATAGCGCAGCCGTTTCCTAATTAGCTTCGTTTATTGTTTGTATTGTATGTATTGTCAAGACAAGCCATCAGAACATGACACAAAGTTAAGTATTGCCATCCGAAACAATTAAGCAGCGTGTTTAAGTAGAAACACGGAAGAATAAGTAGAAATTTGTATGATTGTGGTGTGACTGTGGTGCCTCTACACTCTCGGCCGAATGTTTCGCCCGAATGCCTCGGCCGAATGCAACCCCTGCATGCCTACCACGAACATCGAAAATTGGCATTGACGGGGAAACCTCTTTGTCACTCCAATATACAGGTGTGACAGAGATGGAGGTACAAATCCGCAATCGTTCGATTTTCGTGGTATAGGCCCTGTACACAAACATTCGAGACAGACTATATAGAGAAAATTTAAGCGTTTTTTGGTAGTTTGGATGAGTTAAAAGGTGTCTTAAATAGCTTCGCTTACCGAAACTATTTGAGGCACCTTTTAAATAGCTTCACCCATGGTGAAGTTATTTCAACAGGGATTTGGGATTTCAGGATATGTCGAATGGCTGAGGTCAAAAGCCGCAAAGAAAGTGCGGCTTAGTCGCGTCGCGTTAACACTATGAATGTACAAGCTGTATATTCAATTCAGTGTACGCGCCTAAGGCTGCGTTTTACCAATTTTTTATTCCGAGAATAACGCTTACTCTTATGGTGCGTTTACATGTTCGGGCTCTCGGCCGAATGATTCGGCCCACCCTAGTACACGCTCATTCGAGACAGACTATATAGATTAAGTTTAAGCCAGACCATAGACAATTTAAGCTTTTTCAGGTAGTTTCAGTGAGTTAAACTGTGTTTTAAATAGCTTTGGTTATTGAAAACATTTAAGACACTTTTTAAATAGCTTCACCCGAAGTGAAATTATTTAAGACACCTTTTAACTCAACCAAACTACCTGAAAAAGTACTTAAATTGTCTCTGGTCTGGCTTAAGTTTTCTCTATATAGTCTGTCTCGAATCATCGTGTACTAACATGGCCGAAACATTCGGCCGAGAGCCCGAGCATGTAAACGCACGGTTAGATAGTAACGTCAAATTACTATGAGATTTTGACATTAGTATCCAAAAGTAAGCGTTACTCTTGGTTAAAAAGTTTGGTTTGTTGGTGCCGCATTTTGGTTACTAAAGCCCCTCATTCACGGCAGTCCGCCGGCACTCCGGCATGGCTGGATGTAGCGCACACACGGTGTGCAAGTGGCCCAGCCTAGCAGTCCAACTCGCACTTATTCGTTGAAAGATGCGCAGCGCTGCGTTGTAGCGCATACACTGTTACTCGAATTAAAAAAATGCCGCCATCTCGTATGCCGTTTTTTATAATGAATAATTAATATTTTATGCATTGCCGCATTTCTCAATTGTTTATTACTGTAATTTAGTGCAATTCGGACTGCTAGGAGGTGGGCGGAGCTAGCAGGATGTTGCCGTACGGCACGCATCCGGCAACGACATTCACGGTACTTTATTACGTGCCGGAGGTGCCGGCGGACTGCCGTGAATGAGGGGCTTTATCAGGAAATAATGAAGTAATTTTACAGATAATATTTAATCATGTTACAATTTAAATAATAAAATACTTACAAAAACAACTACAAACTTTAAAATACAACTTTATTAAATATTATTTATTTATTTATCCTAGAATGTAAACATTACATTTAAAATCATAATTTCTGTAAGTTTTTAGTGAAAGGCACATTGTTGCTTGTTGATAAGGTTCATTTTCAAAACGAATCTTCATGGCATTGGCATCTTATCACCCTTATCGGGGTCAGACTATACCAAAGGGGGGCCGATTTTGGGACTTAGTTTTTTTTTTTTTAAAAATGCAAAAAACATAGGGGTTACAAAAGACTTAGAATAATTTTCAAGATTTTGATGAAATAACCACTTTTTTCTTAATAAACTTTTCTCTGAAATCAAAAATGGCTGAGTTAGAGGCCTTCAAAGGTTGAAGTTTTTGAAGGGACTTGTAAAATTTTCATCGAGAGTGGTGTCATTATAACAGTATTTTTAAATGATTGTAATGTGTAGATGGCGTCAAAACAAGCATCTTTTATAGGAAAAACTTTTCTCTAAACTTAAAAATGGCCGAGTTAGAGTCCTTCAAAGGTTGATGTTTTAAAATGAGCTGGGAGTTTTTACTTGCTCGGCTCGCGCGCTGTAAGGTCGCAGTTCTACCTAACACTCCTCCTCGCTTCGCTCGTCGTCGTACCTACACCGACCTTCCTTAAGGTGCCATTCTATAAAGCATTTTTTATTAAAAAAAAGTCGGTTTTGGCGCTTCGCCGGCCGCTGCCGCGGCACGCTCGCTTCGCTCGCTCGGCTCGCGCGCTGTAAGGTCGCAGTTCTACCTAACACTCCTCCTCGCTTCGCTCGTCGTCGTACCTACACCGACCTTCCTTAAGGTGCCATTCTGTAAAGCATTTTTTATTAAAAAAAGTTAGTTATAATGACACCATTCTCGATGAAAATTTTACAAGTCCCTTCAAAAACTTCAACCTTTGAAGGACTCTAACTCAGCCATTTTTAAGTTTAGAGAAAAGTTTTTCCTATAAAAGATGCTTGTTTAGACGTCATCTATACATTACAATCATTTAAAAATACTGTTATAATGACACCACTCTCGATGAAAATTTTACAAGTCCCTTTAAAAACTTCAACCTTTGAAGGCCTCTAACTCGGCCATTTTTAAGTTTAGAGAAAAGTTTTTCCAATAAAAGATGCTTGTTTTGACGCCATCTACACATTACAATCATTTAAAAATAGTGTTATAATGACACCACCTCGACCAAAAATATTCTAAGTCCCGGCCCCCCCTTTGCTACAGTCCAACCCTTATCGGCTAGCAACAAATTGGTACCTTTTACTAAAAATAATCACATTTACTTATAGTCAGCGGTGTAACTATATGGTTGCAGGGCTAAAAAAAAGCAATGAAAAGGCTAACAACGTGTATCCAGTACAAAAATTACAGAGTTATGATGAATTTCTCATGGGCCTCGGTTGGTATCGTTAGATAGTTACACCCCTGTGTAACTATCTATAGTGACACAGGATTCCATTTAACCAACTATACAATTCTTATTCTCTTATTATTAAGCTTTTTCTTTACTTTGGACAACTTGTTGCTTTGAATGTATGTTGCATTCTTGACAGCAACTTACACTGTAGCCTTAGAAAATTCTATAAGTAAAATAGGTATAACTATTTCATTAATGTTTTTATCATGAAGCTCTCACCGCATGAATTGGAGTAGTTTTAATGAAAGCATCTAATTTACTTTTAAATAGTTCACTGGTTATTGGCTCTCCAATGCCACACAGGGGATTCCTAATAGCATATTGAACATAAATATCCCCATAAATCTTCTTTAACAATTCTCTTACTCCTTGGGCTTGGTTGTCAGTATTCATGACAAATTTAAGGCCTGATGGTGTTTCCAGACAATGTAGTGTGTATTTTGATGTCTTGTAGTGCATAAATCCATCTTTCGGATCTAACGGGGAGATCTTAGATACAAAAGACTTGATTGAAAACAGCATTCCATACATCAGCTTGCCTTCCTGTAATAATATAATAAACTAACAGTGAGGATCTAAACAAACTGACGAACTTTAATCATATGTTCCGGTGCTCATTGAAGTTAAATAAATTTGTATAATGTAGACTGATGGGTGGTTCACGCCCGCCCTTGTAAACACCACTATTCAATCAATATATTACATGTCCAAAACTGTGCCAAACGACGCTGTGGGATTGCTAAAGAACAAAATAGGCACTATCAGACTAATGCATGCATGAATGTTCTGATCAGACTCACTTCCTCTCTCGACATTCCAGATTGCTTAGACCTATTCCATTCGCCATAATACAGCAAAGATCCATAACGATCAAAAATGTACAAGTTGTGAATCGTCATGATTGCCAAGGTACTGAAAGAATCGAGCAAAATAAGTCGATATTATGCACAATAACAACGGCCACTATGTACTCAATTCATCGTAGGGTTCACAGGTCTTGAGACAGAGTTGATTTGATCAAAGAGAATAATGAAATGAGAATATAATCACATTTGATTTCATATGTCATATCATATACGTCAGTATTGATTGTCACAACCACAAAATGTCATTAAAAAAAAACGATGGCGCTCGAATCAACTCGAATACTCACAGTCGACAAAGATAGGATGTTTTTACTAGTTATACTAGTATGAGGAGTCTCTTAAAAATATCAAATATTTTGGGTACGGCTATTAACTGCTAGTTTAGTGAGAATACAATATAATAGACCTCACAATGCAAGAGGAGAAAAGGGCGTCCCAATCCAAACAATTTGGTCGGTATGGAGATTGGAGTGTAGATCTAGGCGGCGCGCGGTCGGTACCAGCAAAAATGTTGCCATGATTAGTGAAGTCAAATATCATGGAATGACATGCCGACATGCCGTGACGATGACACTTGACAAACGGAGCGGACGATAGACGGCCTAGACGGGCCTTTTCGACCACCACTACAGTATAGGAGTGGTAGGGTTTCCTATTTATTTAATTGAAATATCAGTGCTGAGATTTCGAAAGTAAATATTATAGTATAAGCCGGATCAAAAGGAGCACCCAGGCACAAATTTAAAATCCATAGTAAAAAGTACGTCAGTCAGTGAAGTTAAAGTGACAATAGAGCTATAATATAATCTTTCGTGTTAGGTTATCTTACCTAATATTACGTTACAGGTAGAAAATTAAACCAGGATGGATGAATATTCACGAGAACCCTGCCCATGGCGTATTTTGGACGACTCTGGCGGTGCTTTTATTATGGGAGCAATTGGTGGGGGAATATTTCACTCGATAAAAGGATTTAGAAATGCACCAGTTGGATTCAGTCGAAAGATGGTGAGAGATTCTCATTGGAGTTTGACCTGCAAATAATATTGGCCTAGTTGAAGTCAGTTTTGTAAATAAACAATACAATCTCCTTGTAAATACTTTAATCAATACTGATAGTATTGATTAAATTTGCATATTGTTGGATTTGGATCTATTCGGGATAGGTACTGAGTGTGATGTACTGAAGAATAACTAGAATTAAAATAAGTACTGCTTTGATCAGCTATTTATTAGTATTATTGGTTATGCTGAGATGATCAACAAACTCGTCAATTTATTATGTAGGATGATTAAGGATTAACAAATTTGTTTCTGAGATTCAGGATTGGGGAACAATGGAATATTATAATTTAGCTTTTCAAATGAAATATAACAATTGTTTTTTATAATAATTGAAAGCGCCTAAATTTTAAAACATAACAAATATGAGAGCCTGGGCAGAGAGTACCTTTTTGTACCATTCGGGGTCGAAACTCTTGGTCCATGGGGTCCCAGCGTACGTAAGTTTTTAATAGAAATCGCGAAACGTCTGGTTGATGTTACTGGTGACCGAAGAGCTGGTGGCTTCCTCGCACAACATATCAGCATTGCGATACAATGAGGAAATGCCGCCAGCATCGTAGGTACAATGCCTCAAGGACCTATTTTAGATTTAAGGTAGGTAGAGGTAGGTAGTTACGTATGTTACACTTACTGTAAATATTTTGAAAATAAATATAACAATAGTATGTTAGAAACATGTGTCATTCAATAATTTCTTGCAAATAAGAGCCTACCTTTAAATAAATTGTGTCCATAGTTATAATCTCTAGTATATGTAATATTTGATTTGTTACTTATCTATAGCTTGGCAGCTTAGCAGCTATCAAAGAGCGGTCACCAATAGTTGCCGGCAACTTTGCAGTCTGGGGTGGAATGTTCTCCACAATAGACTGCTCCCTTGTATACATGCGGCAAAAAGAGGATCCTTGGAACTCTATTATGAGTGGAGCATTGACTGGCGGCATTCTGGCTGCGAGAAATGGTTAGTACATGTAGCTAAGCTTAGGACAGCAAGCTCAGTCTGGAAACAGTAATAATAGTTTTTGGGTTTCGACTTAGTAAATCAAAATTTCATTATCACTATAAGAGTAGTTTTACAAATGGTATCGGCAATCAGCAAAACCGGTAGCTTGCTAGTTTTCTAAGTATTAATAACTTGTTGTACCTAGCATTTTGAATAGAATACATTATACATGATGCACATGATTTATGATGCAACTGTGAATCTTCAATAAAATAAAAATGCTCTACACCTGATCTGGATGTGTTTTTATATATTAATAATATAACTGATACAATTTAATAATTTTCCAGGTGTACCAGCAATGGCAGGCAGTGCGCTAGTAGGTGGAATCCTACTTGCCCTCATAGAAGGCATTGGCATCATGTTCACACGCCTCTCAGCAGAACAGTTTAAGCCTCAACAACCAATATTCGAAGACCCCTCAGTGCTGGGCCAGAGTCAGGCGCAAGGACAGACCTTGCAGTAAATTTAGACTTGTGACAGTTCCTTTTGGTTAATTCCCAATTTCCCAACCTATATTTGTAGAGAAGTAGCTCTTGTGTTCAGCAGTGAATATACCTTGAAATTAACTGTACAGTTCCAACATTAGTAAATTTTTAGGGTTTAGTAGCCAAAATGGCAAAAACGGAACCCTTATAGTTTCGTCAAGTCCGTATGTTGGTCTGACAACAGTTTTACTGATAAACTATAAAGCATATCGCAATGATATTACAGCTGGAGGTGTATTTTGTGTGGTGCGACTAGTTGTGTATATAAGTTGCGAAAAAAATATGAAAATTTTTTTTTTGCCAAATATCTAATTGTGGTACATCATTTCATAGTTCTTTAGAAGTACCTTAAAGGTTTCTAGGACAAAAATTTGATTAATCTAATATCTTCAGAAATGATTGCTCTGAAAGTCTGAAAAACTGCCTCCTTTAACTTTTGAACCCTCAATTATGCGTGGTCCGACACGCACTTGGCCGGTTTTTTTTAAATTACTAATACTTAACGTATGTTTGAACGGTACAGATTACTTTTGTTTTGCTAGTAAATAGCAAAGTTATCTCTTACTTTAAAGCAAATAATAGAGGTTTTAATTTATAATGTGAACAGGAAGCATCTGTGATATTTGCAGTCCAGTACTGATTGCTACTATGTTTGCATAATGGTAAGAAACTGGTGTTAATGGTAAAGTTGACATCTTCATTAGAAAAAACTAGCCCTTCATTTCAACAGAGAAATTTTAAAATAGCGGGCAATTAACTAGGAACAGCATTTTAGACTTGACACACATTTATGATTATGTCTAATTGAAAAAAAGAAAATATGTACCTACATTTATATGTAGCTTAACAAAACTTGGTAATTTGTTCAAGTAAACCAGGGCACTGTGTTAGCTTTATATATTTTTTGTATTAAATTGTAAGTTTCACAAACTGATAACACAATTCCAAATGTTTTGATAAAGTGTTTTTGGGTCCCTCATACTTTACCAATAACATCTTGTTTTTTACCTTCAATTAATTTTAAAAGTATTTCATAGTATGACGTCACAGTCACTTGCAGTACTTTGTTTCCCATGTATTGTATTGTGACCACATTTTAAACCTGTCATAATTTGAATTGAAGAACCAGTGTCATGAAGATATATTTGTTCCTTTCTTCAAGCTGGTTTCTTCCATTCTTTTTTTACATAAGCAATTTGAATAATGGCATTATGCTACGAAATATTTACTTTACCTTGTCATCTTGTTTGATTAGGGATATGATTTAAAAATAAATTGGTTTATTAAAAAATATGGATTTTATTACCTTAAATCTATGAATTAACAACACAATAAGCAACAGCTAAAGGGAGTGGTGCAATTCGCCCATTAAACAATATATTGTAATTTTTGTGAAGCTAGAAGAAATGCATATAGATACAAACATAAGAATATTGGTATTTCAAGAAGTTTTTACAGTAGATTTCTGGGTGACTTAGATATTGATGGACACATACACAGACACAGTCACATACTCTACTGCAATGTAAGGGCCACTTGCACTTGCACCAACTAACCTGGAGGAGTTAAGCAATTATTTCACATGGAATTTGACAGTTAAGGCCAGGTTAGTGTAACCCTGGTTCTGGTGGGAGCAAGTAACTAAATCAAGTGACACTAAAGGTACATTTTAGATGATTTTTTACATTACACATTCAGATTGGTTCATGAGACACATATAAGACTAATAATCTTAACACACTTTTTCTACAGGGAGCTACCAATCTAGATTGATACCTAAAAGTTTGATTCCTTTTAAAATGCAGATTTTTGTTATTGAAAACTTCAGTTCCACATGCTAGCTTGCATTGGTTTCCGTTTCTACTCCAACCATAATTGCTTACATTCACCAAAGTTTTGATAATGTCTGATATGTTTGATAATGTGAAATTTTAGAAGGCAATGCATAAATCATACACTTTATACTGGGAACATTTTCAGACATTTAGCAAATTATTAACCACTTTATTTAAATCTTCAGTCTTCACAGACCTCAATTCAGTATGGAGAGAGTAAGTTTATTTTTATTCTTTTAACAAAGAGTGGTTATAAGTTCCATTTTTATTCTGCGAGGCGTTATCTCCCATTTTCCTTATTTCCCATATGACATGCGCTAGGGTTTCGGGGTCTACTCCTAGCTCACACAGTCTGATGCATATTGCTAGTGACTCAGTGTCCAGCCCTGTATTAAGCAAGTGCGATATCTGGTGCATCATCTGGAAGGCTTCTTGTGCTTGGGCTATTTGTGCGTTTTTCTCTGAAGTCATTATGCACCTGAAAAAGGCTAATAGTTATAACTTGAATTACAAGTCTCAACTGGTAGCTAAGCTTCAGAAAAAATACCCATAATTTTTTTTATTTAGTTGGATAGTACAGTCTTGTAACAATTGAGTGTTTATCGGTATTTGAATTTAAATAAACATGTAATTTTTACCGGAAAAGAACTAAAATTTGTCGAAAAGAAAGACTAGACTTCGCTTGAATCAGACTGACAGTAACTGACACTGTCACTGACAGTTGGTCTTTTTTTTTTTCTCTTATGGACTTGTGGGCAATGTTGCCCGTAGCCAGTGTCGAGTTTAAAAGAGTGGGAAATTTAACGCGGTAAGGAACAAAGGATATTAGGAATTTGGAAAAAAGCGGTCAATGCAGGTATTTATACATAATAGGGAAAGAAATGTGATAAATAAATTTAAAATAAACTGTAAAAATATAAATAAAACTATACTTTGATATCATTGTGCAAAATAAACCAGGCTAAAATGTTGTATACGTACGTATGCGAATGGGTCAGCAGTTTTCTAGCAGACAGAAGCATTAAGGTCCTAGTTGACGGTGAATGCTCAGACTCAATGTCTGTGAATGCTGGTGTCCCTCAAGGCTGTGTGCTATCACCCACGCTATTCCTCCTGCATATCAATGACATGTTGCAAACTAGCGGCATTCATTGTTATGCTGATGATAGTACGGGTGATGCCTCCTACACCGGCCGCGCCAATATTTCCCGGGAAAACGTCATTGAGAGCCGGAACAAACTTGTGTCCGAAATTGAGACCTCCCTAAAAGAAGTCTCAGATTGGGGTCAACTTAATTTGGTCCATTTTAACCCTACAAAGACACAGGTTTGCGCGTTCACCGCAAAAAAACTTCCGTTCGTCGCGTCACCTCGTTTTGAGAGCACTCCCCTATCTGCCACAGCCAGTATTGGAATCCTTGGCGTTGACATCTCGAGTGAAGTCCAGTTCCGCGGCCACCTAGAGGGTAAGGCCAAATTGGCCTCGAAGAAGCTCGGTGTGCTCAATAGATCGAGGCAGTATTTCACGCCGGCCCATCGCCTACAGCTTTATAAGGCGCAGGTTCGCCCGCATATGGAATACTGCTCTCATCTTTGGGCAGGGGCACCTAAGTACCAGCTTCTTCCTCTAGACCGCATCCAACGGAGAGCAGCTCGAATTGTCAACTGCCAACGTATTTCTGATCGGCTTGATCCCTTGGCGCTGCGTAGAGATGTGGCCTCACTCTGTATTTTCTATCGCATGTATTATGGGGAGTGTTCCGAGGAATTGTTCGGATTAATCCCTGCCGCTTCTTTCCGCCATCGCCCTACGCGACAATATTTCCACTCTCACCATTTAGATGGTTGGCAGTCCTCAACTGTGCGCTTTTCCCGAAACTTCCTGCCTCGCACAGCTAAACTGTGGAACGAACTGTCGCCAGCGGTGTTTCCGGACCGATACGACCTTCAAACCTTCAAGAAAAGAGCGTACTCCCACCTTAAAGGCCGGCAACGCACTTGCGACACCTCTGGTGTTGCGGGTGTCCATGGACGACGTTAATCGCTTACCATCAGGTGATTCGTTTGCTCGTTTGCCCCCTATAGCATAAAAAAAAAAAAAGGATTAACAAGCAAGGAAGGGATGTCAGTTGGAAAGGGAATATCGTGTTTTGATTTTAAAGTTTCCATGAAAACGGTGCGATCGTATAATGGACAAGAAAAGAAAATGTGATTGATATCAGCTTCCTCAGAACCACAGTCACATTTAGGGTCATTTATAAGTTTAAATTTAGCCAGATGAGAAGGAGCACTGGTATGGCCCAATCTCATACGTGTTAAGCATGATATTTCGCGTCTATTGAAGTTTTTAGTGCAAAACCACGGCTTGGAGGGGATATCACTCTGAATTTTAAAATAATAGCTTCCTGTTTCCAGGCTGCTCCAAAACCAAAAGAACTCCCAAGATGTCTTAAGATATCTTTTGGGGAGCAACAGAAGATCATGACAGTAGTTTTTATATGGAAGATTATCACCAGAAATAACAGCATCAGCTGCCAGACGGTCAGCTTTCTCATTGCCAGGAATCCCACAATGGCTTGGCACCCAAACAAAGTTTATAGTGAGGCCTTTATTTTTACATTTGTTCAATATGGTTCGGATATCATACAGCAGAGGGTAGTTGTTTATCATTCTAAATGGAGGTTTTAACAAAATTTGTAGGCAGCTTTTTGAGTCAGTAAAAATTACACACTTATTTAAATTAAACATGCAGATATACTCAACAGCTTTAAAAATGCCAAACAGTTCCCCAGTAAATACCGATGACTCTGGAGGAAGTTTGATTTCCTGGATTACGTTATACTGCTTATGGAAAACACCAACGCCAACACAGCTATGTGTTGAACGTTTAGAAGCATCAGTATATATATATGGTGCCAATCTGACCATTCCTCGCCGAGTAAGTAATTAAAAATTGGGTTCGCAGTTATACCATCTTTTGAGATATTAGAATCTAGAATAACTTGAGGCGAGATAATTAAAGAATTAAAATCTGTCTCGTATACAGGAGGGGCAATATATCTAACAGTAGGAGAAGATATAGAAAGAAACCTAAGATAACTAATGATTATACAAGGTGGAGCTCTATTACGCCAGTATGGGGATACTTGCATATGTTTGTAAAGTGTAGATAAATTACTAATAAGAGGATGTTTTAAAAATTGCATTATTTTGAAAATGAATCTATCGGATAAATATTGGCGTCTTAAATGTGCTGGTGGGTCCAAAGACTCCACCTGCATCGCGTTGGCAGGACTAGTACATATAGCACCAAGAATTATTCTAAGCGACTTGTTTTGAATGCCATTAAAAACTTTAAAGGCCTCCTCTGTGCCTGGCGTTAAGAGGAAAGATCCATAGTCTAAAACGCTTCTTATAACGGAATTATAAACAAGTTTCAAATAGAATGGGTGGCTACCCCACCATACACCAGCCAAACACCTTAACATGTTCAATGAGCGTTCACATCTACCCTTTACATAATTACAATGGCTTTTAGACGATAAGTTATAATCCAAAACGATGCCTAAGTACTTAACTTCTTTACAAAAGGAAATTTTAGACCCTGCATAATATAAACTAGCATCAACAGTTTTTTTCCTTGGAGTGAATAAAATTGCTGAAGACTTCGGTACTGAAAGGTCCAAACCATTATTATTTAAATATCTGTTTAAATCTCTCAAATTGGAGTTGATTAACTCGCAAGCGTCATTGATTGAACTATTCCTACAGTAGAACACTATATCATCAGCATATTGAATAATAGATACTGGTTGATTTAAATTGGAAATAAGATCGTAGGTGTAGACGTTGAAAAGTAAAGGACTTAGAACCGAACCCTGTGGAAGTCCTTTTGAGACAGTTCTGTGTAATTCTTCAGATTCTGAATCTAATCTAATGGTTCGTTCATAGAACATGGCTAAAACTATATTACACAGGCGTTCTGGAACACCTAATTGGATCAGTTTGCTTACAAGAATAGAAATATTTACATTATCGTATGCAGAATGGATATCTATGAAACAGGCTACTACATAGTCTCTTTTTGAAAATGCCAGAAATATATCAGAGACTAACAAGCTAATACAGTCTAAAGTACCTTTACTTTTACGAAAACCGTATTGAATATCTGGTAGTAATTTATTACTTTCTATAAACCACTCTAGCCGATTTTTGACCAAATGTTCCAGAACTTTAATTAAAACTGTAGACAATACTATGGGACGGTAAGAATTTGGATCATTGGGGGGTTTATTAGGTTTGAGAAAAGGCAACACTAACTGCTTCTTCCATTTTGGTGGAATGTCACCTGTCAGAAACACACCATTAACAATCTCAAGAAAATAACCTAATACTTTGTCACTGGCATGCGTCAAGAACGAATACGGTATACCGTCGCATCCCGGTGCAGAATCTACAACATAAGATAAAACATTTTTCAGCTCCATATATGAAAACGGTTTATTAAAATCATGGCAATCATCTGTAACAGCTGTTTCAGGACTTATCGGAGTTCTAGGGAGTGAGACAAAAGGGGGAGCTAACTTGTCTAAAAAGTTATCTGCAACCCTAGGATCAATTTTAAAAGCATTACTTTCGCTAAATGCTCCTCTGAACAACCGAATTTTTTTCCACACTTCAGATGGGTGAGTATTAGGGTTTATTGAAGCACAAAATAACCTCCAACTATCAACCTTCTTTTTTTTTCAAAAATTGTTTGGTCTGTTTATTAGTAGTCAACAGAGAATTAAAATTATCCTCACTCATATTATTATTGTAAGTTAATTCCGCTTGTTTCCTTTTTTTGACTGCTTCTGTACATTCAGAGTCCCACCAAGGAGGACTAGGAACATTGAATTTTGAGTATGTTTTAGTTGGAAATACTTCATTGGCAACTGTTATTAGAAATTCAGCAAAAGCATCGGATGACTGTACCAATAGATCTTTAGACACCTTGGGCAATTCATCTAACCTGTCATCCAGATGTTTTTGAAAACTGTCCCAATCAGCATTTTTAAGTTTGTAAGCTAACAGAGGAGATTTTTTCAATAGTTGTTTATTTTTAAAGGGAGTAGAAATTAAAATCGGAAAGTGATCACTGCCATAAGAAAGTGGAAGAACCTGCCATGATAAGGAACAAGCAATTGAAGAGCTACAAATAGATAAATCTATAGCACTAGGATTTTCATTTGGAGCTGACCGACGTGTAGGAACACCAGAATTTAATATACATAAATTGTAAAAATCTACTATGTCTATTATTTCATCTCCTAAAGTGCTTGATTTGTTACCCCCCCAAGCAGGATGATGGCAATTAAGATCTCCTAAAATAACAAGCGGAGTAGGGAGAGAAGATATTATTGTTCTTATTTCCTTGAGTATGTTTAATGTGGGATGGGGAATGTACAATGAGACTATGCAGATGTTATTTACAATGGCTGAAATTATGGAATAATCATGACTATGTGATACTGGAATATGAGAAAAATGAAATGATTTTTTCACAAGGATGGCTACACCTCCATGCCCATCTGATCGGTCTTCACGGAGGCAGGCATAGCCGGGGACTCTAAAACATAACTCAGGCCTGAGCCATGTTTCAGAGAGAGTTATAACAAATGGATTAAATTTTTTAATTAAATCTTATTGTTGATGCTCCGACAATTCCACTGTAGAATCCTGGAGTTGTTGTCCATTATTTATAAAAACTTTAGAAAAGAGACTGGTAATATGAGCAACGTTGGTCGGTTCTGAATTATTATTGTCACTAGAAAGTAATTTGATTAGTTCTAGTATGAGTTCTTTCACAGACTGCTTATTAGATTGCTCTTTTATAGCACAACCATTTCCTGAGGGAGATGGCATATTGTAATCGTTAATCAAATTATTATGTGAGACAGAGTCAAATCCTTTTTGTAATTTTGGCAAAGTTCGTGGCTTTAAAGTAATAGTTTTTTTAAAAGAGTGTGTATTTGAACGGGGAATAGAAGAACTATTGAATGTTTGTGTCTGCGGAGATGGTGAGGTGGTCATAACCACATCAGCATAAGGCCTAGTGACCGGTGCGTGCAATTTCATTGCCTCTGAGTAGGAAATAGCATTTTGTGCCATAGTAAGTTTAATATTCTTCTGGCGCTCATATTCAGGACAGCGAGATTTATTAATTGCAAAATGAATACCAGTACAGAGACAACATGATACACAGTCCTCCTCGATGCTACATGAGGAGCCAGTGTGACTCTGACCACACTTGTAGCAACGCGGCTTGGACCTGCATTGTGCCTGGGTGTGACCGAAGCGACAACAGCTGTAACACTGGATTGTTGGGTATACATATAGGTCTACAGGGATGGCATTGTAACACATAAATATACGTTTAGGAAGAACCTGCCCATCAAATTTTACAACCACAGTTTGTGATGGTTTCCAGACTGGACACCCATCAACCATAACTTTATAGTTAATTCTTCGTACTTTAAGTATCTCCCCACAACCAATAGGTGTATTAATATTCTCTTTAGTTTCATCTAGCGACCATTCAGTTGGGATACCCTTAATTACACCCATTCGAATTACGTTGAAAGATGGGATAAATGCCTTGTATTTATTATCTGGCAGTCTGCTATCATTCAGGAACTGGTTGGCATCTTGATATTTAGAGAAAGATAAACAGACCCTATTACGTCCTATACGTTTTACACTACCATTGATAATGTTCCTAAAATTCTGTTTTTTAAGAAAATTGCCAAAGGCAATGGAGTGAATGGATGTACCATCGTTGGGCGATTCTTGCTGTTTTTGCACATGCACAATGTAAGGTGAACAATCAGTTTCATTATATTGCTTTCTAAATATATCTGTGGGCTGAGAAGCGTTATTTACTACAACCGGAGCCGGGGCCGAGACCTTAGACTGAGCCAAAGGAGGAGCAGGGGCCGAGGTTGAGGATGAAGTCGGAGCTGGAGTTTGAAATTGAGCATTAGCTGTTTTATTTTTGGAGTCCTGACAATCACAATCATTATGAATCGAATCTCTATCTCTATTATCGTTATTTTTATTGTCCTTATTACGTCGAATTCTCTTATTGCAATGTCGACAAACCCTTCTTGTTGCATTCCGGCGTTTCCTAGTCTGAGAGCATACTGAGTTATCTGTATCCATGCTGTGATCTAAAGGTTCTACATTATGATCTACAGTTACATAGTGGGAAACCAGTGGCCCTCCTGACTCACCGCCACCCGGGTCGGGAGGATCGTCGCCCATATTGGGCGACGATGAAAAGGTATATACACCAAAAAAACTTACCTAAATGATGTGAAAATATGTACAAACAATAATAAACTAACTACTATAAATATTTACAAGTTACATACACAGCGTTGACCACTAAAAATAATAAAATTTGCAACTAATCCCAGAGAGACGCGCACGTAGTTCGAGGTTTCCCGCCCTTTTTTCACAGTTGGTCTTATTGACTTTGACAGTGACTGAAAACCACAGACACAAACTACTTGAGTTGAGGCACGTTTAAGGAGCGTTACAGAAACGGACCAGCACAAACGGACATATGCGTCCGCCACGGATGAAAGATTTAAACACCTTTTCTTCGTCTACCACGCCCGTGAATTACCGGGCTATCATGTACACAATAAGTACCTACTTCTCTCACCCTCCCTACATTAGAGCCCGCGAATTACGGGGCTTGGTAACGATGTGTTACAATTTTTCAACTGATGCGGGGGTAGCAAGAATTAAAAGTATTGAAACATTTACAGACGAGCGTACCGAACCGCGACCTTGGCTCAGCGGAAATAATCTCTATCTCTCTCTCTCTCACTCTAAGCCATAAAGCAGTATTAAGCCCCTCATTCACGGCAGTCCGCCGGCACTCCGGCATGGCTGGATGTAGCGGACAAATGGTATGCAAGTGGCCCGGCCTGGCAGTCCAATTCGCACTTATTCGTTGAAAGATGCGCAGCGCTGCGTTGTAGTGCATACATTGTACTCGAATTTTAAAAATCACCGCCATCTCGTATGTCATTTTTAATAATGAATAATTAATATTTAATGCATTGCCGCAGTTCTCAATTGTTTATTACTGTAATTTAGTGCAATTCGGACTGCAAGGAGGTGGGCGGAGCTAGCATGATGTTGCCGTACGGCACGCATCCGGCAACGACATTCACGATACTATATTACGTGCCGGAGGTGCCGGCGGACTGCCGTGAATGAGGGGCTTTACACGGCGGCGCACATTGCCCAGGGCTTGACCTCATATCTGCGGAAATGCTTAAAGCAGACTTACCTACCGCTGTTAAGTCTCTGACGTCCTTGATCGAAAAGATCTGGGATAGTGAGGAACTTCCGGACGACTAGATTAAGGGACTCCTAATCACAGTGTCCAAGAAGGGCGACCTAAGTGAGTGTGGCAATTGGAGGGGCATCACTTTGCTTTCGACTCCTTCTAAGGTCCTCTGTAAGATTATCCTGATTATCCTAGACAGGTTGTCGAAGGCCGTCGAACCGCTCCTGCGAAACGAGCAGGCAGGCTTCCGGCCTAATCGCTCGTGTACTGACCAAATCAACACTCTTCGTATCATAATGGAGCAGGCATCAGAATTTCAAAGAGAAGTATACCTAACCTTTGTAGATTTCGAAAAAGCATTTGATACACTGAGATGGTCTAGCTTGTGGTCCCGCCTGCATTGTATTGGTGTTCCGTCGAAACTGATCCACTTGCTCCAAGCTGTCTACACAAGAACTACCTACTCGTGCAAAGTTTACTATGCGGACGACCTATGTCTGCTTAGCCACACACGTACCGACATGCAAACCATAGCGCATTTTATGTATCGATGAATTAATTTCGTTTCATAATATTGTCTTCTGTTTCCGCGATTGTTGTTCATGGAAATTAAACATTTTAATACGGATTAATCGCAACATCACCTTAATCCTGTAAAAACGAGTGCTGTAAAGGGCTCGAAACGTAGGATTATGGTGTTAATAAATGCGAGTGATCCGTTTTAATTGTTTAATTTCAATAAATTCGTTTCACCCTATTCTATGAAAGTAACAAAACATACTTTTCGATATTAGACAGTCCAACTCAACTATAATATCTCATTTCGATACGCTGTAGGCAACTATAATAGAACTTCATAAATTCTAATAATTCTATACTTATTTGCGATCGATGCCGCCTGCGCCTGTGCCGAGCGCGCGCCCCGCGCTTGCGCCGACCGCGCCCCCCGCGACTGCCCCGACCGCGCCCACCGCGCGCAATTACATCTTTTTGTGTTATATCCGTGTTAAGTCGATGAAATTGAATGATGAAATTGTTCCTCCATAGATGATGATGATGATGACTCGTAGAAAAAGTATTGCATACAATCGTAGCATAATTAAGTTTTTCAATCTCGTACCTTACTTAGGCCACTCAGCAAGCTTCGTGGCCTAAACACGGTACTCGACTGAAAAACTCTTCATTATATCACGATTGTATAAAATACTATTTGTATTTTAAACTTTAAAAAAAATACAAAATACGTGAACATTTTAGTATTTAAAATGAAATAAAAAATGGTTTCCGATAAAAGTATTTAAAATACCAAATACAAAATACGAGTAGGTATTTTGATGATCGCTGATGGACACCATCGCGAGTCCAGACTTCTGGCCGAAGGGTGTCGTGTTTCGGCGGTTCCGGGGCAACCTGTCGAATCCTACGCCTGAAGGCCTACCACGAACCACGAAAGAAGTTTCACCTCTCTGTCGCACTTGAGTGATAAATCACAAGTGCGAAAGGGAGGTATACTTTCGTTCGCGGTTCGTGGTAGGCGCTCTGATAAGACGACGCAACGAAGCCACGTAGTTACGTCGCCTAAATTATAAGTAGTGTTAAGTTTTATATGTTATGGTTTTATTTGTGTTATTTTGTATGTATTATATGTTTTGCTTTTTTATTTGATGGTTGCAGTGCTTTGGTTTATACTGTTTTGCTGTTATGTTAAACTGTTTTTTGAAATAAATAAATAAATAAAATAAATAAATAGCGAATCCTGGTAACATTTGTACCTGAATTATGGGTGTTTTTTATGTATATAAGCATGTATTTATCTAATTAAGTATTTATGTCCTTTTCTAGTACATACCTACTCATAGCACAAGGTTTGCTTAGTTTGGGCTAGGTTGATCTACTTATATGCAAGACGGTCCCAAAATATTTATTTATTTAATTTACTTCCTTAATCGAATGGATTATTAATCCAAATTATTGGATGAATTATTGAATGGATTATTGGATGTAAGGGCGCCGCGCCGTGTGCTTGGCATTAAGACATTTCATCCTTATTTTATTAGTACTACCTTAGGGTAGGTGAGTATAAATAAAATATATTTGACGCGCCGCCACTGGTAAATACAAAATTAGTCGTTTCAGTTTTTCATTCACTTACCTACCTTACCTTATTTTTACAATGCATGTATGTGCTCGAAAAGTGTGTTTTCTAATAGAGCCAAATCGTGCGAAAAGTAGTACTTTTCCGCACTAGTGCGAGAATGGATTTTCATAGTAGGTACCGCCGCTCGGCCCGGTGTCTTGTACGGACTACGGAGTGCTACTGCACTACAGCTAATAATTGTTGTTTATTTCTTACAAAAACTTGTAAAACATTGAATAATTAATACATGTGCGTAAAGATGATTTCTGACTCGTGTCGGCTTATACACCCGTCGGAAATCACTTACTTTCTGCACTTGTTCAATAAATAGCTACATATTAAGCAATGTTTTGAAGTCATAAAGCTTTTCTTTGAACAAAGTTTTAAAAGTTGTGCAAGTTGAAAGTGTGAAGTTAGCGCTTAGTTAGGGTCTTAGTGCGCAAAAAGCCGCAGATTTTAATAATAAACTTGCATGGTCAAAGTTTAACTGAGATAAAATTCTAAACTTAACATAACCGAATAAAACTACAGATCAGACAATGTTATATATTATTAGCAATTCGCGATCCCTCGAAATGGAAGGTTTATTCATTCAAGCTAAAGTTGCTAGATGGCGTCAATGGCACTGGTGGACACTGTGGGTTACACGGGCGATCTGGAGCAACGATTCACGACGATATCACGAATTATCACAATCAGGCCTAAAAAGTAGATACCGTTCCGTTCCAGATCATGCGAGTTACCGGTCCTAATAAGGTCACCCGGTTTTTTTAGGGTTCCGTAGTCAACTCGGGTTTCGCCATGTCTCTCTGTCCGTCGGCGGCTTAGCCAGTGACCGTTAGTGCAAGAAAGCTGTAATTTGGTATGGATATACAATATCAATCATGCTGACAAAGATGTCAATAAAAAAATAAGGATTTTTTTAGGGTAGGTACCTCCCATACCTTCGTGTAAAGTAGGGGTGATTTTTTTCTTCGTTTCAACCCTAAAGCGTGAGGCATCGTTGGATAGGTATTAAAAAAAGAATTGGGGGTTTTAAAAACATTTTTGATAAAGTAAATAATTTCGGAAATAATTGCTCCGGAAGTAGAAAAACTTCAGCCCAGCGGTAAGGCGTGGGACTTTCAATCCGGGTTTAAATCCTGCGAGCTGGTACCAAATGTACCAATGAGTTTTTTGGAACTTATGTACGAAATATCATTTAATTTTTAACAATCGCTTTTTGGTGACGTAAAACATCGTGAGAAAATCAAAATAATCCATAAAGGCTACCAGAGGGGTTGGAAGGTCAGATAGCAGTATCTTTCGTAAAACTAGCGCCTACGCCAAATCTTGGGATTAAGCTTCGTGCCAAAGTGGACCACAGGCTCCCTGAGCCGTGGCATAAGTATGGAAAAAACTATTAAGAAGAAGAAGAAAATTATGTCGAAAATGGTCAGTTAAGCTATTTTTGACTTTTTGCAATAGAACGTATCTTCTCACTTAAAAGGGCGTACTTATAAGTCGTAAGACCTGTGAAGGTAGCTACTCCTTTTATATCGTTAACAACATTTTTAATTTCGCCTATTGTGACGTACGGTTAACTACTAGCATGGCCCGACATGGTCTTAACCGGTTTTTTAAATTTTTGAAATATTTTTTCAAAGAATAATATACACCGTGTCCAATATATTCGAATACAGTACCGATGCACGATAGTTGAATAAAATAAATGTAGGAATAATTATTACAATTAAAATCATATCTTCTTAATGGCACACTTATATACAGTATTTACAACAAATGTTTCGGAGTAATTCCACCTTTAACTTTTTTACCAGCCTCAAACGCTTCTCGAGTGATACACACGCGGCACGCACTACTCCAAAGCGTTTTGTCCCAAATACGCTCGATAACCTTTGAGAGTGTCCAGGTTTATAATTTTATAATTAAGTAGCTTTGA
Organism: Lathronympha strigana; assembly: GCA_949128165.1. Lineage (NCBI taxonomy): Eukaryota > Metazoa > Arthropoda > Insecta > Lepidoptera > Tortricidae > Lathronympha > Lathronympha strigana. Next base: position 12,428,848 of record OX421903.1, read on the forward strand.
AAGCATGTATGCCCATACAATACAATCTAATACGCTCAAGTCTGAAGAAACGGGTGGCCGTCAAAGTTTTGGCAAAAAACCAGTTAAATTAGCCGAAAAACAAGCGTAAACAGCATTTGCTGTGTGTAAAGGACCTCCGTCTTGTTGGAACGCATAATAATCATTCCCAAACATACTTTTTAAATTTAGGGCAACCATCTCCTCCGAAACCTAGCTTTTATAGTAAAGTGCAGTAGCGGGGTAGTTTACCCCGCTTACATGCTACCCCCCACACCATGACCGATGGTGAGCTCTGAAGCCCAGGAGCATTTTTCTGTTTGTCCGGATTGTCCGGAATGTCTTCCATCCGTGGAGCCCACAATTGATCATTTGGGGCATTATAAGGCTGTTTTAACACAAAGAGTTTTTGGTTAGATAAGATATAGAGATTTTTGAACTCTCTTTTTTTTATTAGTCACTACGGAAATCCTATGTACTTCCAGTTTTTTATAAGTATGGTATCTACGACCCACACTCAACGTCAGCATACTCTTTGACTTAAAATAATAATTTGATGCCTTGGAATCCGTATATTTTTAGATCTAAATTAAGAGGATGAGTATTCGAATATATTTGACACGGTGTATAGTTAATCGCACGATCTTCGCTACATCAATTTTGTAAGCCGCTTAGAAAACACCTCAACTTTTGCTCAATAAATTACGCTGACACTCAGAATATTAATATTGATATATATTAATAATGATAGTAAGTAAAGCACTACTTTTTCCCAAATTAAAACGCCTGGCAATGATATATTCGAATTAAAAACATACTGTTACGCCGGTCATGTGAACAAAACTTCAAATGTGATTTTTCATGCCTTAGAAGCGTTTTCAGCAGGCTGAAATGTGATTTCAGGCCGTTTTAGAGATGCCTCTTTCAAAATTTACCCCAGTTACCGTTGTTTTCAGGCGCCTGAAACATGTTTTCAGTTCGTTTCAGGCCACCCTCTACCAGATGGCACAATAACCTGAAAACCCGTTTTCAGGCGTTTTCAGGACCCCTTATGGGCCCCTGAAGTACAATTCAGTATATGGCGAAATTTCTCGAAGGAGTGAAAGAGATAGCACTCTTAGAAAGAGCTAGCTATACGGAACATTCCAGAAGTGTGTGAAAGAGAAGGATAGAAAGAGACGGCAAGAATCGAGAATGTTCTGGAGTACTCGCGAACACACCTGCCTAGTAGCTATACGGAACATTCGAGAAGTGTGTGAAAGAGACCACTCTTAGAAAGAGATAGCTATACGGAACATTCGAGAAGGGTGTGAAAGAGAAGTATAGACAGAGACGGTAAGAGTCGAGAACGTTCTCGAATACTCGCGGACACACCTGCCTAGTACCCAGCCGCGTCTAGAAGCATCGCGAGAAGTACTTAGGTACCTACTCGCGAACTTACTAGAATCGAAGCCGACCTGTCGAGGCAAGATTTGGCTGGAACATTCTGGAACCATCAGGAGTACCGCTAGGGGTATATATAGCGGCAGCCTGCAGCCACAGAGTAGTTCAATTCTGAATGCGATACAGTGCGGATCAAGAGCGAATCGGAGTGAAGTAAAAGTGACGAGTGCGTTAAATTAGTGTGTGATAATTGTGTTCAAGTACTGTGTTTAGTGTCTTGTGAGTAGCAATAAAGCCTCAGTTTTAATTAGTGGTTAATTAGTGCATTTTTTATAAAGTACTCACCCCTCAAACGTAACATTTGGTGTCAGAAGTGGGATAGAAAATGCCATTTACGCCACGTGAGGACGTGCCTACGGGAGACAAGACCCGCAGTCATGATGCAGCGAGTGAGGACGTGCCGATGGGAGTTCAGACCCGGAGCCAAGCTGCAGCAAGTCAGAATCCTGCACCAGAAGCCGGTTCATCGGACTCAACCGCCCCCGCCAAGCAAGACGTCGACATCAACGCGATATTTCTGCTCTTAAAGCAACAAGCAATACGACAAGAGCAACAAGCGAGAAAACAGGAGGAACAAGCAAGAAAACAGGAGGAACAAGCGAGAGAACAATCTGAAAGTCTCCGGAGAGAACTGAAGGAACAGGCGAGTATGCTTCGAGAGGTACATGAGACCACGACTGAATGGAAGCGGGAGATGAGTGAAGTCCAGGGGAAACTTATGGACTTAGACGTTCAGGTTTCTCAGCACACAACCCAATTGACGGACGTCAAGGAAACCGTTAATGACGTCAGGGAAACCGTTAATGACGTCAAGGACAAAGTTGAAACATACAAGAACCGCCTCCAGAAACTGGAAATTAAAGTGGCCAGTGGTACGGGTACCTGCGTATCAGATGCACCCATGTCAGGAAGTGGAAGGTTTAAGGTACCTCCTTTTGACGGCACATCTTCATGGACAGCATATAAGCTGCAGTTCGAGTCCGTGTCTCAGGCTAACGGCTGGAGTAAGGAGCAAGCCAGGACAGCTCTAACCCTAGCGCTTCGTGACGAGGCTCTTACAATACTCGAAGCCTTAGGAGAAGAGAAATCATACGACCGGCTTCTAGAAGCATTGGAGGCCCGTTATGGTGATAGCCACCTGGAACACGTCTACAGAGCTCAGTTAAAGGACAGAACACAGGGGCGTAATGAGACCTTGCAACAATGGGCCCTGGAAATTGAGAAGTTGGTTAGAAAGGCGTACCAACGAACATCGGCCTCTTTTGTGGACACCACGCTTGTGCAGGCCTTCGTTGACGGAATACGGGACCTGGAAGTGCGAGCGGCAGTTCGATTAGGGCACCATGGGACTCTGAAGGACGCGATGGCCCACGCTCTAGAAGTGGAAGCTGTGCGTCAGGATCCACCAAGGCCTTTCAGGGTGCGTGAAGTGTCAGCAAGGGAGCCGACTGCACCCCGTCGTGAGTTTGGGCCACGATGTTACCGTTGTGGAGAGCGCGGCCACATCCAAACCAGCTGCCCGAAAAATCGCAGTGGGAACGAACGAGGGCAAACCCTGGTGCCAAGGACAACTGGCTCTATTGTATCAGAGCCGCAGCAGGGAAACGAATAAAAGCCAGGACTAAGGGACGAGTGCTGGCTGGTGGTCGAAATGTCCCAATAGTGATCTCACAGGTTAACGACGGGAATAGTCTGATCGTCATGGGAGAAATTGGTGGAATACCATGTCACCTCACAATCGACACCGGAGCTTCTCGGACGGTGATCAGTTCTCGGCTACTGAAACACCTGACCAGAGGTCATCTAGTCCGACCTATGCATCTCCAGCTGCAAACCGCTACCGGCCAGTACATTCCCATCCAGGGGGAGAGAGGAGTAGCTTTAAAAATTGGTGAGAAAAGCTACTGGCATAAAGTGATCGTTGCTAACATAATTGATGATTGCATTATTGGACTGGATTTTATGAGAGGCCATGGTTGTAAAATTGACTTAAAAGTTGGAGTCTTGAAATGCGGATCTGATGAGGTGCCCATGGAGGGAGGGGTAAGTGGAAATGTTTACTGTAGTAGAAGGACTATCCTCCAGCCTAAGGCACAGGTGCTAGTTCCTGTACGATTGCCAAGTGACACAAGACAAGGATGTCGTCGTTGCGTAATTGTGGAAAAAGTCAGCAATGATAAACCATGGATGGCAGCCCGCACGGTGGTAACTACGTCATCTAAAGCATTTGTGAGGGTTCTTAACCTTAGTGACACTGAGTGCGTCCTTAATAAAGGAGCTCTGGTGGGTTCTTGCGAAGAAATTTCATGGATTCGAAGCTGTCAGAACTCTACAGCGGCTAAGGAATCTCGAGATACTCTGTCTTCAATCGACATAGAAAGGTTATTGGACGGGTCAAGTAACGACCTTACCAAGGAAGAGCAGACTAAGGCACGTAAATTATTGTTGCGATACAGCAATGTTTTTTCTGCGCACGACAGTGACATCGGAAGGACTGGAGTAGTACAACACGAGATCGACACTGGTGAAGTCACACCTATCAGACAACGACCTCGGCGAGTTCCAGTAGCTCGAGAGAAGGAAGTAGAGGACATGATTGAAGAAATGAGGAAGAACGGCGTTATCGAACCCTCAACCAGCCCGTGGTGTTCACCCGTAGTTTTAGTGAAGAAGAAGGACGGGACTATGAGGTTCTGCGTCGACTACCGCCGCCTGAACGATGTAACTAAGAAAGACAGCTATCCATTGCCCCGAATCGATGACACTTTAGACACTTTGAATGGAATGAAATGGTTTTCAACGTTGGATTTAAAAAGTGGCTATTGGCAAGTCGAAATCAAGGATAAAGATAAGGAGAAGTCAGCATTTTCGACCGGTAAGGGACTCTGGCAGTTTAATGTCATGCCGTTTGGATTATGTAACGCACCAGCAACATTTGAGAGGTTGATGGAACAGATACTAGCTGGTCTATTAGGTGACACTTGCTTGGTCTATTTGGATGACATAATCATCGTTGGAAGAGACTTCGATGATCACCTCAACAAATTGGAGCAAGTATTATCTAAGTTACGAGAGGCAAACCTTAAACTGAGTCCAAAGAAATGTTCACTCTTCAAGAGAAAAGTTAATTATTTGGGACATGTGATTTCGAAGGATGGCATTCAGACAGACCCTGAAAAGGTTAGCGCCGTGAAGGATTGGCCAATACCAAAGGACAAAACTGCTGTACGTGCTTTCTTAGGATTATGTTCATACTACAGGCGGTTTGTGAAGAACTTTTCAGATATCGCCAAACCTTTGCATGAACTGACTGAAGAAAAGCGACAATTTGATTGGACCGAACAGTGTACGGAAAGTTTCAACAATCTCAAGCAAAGACTGTGCCAAACTCCAATACTGGGTTATCCAGATCCAGAAGTTGATTTTATTGTTGACACGGATGCGAGTAATACAGGTATTGGAGGAGTTCTGTCACAAAAGAAGGGAGATAACGAAGTAGTAATCGCCTACTTTAGTAAGTCGTTGTCAAAGCCAGAGAGAAATTACTGCGTCACACGGAGGGAACTACTGGCAGTTGTTAAGACTTTACAGCATTTCAGTAAATACCTGCTAGGGCGAAGATTTAGAATTAGGACTGATCATGCTGCTCTGAAATGGTTGTTGGAATTTAAGAATCCTGAGGGACAGGTGGCCCGGTGGATTGAACAGCTTCAGGAATATGACTTTATCATCGAACATCGCAGTGGGAAATCGCATGGAAACGCGGATGCTCTATCTCGAAGGCCTTGCCCCGATGACTGTAAGCACTGTCTTAAACAAGAGGGCAAGGAATGTTTGAGGATGTTGAGAACAGATACAGTTAGTGAGGAATGGAGCGATGAAGTCATGCAACAAGCACAAAAAGAGGACTCCGACGTGAAACCCATTTTTGAGTGGATTAGTGCGGGTGTAGTCAAACCAAAATGGTGTGAAGTAGCTCCAATGAGTACGACAACAAAAAGCTACTGGGCACAATGGGACAGCTTACTTATGCATAACGGTGTATTATGCAGGAAATGGGAATCGGCTAATGGGAAAGATGCTCACCTACAAGTTGTCGTCCCGAGAAAAAGAGTGAAAGATGTTTTAGAAAGTTTCCACAACGGTATTTCTGGTGGACACCTTGGAGTGAAAAGGACCTTAATGAAAATTCGACAGCGATTTTATTGGATCCACTGCCGTGAAGATGTTGAGAATTGGTGCAAAAAGTGTGTAAACTGTGCTTCGGTCAAAGGTCCGCAGACCCGAAGCAGAGGAGCACTCAAGTTGTACAACGTCGGTGCGCCCTGGGAAAGGGCTGCGTTAGATGTGGCAGGGCCATTCCCAACAACAGACTCCGGCAACAAGTACATACTTGTCGTGATGGACTACTTCACCAAATGGCCCGAGGCATTTGCCATTCCTAATCAGGAAGCAGTCACCGTTGCGGAAAAGTTAGTGAATGAAGTTTGTTGCCGCTTTGGAGTACCCCTGGAAATACACAGTGACCAAGGCAGAAATTTTGAATCTGCGGTGTTTCAGGAGACTTGTCGAATCATGGGATTGCATAAGACTAGGACTACTGCATATCACCCACAATCGGATGGAATGGTCGAAAGATTCAATCAGACGTTGGAGAGACACCTGGCCAAAGTTGTCGAGACTCACCAAAAAGATTGGGACCGGCATATTCCTCTCTTTTTGGTGTCATACAGGTCAGCAACCCATGAAAGTACGGCAGTTACTCCAGCGTATGCGAATTTTGGAAGAGAGCTTCGGTTACCTGCTGATCTCCTAACTGGTCGACCCCCGGATACTCCAAGGTGCATCTCAGAATATGCATGCAATTTAAGGGATCGGATTGATGACGTTCACAGCCTAGTTCGTGAACAGGGGCTTCAAGCTAGCACAAAAATGAAGACTCGATATGACAGGAAGTCTAACCAAATGGGGTACGAGGAAGGTTCGTTGGTGTGGCTACATAACCCGATGCGAAGGAAAGGGAAGTCCCCGAAACTGTCTCCAAATTGGGAAGGGCCATATAAAGTGGTCACAAAAATCAACGACGTCACGTATCGGATACAGCGAAATTCACGAAGCCCATGTAAGATTGTTCACGTTGATCGGCTGGCGAGATACCACGGTAATAATGATGATGCTCGGGACGAGCATGTCTTAGGAGGGGGTAGTGTTACGCCGGTCATGTGAACAAAACTTCAAATGTGATTTTTCATGCCTTAGAAGCGTTTTCAGCAGGCTGAAATGTGATTTCAGGCCGTTTTAGAGATGCCTCTTTCACATACTAGAAGATTCAAAATTTACCCCAGTTACCGTTGTTTTCAGGCGCCTGAAACATGTTTTCAGTTCGTTTTAGGCCACCCTCTACCAGATGGCACAATAACCTGAAAACCCGTTTTCAGGCGTTTTCAGGACCCCTTATGGGCCCCTGAAGTACAATTCAGTATATGGCGAAATTTCTCGAAGGAGTGAAAGAGATAGCACTCTTAGAAAGAGCTAGCTATACGGAACATTCCAGAAGTGTGTGAAAGAGAAGGATAGAAAGAGACGGCAAGAATCGAGAATGTTCTGGAGTACTCGCGAACACACCTGCCTAGTAGCTATACGGAACATTCGAGAAGTGTGTGAAAGAGACCACTCTTAGAAAGAGATAGCTATACGGAACATTCGAGAAGGGTGTGAAAGAGAAGTATAGACAGAGACGGTAAGAGTCGAGAACGTTCTCGAATACTCGCGGACACACCTGCCTAGTACCCAGCCGCGTCTAGAAGCATCGCGAGAAGTACTTAGGTACCTACTCGCGAACTTACTAGAATCGAAGCCGACCTGTCGAGGCAAGATTTGGCTGGAACATTCTGGAACCATCAGGAGTACCGCTAGGGGTATATATAGCGGCAGCCTGCAGCCACAGAGTAGTTCAATTCTGAATGCGATACAGTGCGGATCAAGAGCGAATCGGAGTGAAGTAAAAGTGACGAGTGCGTTAAATTAGTGTGTGATAATTGTGTTCAAGTACTGTGTTTAGTGTCTTGTGAGTAGCAATAAAGCCTCAGTTTTAATTAGTGGTTAATTAGTGCATTTTTTATAAAGTACTCACCCCTCAAACGTAACAATACTTATCTCCTGCTACCCTAAGGTTGCCTGGAAGGGATCACTTATAGCGATACGACCGCCTGTTGCTACCTTTATTTAATATGTAAATTTATTCTGTTTTTTGTCCCATATGTGGTGCAATAAAGAATATTTTACTTTTTTATTTTTTTTACTTAGGTATTGCACACCTACAATTAGTTTACAACTTCTTTGTTGCCCAACCACACCGTCACACCCACTGCTGAATAGCTGCCACGAGCCCGGATTAATTAATAATGATAGTATGGCACACAAGATGTCGTCGTTCTAATTGCAAACCTATTTCCGTAACCAGCTCATAGGCCTGTATTACATTATCAAATATCTTTGATCACAGGTCTATACGCCTCCCTTTTTCTCCAACATGAAGAAAAAGGACGGCATGTAATCTATGGTCAGAGATATGATCATATACGGTATAGTATAATATGGGCCTTAGTCCATAAACCCAAGCTCGAAAGAAGAGATCCAAAGGCGAAAAAAATTGAAGTAACGGAGTAAGTAACTGAGGATATACAGGATATAGTGGAAAAATTCGTAGCTAACTGGTAAGTCTCGGTAGTTTCGTAGCTAGGTAGAGCGATCGGCCAGTATCCCGGTATTATCCACACCTAATATAAAGGTACTGTTACACATGCTCGTTACTAGCATGCTTATTAGCATAGCAAAAGCATGTGTTACAGTATCTTTAGTGGTGGTCACGTTCTGAAACTTTAAAGGTGTTTAAAATACGAGCGGGAAAGTTTAGAAACGATGCGTTACGTTTTCTATTTATACACCGTGCGCGCTGTCCAGAAATAGATATTGTTCAAGTATCAGTCCGGCTTGTTCGCAGTTCTTTTCAACTGTTTTAATAAATTAGTAGTGTGAATACGATTATTTGGTTCTAGTTAAAACTGAAATGGTAAGTAAACTCTTTGCTTTGTTACTCTAAAATTTTCGAGCGCTGCCGTTTAAAATGTAAAAAAGAAGCTGTGAAAATATATAATTTGCCATGTCATCATGTTGTCAAAATCAACTCACGTGGGGTAGGTTTACGTGAATTGTACGTATATCACGTATATTAGCGACTAAACAAAAGGGATCTGACATAAAATTAGGGAGCTGGAATGGCTGCGGAGACCGATATTCTAATGAATAAATTGAAATGTTCTGACGGGTCGGAGGGGTTCAACATTAGATCCATATGGACTCGGATTCGGAGTGAGAATATTTCCAGGGTACTGCTCGATTTAGCTATTTGTGCTTGTTTGCAGTAAAAGGTACAGCTTTGTCGGTCGACTCGATCGTTGATAAGCTCATTCTAAAGTAAACATTTTAATCTGTATGATATTTGCGCCTTATCGACTGGTACCTTTAACTAAAAAAAAACAATCACATTTGTACGTTGAAAGGAAACGTATTTGCTTTAGATGTTGATATTAATTTATAATTGATAGGGCTAAAGCTTTTCTTCGTTTAATAGAATTTTTTTTTTGCTATGTTTTTAATAATATTGAACTGCACATAGATTTAACGAACTCCCTAGCCTTGTGGGTAGTGAGCCTGCCTACGAAGCTGGAGATCCCGGGTTCGAGTCCTGGTAAGGGCATTTATTTACGTGTTTATCACGAATATTTTTTTTTGAGTTATGAACATTTTCTATGTATATACGTAAGTATTTATATCGTCGCCTAGTACCCATAGTAGAAGTTTTGCTTAGTTTGGGACGAGGTTGACCTGTGTGAGATTGTCCCCAAATATTTATTATTATTATTTTTGTATGACCGCGTCATCTCGGGACCACGGGGTCCCGGACTTTTGGAAGGCATGCGTGGGGCCGAAGCCAACAGCGCAGAGGCCTCTTGTAAGAGTCAATTTACTTTTAGTGTGATGTGACTCCGACCAACGATTATCCCTGTATGCAACTATGCACTAGGTGCACCCAAGACCCAAAGACAATCCCCGGTTAGTGTAGGACTATTAGAACAAAAATTGAAAGAAGGGCTATTGGGTTGAAAGGGTAGTTGATTAGGTAACTAATATTATTATTATTTTAAGAGGGTCATCTCAAAACTGTTCGTGGATTCACTTAAATAGGTATTTAAGTTTATATACCCTTCAAAATAGTTTTTTTCAAATATCACGATGGTATTTACTTATTTAGCAATCATACAATGCTTGCCTATTCGCAAGCGGACATTGTAGCTTATGCTTGCATAAATCCATTAAAGCGTTGGTGGCCCAGAGCGATACCGAGTGCGACTTGCGGGTTCAAATCTTGTCAGCTCGTACCAATGAGTTTTTCAGAACTTACCTATGTACAGTCGCCATCAGATATATCGGACCATCCGAGGCGTTCAAAATATCTGAACAAGCACTCTAACGACTTGACAATGGAGGCGTGTTCAGATATTTGTGAACACCTCGGACGCTCGCATATATCTGATGGCGACTGTACAAAATATAATTTGAAACCAATGGCTTTTCGGTGAAAGAAAACATTATGAGGAAACCGGGCTAATTCCATTGAGGCCCAATCCACCCTCTGGGGTTGGAAGTTCAGATGACAGCTATAAGTCGCTTATGTTAAACTAGCGCCTAAGCCAAATCTCCCTGAGCCGAGGCATAAGCCGGGAAAACGGTAAGAAGAAGAAGGTTGCATCAATTCTATTGTTATCTAGGTATTAGAAATTATTGTTGTACTATTCCTTATTGAGAATCTTGAAATTATCACGTTGAATACATACTAACTTACTAAATTATATTCCAGAAGATATTAATTCGTTGAGTACAAGTCAGTGTCTCTATTTACTCGTTTGCGATGCGTTGGTATATCTACTTGGTATAATTAAATGCCAACACGCGGCACTGTGTGCATAACAAATTTGACGCGAAGTTAGGTGTTAAATCGTACAAAGTTTCATCAGCCTCTTGATTATGTTTACGTAAACTTTATTTTAAGGGCAATTTATTTATGCTTCCATTATGTCAAGAGTTCGCATAATATGGTGGGGTAGAGGTCGTGGTTGAAATTTTGCGGTTTCATTTCTTTTTTCTTTTATTGAAATTCAGTCAACATTATCAAACCCCGACTTTAGCCTATAGGTACCTTAAGTATTTCCTTTTTAGATAATCTATTTACTTTCTCTTTTCTTGTGACCCTTTAGTGAATTGAATAAAATTATTCAACAAGTAGTTTTTGTAGGCTGTTTTCTAACATTTATTTTCGCGAATAGGGATCTTATTACGCATTCAACTCGGTACTCCCCGGTGTGCTTATTATAAAGATAAATTTACCCGGATTTTGCTAGTAAGTCTCGTTTCTTCTCTCTTTTCGTTTCTTCTAAGATTATGCATTATTTATTGCAAGTAAATCGTCCACGTAAACATTGCTGATGCGACCTGCAATTACCGTAAATTAAATTAGGATTATTTCATAGGGTGCACGTGCAGCAAATTATTGCTGGAAAGAAATTCACAGAATAATTACGATTTTGTTATAAATCACAGTGTTTACTAGGGAATGCAACGGTTGTCATTTTATGTATGAAATACCGCGGTTTCGGTTAAAAACCCAGATTTTTCCCCATAGGTACATAAAAAATACTGAATTTACCGATAACATTTCGTAGTGTCTAACTTAGGGGTCACGGAACTCACTAATGACTTATACAATAATAATGTTGTTGATGATAGGCTAAATATTCAATTACAGGCAGACTCGACTGGCAACCAGGGGTCGGGAGGTGACGAAGGACAGGCGCTGGTGCAGCCGCCTGTACCGCAGGAACCCAAACCTGTAAGTAATTGGGTTTACACCAGTACATCTTGCGACCTATTCTTGTAAAACCACCTGGATTCTAGAAAGTAGACTGGATATTTTATAAAAATAAAATATTAAATCGGAATTCCTGGATTTTCGTTATATTTTCTATATTCTCTCGTCATCGTGCCATTTATTTTCAGGCCGAAGTAATAAATGCTGAACAACCGGCAGTCGTGTCAGATACAACATCTGACGTGATACCAGAATCAAAATCAGTCGAAAATCCTACACCACCAAAACCGGAAAAAGAGTCCAATAATGAGATCAAGACTGAAGTTAAAGAAGGAGAAAAGAAGGAGGTAGCAGGTGACAATGTTGCTGCAGTAGAAGTCAAGGCAGAAAACATACCTGAAGTTAAACAAGAAGTTCTTGCTAATGGAGATAATTCTGTAAGTTATAGAGTTTATTGTACGTGTAATCATGTAAATTTGTCATATATAGGTAGGTACTGATATTACACGACTTTTTTTTAATGTTTGCAGAATGATTGGCAACAGAGAGAAACAGCACTTCTTGTAAAAATTCAAGAATTAGAGAAAGTGAAAAATGAAAAGAGTGAAGACACACTACGGATGGAATTGAAGGTACATTATGTTGAACTCGAAAACCTTCTACATATTCTTAGTAAGGTTATAACAGAATTATCACAAAATTGTTTTAATGTAGGTACGAGAGGAAGAAATAGATCTGCTTAAAGCCCGAGTAAAAAATTTGGAAACAGAATTACAAGCGGCACTTTCCAAACCAGGCCCAAAGAATCATGAGATGATTGAAAACATTAAGCAGCAACATGAAGAGGTATTTATAATATTTGTATTAGTCTTAGTTTCATGACACATTGGCGTATGCTGTAATGTCGTGTTAACTTATTGAATAAAAAAAAATAGTTGTTAAGACTTGCACAAACATTACGATTATAAATACAATATGTATCAGAACGAAATAACGAAAGGCATAAAAAGATACCCGTTAATGTTTAGATCATAAATATGAGCATCAAAAATACGACAGCTTTTACGGGAGGTGTAAAATATATATTTATTATTATTGTTCTACACCTCCCCTGTATTATTTGTTTACAATCTTATAAATGACATATCTTTAATTATCAACTGACAGACAGGCGTCAATCCTTGTTGACGTCTGGATTTTTACCTAGTGACAGTGGTAGTTACAAATAAACAGTTAACAAAGCGCTTGCGCGTTGCCTATATTACTACAGCCATTATTTAAATGAATATCTAGGTTACTTATAAACAGTATTCTCATCACAGCGCAGTTGCGTTGACATGACGACGTCAATGTTGATTAGTTGCCCCTAGCTACATATCAACAGTACGCAATACGCATGCACTATCAAAAATAAAAAACGTAAACAACCCTTACAGGATGTTACAAAAACCATTAACCGACTGCAAAAAGAAGGTCCTCGAAAAATTTATTTAGTAATTGTATGCCATAAAACATGTACTTAGGCACGTTAAATGCACATCATTACTATGTACTCGAGTTCCCAGTCAACCAGTTTTAAGGTTTGCTCTTCGTTGTGATACATACTGTATAGTGGTGTCCTCTGCACATACATCGAACCCATTGGAATGTACTATTTTGATTTAGTTATTTTCTGGAACGAAATATATTAGTTCCAATCATAGGTAACCTTTTTCATCGTAGCCCGTGGGAATGCTCTTTTTTAAACAGTGGGTAAATCTCCTTTTATCCGTAGATGAGCAATGTTTTTAGGGTTCCGTATCAAAATGGTAAAAAAGGAACCCTTATGGTGCAGTCTGTCTGTCACATCGTTAAATATCTCGAGAACTACTTGAGCTACTGATTTGAAATTTGGAATAGTTATAAACAATGTTAATCAAGACACATTGAAAGAAGAGTTTTTATATATTTTTATTTATTTTCAATAATAAATGCCAGACAAAAGAGGGTGCAAAAATTAAAAGTTTAGTTACTGGGTCATGTGGGGTATCATTTGAAAGGGCTAGATTTGCACATTCTGAAATAATTTTTTTATTATTTTTCTACCATGAAAAACCTTTGATTTATAAACGAAAATGTTGAAAAATATACGATTCGCATCTCCGAAGTTTATGAAGGAAAAATATGATTTTTTTACACAACTTTGACATTATCCTAAATATTATAGGAACAATATAACATTAACCATAACTTGATTATAATTTTACTGAACTAGTAATTTAAGCGACTTAGATTGTTTTTTTTTCTTTAAATTTACAGACACTGTCGTCGACGGACGGAAAATTTAACATTAAATATCGTGAAAGTTTAAATAAGTGTTTTGTTTTTGTATTATATATAAGGTGCTACTTTATTAGTTGCAGATATTTGAACACGTGATACTCTACTTTAAAACAATTAACTTTAAATAGAAATTATGAAATCTTTTCATATAATTTTTTTGTTTTCATTTACTGAACAAAAAAAAAATTATAATTTCGTCTAAAAAGAATCATCATGTGCATTTCACTGACAAGACGTTTAACACTATCCGTCATATCACTCATGTCAACAATAGTTAGTCTTAAATGTCATTATGGTCGAGATTTATCGACGTGAAGTGGCCAGTTACAGTTAACTGGTAGGTAAAAGAGGTACTAGAATCTGCTCAATGAGTTCTCATTTACTGATCACATTAACAGGGTGTTTTTACGTAGCAAATTTGTTTTAACGTTTTCTCCAAAAAAACATCGTAAAAGGTATAATGTTTAATACTTAAATTTACCCCAGGAACCGAGTACTATCAGCTGCAAAAAATTCTGCAACTAATAAAGTAGCACCTTATATATTGTAAACCGAGCCTTAATCCGCGCTCCGTTAATAAAAATGGACAACAGACAGGTTAAACGGGGGTTAACGTAGGGGACGGAAAAAATGGTCGATATTTGTACTCGTCGATGTGTGTCATATTTAAAACTAGTAAAAACTATCGATCATTTAGGTACCCTCCTACTCTTCATCTTGACATTTGTGTTTGTTAGAGAGAAACAAAATTTAACACCGGTTTTTTTGTTAAATAAGTTTGTAAGTTTTAGTAGGAAATATATTTCATTCATTTCATTTATTTCATTGTAAAGTCATGTACATTAAATTAAGCTGTTACATATAATATTTAGTCAGGCCATGACACCCTGTAAGGGCATACAACATTTACTTAATAACTAACATGCAACACATTCAACTCTCGTGGCTTATAATACAATATGTTCAGTTTATCGTCATTTCTTTAAATATATATAAATATGTCACATTAATTCTAAACTACCGTCGTTAAAAAAGTCCTAAGTTATTTTGAAGTAATAAGTTTACTAATTTATTTTTAAATATTGCATCCTTTGGTTCTTGCTTTATTGAATTAGGAATTTTATTAGTTATTAATATACATTTATAATGAGGACTATTTCTATACATTTCTAAATTCGTTTTTGGTAATAATAATTTATTTCTGTACTGAATTCTCGTATTTTCCCTGTCTTGCTTTATCTCAAATAAATTGGAGTTTTCACGGACAAATAGGGCAGCTTGTAATATACAGGGTGACTTCAAAATCGTAATACAAAACACTTGGTTGTGGCTCAGTTAATGCCAAACTATATAATACATGCACCCCGTTGTTAAAATTAGCTGTATTTAATTATCGCTAATTTTCTAACAAAACAAATATTTAAAGTCCCGAAGTGTTGTTACACTACATTCAATACCTGACTGTCATACCTGTCACTCGATGTTATCATCAAAGCAAGTTATTATCGATATCACTATGAGTGACAGTCGTATAACTAACTTGTTTGTTCATTGAAATTAAACACTTTAGAACGGATTAATCGTGTTTATTAACACCATGATCCTACGTTTAGAGCCCTTTACAGCACTCGTTTTCACAAGGTTAAGGCACATGTCGTGTTAAGCTGCTCAGTCATCATCTTAACCCTGTGAAAACGAGTGCTGTAAAGGGCTCGAAACGTAGGATCATGGTGTTAATAAACGCGATTATTCCGTTCTAAAGTGTTAAGCCCTCCGCACATCGAAAAGCGGAGCGTCGGCGGGACGTCAGCGGCGCAGAATGCGCGCGCCAGCCGCGCGGGCGTTGCGCGGTCTGACACACACCGGCACCGCGGCAGGACCGCCGCGGTGCCGCCGCGTTGCCGCCGTGTTGCCGCCGCGGTGCCGCCGCGGTGCATCAAAGGCCGCCGCCACTCTAACGCGGCGGACAGCGGAGTACAAAAATTGGTTAATTGACCAATTTCTTAACTATTTCGTAAAGCTCTCTAATTTTTTTCATGTTTTTTTACTTAATTGCGTCAAAAAGTTAGAATGGGGATTTTTTCTTAACTTCCGGAGCGATATCTCCGAATATATTTACTTTATCAAAAAATATTTTTAGCAGAACCCCTATCCTTTTTTAAATACCTATCCAACGATACCTAACATTTGATTAGAGCTGAAACGAAAAAAAAATTTTGTTTACCCGAAAAATAAGTTTTTGGATTTTGTATTTTGCCACTGTTGGCGTGATTGATGTTTGTGTAAAATTTATACCAAATTACAGTTTTATATTTATAACGGTCACTGACCCAAGCCGCAGACAGACAAACAGACAGACATGGCGAAACTATAAGCTTCCTATTTGACTACGGAACCCTAAAACAACATTTCTAGTGCTAACGGTCACTGAGCAAAGCCACGGACGGACAAACAGAAAGACATGGCGAAACTACTGATCGGCCCCGCCGCTCCGCGCCTGCTTCGCTACCGCGCTGCGCCTGCTCCGCTTCCGCGCCGCGCCTGCTCCGCTACCGCGCTGCGCCTGCTCCGCTACCGCGCCGCGCCTGCTCCGCTACCGCGCCGCCCCGTCACCGCGCTGTTGTGACTGGGCAGGCCGAAAGCGGCGCGGGCGCGGCGCGGTCGCGGCGCGAACGCGGCGCCGGTGTGAGTCACCGTATTTAAATCAGTGTTATACAACGCGCCGCTTACGTCCCGCCGACGCTCCGCCGTTTCGGTCTGCGGAGGGCTTTAAATTTCAATGAATAACAATCGCGGTAACAGAAGACAATATTAACTTGTTTGTTGTTTAGTTTTAAGTACCCTGATAAATTTGTGAAAATAATAAACGGAGCTAGTTTAAATAAAATCATTTATTAATGTACCTAT
This sequence comes from Lathronympha strigana, assembly GCA_949128165.1. Lineage (NCBI taxonomy): Eukaryota > Metazoa > Arthropoda > Insecta > Lepidoptera > Tortricidae > Lathronympha > Lathronympha strigana. The sequence continues at coordinate 12,445,445 of OX421903.1, forward strand.
TTACGGTAGTTTGTAAATTACAAGCTTAAAATATCTACGTTTAAGTAGATAAGTGTGAACCTACTTTTCCTAAACGTATTTTAAGATGTGTTCAAAATGACCACCGCCTTCCCGGACACATAAGTCCGCCCGCCGTCTATGGTTGATCTTAAGTCTGCCTAGAATAAATTCATTGGCTTTTACTGAATCAAAGGCCTGAATTATCTTTTGGCGAAGTTCATGGACGGTATTAGATTCCCGTGTGTACACTCTCCTTTTGATTTCGCCCCACAAAAAGAAGTCGAGTGGCGTCAGATCGGGACTTCGAGGCGGCCATGCGACTGGACCATTGCGTCCAATCCATCTCTCAGGGAATTGTCTGTCCAAATAATTTCGCACACTTAGAGCAAAATGTGCTGGTGCACCATCTTGCTGGAAATAAAGATTATCCAAATTTTGCTCCGGCACATCTTGTAGCAAAATCGGTAACACGTTTCTCAGGAAATCTTCATATTTCGGTCCATTTAAGTTCCCGTCAATAAAATATGGGCCAATTACACAATTGTTCAGAATGCCTGCCCAAACGTTTACAGAGAAACGAGTCTGGTAAGAGTCTCGGCGAGTTACATGAGGATTTGCATCACGATCAGCCCACCAGTGTTCATTGTGGACGTTAAACATGCCGACTCTTGTAAAAGTTGCCTCGTCGGTCCATAAGATATTTAGGTGTAAGTTTTGCTGCAGCCAACGACCAAAAATAACTCTTCTAGGGTAATCTGCTAATACGATATCCTGAACCCTTTGAAATTTAAACGGATGTTTTGCTTCAGCTTTCATTAGCCGCCAAATAAACAATTGGCTCGTGCCGAATCTCGCAGCAGCGTCCCTTGTGCTAGCCTCTGGGTTGCGGTTAAAATACTCGAGCACTCGTCTCCGAAAAGCTTGTGAATACCGCGGCCGTCGGCCTCGAGCTTGAGCATGCACCGGAACTGCAAACTGACCATAGTCTCGTAAATTCTGGATGGTACTGTTTATTAACACACGTGTAGGTGTTGGACAATCAGGGTAACGTTCGTTAAATAATACCTGAGCTCGCACAGTACTTCGCGATGTTAAAAAACCGGCCAAGTGCGAGTCGGGCTCGCGCACAAAGGGTTCCGTAGCAGCAAATATAATAAACTTATTATGTCAATTTATACACCTGGTGAATGGAGCCTAAACTTATAAGGTTCAGCCATCGTTTTCAGTGTAAGCACAATAACTTAACCAAAATTACAGTTAAATCAACCTATCTCAAAAACTATAAGAGATACTTTGATCAAACCAAAAATCGTTGAAAGAGTTAATTAGCATGCATCACCTCTATTTTTTTTAGAATTTTATACCCCGTAGTTATAAAAATAGAGGGGGGGGGACATACTTTTTACGACTTTGAGAGCTGATATCTCAAAAACCGTTCACTTTAAGAAAAATGTTTTTTAGAAAACTTTATATCATTTTAAAAGACCTTTCCATTGATACCCCACACGGGTATGTACATCGAAAAAAAAATTTTCATCCCTCAGTTACATGTATGGGGGGCCCCACCCCCAATTCTTTTTTTTACTATTTAGTGTCATAATTTTGTAGCGGTTCATACAACACATATTCCCATCAAATTTCATCACTGTAGTACTTATAGTTTCCGAGTAAATCGGCTGTGACAGACGGACAGACGGACAGACGGACAGACGGACAGACGGACATGACGAAACTATAAGGGTTCCGTTTTTGCCATTTTGGCTACGGAACCCTAATAAAAATCAAGCATCTTTTCAATCATCTTTTGAATATTAGTATAAGGATAAGGTCGAGGCATTTTATTTAATAGTGAAATCAAAATATTACGGTAAATCTTATTTTCTTTGACAAGTGTCACTTAATAATCAAAACACGTTTTCTTCATAAATACCATGGTAGGTGATTGACAACTAAAGAGGAAAGTGATTTTTTAAACTTCTTTGTTAATTATTATGGTAGGTTAACCATGTTAAGTCAAACAAAATAGGATAAATTAAAAATTTAAAAAAATATTCTTACGATTATTTTAAATGCATGATACTTAATTGAGAGGTTTAGTTTAGGGGAAATGTGTGTAAAACATTGATTTTGTATTACCATTTTGAAGTCACCCTGTATAGATGCAAGGCAGTGTTAACAACCTATTTTCGATGAAGTGTTGTCGGACACTGTTTGGTCTGCGCACATTAACTAGAATGCGGAGACAGTTTTTTTGCATCACAAATAGTTGTTGGGCTTCAGTACTATCCCCCCACAGCAACACAGCATAACGGAGCCATGCATATGCATATGCGTAATATGCGGATAATGCACATTTAAAATTCGTATTCATTTTTAAAATAAAAAGCGCTATAATAGCTAGGTATTAATTAACAAACGTTCTTATCGCTAAAAACCATTTTTATTCGTTAATTAGGTACATGATAAATATTGTTTATTTATTCTTAAGTTAAGTACACTTCTTTATTTATTGACTACCATTTTTACATGTTATAATCAATGACACTTACACTTGACACTTACACGACGTATATATTAACTAACTTTATTAACTACCCTGCAAAAACTGGGGTACTTTGCGTTCAAAACACGCGCTAAAGTGTAACCTATGAATTGCATTCCAGCTTCTCAGCAAAGCCCGGGGCATGATCTTCGACAAGACGAAAATGGTTAAAAACCAAGAGCTGCAAATAGAAGCTCTAACCACGCAGGTGCAGTCACTCAAGGACATCAACATGATCACTAAGGACTTGCTGGAGATCAGGAATTCAGAAATTAAGGCTATGGAGGTAGGATTATATTAAAATACACCTGAATAAAGGAAAAGTAAAAAATAATCACGGCCTACGGCGAGACTCGAACTTGATATTCTAGGACAAACGTATATAGCTCTACCAACTGAGCTATCGAGACACTTATAGGTTGGCCATTGGTATTGTGGTATCGTTCGCAGACGTTTATGTTAAAAAAACAATTTATTTAATTTAATTATATTTAAATAAATTGTTATTTTTTAACCTATATGTATTTTTGTTTGTCTTAATAAAAACAAAATGGTGATGGCATGGCACTAATTATGAATACTTCAAGCTGACAGGCACCAGTTATGGGCACTTCATTCTTAATTTAAATATCATATGGTTGTCAATTTATTGACACAAAATTAATGCATGAACCTTATTTTCTTATAATAAGAGTGACCGTACATTATTGGTCCTTCGTCCATTACTGGTGCCGCCACAATTAATTTAAATATACATTGATTGATTCAAAATAAAGTGTGCGTTCATGGCCGCGTACTGAGCCAATACTTACCTATGTTACAATCCTCGTATAATCAATATCAAATAAACGGATTGAATTTCGTTTAACCGGTATAAGCTTTCTCTCAAACCCTCTAGGGTTTGATTAATGGGCGGTTAAAGGGTTGACAATTTTAATCCATTGAAACTCCGTGACGTCAATATGTGCGTCATACTGCTACAGTTGGGTTTTAGACTATTCGTTACACAGCGCTATGCTGAGTAAATATTTTGAAATGATAGCAGTTTCATTTCAATCTCACTGCGCTCCGCTCGTAAACGTGATGTCGTACCTATTTAGAATTGAATAAATATTGTTTGATTGAATGTTAGAATCTCAGTTTATAGCAATACATGTCCTGGTTCTCAGATGGGTTAGTTGGGCCATGTATTTCAAAGTTGTTTATAAGAGGGGTTTTCTTTATGTGATTTCTACTCAGAATTGCGATATGTTTTGATTCTAACAGGAGAAAAAAAAAATTTAGAATAATAAGGCAATGATAAAGAAATAAATTGAAGACGACTGATTTCAGGACCGGCTACAGGCAATGGAAGCCCGTTTCAAGACGGAGAAAGAGCGCTACGGACTGGTGCTGCAGCGGGCGCAGACCAGCTCTAACATTAACGATGACCTCAAGATAGAGTACGAGACCCAGCTTAAGATCTTTAAGGTGATTATCAACTTATATCGTGAGGAATATAGCGGATGTGTACTGCGACTACACCTCTGTTTTTCTAATATTAGGAGAATAACGGTCAATTTTTACGTTTCATCAATTATTTTATTCATTGCTAGAAAATATTAAAATAAGATTGTCTTCTGTTACCGCGATTGTTATTCATTGAAATTAAACACTTTAGAACGGATTAATCGCGTTTATTAACACCATGATCCTACGTTTCGAGCCCTTTACAGCACTCGTTTTCACAGGGTTAAGATCGTAGGATCATGGTGTTAATAAACGCGATTAATCCGTTCTAAAGTGTTTAATTTCAATTAAAATAAGATTTTTTATTTCCATTGTAAACGTTATGGTGAAGAAAATAATAGGCTAAAATATGCCAGCCTTTAAATTGTTTTCGTAAAAATGTCACGACGACAATGGTATGATTTTCTAATCCTGAAAAAATTAGGTGGGTATAGAAAATGTGATAGAAAACGTTCGTTGAACTTAATTTGCTACCACAATTATTATTATGCGAGAATGAGAAATATTTTCTTAATAAGTAAGGAGGTTGCTATCGATGCCTTCGATGGTAGGTATTATTAAGATACGCTCTAAACGAATTTAAGTTCCTGACACTAAAAAAAAACCAGCAGGCAGCGCAATTGGCAGTTATGATAATTAATTAGAAAAAAAAATATAAGTTCAGTTCTTTTCCTCGAGGAAAACCAGTTTGCGATCAAACAGAGCAATCCGATTGGAATGGCGTTGGCCACCCAATATTTCCGTTCGGCTTAGCGACGTTGCCAGGAAATTACTTTGCATATTCGCAAAGAGTTTTCTGACTGAGTGATTCACAATGATAAAACTTCAAATAGAGGAGTGAATGGGGTGTGCTGGGAATGGGTTCCATTTGAGATAGAAATCGGTAGCAAATATGTATCTACAATACATACAATCAATCATGTTTTGCTGCTGCAAAAATATTCAACATAATTATTGCACGTAGAACCGATGACCGTTGGGGCGGAAAGGTTCTCGAGTGGCGACCGCGTACCGGAAGGCGCAGCGTGGCTAGGCCCCCCGCAAGGTGGACTGATGACCTGGTGAAGGTCGCAGGAGTCCGCTGGATGCGGGTGGCGCAGGACCGGTCATTGTGGAAATCTTTGGGGGAGGCCTATGTCCAGCAGTGGACGTCTTTCGGCTGAAATGATGATGATGATGATGAATTATTTAACAACAAAACTCATCATGAGTTTTCTTAGCGCGGTTGTAGGTATGATGCGAAACTGTATCTTTGTCGTCGATCGGATCTACGAGAGGATTCTTTTTAAGTAAGACATAATTTTTGCCTCATATCATGTGATTATTAAAAATGTTGTGTCCAAATTGTTAGGCAATTTTCAATTTCATGCGTTCAAATTTGTTACTTGAAAGTGTCGGAAACGATATACCGACAGTTTTTAAAATAAAAGCGAAATAAATTGAAAATCTAGAGTATAGACATTAATAAAAAAAATTGTACTTTAAATTGTAATAATTTTTGATTTCACTAGTGTCAAAAGTAGCATTACATGGTATTAAAAATTCTATTTCAATAAGCATTTGCTGGCCATATATGTTCGGGCATATTCGCCAGATCTGCCAATCAATGGATGGGAAATTAATCTGGCAGATGCCCGGCGGACATAGATATCCACTATGGATAGATCTGACGGATTCCCCGAACGTATATGGCCGGCCGAACGTATTTTGGTAAGTATCCGCTATAGCACCATTCAAAAAATCCCCAAGAAAATGGACGGAATGACGGGAAAACATTATCCACTATATACACAACACACATCAATTATACAAAACCATTTAATTACATTATGAAATTGGAATCCAAGCACCGAACCGGAAGTTGAAACTGAGTCGTGACATTTAAGTTATATATGTCGCACAAGTTTACGTTTGATTTTACGGGATCGCGAATCCTGTCATGACTGGCATCCGTAAATTTCTATCAAAGTGATTAATTGGTTAAAACATTAACTGGTTTAATTATGCCCTCATTCAGGAACTCCGAACGAAGTACGAGCAGAAGGTGGAGGCTTTAGTTGCAGAAAACAACAAATTGAAATTAGATTTAGCCAAAACTAATGGAGGCGGGACGTCTACAGAAACACCCAAGTGAAAATCATAAGGATTTATTAAAGACGGAACTAGTTTTTTTTACAATACCTGCTCTATAATATATGATTTGTAACATACTTTTGTAGTTAGGCATTTATATTTTTTGTTGTGGCTAATTCAGAAATAGATAACCGTAGGTTAACAAGCTGGATATTCTAACAGTATCAACAAGGATAAAAAGTTTGTTACGATTCCTTATTTACCATTAAGCATCGAAAAAGTGCGTAACCAAAGAGACTAGTTAAATCTTCTCTTAACAATTTCTTAAATGAGTACAACGAAAAATGGAAATGTCTATTATGTGAATTTTGATAAAGAATTTATTTGTACTTAATGGTTTCTTTATTATCCCTTTTTTGTCTATCCTTTATTTGTCCTTCAACAGGCAAGGCGTATAATTCTAAGTACAGTGGATTGTGGATTTCACGACGTCGGTTGTAACGACACTTTGGTTATAGCGACGTCAGACGTAGGTCCCTTGAACTGAAATCATAGTTTCGTTGGACTTTCTTTCGGCAATAACGACTTCGGATATAGTATAAAAGTCGGGTATAGTAACTTGTTATGAACCGTTCGCGTGAGATACCTGGAAATCCATGCAGGGCGTATACCACGAAAATCGAACGTCTTTGTCACACTTGCATATTGGAGTGACAAAGAGGTTTTCCCGTCAATGCCAATTTTCGATGTTCGTGATAGGCATGCTGATATAATCCAGTCATTGAACTGACAGTTTGTATGGAAATTTGGATTATTTGGGAAATAATTAATAATAGCTGATTTTTTTAGCGTAACGGATATGTCGCATGTATCGTATCATGTAGGCACCAAAATGCAACAAAATATCATTATAATTATGCAAATCGTCACAAATATGTATACACATGTTTCTATCGTTCTTCTATTCTTCAGAAATTTCAAAAATCGACTTATGTGTTTAAGTTTTATTTTTTACTTTTTACCTAAAGTTTGTAGGATTTTTGCGTACATTATCTATAAATATCCCATTCAAACATAAATCAGAAAATCAGGCTATTATAATTTAATGTCTGTCAAAACCGTATCTTCCCTGGGTCAATATTGCGTCGGAGACGGCACGGCTGCAGTAATGATGACTACACCCCGTTATCTAACGCTCACTTTGGGGGCAAGTTAAAATAGTGATGTTGCTTAGTCGATTCATATTTATTAATCAGTCAAAATAAAATTATTTTTGTATGAATAATCTTGAGATAATTAATTAATTGCAGATGCAAGTCTTCTTCTTTCTCCGTGCCTCTTCCCAGTTCATTTGGGGTCGGCCCTCTGAATATGTTTGCGCCATGTGGCTCTGTCATTTACGTCAGCTGTGATAATACTTGACATTTTTTCTAGGTTGCAGATGCAAGTAATAAGTTATATTTGATGTCATTAGATGTTCTGTATCTATTTGATCGGATAGGAGGACGACAATTATTAAACAGTATAGAGACGACTTACTAGGTAATTTAGTTTAAGCAGTTTCAATGTCGGGGGTAAATTTGAATTATTTAGTACACTATCAGGTCCCGTTTTGTTAATAATAACGAGCAGTTTAAGTTTTTTTAGTCGACTTCATAATTTTATTAATTCAGATTATCGAAACTGCCCCATCCCTTGCCCCGAAAGTGAGCGTTAGATAACGGGGTGTAATGATGGCACAAATACTCATTCATAAAACTATTAAGCTTTCTTATCCTTTGTTTAAGTTCACAGATGGTTAGATTTTTCGTTTATAGTTGGTAAGTATATGGTCAAGTCTAAAAATATTTTAAACGATTTTCATCCCTGAACTTTGGCCAGACGTCCTAAAATGTTACAAAGTTATAACGCGTAAGTTAAACTTATGATGAATCAGTTGTATAGCAATTTTGGGTGCGTGAACAGTGTTTTGTATACTTGTGTATGTGGCCTCTAGGCCCCCTAGGCGTAGGTACATTTACCGTTAAAGAAAAAGTTGGACATCATTTCGAGACCAAAAAAATTGTGAATACGACGCTGATTTGTGTACAGTCAAGGGCATAAATATCTATACACTTTTTGTCTTTTCAGCCATATGATTCCATATAAAGTAATGAAAAAGTTGTACATATATTTATGCCCTTGACTGTACCTAAACAATATGGAGCTCCACATTCTTCAATATCAACGATGTAGAAAAATATAAAATGTATGTAAATTGCATTTTTTTACTATAATGGGAATAGCGACGACATTGAAGTGGCCCCTTCCGTCGTCGTTATTACCGAAATCCACTGTCCCTTTTTTTTTGAAAATATTTATTTATGTTTATGCAAGATGTTAATTTGTCTGTGAGTAAATCAAAATTTAGAAACCACAGTTTAATATATGTAAGTAAATACTTTTTTTTGACTTTTTTGTATGCTGCTTTTGGCACTGACTAAAGTCTTGCATTTATGCCTGAGAAAGTATACTACCTATCACAAATATTTTAAAAATATTTTGATAAAATGAAATGAAACAAAACAAATCAGTAATTAGGTACTTACCCGCTAGTATAATTATATTTCTATTTAGGTACCTACTTACTCACTTAGATAGGTACTTAAATTTTGTTTATCAGTAGGTATCTCCAAGTATCTCACAAAGGCAGCGCCATTAAAATCGCTCTTGTGTCGGTGGACCCAGCTCCATGTTCGCAACCCTTAGATAGTAGGTATTTATAGTATTGTAAGATTGTAACTAACCATAGTTTTTTAAGGTATATTGTAATATTACTAACACTTTATGGGCGCAGCCTGAAATAAATGATTTGATTGATTGATTGATTGATTGATTAAAATAAAACGGGTCAGTAATTCTTAGATGTTAAAAACAGCCTGGGATAAAATCGACAACGTCCAAATTCGGAGTTATTTTTCAAAAATTCATGCGTCACACGGCGCCATTTTGTCAAAGCGTCGTCCATTTTGTCGAGGCACGCTCAGCATTATTTATTGCATGACAAGGCGTTCCGTTTGACGCGCAGCGAGTGAGCATATTGTCCCGCGTGTTATTAATTTTCGCAGCCCATGATAAATGACGTAAAATGAAACGGCACATTGTTGGCACGACCTTTTTGATTTGAGAAATACCTAAAGGTTGAAGATTGCGCAATCTGTTTGTGCTTTCTCAGTCCATCCGTGAGTAAGACGGTCACGGCATGTTTGTCGTTCTTGGAATTCATCGTTTTGTATTTTCCGTAAATGGTTTTTGCCGTTAGATCTTGTAGTTACCCTACATCGAATAAAATAGTATAATTGCAAAATTATATTTTACTAAGAGTCCTATGGCCGAATATTTATCTCGCAGATAATTGTGTCGCATACAATTTTTCATTTCTCATGCTCCGAAAGTGGGTTGTTGCAAGGTTGTTGTTTATCTATGAAGTGGTTGGAAAAAGATGCATCACGGCCGGGTCGCAAACTAATATATTCCTTTTGGTTCTCGACTTGAAAGCACCAAGCAGACTATATATTCTTATTTTCTCAAACATGATCGGAATACTTCTTGGCCGGAGGCCGTGAAGTAATTTATGGCGTAAGTATGCACGAAACATTATTGTCCGGTGCTCTAACTTTTTTAAGTTGCGTACCTACTAACAATAAACTGACAAAGGAAAAATGACATACAGTCAACGATCACTAGATACTTGCGCCATTAAAAAAAACAAATTCTAAGTTTCTATGTATATTTATGTGCGGTTAAACATAATGCTCGAATAGCTCATTCAAATGGCATCTTTAAAAAATAAAAAGGTGGCAAATTTTTTTTTCCTTATTAACTATTTACCTAGTAGTTATTTTAATTTTTATATTTCCTCACAATGTTTGAGAAAAGCACTATACAAGCCTCGGCCGGAAGAGAAATTGCAGGACTTGTTTAATGTCTACAACAAACTCGTCCTGCAATCTCTTACTTCACGGCCTCTGCAGTAATGTACTATTACTCACGCCACAAAAAATCCACGGGTATAGTTCTTTCTCTCAAAATATTAGAATTTATTGTAGCGATTATCATTTGCAATGATGTGAATTCGTTAAATTATTTCGATTTTTCGGATCAAATATAAGTGTCTTATTGGTTCTATGTAGCGGTGACGAGCAAGAATAAACCTAAAAAGTTTTTAAAAATCTTTAATATGTGCAGTAAGCAATGGAAATAAGTTATACAGCCACACATTCACTGAGGTACTTATTTATGATAAATACAAAATATTAGTTACACTATTAGAACAACCCAACGTTTGTAGAAAAGCGCGGCAAATTTAAAATATTGTGGTTAGAAACACTGTATAAGTAATTCGAAAATTGTGTATAAATAGTTAATCTTTGTTTTATCTGTAGCATGTAAGTTTAACAAAAAAATTGCTTCTGGTTGTTTACAAATGTAAGTTTACGATTTCTAAACTAATATCTGCTATCAATATTCAACAATGTACCTTATTCAAGGAAAATAGCAGCTATTACTCAATACAATAGCTGGTGTAACATTATTTGATGATATGTGATGACTGATGTTTGTTTTAGACGACCGGTTGGCGTAGTTGGTAGTGAGTCTGCCTGCGATGCCGATGGTCCTGGGTTCGAATCCCGGTAAGGGCATTTATTTGAGTAATTAACACAGATATTTGTTCCTGAGTCATGGATATCTTCAATATATTTGTATATTATATATATATATATATATATATATATATATATATATATATATATATATATATATATATATATATATCGTTGAGTACCCGTTACACTAGCCTTCTTGAGCTTACTGCGGGACTTATTCAATTTGTGTAAGAATATCCTGTAATATTTAAGGTTAGGTTTTCAAAATTTTCTATTGAAACATTTATATATCGATATCGAATGAAGTTCTATCTTTAAAAATAAACTAAAAGACAAAGCAACTAAAATAACAGACATTACTAAAATTACACAATTTTATAGAGACCTATACACTGATGTTGAACAAGGAGAGGAAAATCAAGACCTTTCGGAAGAAGACAATGAAACAATCCCAACCATATTAACACAAACAGTAGAAAAAGCCATACTATCACAAAAGAACTGCAAAGTACCTGGTTGCGACAATATCTCAAATGAAATTCTTAAAGGAAGCATTGACTCTATACTACATACTACTACAAACTTATTTAATGAAATCTTAGAAAAAGAGATAAGACCTGAACAATGGTCAATGTCAACAATAGTACTACTGCATAAAAAAGGCGCAAAAGATGAGACAAACAACTACAGACCTATAAGCTTGGCACCTAATCTGTATAAGGTATTCTCTAAAATAATCCTTTATAGAATAACCTGAATACTAGATGAGAATCAGCCAAGGGAACAGGCAGGGTTTAGGAGCGACTTCTCTACCATGGACCATATTCATACCATAAGGCAAATTAAAGAAAAAAGCAATGAATATGGTAAGACATATTATTTGGCCTACATAGATTACAATAAGGCATTTGACTCCATTAAACACAAATATATATGGGAAGCACTAGGAAACCAAGGAGTGCCGAAAAAATATATAAAAATCATCAAAGAAATCTACAAAAACTCTACGGCTAAGGTGTGGACAGAAACAGTGGGAGAGGAATTCAAAATAGAAAGGGGCGTCAGACAGGAAGATCCTCTTTCGCCAAAGTTGTTCTCGGCTGTGCTGGAACATATATTTTTTTTTTTTATACTACGACGGTGACAAACAAGCATACGGCCCGCCTGATGGTAAGCGGTCACCGTAGCCTATGGACGCCTGCAACTCCAGGGGTGTTACATGCGCGTTGCCGACCCTTTAAAAACTTTAACACTCCTTTTTTGAAGAACCCCATATTGTAGTCCTTTGGGAAAACAGTGGCAGGGAGCTCATTCCACAGCCGGAGCGTCCGCGGGAGGAAGTTCCTCTCAAACCGCACGGTACGAGACCATTTAGGCTCCAGGGTATGCGGGTGAACACCCTGCCGACGGCGAGCGGTGCGGTGGTAGAATGCAGCCGTTGGCATCATATCAAACAATTCCTCAGAGCACAATCCATTGTACAAGCGATAGAACACACATAAGGAGGCGAAGTCTCTCCTTAGACTTAAGGGTTCGATATCGCTCGTGAGTTTGGGATCGTTGACAATTCGGACAGCACGTCTTTGGATCGAGTCAAAGGGGCCCAGCTGGTATCCAGGTGCTCCCGCCCAAAGATGGCAGCAATACTCCATATGGGGCCTGACTTGAGACTTGTATAATAACAGTCTTTGCCCCGGAGAGAAGTACTGCTTAGCTCTATTGAGCACACCGAGCTTTTTGGATGCCAGCTTGGCCTTCCCTTCCAGGTAGCTACGGAATTGGACGTCACTGGAAATGTCAACACCCAGGATCCCAATACTCTCTGACATGGTAAGGACTGTGTCTTGGAATTGTGGGACCACAGTAAATGGGGTTTTTTTAGCGGTGAACGCGCAAACTTGTGTCTTAGTGGGGTTAAATCGGACAAGATTTTCCTGGCCCCACAGTGAGATATCAGAGAGAGCACTCTCGATGTCTGACACAAGCTTTTCACGACTCTCTAACACAACGGGACGAGGGATGTTAGCACGGCCTGTGTAATAGGCATCCCCAGTACTGTCGTCTGCATAACAATGAATATCGCCAATGGACAACATGTCATTGATATGCAGCAAAAACAGCGTTGGGGATAGCACAGAGCCTTGTGGGACACCAGCATTTATGTCCATGCTATCGGAGCAACTTCCGTCGACAACGGCTCGTATGCATCTGCCGGACAAAAAGCTGGCAATCCATTCGCATAATCCCCCGGGCAGTCCGTAAGATGGTAACTTCGATAGAAGACCCCCATGCCAAACCCGATCGAACGCCTTCGCTATATCCAGGCTGACTGCCAATGCCTCACCTTGACTCTCAATAGCTGAAGCCCAGCGGTGGGTGAGATACACTAGAAGATCACCAGTGGAGCGACCATGGCGAAAGCCATACTGTCGGTCACTGATCAGATCGTGATCCTCTAGGTATCCCAGGAGCTTTGCGTTGATTATGCGCTCCATCACCTTGGAGAGAAGGGAGGTTATAGCGATTGGCCTGTAATTCGACGGGTCTGATCTGTCACCCTTTTTAGGCACAGGGTGCACAAGGGCGGTCTTCCACGAAGACGGCACCTGCCGTTTGTGATATGAGAGCGTGAAAAGGCGCGTGAGCACTGGACACAACTCGGGGGCACACCGCTTGAGCACCACTGCTGGTATGCCGTCTGGCCCGCTCGACTTGTGGACGTCTAATGACAGCAGCTCCCGCCGGACATCAGTTTGCCTGAATATAATACCGGGCATGGAGAAACCGCACCGCGGGACGGTAGGCGGTGCGGTGCTGCCATCATCGTCCATGGTCGAGTTCGAGGCAAAGAGATTGCCCAAGAGATCAGCTTTCTCCTTTGCACTGTGGACCAGATCACCATCAGCATTTCGCAGTGGTGGTAAGGACGACCGACAAAAATTTCCCTCGGCAGCTTTGGCGAGCGACCAGAAGGCACGACTCCCTGAGGGATAGCCCACGAGCTTCTCACCAATTCTGCCGACGAAGTCGAACTTAGCTCTGGCAATGTAATATATTCTGGCAATGTAATATATTAATATATTCAGGAAATTGGACTGGGATGAATGTGGATTAAATATAAATGGAGAAAAACTACACCATCTAAGATTTGCAGCAAAACACCAGAGAACCTTCAGAACATGATGCAGAACCTGGTAGAGGAGAGCGAAGCAGTGGGCCTCTCAATAAATATGGAAAAAACTAAATTGATGACAAATGGGCGGGTAGTACCAATAAAAGTTAATATAAACTTAGTGGAATATGTAGACCAATCATACACTTACCTGGGTCAAATAATCTCGCCAGAGGACCAAATACAAAAGGAAGTTGAAACTAATTCCAAACTAATTCCAATGCTTGGAAAAGATACTGGTCGCTCAAAGAAATTGTGAATAATTTTTAAGAAAAAAAAACCGACTTCATTTGGTTCCCGGTAAAAGTGAAATTTTGAATTTGTTTGAGTTAGCCAGTTTACTTCACAAATATCCAATACACCGCACGTGTACGATTGAAAATTGAGGAGCTTTCTTAATGTCCCAGGGCTTCCATCATTACATGTGAAGTATAATCAAACGGAACTCCCTTGTAGACCTTTAAAACAAACAAAATAACAATGTGTTAAATTGGATGACAGACTGTAAATTATCGAGCAGTTTCATTATGCCATCCCTGATTATCAACATCAGGTCCACTCCGGCAAAATGATGGTCACAGTAAGAAAATGCCTAAGCTAATTATGAACACCCTCTAATCACAATGAACGTGCCGTTCAAATTTGAGGAGTTCTCTGAATTCTTCTAGAACTCCATCATCAGAATATAAATCAAATCAAAAAGATGAATGTCACAACTAGGATAATAAGTAGAGCTAGGTTTATTGACCAGTTCCACTTTGCCATCCCTGGTCTTCATCATCAGGTCCACTTCATCAAAATGTTGGCTCCCCCAAAACAATGTTTTAGTTACTTAAGGAAACCCTCAAATCAGAATGCATGTGCCGTTAAAATTTGAGGAGTTCTCTCAATCCCTCATGAAGTCCATCATCAAAATAGAACTATAATCAAATAGGACTATCTTGAAGGTATTTCTTTACAAAGAAAAGATGAATGTCTCAAATCGAATGATAGAGCTGGGAATTACCAAGCAGTTCCACTTTGCCATCCCTGGTCTTCATCCTCAGGTCCACTCCACCAAATTGATGATGTTCGTAAAGAAATGCTCGAGTGTCTTAAGAAACTACCCAAATCATCATGCATGTGCCTTTCAAATTTGAGGAGTTCCCTCAGTTCCTCATGGATCCCATCATCAGAAATTGATTAAAAAAAAAACGGGACAAACCTGGAACCATCTTTATACAGAAAAAAAAAATTAAAATCGGATGATAGTCCTAGGAATTACCAAGCAGTTCCACTTTTTTTTTTTTTTTATACTACGACGGTGACAAACAAGCATACGGCCCGCCTGATGGTAAGCGGTCACCGTGGCCTATGGACGCCTGCAACTCCAGGGGAGTTACACGCGCGTTGTCGACCCTTTAAAAAAGGAGGATTCGCTGTGTTGACAGCTAAAGGGGCAAGCTTAGCTCCGTGGGTACACCCCACTCCCCAGCTGTCAACACAGCGAATCCTCTTGGAGCTCTGGCAACCTTACTCACCGACAGAAACACAACACTATGAGTAGGGTCTAGTGTTATTTAACTGCGGTTTTCTGTAAGGTGGAGGTACTTTGCCATCCCTGGTCTTCATTATCAGATCTACTCCACCAAATTGATGATTTTCGTAAAGAAATGCTCGAGTTTCTTAAGAAATCACCCAAATCAGCATGCATGTGCCTTTCAAATTTGAGGAGTTCCCTCAGTTCCTCATGGATCCCATCATGAGAAATTAATTTTGAAAAAAAAGGGACAAACCTGGAACCATCTATTTTCAGACAAAAAAATATTTTTAAAATCGGATGATAGTCCTGGGAATTACCAAGCAGTTCCACTTTGACATCCCTGGTCTTCATTATCAGATCCACTCCACGAAATTGATGATTTTCGTAAAGAAATGCTCGAGTTTCTTAAGAAATCACCCAAATCAGCATGCATGTGCTTTTCAAATTTGAGGAGTTCCCTCAGTTCCTCATGGGTCCCATCATCAGAAATTGATTTAAAAAAAAACGGGACAAACCTGGAACCATCTATATACAGACAAAAAAATATTTTTTAAAATCGGATGATAGTCCTAGGAATTACCAAGCAGTTCCACTTTGCCATCCCTGGTCTTCATTATCAGATCCACTCCACCAAATTGATGATTTTCGTAAAGAAATGCTCGAGTTTCTTAAGAAATCACCCAAATCAGCATGCATGTGCCTTTCAAATTTGAGGAGTTCCCTCAGTTCCTCATGGATCCCATCATCAGAAATGAATTTTGAAAAAAACGGGACTAACCTGGAACTATCTTCTTTCAGAAATCAAAAAAGAAATTCAAATCGGTTCAGTAATGACGGAGTTATGAGTGAACATCCATTAAAAAAAAATATAAAAAAAAAAACAGACGAATTGAGAACCTCCTCCTTTAGAAATATTGAAGTCGGTTGAAAACCCACATTTCTCAATGGAAGACAAGAAGAGAGTATTCAACACCTGTATACTACCCTGTATGCCTTATGGCTGCCAAACATGGGCCCTAACGGAGAAACAAAGAAAATCACTAAAAGTATGCCAGAACAGGATGGAAAGGAGTATGCTGAGTCTAAAAGTCAGACAAAATAAAATTATCAAGCATTAGAGAATAAACAGGTGTTGCTGACATAACCTATACACTAAGGAAATTGAAATGGAAGTGGGTTGGTCACACAATGCGAAGTAAGAAAAGCAAATGGTCAATAGTTATTTGTACAACAAGAGAGCAAAGTTCGTATTTGTTCTGAGTGCCAATTTTGAGTCCTGAGCAAGCGAAAGATTCTAGAATAGAATCACGAGCGTAGCGAGTGATTCTAATTTAGAATCTTGAGCGTAGTGAAGGACTCAAATGCACGAGATGCAAATAACTTTGGTCTCGAGTTGAACATACAACTTTTCACCTCAGCAGGAAGAAAAATAAATTAAAACCAAAATGATCGGACAGGAAGGCTTTATTAATTTTAGAATACTACTTTATTAATTTAAGAATACAAAATATTACCTCTTACTAAATGTAAGAACATGAGGTTAGATTTCAAATGAATCTTTATGGCATTTGCGTCCTTATTAACAACCAACAAAGTATTACCTTTACCCGCGATTTGGCCGGGAGGAAACTTAATTCCATAGAGTATCAAGAGTGAACACTCGGATACATCGTGTTGTGACCAGCAATGGCGGCCGATTTATATGTGTGCGTGCCGCCGAGTGATACCATGTGAAGTTTTTTTTTCCGAATATAATCAAATCGAATTGATGACCGGGGATTCAATGAAAAGTTAAATATTTGTTTTGATGAAAATTATTTCTGTGCTTATAAATAATTACACGTAAATATGTAATATACAAATAATTTACAAGTAAAAGTTACTTTAATAGGTATAGTAAACAATTTCATACGGATTACAGTAAGGTAGTTAATTCTCTTTCTAAACAATGTTGAAACAACATTCATGCGACAAGTGATGATTGGGGATCATGTGGAAGGTAGGTAGTAGCAGTACAGTCACGTCTTTAAATATACACTTTGGAACGTATTCCAGGGAAAGAAGAGCCAAATTATAATACAGATGCAAATACAAAATTTAATATATATATATATATATATATTAGGAAAGGTACCATTTCATGGATTTTCATATTTCCATAAGTATGAAATATGCAAGACGAAGCAAGCAATTACGCGACTTTCGGGATATAACCAAACTCAAGCTGCTGGTCACACTACGCGTAATGAAGTTAATATTCGATTTTTTTGCACAAACACGTGTCAATTATAATTTTACCGATGAAAGGTCATTCCATGTGACTTGTTTTTGTGACCGGTTGCGTTTTTACAATGTAAAACTACGCACGTCGGCATTTTCACATTATTTTCACGGAGATGTTTGTTGTTGGTTGGTTTCGTTATCACTGACAGATGACAAGCGTAATGTTTTGTCTGTGCATGTGTGCGTTCTTGTTGGTACAAGGTGACAGGCGTAATATGGGCGTAATATGGAATCACAGTTTCTTCTTAGTGACACTACGTCTATTTATTTTCTAAGTCTATGCTTAATTCGGCGTTTTTGACCGCTTCTTTCAATTCTTCGGGTGTTGCCGTAGCTTCATCACTATCACTACTAGTATCACTCATGTTTTCAGTTCAGATAACTTTTATCTTTAAAGCAATTCAAAAGAGAAGCTATTGAGGAAATTTTCAAATTGAGGATGACAGCCGAAACACTTTATTATTTTTAATCGCGTTCGGATACTAGATATCGTTCACAACAACGTAAATGGTAAATTGTAGAAATTATTTTACTACAGATTTACACGTGAGGAAACGTGAATCAACAAATGGTTAATATTATACTTATAAATATGAAATAAAAATCATAAAATTTTAAAGTGAGAGATATTTAAAAATGAAAACATACGAGTTTTTGAACGTGGTTCTGGCTCTGTTTAAACATGATATTACACGGGGCGATTTATCGCAAGCCGTCACTGCCATCGTCCTTCGTGCACTTCCTTCATCTCACATTGCCTATTCCTGTATTGCATAGTAGAGTACGACGGGACGGGCCCGACAAAACGCACCGTCTAGACAGGTCAATCAAATTGGCTTTGATGTGATTGTATGAACGATATAATCTAATGAGGACTACCGTATTTTTGCTCACCAGGCGGCGCCACTCCTGCGTGAGTCCTTGTCAAGCGCCATTAAGCCCGTCATTCACGGCAGTCCGCCGGCACCTCCGGCACGTAATATAGCATCGTGAATGTCGTTGCCGGCTGCGTGCCGTACGGCAACATCCTGCTAGCTCCGCCCACCTCCTTGCAGTCCGAATTGCACTAAATTACAGTAATAAACAATTGAGAAATGCGGCAATGCATGAAATATTAATTATTAATTATTAAAAACGACATACGAGATGGCGGCGATTTTTAAAATTCCAGTACAGTGTATGCGCTACAACGCAGCGCTGCGCATCTTTCAACGAATAAGTACGAATTGGACTGCCAGGCTGGGCCACTTGCACACCGTGTGTACGCTACATCCAGCCATGCCGGAGTGCCGGCGGACTGCCGTGAATGAGGGGCTTTAGTATGAGTTAGTATGGCGCGAAACCAATATTAGAATTGATTATTTTTCATTAATCCATGTTAAAAGAGGTAACCTCTAAATTTACGTTAAATTAGGGCTGTGTTATTTTACACTTTCAATTTAAAGCTTATTTTATAGCCAAAGTAATATTTTTTTAGTATTTAATATATTTCTATGTAATGATTCCTCTAAAAGTGCATATTTTCGAAATAAGCACGACTTAAATTAAAAACTAATGAGAAATGTACTGAAAATGACATATAACCTCTTTACATAGGACCCACGTTCCACTAGCGCCCCTAGCGGCAAATTCACTCGCGGTAGTCCTCATTGTTAGAAAATTGGCCTCATCTGGCTGAATGGGCCAGGATGCCATTTAATAAAAAAGTTGCATGTCTTGACTGAACATTGTCAATCTGACGTTTATTTTCCTCACGCTCGCAGCAAAATCGCATTTTGCTCACTGGTTTCGCATATCAAAGTAAGCCTTTTCGAGCTGCTGAGGTGAAAAAGATATTACTGCTTGATACCCTCGCGATGGGAAAAGAAAGAAAGGAAGACAGAGGAAAAGATGGGAAGACGAAATCAGACAGATGGCAGGAACAACGTGGAGAAGGAAGATAATGGACAGAGACAAGGGCAAATTTATACTTAAGATTAATTTATAATACTAAAATACTTTTTGTAAAACTACATTCAATAATAAAGGCTTATTTTATTTTACTTTTATTTATTTATTTTATTTATTTCATCAAATTGTGATATCGCAGTGCTTTAGGCTATCGCCTACAATACACTTAAATCCACAACTACAGTCAACTTCTAAGAAACCCACGAGAGGAAAGAGAGTGGTGAAATTCTTAAGTGAGATTGGCATTGAACATAAAAATTTGAATTTTTTTCAATAGCCCCAAATCTTTTTGCTTATAATCGGTTGTGATACATCACTATTTATAAGATGTAAAGCTACTGTTACACATACTCATTACTAGCATGCTTTGTGCTTATTAGCATGCGAATAAGCATGCTTATTAGCAACAGGGGTTGGGAGCGGGGCCCCTCCCACTTCCCCGCTTGCTAATAAGCATGCCATTAATGAGCATGTGTATCAGTACCTTAATAAACCGACAACCCACGGAACGAGATTTTAGTCTTCGGAACTAAAAAAATGGGCTTGTAGCTTATGTAAATTTGATTCCGAGCCCCGTCTGATTTGGGAAATTATTATTTTTTGTTTGGACGTCTAAACTATTAAATCTATAACCACTAATCACAGCCTGTCATGATTTTCCCAATGCTAATATTCATACACCCTTATTTAAGGTATTGTACTAAGAAATATGGATTATTTATTAGCAATAGTCGTAAACGATAAGATATTGGCAATAATTCCAAGATATTTTAACTGAGTACAGATTTATCTTTTGAGATAGACTTGTAGCACTAATTACCTAGTTTGTAGCTTGCATCTTCAAGCAAGTACTTATAGCCTAATTACATGGGTTCAAGACGTCTGATTGGTGTTTAAACGAGTTCTAGTTCTATAGAAAGGGAGCCACTGTTAAATCGCTCTTATGTACAGAGGAGCCAAGACGAACAACCACTAGTATATTATGTACCTAGTATATAAAATGAAAGCGGAGTAAAAAAGATATAGATTTAATCTTCATGGAGATTAATTCCGCAACGTATATAAGAAATAGATAGATATAACATAATTGTATGCCTAATTTTCGTAAGACATAGGTATTTTATTAAACCTTAAGTAACCAATTATGAAAAATACAATTCATGGCAGTAGTAGGCTTAAAGACTCTTAACTGCGCCACTTTCAGCGGTGGTGTTAAGTAATTCGTCATGGCCCCAACTTACAAAATGCTACGATCTAAAATATGGGACCTCAGTAGTAGAGGGTTAACTCTCTATGCTAATCACAGTTACTGAAAAATTATATGTCCCCAGCTCCCAAGTCAATCGAAGTTCCCAGACAATAGCGGTACAAATCTAGCGAGCTGGGTTAATTACTCAAGTCTTAGTTACGGCTCTTTGCTAACGTGGGTTCAACACGTTTAAATTACAGTTCGGTGCGGTGGGGTAATTATGAACACCGGGTACCACCGATTTGATTGAAGATTTGGTTCAGGAGCGATAGGGACCTACTTTGTATGATCTAGTTTTCTTCTGGATATGCTTAGAAATCCATTGTCTTAGTAAGCAAGTAAAACCCTCAAGTGGTGCTTAAAAACACCGTAACCATTGAAGGCGATCCTCCGAGTCCTTAGAGAATAATTAAAAGCACAGATATATAATATAACCTACCAACTATATGTATTTCTTTCACTCGCGATCCACAACACATACCTACTTATTTTGTACATATAGGTACATACAATACGTACCGATTATTAATATATAATTTAAACTTTCGTGAGTCACACTGATATTAAATTGCAATGGTTAACTCACGTATTTTTATATTTGTATACGTGAGTGTTAACCGTTGCAATTTGATTATTAATATGTTTTATTTTAATACGCAATAAGTACTATAGTGGTATAGTACCTATATGCGTATAGGTATAGATACTCGCATAGGTAGTTATATTGCGCTTAAAATACTATAACTGAGGCGTATAATACTTTAAAATAATACCAACAACAGCATTTGTTTTGTCACATTTGCATATTTTTTATCGGAATGCCAGCATATAGTCGCGATCCTTGTTCCCACAATATGCAAATTACGTTTTTGTAGTCAAATATTTGCTCGGCTTTTATGGAAATGCTGGGCCACATTCACAGCAGTTAGTAAATCTTTAACCGCGTTACATGCATTAAGCTGACCGAGATGTAGCAATTTACCTGCAGCGCTCTTTGAGGACTAAGTACTTTTACCTTTTAGCATTCTTGGTCTAATAAGTTGGACGGAAGTAAGAAGTTTTAAATTGGACAGGATCCGATTTTTCTAGAAAAAGTTCAGCGCAAGAAATAAACGAGTGTCGCCTCCGATAGTACGGCCATGTTTTTCCGGGAAACCGCTTTCTGCACGGTCACATTTCTCAAACAATTTATAACGAGACAAGTATAAAAACTGACCAAGTGCGAGTCGGACTCGCGCACCAAGGGTTCCGGACCATAATTTATAAAAACGTAAAAAAAATCATGTTGTCGTATGGCAGCCTCCCTTAAATATTGGTTTTAGGTATTTTATTTTAAATATTTATTCTGTGAATATTTCTGCCCGTTGCCGTTATCAATATCGAGCAAAAATGAGCAAAAGTATCACGTTTGTTGTATGGGGACTCCCATACAATAAACTTGATACTTTTGCTCGATATTGATAACGCGGCGGAGTATTTATTTTATTCTGTTTTTTAGTAATTTGATCTTATAGCGGCATACATCTTACAATACATCATCTGGCGGGGGGGCCCTATTACTAAGACTCCGCTGTCCTTCTGTCTGTCCATCCGCCTGTCTATCACCAGGCCGTATCTTATGAACCGTTATAGTTAAACAGTTGAATTTTTTACCCTTTGGGTGCGGAACACTAAATAGGGAAGGTTGACTCTGAACTGGCAGGACGTCCATTATAAAGATGTCAAAGTCGTGAAAGACCGTGAAAAGTTGAAAGGCAAAAGCCGGAATGCAGACCCGATGCAGCAGCTTATGATGCAACCAAGATAACCGCAAGAAAGCATAATGAGTGGCTAAATAAAAGATAGCGAACTCAGGTAAGAAACTGAACCTTAACTTCGCAACTTACTGAACCATGACAAAAAGCGGGGAAGACGCTATAAAGGTAATGAAAAACTGATAGCAAAGTATTTAATTTGTACTTAGTAACTACGTAGGTATAGGCCATGAATTAGATCAATAAAAAGGATTTCCAGGAATTAATTCCCAGAAGGCTGGATAACATTTAAATCACTTCATTAGGTGGTAAAGGCATGTCAACAGAGTTTGCACAATTTCAGGAGTTGACCTTGACGTTTGAGTGCCAATTTTCGGTAATAAAAAAAAAAGTCGTCTTGCTCGAAAATGGTACGCCGGACAGGAAACCAATTTAAGTAGGTATTAAAGAAAGTTAAATTCTACGCCGAATGAGTATCTTAAACTTCCAATTTGGTTTAATGAGACAGCCAAAATAAAATTAAACCGTGTCAAATTTTTTAAGAGTAAACCAATTTTGTTTAAATATTTAACTACTTAATCAAATTCTTGTTGAAATAACCTAAATAAAGCTAGACGCAAAAAAAAAAAAAAATGACCGAATATTGGCAGTTACTTGGCTCTCAGTAGTCAAGCTCAACTCCTGGGATTGTGCAAAATCGGTTGACACGTCATTAGGACCTAATGAAGGTATTAAATTCCCAGCTCGCTGGGAATTAGTTCCTGGTAATAACCTCATGTTCTTGGCCTAGCAATTAAATTTGTAATGTTATCGTCGACTGTTGGTTCAGTTACGGTAAGTAATTGAACCTACGGTCGACAATATGCCAGACAATGTCTTGTCAATTTAGGTAGGTAGTAACTAGTTGATATGCAAATTTTCCTTGGATTATCAGTGCAGTTTAGATTTGCATAATAATAATCTAATTAAGTCTTGCCGGACGCGAGGCTTGTGACTGGATAATAGGAGTAATTGAGTACCTTGTCCTGTTATTTGACCAGCACACCTCTTTCGCCTCGACTCGCATGTCTAGTATAAGTAGACCGGGGTTCCAAGCAACTATATGCTATTGGAGCTCCGATTTACATCGGTCATCTTATCGTGGATTGGTATTTAAGCGTTGGTAATAAGAGCCCTGAAACGTGTGTCTACTGGGATTTGCATAATGTGGCATATACGAAAAAAACAATTGCGATTCTGACTTGCATAACGAGGGTGATGTACAAAATTTCGATTATCGTTACCTACTCCAAACAATAGTTGAGATTGAAATCAGCATCCAACCTAGGATAATTTGATAATTTAAAAGGGAGTTATTAAATACAGAGAAGAGCCACAAGTGAGTTATGGGAAGCCAAAAATAAAATGAAGCTGCACCTCTGTTACTCGTAAAATATTCTAACACATTTTGAGTTAATTGTCGGCACAGTGCCGGAAGCAGTTGCAGCCACCTTAATGAGATTCGGCCGCAGCAGAGCGTACAACGTTCACCCGAGCTCACACTATACGGATATTTATTACGAAAGTACTTAGGACTACCCTAAAGTTACACAATGTATAATTTGGAATTATTAGTATTTTATTTTATACAATCGTGTTATAATAGAGAGATTTTCAGTCGAGTACCGTGTTTAAGCCGCGAAGCTTGCTGAGTGCGCTAAGTAAGGCACGAGATTGAAAAGCTTCATATAACACTATTGAATACAGTATTTTTTCTACGAGTTAATTCAGACAAGTAATTTAAAAGTCGATAATGCGAGTAAGTACATAATAAAACTAAATACTGTAAGTACTTTGTAAGCTTTGAAAGCAGACAAGTTTATCGCCGGCGTCTGTTGCAGTCCTGTTTGTGATTGGCTAAGCACTTACAGGCGTGCTAGCATATGTTACGTTCTCGCGCGCGAGTCCATTACAAATTATTATTAATAGCCTACTAAGTTGTGTCCCACTGCTGGGCAAAGGCCTCCCCTCTGCTCCGCCACTCGTCACGGCTTAGTGCATGCTCACGCCAATCGCTACAAAATGAGTCTAGGTCATCCCGCCATCTCCTTTTTGGTCTGCCCCTGCTCCGCCCGCCCTCCGCCCTCCATTACAAATACAAATCATTTATTCGTGGTAAATTTAAAATACAATTACAGATAAGAGAGACAAATATACAAAAAATTACCACGAAATGGTCTCGCCTCAGCATAATGTCGACCCGACCCAAAAGTCAACGCTGTTCTTCCGGCCAGATCATTTTTGGGACACGATCGCAGCGTGTAAGTATGGCCTAATAGCAGTATTGCCAGACGCTCCGCATTCCGCATTTCGTCTATAGATCCGCAATCCGCTCTATGGTAAAGCGGATCCGCATTTTTAAATTATGCAATTTTTATAGTGGGAAATGACATAAAATCATCAAATCCCGAGATCTGATTTTAGCCCTAAATCAGATCTCGGGATTTGATGTATTACACTATACAGTATATGGTGGTTACTACCCGAAAGCAGAAAGTGAACGAGACGACGACGTAGAAGATGTTATTTCTTTTCATTTAAGTAAAAAACAGATTAAAATTATTTTCCGCTTTTTTATTTAAAAATCCGCATTTTTTAAGCGTAGCTTCCGCTTTTTGCATTTCAGTATCTGGCAACACTGCCTAATAGTAAAGAAAAATTAATTTCTAGTTACCAGGCCATAAAATTCCAAAAAAAAAGAAAAAAAGAAAAGTAATATTGAATGCATCCATATCCATGACGCGAGCGCCATTAGTGCAGTCATTTAAAAGTTGAAGTCACATTAAACGGACATCCAAATTTCTCTGTATGGGTTAATTCCTTATCGTATTGTATACCTGTGAAGTTATCATTCGATATTCCGTTTAGCTTCACTTCCGTTTTTTAGATATATGACTTTTTTAAATTCTTGTATATTTAGCAAAGAATAATTGGCACCGTAAAGATATCTTACTAAACAGCGGTTTATGATGATAATAGGTATTAATACAAGATTTAAATTCCTGTCAAACCAGTTGTCAAATTTAGTTCACTGCGTTTTCTTGATGTCGCTAGTAGTATAAACGAACTTTTCGAAACTTCGGAGTCGTTCTTCTCTTAGAGTATTATATTCTTTGTTTTTGATTAATGCCGCGACTGTGTGAAGTTCCGAAACGCCGTCATTGGCAATTTTGCATAGACACATTTTATTGAGATGCGATTTTTTTTCTTTTTCGTTTTTTTTCAAAAATAACTTTTTCAGATGATTAAAGCGTTTCAAAATAGCTATTACAGTTGTCTAAAGCGTGCCGAAATAACTCAGAGTCCGTCTATGCTAAGTTTCCTAGATTGTGTTAGCCCAAACTGTGAAAGTGTTTAGTAAACGTCATGTTTTCACAGACGTTTGACGTTTAACATGACACTTAAAATTTACAGTTTGACAGTAAATTTTCTTGGAAGAGATAACGTGGCTTGACTCTATTTCAATGGAGTTGGAAGACTTAGAAGTAACATAAACTATCTAACATTGAAAAGAGTGATGTTATAGTGTAATCTATGAAATCTTATTACACTAGTTATTATCGACGAGTAGAAATAAAAAAAGATAGAACGGTAATGGAAACTAGTTCTCGAGCTGTTAGATTAAAAGAAAATAGGCGAGGCACAGACCACGGGGATAATAGTAGGTACAGTCGCCATCAGATATATCGGAGCGTCCGAGGCGTGCAAAATATCTGAACACGTCTCTATTGTCAAGGCGTTAGAGTGCTTGTTCAGATATTTTGCACGCCTCGGACGCTCCGATATATCTGATGGCGACTGTACATCACGATACAAGTGCGAATATAGGAGAAAATTCGCAATGAGTGGCGATAGAATAAAACACGACCCAACGGAGTGTTTTCAATCGACACGAGTTGCGAATTACCTATTCTCACATGTATCGTACGACTTTTTACAGTACATATGGCCCTTTGAATTTTTGACATAGGCACATAAAGTGTTCATTATCGCACTAGTGCGGTAATATAGCACCATATGTACTGTAAAATATATTTAAAAATAAACCATAAAAAGTAGGCTACTCACGTAGTCTGGGTTTGATATTCGGTAGAACTAACTAGCTAGAGATGAGGTACCTACCTATTTACTCGTACAATTTGCGTAGACAATTCCAAGAATCGTATTCTTATGCCTCGAAACTCGAAATACACTCCCGATTTCTTTCCTGGAAATTCCTCAGAGGCAAGTGACAATTGATTATCGACACGAAAAACGAAACATAATGTACTGGAAAGATCAAGCAACATTTCGCGCATTACCCAGTCGAATACAAGATTGTCAATATTATCATTCCCGAGAGCATAATATAAACTTCGCAACTTTTGAAACTTCTCCTCGATGCATTGCTATAATATTGAGCTCAGGCCAGTTGTTTATATAAAAGGCAATCAGTTTTTCTATTCAATGCCTTTAATTCAGTGTCTCGTAGGGTGTTCTTATATCGCTATCGAGCTCTGTACAAGAGGCGCTTTACTGAAGTTTTATACCCATAGTATGTATCACAACGAAGAGCAAACCTTAAAACTGGTTGACGGGGAACTCGAGTACAATGTAATGACGTGCATTTCACGTGCCAAAATACATGTTTTATGACATAAAATTACTAAATGGACTACTCGAGAACCTTCTTTTTGCAGTCGGTTAATGGTTTTTGTGACATCCTATAGGGTTTGTTTACGTTTTTGATTTTTGACAGTGCATGCGTATTGCGTACTGTTGATATGTAGCTAGGGGCAACCAATAAACATTGACGTTGTTATGTCAACGCACATGCGCTTTGAGTTCTGTTTATAAGTAACCTAGGTAATCATTTAAATAATGGCTGTAGTCATCATAAGCAACGCGCAAACGCTTTGTTAACTGTTTATTTGTAACTAGGTAAAAATCCAAACTTCAACAAGGTTTGACGCCTGTCTGTCAGTTGGTAATTTAAGAAATGTCATTAATAAGATTGTAAACAAATTATACAAGGGAGGTGCAAAACAATAATAATTAATGTATATTTTTATACTTCACGTAAAAACTGTCGTATTTTTGATGAATTAGGTACCATGCTCATATTTATGATCTAAACATTAACGGGTTTCTTTCTTTGCCTTTCGTTCTGATACATACTGTATGTACAAGTATGTATGTACGGTATTAGGTGGAAATGTCGCGTCTCAGCTGGGCT
Source organism: Lathronympha strigana (assembly GCA_949128165.1). Taxonomy (NCBI): domain Eukaryota; kingdom Metazoa; phylum Arthropoda; class Insecta; order Lepidoptera; family Tortricidae; genus Lathronympha; species Lathronympha strigana. The sequence goes on from OX421903.1 coordinate 12,473,399, forward strand.
ATATCTCAGCCGATCGCGCTGCCGTCTCTTGTCTCGTTTCACACCTAAATACACGTCTTCTTATTCTGCAACTTAAACGTTAAGATATCGTTATAAAAGACGGTGGAAAAAGGGTTTTGTTTTATTGAAATAAAACACTTTAAAACGAATTAATCGCGTACCTATATTAACTAAATCCCGACCAAGAGTCCTTTAAAGCACTCGTTGTCACAGGGTAGGTATGTAACTAATGAAAACTTTTGATACAACACAATTGGAGCGTTGGTGGCCCAGCGGTATGTATGACGTGAGACTTTTAGTCCGAAGGTTCAAATCCCGTACTAATGAGTTTTGCAGAACTTATGTACCAATCGCTTTTCTGTAAAGGAAAACATCGTGAGGAAACCGGACTGAACCCAATAAGTCCTAGTTTGCCCTCTGGGTTGGGTAGTCGCTTTCGTAAAACCAGTGCCTACGTCAAATCTTGGGATTAGTTGCCAAAGCGGACCCCAGACTCCGGGAGTCGTGGCATAAGCCGGGAAAACGCTAGGAAGAAGAAGAAGTTTTGATATAACACAATTCCTACATACCTTATTAGGACTCCCGGAAAATTTTGAGATCGTCGAAATCTATAAATGAACCCTTCTAAATATTCTTAAATAGCATTTTGGAGTATAAATTAAACACTATTGCCAAATTTAAAAAAAAAAACGAAGTTATTTTGCTGCTATGGGATATGACGACATTTAGACTTCCTTACTCCCTAGACCGCGACGAAAAATAATATGAATATCTGGCGATGTATAATCTCTAGCATCTTCTCTATATTCACATATGAGATTCGTCTTCTCACACAAACATTTCCGCAGGCTCACATTTTTGTAATTGTGCTGCTTTCAGCGATTGTTCGCTTCTATGGCCCTAATCGAGGTTACTTGTACTCCTTTTAAAGTCACAAAACTGTCGTGAAATCATTAAACTAGATCATCATTGCATTCGAATTTTTTCGTAGCTTCGCGGCGGCAGGTAACACCACTCTGTCTGTCCGACGATGTCTGCCCGACGCAGACGAAACATGTCACGCCTATTGTGATAAAAATACGTGAGGGTTAACCGTTGCAATTTAACGTCTTTACAGTTTTTTAAATCGAAGTTATTATAAATTTAATCGCTAGATTTTTTTTTATTTATTATTTATTCTCAAAAAAAAGTTTTGTACAATTACATATAATCTTAAATTCGCCAAACATTAAGTTTAACGGCGACTATTGCACTCACTTTTTGTATTTGTACATATCTATTTGTCCTATAATCTTATTTAAACCCACTTACCTACCTTACAATTTTTTAATGACAAGCGATACGTCTTTAGCCTCATATATACAAACTTCAATTGACAAATGTCAAAAGGTTGTTCTTAGAAATCACAAAGTATAGCGTCGTCGGTTTGTTATTTGACATAGGACAGCACAGTGCTAAAGTTAAACAATGAAAATTTATGTTGTACTGAAAAAGATATTGTAAATGTAGGACTGCACCTTTGAAACTTGCAAACTTAAACTTAAGCAAATAGGTAAAGTGAAAAGTATAGAGGTAATATTTTTAGGGTTCCGTAGGCAAAATGGAAAAAACGGATTTCTTTTCAGAAATCCGTTTTTTCCAGTCCGTCTGTCCGTCCGTCCGTCCTTATGTCACAGCGTTTTTACTCAGTACCTATCTATAAAGCATATTGTAATGATATTACAGCCAGAGGTGTATTTCGTGCGCCGCTACTTAGTTTTGCATATAAATTGTGAAAAAAAAATGGGGGGCGCCCTACTATACATGTAACTAAATGTAAAAAAATAGTACATTACTGCAGAGGCCGTGAAGTAAGAGATTGCAGGACGAGTTTGTGGTAGACGGATTAAACAAGTCCTGCAATCTCTCTTCCGGCCGAGGCTTGTATAGTGCTTTTCTCAAACATTGTGAGGAAATATTAAAATTAAAATAACTACTAGTGAAATAGTTAATTAGGAAAAAAAAGTTTAATTTGCCACCTTTTTTATTGTTTAAAGATGCCATTTGAATGAGCTATTCGAGCAACATGTTTAACCGCACATAAATATACAAAGAACCATAGAATTTGTTTTTTTAATGTCGCAAGTATCTAGTGGTCGTTGGCTGTATGTAATTTTTCGTTTGTCAGTTTAGTGTTAGTACACAAATTAAAAAAGTTAGAGCAGCGGACAATAATGTTTCGTTCATACTTACGCCATACATTACTTCACGGCCGCCGGCCAAGAAGTAAATGGGGGGAGCCGTAAACAAGAAACTTCATGTCTTCATTTTGTGACATAAATGCATACATTTACGATCATGTTTGAGAAAAATTTTTTGCTAAATATTTACTTGTGGCACATCATCTGACAGGTCTTTAGAAATAACATTAAGGTTTTTTGATTGAATATTTTCAGAAATAATCGCTCTCAAAGTCGGAAAAAGTGTGTCCCCCTTTTACTCCCCCTCTAACTTTTGAACGGGACGTCCAAAAAATGTGAAAAAATCAGAAAGATAGGGTACCTATATGACGAACTAACCACGAAATTATTTTGAACAAATTTGGTCTAGCCGTTTTTTAGTTTTTGACAAAAAACTATTTTTTACAAAACCTTGATAATTATGATGAAGACACTTACGCCTATTTGCTTAAACAATTTTTTCATAGTATGGAACCCTCATTATGCGTGGTCCGACACGCAGTTGGCCAGTTTTATTTTAAGCTATTGCATAGCTTCTATCGCGGGCCTTGAGCGCGGGGACCGAATCCAGAAATTCCGTAACGAAAAAAAACCTGACGCTCCCCACTCCGACGGACCGAAACCGACTTTATTCACTTTGTTACAAAGTTCTTTATCGGGGAAAGGATATATCTCCATACGAATGTCGCTAAGTGTCATATTCTATACAAAATATTGAGGACAGTAGCCCTTATTACCAGAGATACGGCGATGTCAAACGTCAAAATAAACACTATTATTTTTTCCCGCCAGAATCAAATATGTTAAATCGATTTTGTAATCGATGCATAATATACTGGCTGGATCAAATTAAAGGCAAAAGGCGCCTAATTTTTTATTTAGACTGCGAATCGTTTTGTTTTTTTAATCGATATCTTAGTGCAAATGCAAAGTCGTACTAAGTACCATTTTAAATTTGTGAATTTAGCACGTTAGTGCACAACGGAATAAAGTGGAAATTTCATTGGCATAAGAAATATTAGTACCTACAAAGAAGTAGAGTATCGAAATATGCCTTTGTCTTGTTTATCAAATACTAGCTTTTACCCGCGGCTTCGCCCGCGTACTAAACGTAATTTATTACAACAATTACAACCGTCTACAAAAAAGGAGGTTCTTAGTTGGGCCCGTACGAGTATATTTATATGTACATATGTATGTTTGTCCGCTTTTATCTTCCGTTTGGCTGAACGGATTTAAATGGAATGGATGGTTGTCGGAAAAGTGATCAAACTGAAAAATTCAAGTTGGCGGCTGTTTCTCAATTTTGACCTCTGTTTTGTTATGTTATAAAGAACCTCTCGAACCCTTTATATGTGCCTACCGAGCTTTATCACGAATTTAACTCTATAAATTCAAGATGGTGGCCGTTAATGGTCGCGTTGGTGGTTCGTTAAAAAGAATCTTTCGGATCCTCGGATATCGATTTTCATCACGATCCGATCATAACTAAAGAAATTCTAGACGATGGCCGTTTTTCTCAGTTTTGACTTCAGATTATCCATAAAGAGAACCTCACGGATCCTCGGAAATCGATTTTAACACGATCGGATCAAAATCGAAATAATTCAAGATGGCGGCCGGATCTCGCAGTTTTTACTACAGACTCGTTACTGAGGAATCTCTCGGATCCCCAAATACCGATTATTATCAAGGTCGGATTAAAACTCAATAAATTCAAGATGGAGCCCCTTTTCGCAATTCTGATAGGAACTATTTTAGATTTAAGGTAGGTAGAGGTAGGTCGTTAGGTAAGTTACACTTACTGTATATATTTTCCATGTTGACTTTTTCACCCCATTTCGTACTCCTATTAACTCATTTCTCGTTAGGAATACTGTGAATAAAATAGTCTAATAAATCTTGTTTCCCGATATCAAATCAAATCCCACTTCACCCCTTTAGGAGGAGAATTCAAAAAAAATCCTAGCTATTTTCCGCAGCTTCGCCCGCGTACAAAATATTATGTTCAACCGTAACGTAATTTCAAAATCAAGTTGGCGGCTTTGATTCGTTATAAAGAACCTCTTGAACCCTTTGATATGTACCAACCGAGTACATATTACTATCAATTTTGACTTCTGATTCCTTAGAAAGAACCTTTCGGATTCTCAGATATTGATTTCCATCACGATCAGATCATAACTGAAAAAATTTCAGATGGCGGCCTTTTCTCGCATTTTTGGCTCCAGATTCATTGTATAGAACATCTCGGATCTTCTTTCTTATCTCGATTAGAAGGTGAATTCTGAAAAATCCTTTCTTAATGCACACCTACACTTTAATAAGAAACCTACGTGCCAAATTTGAAATTCTACAAACAGAAATAAACAACAAAACGACACTCATATTGATGAGATTTCAACCCCATCGCACCCCAACAGGTAAGATGGTGTATCTTAAAATGGTTGTTGTTTTTGATTTCAGCGACCCGATAAACCATAAAAACGATAATCATGTTGTTTTTTGACTTTGTTACCCCTTTTTCCCCTTTTAGGGGTTTAATTTTCAAAATATCAAATACACGTGTTTACTCATTTATCTTTAGAAATAATATTGTGTAGTTTTGAATAAAATAGTTTAACTAATCATGTCTTCCCATACATAGTTAGTACCGTCATTTCTTCCCCTTTGGAGGTGAATTTTAAAAAATCCTTTCTTTGTGCACCCCTACGCCTTATAAGGAACCTAAGTGTTAAGTTTGGAATCTATAGAACCAGAAATAAACAACAAAACGACACCCATGTTTATATTTTTAGAGTTCGATCCCCTCGTGCCCCAACAGGGAAGATGATATTCACAATCGCCACGTTAGATTTCAAAATCGTCGTTGTTTTGTAATCAGCGACCCGATAAACCATAAAACGATACCCATACCCATGTTTTTTTCACCCCTTTTTCTTCTCAAAAAACCTGAAACACGTGCTACCTCATATATCTTTATAAATACTCCTGTAAAGTTTCAAATGGAATAGGCAAACTAATCTTGTTTCTCCATAAAAACTTTGGACTTCCAAATCACCCCCGTTGGGGTTGAATTTTGAAAAATCCTTTTTTAGTGCACCTCTAGACTTTATAAGGAACCAACGTTCCAAATTTGGAATCTCTAGGACCAGCGGTTTGGGCTGTGCGTTGATATGTCAGTCAGTCAGTTAGTCATTCAGTCAGTCAGTTTATTTTTTATATATTATATAGATAAAAACACCTTTTTTGTATTTTGATGAGAAACCTTTACACATAAAATAAAGTCTCTAGCTATACAGAAAACCTTCCACCATACAAACTTTCAACACCCTTTTCACCCTTATAAGGGTCGAATTTTCGAAATCGCTGAAATTACTTTTTTTTAACTGTAATGAGAATTCTTTTCACAAAGTTTGTAGTCTATAACTAAAAGGGAAACGCTTCCGCCATACAAACTTTTAACACACTTTTCACCCCTTTTGGGGTTGATTTTTCCAAAACGCTAAAATTACTTTTTTTGTGTTTTAATAACACACCTCTACACCAACTTTTGAGTCTCTATCTAAAAAAAAAACTTTCTTCCATACAAACTTTCAACCCCGATTTAACCCCCTTAGAAGATGATTTTTTTAAAACCCTTTCTTATTCGTTACCTTCGTTAAACACCTAACGTAATGTGAAAATTTCAGGATCATACGTTTAGTAGTTTCGGCTGTGCGTTGATCAGTGAGTCAGTCAGTCAGGACTTTTCCTTTTATATGTATAGATTTTCTATTGGTATATTAGATTTGTTCCTTATTGTGATAATCACAAAGGTGACATTGCTGCGTGCTGTAAATATTGTTCGACGACGATGATCACCGTATGTTGTTCGCCTATAAAAAAGCTCTCTTTCACTGCAGACGAAAATGTACCCAAATTTATTTTAAGTTTGTATTGTTCAGTAGTGTCATAAACAAACAGAAATTAAACTTAAGTACATATTTGTCACTACTGACGAAAGTGCACAAAAAATACATAACTGTGTTTTTAGGAAATTAGTTGAAAAGTGACCAATGTGCCGGGATCCATTAAATCTATGTAAATATGATATGTTTAATGCTGTCATAAATTTGATAATAAATAAAATCCCACTAATATTATAAGCGAAAATTTTTTAGAGGGTTTTTGAAAGTTGCAATAGAGTATTAAATTTAGTAAATTGGAAGTTGTATTTATGCAATGTGATTTAAAAATGTCGATAGCGTGATGTAAAACATTTGCAATTAATGCAAACTTCATACGTTTCAAATACTTTAAACGTGTACTACTACGTGATTTCCCGTTTAAGAAGCATATTACGGTAAATTTAAGTTGATTAATTCCAACAGTTATTAATAATGTTCAAAAATCCAAAAAATATTTTAATTCAGGTACACTGGCGCCATCTATTTGCTTAGATATGAAGTAAGTGAATATGCCACGACAAATTCATGGTTTTATGGCAATATTTTGCTAATCAGCAGAACTTATTTTAAATAAAATTGTGCCACATTTAATACGTTTATCGGAAGAAATGGGCACAAAGGCATAAAAGGTACATTTTCCCGTTCCTATTATGTTTATTACACTGCCATCTATATATTACACGTAGAACTACTTAAGAGCTGTAGGTATCTAACTGTTTCGTTCTAAGGAAACATACTAAGCCGCGAAGTCTTCTAGATTTGTTTGATGGCGCTGTTAACAGTTTAGTAGGTTTTGTCAAACAAAATCTATGAAATGAAATGGGTAACCTAATGGTATAAATTGAATATACTGAAAAATTAATCACAGCCAGTTACTTAAAAACTGAATTACATATAAAAAAAACCCAAACACAAGTCTTATTATAATAACCCGTATTTCGCCATTCTTGGTGCAAAAGAGCCCAGAACACTAGCGGCATTTCCATGCTGGATGGCTACGGACAACCTTGGATCGGGCTCCTCTCCCTTTTGTCTGAGTCGACGGCTTATGTCATGCAGAACAATTTGGGTTCCCCCAAAGCAGCCCGCAGTCTCCACTACCAAAGGTATGAACATGTATTGTATCCATGTCCTACAGACCTAAGTTGGTTATCCACGAATGTCATCTGATAATGATAATGCTATAAGTTCATGAAAAGACAAGTTGCATGGATAGCGCGACGGTGATTGCTGTCAAATGTGAGTAACTGTATAGAATTATCAGAAATTTACACACAAATGTAACAATGTGTTGGCCTATTACGTAAGTATCCCGCTATCCGTTTGGGATCTTATCTTAGAAGGGAGCGCACACTAATGCCGCTTCACCGCCGCTAAAGTTTCGGCAGAGGGCTCCTGCCACGTGGGAAGTGCGAGTAATATGGGTAGTTGAAAATGTGCTGACGCATGTAGCATCCCACACCAAACACCGCCCCGTCTCCCATAGCACCAGCGTCACTCCATCTTGCTATCACTGCGCCTAAACTCAGTGGCTCCAGAACGGAATGAACAGCCGCTGACTGACAGACCTCAGGACAATATCATTGAGGCTATAGTGACAGACACGCGGAATCCAACCACTACAAAGAAGGCAACTCAATGTATAATATGGCTAAGCTTAGATTTTTTCGTATGATTACTATACTTAAAAGGCTAAAAATTACTGAATATGCACAACTTGATGGATTAGGATGACACTTATTACAGTTCTATCTATATGCCACTAATCGAACTAGGTATCGCCTATATCCTCCTTAAATTGATTTGATTAAAATTATTTTAACTTTGCGCAAAAACATTCTTAGATCATGTCGTTAGATTTAGATACATTTTACTTGGCATCTATTTTATTTTTGTTGTCAAGCAAACTGATGTTGCGTTAGTGAAGCAGTCACAAAACCAGAGCACGGTTTCTTCAATTAAATTTTGGACAAATTTCCATGCTATGCTAAATTGTAAAGATGAACTCTTATCTGTTACCATTTCAAAGTAAATTAAAAACGCTGAACGGATTAAGGTGAAATTTGGTATAGGGATGTTTTGACTCCTAGGAAAGGACAGGATAGTTTTTGTTACGGAAATCATCCTATATAGAGGTGCAAAGCGGAAAGAAAGCAAGTGAAATAGTCAATTCAATACTGTGCATTGCACTTTTTTACAGTAGTTTTGTTTTTATCTTATGTTGAGTAGGTACATGCGAATAAAGGCCTATGCCGAACCTATCATAGGATCGTCCTTGGATAAGACATATATACTTACCTACTACCTAATGAAAGTTTATATGCGCGACGTAATTATTTTGGTATCCTCGCAATGTTTTTCTTCACTGGGAAGTAAGTTGTAATCAGGTATCGAATGGCATTCCATGGGTTAAATTCAGTGAGCTTAAGACATTGTTTTAAACTGTGATCAAAAACACTCGGCCTTGATTACTTATTTAATTAAAAGATACGAGTAATTTATGTAAACTTGGACGTACTTTTTACCATATCTACAAAGTATTCCAACCACTGAAAGATTAATATGTGGTAGATACAAAGAGACATACAGCTGTACAAAAATGCTGCTGATTCGATTAAATGCGTAATCGGTATCGTATTGTGATAAGCAGAAAAAATTAACAAAAAATGTTTGTCAAAAAACATTAAGTCCTATTTTTTCTAAATCAGATTACAATATTGATCACCAGCATTTTTGGTATATCCTGAATTATTAACGAGAAAAAATAATAACAGGTTACTGTAGTTGCAAGTTAGTTATTTGTTTTATACGGCCCCGGAATTTAATTAGCAATTTACAGTTCAAGTCAATTTGGTCTTTAATACTTATGCTAATAAAAATACACTACCAAACATTATAATACTACGCAGACGAAGTCGCGGGTAACAGCTAGTCACTAATAATGGTAACTTTGTAACTTTACTGTTAGAAATAAAACTGAAAAGGACCAATTCCCTTAAAAATACAAATAGCTCTTAAATGCTACAATTAAGTTTTTTTTTACTAGTATAAATCTATCTTTCGCTCGACTAATATTTTGTGTAGCCGCCATCAGCTGCTTTTACGGCTGCTAAGCGAGTTTTCATTGAACTCACGAGGTTTTAAGAATAGTTCCCCCTAGCCTCCGTAGTATTAGTGTAGTAGTATTTGTTGATGAATATGTCCGCGTAAACTATTATTGCTTTTTCATCACACTTGCTCGTAAAAGGTGTCATTACACGTAAGCGATGCGGTCGGTAAATCCTAAATTACGCCCAAGGGCTGTAAAGTAGCTTTTTAATTTGAAAATGACGGAGGATTTTTATTTAGGTCCAATGCAACGAGGTCCTAATATTATTTGTCACTAGTATTATTTCAAATAATTATTTAATTGCAAATATATATATAAACTTACTTTTATAAAGTAAATAAAATGTTTTATAGGTTATTTTTACATTTACCTATTATATTTCATTTATTCCCACTAAAATTAACCGCTTAAAGTTTTCATCGGTATATGGATCCGCCATTGCAGGCAGTATGGATTAGAGCTTTAGCCTGTCAAAAAGGACGAAAAAAAAAAAGAATCCGCCATTGCGAACCGCGTCTCTGATCTGTTATTGCAAAATAAAAACAAAAATGTCGTCATCAGATCAATCTGACGAAGAATACTTTTTAACACCACCAAACATAACTAACGCGGCCAAAGTTTTGCATGAAAATTTACTGCCTAACAAATCGAAAGAACGATACTTAGCCGCATATGACCACTTTATTTCCTGGAGGAATGGACAAAAAGCCTCATCGTTTTCAGAAAATGTATTGTTGGCCTATTTTGGTGACCTCGCTAATAAATATAAACCGTCTTCGCTTTGGTCCACTTACTCAATGTTAAAGCTGACCTTAAACACCAAAAACAATGTGAAGATCGAAGGCTATTCAAAACTCACCGCCTATTTGAAGAGGCAGTCAAATGGATATGTATGTAAAAAATCAAAAGTTTTGACAGGAGACGACATTGAAAACTTTATTGATCAAGCTCCAGATGACAAATTTTTGGCAACAAAGGTAATTTTATTAACTTTTAAATTGTCCCCTGTTCAGTACGTACAGTACCTACTCTACTTAAATTTTGTAATTTAAAAGTGAATATATATGAAAGTAATTAAATTATATATATTATTACAGGTTGCACTTATTCTTGGAGTCAATGGTGCACTCAGACGTCAAGAACTGGCAGAAATTACAACTGATAACATAGAAAACCATGGTAAAATGTTCTTAATCAAAATTCCAAATACGAAAAACAAAATTCCTAGGTCTTTTGTAGTTCAAGGGAAACACTACAAAATAATGAAAAAATACCAAAGCCTACGATCAAATAAAGGAAACAGCAACCGGTTTTTTCAAAGTTTTAGAAATGGCAAGTGTATTGGGCAATATATAGGTAAAAATAAATTTGGAAGTATGCCTAAAGAAATAGCAGAATATTTGAATTTGCCTGATGCAAACATGTACACTGGTCATACTTTTCGCAGAACATCTGCAACATTGCTTGCCGACTCAGGGGCAGATATTATGACGCTAAAAAGACATGGCGGCTGGAAATCCAGCAATGTTGCAGAGGGATACATTGAGGACTCCCTCAATAATAAAAAGCACATTGGTGATCAAATCGCTAAATCTATTTTGAAGTCTTGTGAAAACAACTTGGAACCACAACCTGGAACATCAAAAGCTGAAGTAATATGTGGATCAACAGCAAGTGAAGTGACTAAACCACAGCCATCTACATCAGGGTTAAATAGAAATGCTGGATGTACTCTTTCTGCGGAACCAGAACAAAGTGAATCCAGAACAAACATTGCTTTGTCACAAAATATAAAATTGCCTGAAAATCATGCAATCTTAAATTTTAACAACTGTACAGTAACTATTAATTTTAATAAATAATTTTTGCATTACATTAAGTTTGCATACAAGGGTTGTTCGAAAAGTTCCTAGTCAGTTTGGCTCTATTCATTCAAATTTAAGCACTGAAATATATCCCTAAATTATATTTCATTTGAATGAACAAAGTCAGATCAGATAGAACAACCCTCATACAGCAAAATATTCTTCCAATAATACCTATTTCGCATAGTTCCCTTTTATGTTGCATACCTGCAGGACAACCTGTAGGTAAACATTATTTTGAAGTAAGTACTTAATTGATATTAAAGGCTGTGTTTTATTTATGTATTACTCAATAAAGTACGAAATTAGACAGAAGCTTTACTTATTTCCCCTTTTTTCCTCACAAGTGAGATGAAAAACATTGTGTGTGCCACGGGCGGTAAAAGAATTACGAACTCGTGTTAAAATTAAGCCCTCGACTTCGTCTCGGGCTAAAATTCACACTCGTTCGTAATTTCTTGTTTACCGCCCTTAATACACAAAGTACTATTTCAACCGACTTCAATATTTCTAAAGGAGGAGGTTCTCAAATCGTCTGTTAAGTTATTGCATAGCTTCTATGGCGGGCCTTGAGCGCGGGGACCGAATCCAGAAATTCTGTAACGAAAAAACCTCACGCTCCCCACTCCGACGGACACGGAGGTGCGGCTTGAAGGCCGTGCATCGTCTAACGTCGTTTCAGTTCGGCAGTCTTCGACACGGCGTTGTCGACACCGCGTTGTGTGCTTGTTTATTTATTTAATAATAGAAAAAATTGTTTTCTTATCGGTCACCACGCTCAAAAAGTGTAACTTGAATTAATATCAAAGAAAAAGAAATACTGCATGAATAAAATAAATAAATAATTATAATTGCATAAGTTGATACAAAATGATATGCAATAGCTTTACCGTGGCAGTCCCCGAGTGCCACACGTATTTTTATTATAAAGTTTTAACGTCAATGAAACCGAAATTATACATAAATATTATATCCACTTAATTCAATTGATCTCCATTACGGACTCATTAATATTAAGATAATACCTATAGCACCTCACAATTCCTAGCCAAATAGGATTAGCTAGATTAGAATCGGATAGTGCAGCCCTAAGTTAATAAAGACGATTCATAGCGAAACGCTTTAATAACTAACTCCTCGAAATGCGGAACCAACTTGCCAGCAACTTGCAACCGACTCGCAACTTGCTACCCACTCGCAACTTGGGTTTGAGTTGCAACGAAGTTTGCGTTGCTATTGAATATTACGGCGAGACGACTCCTGGCAAAGTGGATGGGAAATGAGACGGTTTTGTCATTATCACACTGCACTTGGCACTTTAACTACGTTATTTGTGTAACAACGCTGTCTGAGTTTGTACTTACTATGCTGTGATTTTGTAATAAATAAAAAATATGTACTTATATTTAAAGGACACTTGCACACACATAATCTTTTAATTCCGATTTTGATTGTTCATCAAAATGTTGATGGAGCTATCTGGCCTAAGGAAAATCCATAATAAAAAATAATAAAAATCAACTAAATAATAAAACATATCCTGAATTCCTTATGCTTATTTACTTAAGATCTTTGATCTACAAGGCTCCCGATTTTGTGCCTCATCTGTCCAGTTGTCGAGGAAAGCGTCTAGGTCGTCTCCGTTTGGGCCTGCCACTGTCACGTCCACGCGTATGTTGCGGCATCCACCTAGTGACCATATCAGCACACCTATCCGGATGTATACGTAGCTCGAGGCAAGCCCATTCCCACTTAAGCCTACTATGGCAAAACATACGTTTTGGGGCGCAGTGTAGTGTTCCGGATGTGGTCGATCCTCTTTACACCTAAAATGCTGCGCTCTATTGCTAGCCGGCAAACCTTCATTTTGGACTTCTGACTCTCGGTGAGCGACCATGTTAGAGCACCGTAGGTTAGGACAGCCAGGATATACATGTCAACGAGTTAACGTTTCAGTGATATTGGAAGGCCGCCGCGGGCGCGTTCATTAACTCCTTCATGGACCAGTAAGTAGCTCTTCCAAGCATTTGGAACACGGCGCTCAACTTCCTTGCAGGTATTTTCCACTATCGACTGTGGAGAATCCACAGTGAAAGCTGGCTTGACTAGGAGACTGGTGTTTATCAATTTGGACAACATTGCAACCTTTTATCACTTTAATACAAGCTTTGTAAATGTGAGAAACTAGGCTGATTGGTCGTACTTTGTTGATTTTTTCGCCTTTTTTGGAGCTGTATAATACTAGAGTGAAGCAGTTTTTGAGGAATTTGGTCTGTTTTTACTACGTTATTTAATAATTTGAAGTGTTCTTTGCAGTAATAGATGTTGTTTACGAAAAACGAGTGCTTCTGTGTTTATCTCATCCACCAGGGCTCTTATCTAACTTCATTGTTAACAAGAACTTAGCCACTTCGGAAGGTGTTTAAGGAGGGATGGTATCAGCATCAGAAGTGTTCTCCAGTGTTATAGGTCTTGTGTGGATAGTCTAATATCCTAAAAATCACGTTAGTTTTAACTTAACAGTATGTTTATGTAGATAACATATTTAATACCTACCTTCTCCTTAATTTAAGAGGTACCTACATTTGACTTTTATAATACAGAATTGACGTAGGTTTAGGGCTTAGAGGTAAAAATGGCTGTTGTTTAACATATAGAGGTAGCGCTTTCCCTGACACCTTTCAAAAACCTTTAAGTCCATTACGTTGCCAGTTCTAGACTTAAATACTTGTTTTAACGTATTATGAAATAAAAATCACAATACTAATTAGTAACGAATAAATATAACGGCAGTTTGTACCTACAAAATGTCAAAACCTACAAAAACCGCCAAGGGCGAGTCGGACTCGTGCACATAGGGTTGTGTACATACCATTATCTATAAAAACGGCCAAACCATCACATTGTTGTATTTTCATACAAATATTTGTTTTATTTTAATTTGAATAAATAACTAAATATTCTCTGAATGTTTTAAGCGTCTACCTGTTGCCCTTATCACGCATGCATTTGCGAAAACGAGCAAAAATATCACGTATGTTGTGTGAGCTGGTGTCAGACGGACAGACGTACCTACGGACGGACAGCGGAGTCTCACTAATAGGGTCCCGTTTTATTAACCTAACCTAACCTACATTTTAGGTAGACCAGGTGCAAAAGCTCGCTTTCTACACTTGCCCTCCACTTCACTTGACCGCATTGACCTTACTAATGAATATTAGGTATATTACGAGTAGGTACATCACTTACCTAGACACCCAGAGCTTTAATCAAAAGTGCTTGGACAAACTTTACTCTTTTGATGTATACAAATAAGTATAAATATTAGTTTCATCGTGAACCATAGGTTAGGGTTGCAGCTTTCCCTTCGACGTAAGTTTCTTTACGAGCTGTTCCATTAACTTTACGTTGTGTACTTAGATCGCATAATTAACGACCTCCTTGAAGTGGGATGAAAATGTTACTCTGCCAACTTTCGGTTAAAGGTGTCATGTCAGCCCTATGTGAAGTCAGGCCTTCTACCGCGAAAATCGATTGAATGAAAATTGGTATCTCCCTCTCTATCGTACTGATACTGACTTATTCGAGCGAAAAAGATGGAGCTTGAAAATTATGAATTTCTTATGTTTACAATACAAAAGTTGAATTGAATTTGAAACAAGTTTACTTCTCAGGAACTCGATAGCAAAGATGTCTCTCAATAACATAAGTAAAAAAATGCTTGTTTGTGCGAATAATGAACGGTCCTGAATATTACAGCAGGCATCAAAGCAGTCGCTACAATTTATTTTTAATGCTCATCTCCAATGGGATGTATAAAAGTCGTCGCTATTTGCTTTTAAAGGCGAGACGCCTCATTTGGAGAACTGCGCACGCACCTATAAAGGGCAAAAAATGCGGATGCTATCCATTTTTAGGGTTCCGTACCAAAATGGAAAATAGGAACCCTTATGGTATGACTCAGTCTGTCTGTCTGTCTGTCACATCGTTAAATATCACGAGAAGTATGTAAGCTATCGTTTTAAAATTTGGAATAGTTATGAACAAGGTAAACCTAGACACATTGAGAGAGGATTTATAATATATTTTAATTTATGTTCAGTGAAAAATTACCGATAAAAGAGGTGGCTAAAATTAAAAGTTTGGTAATTGGGTCACGTGGGGTATCATTTGAAAGGACTGAATTTGCCCATTCTAAAACAATTACTTATAATTGAGTCGCTTAACATCAAACTCGGGTAAATCCATCTGTCAGATTATACGGTTTTGGTATTAAAAAAAGGTAATAAGTTAGATATTTGCTGAGAGGGTCGAATGGATTTACCCGAGTTTGAAGTTAAGCGACACAATTTTTTACAGTGACAAATTTTCGTTTTGTAATTGAAAATGTCTATAAAAATACCATTCCCCCTTATCTCCCAAGTTTATCCCATTATTATATGTAAATATTACAGGAAAAATATAATATTGACTTCACTATTTTTTTTAATAAAAATTTCATTGCTTATTTATAGTTATTTGAAATTTAACCGGTTTAGATTGTTTTTTCTTTTATAAATTTAGATATATGATGTCATGCTATACCTAAGTACTAACTTTTAGATAAAGTAAAAAAATGGTTTACTTTAGATATGTAAAATATAATATCAAGGAACAACAAACTCGCATATTAACTCTATGCCGTGTCGTGCAAACTACACTATCGTTTTCCAACTTTCGTCTTCTTTAAAACCAGTTCCCCTCCGCTATTGAACAAACAAAATTGCTTTCTACTCTGTATACACTAATGTCGTCAAGCTCTTGTCTCATTATCATCTTAATTATGTATGTGCAAACTTCCCCTGGTTACACAGCGGTGTATGAATTACATGAGCAATAATTCGGTTTACCTAAACGACCTCGCAAGGCCATTATGGATATGGAGGCACCGTTAGTGAGGTTTGCACCGACCGAACGTCGTTAGCGTTGAGCTATGTAATCGCGATGAGTCGTAAAATTATGTTGTTTACTACGTTGTCACTTAGGAATCTTGGCTAGTTAATAAGTAATGTTTACAACGCTTGTTGATTCTATAATTACACACTCAAGAGCAGATGTTTCATAACTTTTATATTTAGTCAGTTTGGACAGGTAGGACACCACCAAGGTAACTGCTTCTCTACTAAAATACAGCAGTAGGTAACTTAAAAGATCACAGGCATTATAAGCGACTTTTCCATTTCCTCTCCTGCTTCTAACCTTTTAGTTAAGTATATTTTACATAAGTTACAGTTGTTCTAAGAACTGGATTTTACTAGTCATTAACTCCGTATCTCTATCCGTGCCTCATTAGCTGGGCCCTGTTTCATCACGCCGACAATGCCGGCGACATATGTCGGCTAGGAATACAATTTCATTAAAAAATTGTGACAATTGTCGCAATGTCAGCGTAGTGAAACAGGGAGCCTGGTAACACATTGAGAGGGAAATATTCTATTAATTGTGGACTAAACGTGCAGTAAGACTTGGTAAAGTAATACCGTTTTAAAAGTTGAAAACATAATGCATACTTGCTGAGGTATTTAAACAAGTTTAACACCTTCCGACCTTCCTTCCTTCCTCATAGCCGATCCCAGCGATTTCCCGCTTTGTAGAGGAAAGCGACTACAAACAGAGAGCCCGCCTGGCGGGTTCCATCGTGAATGTGTTGTAGCATGCGCCGGCCATGCGGTAGGTGTGGGGTCGGCTATTATTAGCCTTTATCTTCGTGCCCTTGGCACGCGCCTCATTACCCCGGTAACACGACGAGGGGGAATAGTGCGTGCTCTCATTGCCAGCAGGGAACGCTACATTGGTGTCTTAAAGGATGAGCTACTAAATATATCTAGTAAAGCATTTTACCAGGAGATTTGTAGCAGTTTAAGTAGTTCAAATTCCCAATTGAAAGCGTTAAGTTAATATCCGATGTTGTAACGACTGTTGATTTTTAATATGTTAAGAGGTTAAGACCTCTCACTCCATTTAGCCCGGCTGCCGAAGGAAGGTTTTATTTTTCGAGCGTAATATGTAGGTAGGTACCTATGTCTTATTCTTTGGCAGCCTACAGTTTAGCTGACCATATACGTTCGAGCATATCTGTCTGATCTGCCGATAAATGTATGGGAAATATGTCTGGCGGGTGCCTGGCGCACATACCCACTATGGAGATCTGACGAATTGCCCGAACGTATATGGCCGGCATTTGACGAATTACTAGGTAGGTATGTGTGCGGTATCATTTTATTCATCTCAGGTGTGTGACATAGGGTCAAAGTTCGCAGCTATTAGTCATTGTAAATGTAAATAAAAAAGATTTGTTCAGTAAAAAATATAAAGGGCCAATTATTTTACTGGAGTGAAGTTTTGGGTTGCTGAATATTATTAAGACTTTCATAATTGCTAGATTTCTACGAAAACGTTTTGAATTAAATCTTAGAGACAATTCTCAGACATCTTAGTTAATATAAAGTTTCATATAAATAACTTGAAGATCAAACAGATACATTTATTTATTTTACAGAAATACATGCTGATTTCAATCAAAATCAAGCATGTATTTCTATAAAAATGTAACATCATATTTTGTAATTTTTTTTTCAGTAATAGGTATGAAACTAAGTATACGTTTGAAGGCTTGTCGAACAATATATATAAAAAAAAATGTTGTTATTGTTGAGCTATTTTAGAGCTATTTTAGATTTCTGTTTCTAAAGGTTAGACATGTTGGGGTTTAAGTGAGAAACCTTAAAATGATTGTTTATTAAGATAGATTATTGCGTTTAGTTTCGGAGAATAACGACTTCAGTGGAGAAATCGGCGGTTTTATAAAGTAAGACTCCTACCAACAAGCTCTTTTAAAATTTAGGACTCCACAGATCAGAATCAAATCGCAACTCGGTACCCCCCTTCAAACAAAAAAAAAACAAAGTTCATTCATAATACACGGTGTAATCGCGAAAAAAACTATTTTTTGAAGCCGGTTTAATATAAGAAAAAACAGATTCTATACTTTCACAGGATACGCCTTGGTATCCTCTGCAATAAAGGAAAGGTAGTGGCCATCCTATTTTAATCTGACGCACAATGTTCGTAGAATTTAATATTGAAAAACGGTTAACCCTCACGTATTTTTATCACAATAGGCGTGTAATGCTTCGACGGCATCGGGCAGTCATCATCAGGTATCAGACAGCTGCTGTGAATAAACAGAAGAGATTCCTCAAAACTGGTTATTGTTGTTGCTTTAAATGACTTCAAAATGAGTATTCATGGATGGGCTGTTCAATATTTCCATTGACTTTACATCTTAGCAACGTAAATAACGTAATAAAGTAAACATACGTGAGTAACAAAATTTGAGCGATAGCAACTTTTTGAAAATAAGATTTGCTTTGATGGCAGATATATATTCAGTCCTTTCTTAACTGGGAGTGAGGAGCAACAAAGACTAAATAGCATATAAAATATCGACTTGCCTCGTTGTTAGCGACGCGCACCCTTTTTGACATACCTTTGTTCTTTTTATATGTTGGCAACTGTTAGTTATTAAGGTTTTAAAAATAAGGTAGTTTGTATTTTATAAGTTTACCCTATTTTCATTTTTGTTAACAGCGGCCAAGTCAGTCCGCCATTAGATAAGACCGATTCCGCTCGGCTCTGTACTCAATTTTAATAAAGTACATGTGAAAGTGCATCCCCGTCTTTTTTATTGCTCGCGCCAGTGCCTACTAGCTACAAAGTGGTCTTCGAACCGAATCATGTTCCATACGCCAGGAAAAATGGAAACGCGTAGTGCGAAATCGCGTCGGGAACACGCCGAACACATGGCGCGCGAGCGAGAACAAAGGGAAAGTGAGGTTATCCCGCCCGGCGACGAAGCTACATCCGACAAATCCGAGAAACCGTTGGATCCTATGGTCAAGAAGTTTCTCACATGCAAGTTTAACGCGACAGGTAGCATAAAATCGGAACAGATGCCGCTACAAAAGCATATTCTCGAAACGAAACCTGCCGCGTCACATGTCGGTGCACTTCCAAGCAACACGGGATCACGAAGGTCGTCAGCCTCTAAAGAAGCCAAGCGGAAACGGTTAATTTTAGCAGCCACCAAAAAGAAGGCTGCAATTGAAATTGACCTCATCAATAAAACCTTAGACGCACAGCTAGAAGCACTAAGTGACGAAGAGGACCTAGATGAATACAGTTCACAATTCGATGGCGATATACCTCTTCGCAGTGAGATAAACGCGTGGGTCGAACATCAAAGCCACCACACGGAACCACCAGAGGAGCAGTTACCCCACGACAATGGTGTCACATCGGGCGCGCTGCACATTCCGGTTCTACCACGGTTGCCTACACCTGTCGTACCCTCTGCATTCACCGAGCCCGCGGGCTTAGCACCGCACGCTGCCGCCGATGGCCCCACACCGGCAGCGCCGCCTGCGCCCGAAGGTACAGTCAGCGCGCTCAACCAAACAGTGCAATTATTAGCCGGCGCCCTCAAGGACCTATCTACCGCCAGCAACCAAGCACCGAATGCCAGTTTACTTAGCCGCATTAGTACGCCTAAGGATCTGCCTGAATTTTCAGGCGACCAATTAGAATGGCTTCAGTTTAAGCAAGCCTACCAGGAGTCTACAGAGGTCTGCAAGTTTACAGATCAAGAAAATTTATGGAGGCTTCGTAAATGTCTCAAAGGAGCCGCACGAGATGCTGTTGCTGCATTATTTATCAGCGCCACGTCGCCCGCTCGGGTAATGTCGACATTGGAGCTACGTTTTGGAAACGCCGACAGCATCATCACTCGCATTCTACAGGACATCAAGAAGCTACAACCGTTACAACTCGAATATCATAAGGATATAGTTACGTTCGCAGTTAAAGTTCAAAATTTCGTGGAAGCCGTACGAGCAGTTGGACGCGAGGAGTACCTACAGGGCATGAGTATTGTCTCCATTATTCTATCCAAGCTGCCCACTGTGCTTATCTCAAAATGGTCAGACTACAGTTTTAATCTTCTCAAGGATGCACAGAAACCAAGGTTAGTTATTCTATCGGACTTCCTTAATGACGAAGCAATAAAGATTTCGACAACGGCAAGTTTTTTAACTACGTCTATACGCAGCGATAACTACAAAAACAAGTCCAGCGATCATTCATCTTCACGCACACAGACTGTCTTACTACAAAGCGAAGAAAGCGATTTAAAATGTTTATTTTGCCGTACAGCTGTGCACAAGTTATCAGAATGCAAACAATTTAAGAAGGCGCTGCGAAAAGTACGTTGGCAACACGTAAAAAAACATGGTTTATGCTACAAGTGTATTGTCTCCAAGCATGAACGCGATACGTGCAAAGCCCCTGCGTGCGACAAGGACGGCTGCGGTGCTCCACATCACCGCCTACTACATTATCCGGTAAACAACAGCGCGCGTGACGTCACGACGGCGCCCGCGCCGCTGCCGAGTGCAAGTGTACCGAATAGTAGTTCCGCGATAAGTGAGTTCGTGCCGCGAGAATCCGCGCTCAAACCAGTGACTGAAACTTTAGCACACATACACGGGAATAACAGTAGAGTGTTGTTGAAAGTTGTGCCTGTCAATGTGCATGGACCTAACGGTGTATTTTCGACCACAGCATTTCTCGATGATGGTTCTTCGGTCAGTTTTCTAAGTTCGAATTTAGCGCAGCGCGCGGGATTACGCGGACGTACTAGCACGCTTCGCACACGTGGTGCTTTTATCGGTAGCGAACTAGTTAGTAAATCTACTGTTGTGAATTTGAACCTTACGGGTATGGACAATAAGGTGCATAATATAAGAGTTCGTTGTGTCGATGAGTTAGAAATACCGTTACAATATTTGTCTGTTTTAAATTACATTAATGCTTCTCACTTAAATGATATTAAAGATAAATTATGTATGTCTGATTCAAAGCCTGAGTTGTTGATTGGTCAGGATAATTATCATTTGTTGTTGCCTTCACAAATTAGAGTAGGTAAATCTAACGAGGGGTGCGCTAGTCTTACTCCCTTAGGGTGGTGCGTACATGGAAGGGTGTCGGTGCCGCAGAGCGTTCGCCTGCCCGAGCTGGTCGAGTCTAACCTCTTTATTTCAGAGAATGAGGAGCCGACGGATACCTCAGAGGGTCTTGATCTGTTACGACAGGTCCACGAGGAGGTCCGTCAGTCATTCAAGGTGGACTCGGTAGGCGTGACAAGTACGCCGCGCCAGAACGCGGAGGACGCGCGTGCGGTGGCCCAGCTG
Source organism: Lathronympha strigana (assembly GCA_949128165.1). Lineage (NCBI taxonomy): Eukaryota > Metazoa > Arthropoda > Insecta > Lepidoptera > Tortricidae > Lathronympha > Lathronympha strigana. Next base: position 12,494,828 of record OX421903.1, read on the forward strand.
GAGCAGTCCGCGGAGCTGCGCGACGGGCGCTGGCACGTCGGTCTGCCGTGGAAGGATGACCACACAACCATGCCTGACTCGTATCCTAGTGCTCTAAATAGGATGAAGGGCATTGAGAGGAGAATGGCCAAAGACATCGGTTTTGCTGAAAGGTACCGGGAGCGGGTGAGTCACTTGCTTCAAAATGACTACGCAATGGAGCTGCCTGACAGTCAGGTGAAACCCAGGACATGGTGGCTTCCTCACTTCGGGGTAGACAACGTGAACAAAAAACGACTGCGGTTGGTGTTCGACTCGGCTAATAAGGTAAAGGGCTTGTGCCTAAACGATTTTTTAATTACAGGTCCCGATTTGCTGTCATCACTATTTGGTATAATGTTACGCTTTAGGGAAAACAAGGTTGGAGTAACAGGTGACATCAAGGACATGTTTTTAAGGATCAAGATTCGCGCCGAAGACCAACACGCTTTAAGGTTCCTGTGGAGGGATAACCCTACAGACTTATTAAAGACGTATGTTATGACGTCACTCCCTTTTGGGGCTAATTGCAGCCCATTTATCAGTCAGTTTGTCAAAAACTTGAACGCTCGTCGCTTCGAGTCGTCTATGCCAGAAGCTGTCGATGCGATTTGTAATTCGCATTATGTAGACGACTACATAGACAGTTTTCCCGACGAAGCATCGGCCATTAAAATGGTAAGTGATATAAGTTCAATTCACAGTGCCGGTGGCTTCGAGATGAGAAATTGGACTAGCAACAGTGTCACAGTTTTGAACAGCCTGCCAAATGAAACCTTAGGCACAGCGGCCGTAAGGTTCAAAGTCGACCAGCAGCACGAAGGTGAGCGTACTCTCGGGCTAATATGGCATCCAGCTCATGATATGTTACAGTTCGATTTATCTTTGAAACGGATTCCTGAGAGTATCGTCAATGGTGAAGAGCGTCCTACAAAGCGCCTTATGCTTAGGGTCATAATGTCGATTTTCGATGTCCTAGGATTTTTATCCCCTTTCACCATCCAGGGTCGTATAATGCTGCAAGACACCTGGCGGTTAAATGTCGACTGGAATGATTACATTCCAGATGACGTTTATAACAAATGGCGTAAATGGATTGACCTACTTAAGGTAATTAGTACAATACGTATACCTAGGTGTTATCAGTCAGCTACTCGCAACAGCAACGGAGATAACGGGTCATCTCCGCGCGTGCGAGTGAGCGAGACGCGCGATGGCAACTGTGCGCCTACGTCATACGCTACGAAGGCCTACGAATCCGTAGCGGGTGCTACAAGCGCTACGCGCACGGCAAAGGTAGGTTATAATAATTTACAATTGCATTTATTTTGTGACAGCAGTACTCGTGCAATGTGTAGGTACTGTTGCTTATTGGCGTTGGGAAGTAAATGGTTGCATCCAAGTTGCCTTTATTGCCAGTAAATGTAAAGTTATGCCTGTAAAGCCTTTAACTATACCTAAGGCTGAATTACAAGCGGCACTATTAGCGGCAAGGCTTGCTAATACTATATGTAAGGAGCATAAATTGGTTCCCGAACGGCGATACTTCTGGTGCGACAGTACGACTGTATTGCAATGGGTGCGTAACAATACGCGCACATATAAAACGTTCGAAGCGAACCGGCTGGGCGAGATTGATGAGTTATCCCGCGTGGACGAGTGGAATTACATACCTACTAAGTTAAATGTTGCAGATTTAGCTACGCGGGAGACTTTCGATCACGCCCAACTAGAGAAATGGTTCGCGGGTCCGAACTTTTTATATGAAGACGTATCATCATGGCCAAAAGATATTACTTTGTCGCAGTCGATCACTAGCACACTCGAATGTGTTGCTGTGGTACATGAGGCTCCAGTTGGACTGGCTGTTCCGGACCCGTCGCGGTTTTCTTCTTGGCTTCGCTTAAAGCGAGCTATGGCCACGGTACTAGCGTTTATCGACAAGTGTAAAGGTAAGTCGGGGCAAGTCGACTGCACCACTATGGACCGCGCCGAGAGATTGCTGCTACGACACGCACAGGCGGAATCCTTCGGTGAGGATATCGCATTTATTAAAGCTGGTAAGCCTTTACACCGTACTAGTCGATTGCTGTCCTTGTCACCTCTGCTTGACGAACACGGCCTGCTCCGAGCAGCAGGCCGCATCGACGCTGCCACCGATGTACCTATAGATGTTAAGAGGCCGGTGATACTTGATGGTAGGCATCCTGTAGCTAAGCTCATTGTTCGAGATTATCACGTGCAGCTGGCGCATGGGAACCAAGAAACCGTCGTCAATGAGGTGAAGCAGCGGTACTGGGTTTTACGTCTAAGACCTACCGTTAAATTAATATCATCATCCTGTATGCTGTGCAGGATCCGCAGGTGTCAACCGCGTGTTCCACGAATGGGGGACTTACCTCGTGCTCGGTTGGCACACCATCAGCGTGCCTTCTCCTATTGCGGATTGGATCTTTTCGGTCCAATGGAGGTCGTGGTGGGCCGACGCCGTGAGAAAAGGTACGGAGTATTGTTTACTTGCCTGACGGTGCGCGCGATCCATATTGAGCTAGTCTCGTCTCTGACGTCGGACTCACTCATAATGGCGTTGCGTCGAATGGCGGCCAGGCGAGGGTGGCCATTACACCTGTTCAGCGATAATGGAACCAACCTGCGCGGCGCGTGTACCGAGCTGCAGCGATCGATGCAGGAACTGGACGCTGAGGAGCTTAAGCGCCACGGCGTCAACAAAGGTATGGAGTGGACCTTTATACCTCCCGCCACCCCCCATTGGGGTGGGGCGTGGGAAAGGCTCATTCGTAGTGTAAAGACGTCTCTTAAAGTCGTCTTAAATGAGCGTGCACCACGGGACGAAGTGCTAAGCACGCTTATGGCCGAAGTTGAAAATATTGTAAATAGTCGTCCCTTGATGCACGTCTCCGTAGAAAATGGAGGTGTGGAATCCCTTACACCTAACCATTTCCTTCTTGGTACGTCCTCGAATCTGCCAACTATCGGAGCTTTTGACGGCTCTGACCTGTACCTGCGCAAACAATGGCGTACAGCTCAGCAGCTGACGGATATGTACTGGCAGCGGTGGGTGAAGGAGATTCTGCCCGACCTAATACCAAGGAGGAAATGGCATGAAGAAAAAAAACCATTACAAGTGGGCGATCTCGTCCTTGTGGTGGATCCACAGTCTCCTCGAAATATGTGGCCGAAGGGTTTGGTCACTCAGGTGTTCGCAGGGAAGGACGGGCGCACGAGGTTGGTGGAGGTGAAGACCAGCACCGGGACGTGGCGCCGGTCTGCGGCACGCGTCGCACCTATCTCTTTGGTAGATCAGTGCTAAAGCACTAGGGTGGGGAATGTTAGCGACGCGCACCCTTTTTGACATACCTTTGTTCTTTTTATATGTTGGCAACTGTTAGTTATTAAGGTTTTAAAAATAAGGTAGTTTGTATTTTATAAGTTTACCCTATTTTCATTTTTGTTAACAGCGGCCAAGTCAGTCCGCCATTAGATAAGACCGATTCCGCTCGGCTCTGTACTCAATTTTAATAAAGTACATGTGAAAGTGCATCCCCGTCTTTTTTATTGCTCGCGCCAGTGCCTACTAGCTACACTCGTGCTACGAGCTGCTACGGCGTAGCACTGACGCGTACTGAATGAGTTCATTTGCAATATAATTATGTGCATACTCTAGCAACAACACAATTCTGTAGGTGATTTTAAAATATGATCTCCATTTTATATTTTTTAAAGTGTAGTGTGAGTATTTTGCACTTAACTTACACTGACTGACTGAATTTAGGTACTTACACTGATTACTATCTAATCAATATATGTAATAACTTTATAAGTTATGTTATAAAATTAAAATGGACCTCCGAATTAGAAAGATACGAACCTCTCATATAAATTTATACTATTTTTTGAAATAAATAAATAAATATTGTAGGACAATCATACACAAATCGACCTAGTCCCACGGTAAGCTCAATAAGGCTTGTGTGGTGGGTACTAGACGACGATATATATGTATAATAGATAGTTAAATATAAATACTTCAATACATTTTTTTTATGCTATAGGGGGCAAACGAGCAAACGAATCGCCTGATGGTAAGCGATTAACGTCGTCCATGGACACCCGCAACACCAGAGGTGTCGCAAGTGCGTTGCCGGCCTTTAAGGTGGGAGTACGCTCTTTTCTTGAAGGTTTGAAGGTCGTATCGGTCCGGAAACACCGCTGGCGACAGTTCGTTCCACAGTTTAGCTGTGCGAGGCAGGAAGTTTCGCGAAAAGCGCACAGTTGAGGACTGCCAACCATCTAAATGGTGAGAGTGGAAATATTGTCGCGTAGGGCGATGGCGGAAAGAAGCGGCAGGGATTAATCCGAACAATTCCTCATAATACATAGACAATTTCATGATACACACGCAAATAAATGCCCTGACTAGCGTGCGTAGCCAAGATGCCAATCGCTCACGGTACGTATCGTAGTTATCTCTCTCTATCACTCTTCCTTATAAGTGCGACGATGACAGTTGCGTTTCGTCCGCGACTGAGGTTAGCGATTGGCATCTTGGCTGCGCACGCTGAATTCCATCCCGGGACCTCCTGCTTCGTAGGCAGGGTCACTACCAACTAGGCTATTTAGGGGGCCGTTAAAATAAAGTAAAATTGCATTAGCACTTACAAATTATTGTAGTGTACACTTATTGTTGTAAGTATTGTGTATACAGCAGCATATATTGCAGTATTAATATCGTGTTGGTATTATATTTTTTAAGTTTAATACGCCAACGCGTTTGGTTTTAGATTCTATAAATCTTTTCACATCTCGTGCTCTAAAAGTGGATCAGTTAACCTACGATGCGGGTGGAAATGATGATGATGCGGGGCTCTGACTACGTTCGAGCGCTAAAATACCTCAACTAAAATGGATACCTATTCCACCCTTGGTTAAAAATCTACTCCGTAGGTATTATTGCGAGTATCAGCAGACTTTTATCTGCTAGAAGCATTAGAGTGTGTTTTAGGTTCAAAGCTTTCGCCGCCACTCTTGTTTTGTACGTATAAGCAGTGTGACTACTTAAAAAACAAAAAACATGAATCTAAACATTAAGTCCATTATTAATTATAAATTATTTGATTCGTGCTTTACAATTGTATAAAATATTTCCTATTTTCATTTGAGATAAAAATGTGATAACGTTTTTAGTAAATCTATACATATAAAAGGAAAAGTCCTGACTGACTGACTCACTGATCAACGTAGAGCCGAATCTACTGAACGTATGACCCTGAAATTTTCACAGTACGTTTAGTGTTTAACGAAGGTAAGGGGTAAGAAGGGGTTTTGAAAAAATCATCTTCTAAGGGATAACTAATCGGGGTTGAAAGTTTGTATGGAAGAAAGTTTTTTTGTTTAGATAGAGACTCAAAAGTTAGTGTAAAGGTTTATTATTAAAATACAAAAAAAGTAATTTTAGCGTTTTGGAAAAATCAACCCCAAAAGGGGTGAAAAGTGTGTTAAAAGTTTGTATGGCAGAACCGTTTCCCTTTTAGTTATAGACTACAAACTTTGTAAAAAGAATCCTCATTAGAGTTAAAAAAAGTAATTTCTGCGATTTTGAAAATTCGTCCCTTATAAGGGTGAAAAGGGTGTTGAAAGTTTGTATGGCGGAAGGTTTTCTGTTTAGCTAGAGACTTTATTTTATGTGAAAAGGTTTCTCATCGTCCTCAAAATACAAAAAAAAAGGTGTTTTTATCATTTTGGGGGTAAAAGAGTGTGTAACATTTCGTTCAATATCGTACACCATAAATGGATAGGAAGATTTAGGAAGAGATCGTGGACTATGTCGTACGAAATTGGGAGGGAATAAAATGGGGGTTGAAAGTTTAGAGGTATATTAACGTTCTAGAGAGGTAGTGTTACATATAATGAGGAGTTGCTGACAGCTGAACAGCAGGACGTTTGCCAGTTAATTCTGGAGAACATTGATAAAGGTACTGGTCAAATATTTTTCTTAGATGCTCCTGGTGGCACTGGAAAGACCTTTCTCATTAACCTACTGCTTGCAAAAGTGAGGAGTAATCATACCATCGCATTGGCAGTTGCGTCATCGGAAATCGCAGCGACATTACTGGATGGAAGGAGGAAAAACAGCTCACAGCGCGTTCAAGCTGCCTTTAAACTTAATTCGTGTCCAAACTCCATTGTGCAATATTTCCAAGCAAAGTAACGTGGCACAGGTGTTGCGCGATTGCGAGCTCATAGTTTGGGATGAAAGTACTATGGCGCATAAAGGAGGTTTCGAAGCACTAGATAGAACTCTAAAAGACATCAGAGGGTGAGAAGATATGATGGGTGGCATCACTGTATTGTTTGCCGGAGACTTCTGTCAAACGCTACCCGTAGTGCCGAGAGGAACTCGGGCATACGAAGTCCAAGCGTTAAACTCCACCTCAAATAAAATCCGATCTCCTCCTTCAAATTGGCAATGGAGAGTATCCAGAAATCGAGGGTAGGATTGATTTTCCACCCATTCCACCCAATCTTGCCTCAGTTGTACAAACCGTCGAAGATCTTATAGCCCGGATTTACCCAGATGTCCGAAACCTACTCAGTAAGTCAGTGGAGTGGTTATGTGAGCGCGCGATTCTCGCACCTAAGAACGACAGGTATCAACAATCAATAATATGTTATTAAAATCGTCCGAAGGTGCAAAACACGTATACAAATCTGTGGACTTTGTAGTAAGAACAAATTACCCTGTGGAATTTTTAAATTCCCTCAGTCCACCTGGCCTCCCTTCACATGTTCTGGTTCTGAAAATAGGTGCGCCAGTAATGTTGCTACGAAACCTTAATCCGCCCAAATTGTGCAACGGTTGCAGGTTAAAGTCTTGCATAAGAACTTGGTGGAGGCTATCATCATTACTGGTTGCGCTCGCAGAGAATCGGTATTATATTCTACGGATACCACTCATACCTTCCGAATACCCGTTTGAATTTAAAAAGCTGCAGTTCCCCCTTAAGGTCTGTTTCGCGATGACAATAAAAAAATCTCAAGGCCAGTCACCGAAAACGGCAGGATTTGATCTTAGGGGAGACTGCTTCTCGCACGGACAACTTTACGTGGCCTGCTCGAGAGTAAGCTCACCACGCACTTTAGTCATCTTATCACCTCAAGGTAAAAATGTAAACGTTGTGTACGGGTACAAAGAAGTACTACGCTGAGTTTTTTCACAAAAAATAATAATTAAACCTTTAAAAAGTGCATAGGGCATATTTAAATATAAATACGTACCTAAATAAGTGCGTGTAATTTTTGAAGGTGTTATTGTTTTTTTGTTAATAAGTTTTCCATTTCCCATTTCTACTAATTTCAGTTGATTTCCTAAACAAAGTCCAAAATATTTTTAGTTAAAAATTTTAATTTATTTTGGCCAACTCTGAATCTACCAAAGAAAGAGAATCATCAAAATCGATTTATAACTGGCGGAACTATCGCGTAACATACACGTAACATACCTACAACCTCCTCCTTTTTTGAAGTCGGTTCAAAATGTTGTTAGAAGTACGAAATCTGCGCGTGTGAAGCCGCGGGTAAAAGCTAGTACGTAATATATGAGATAAACATTATTGTTTCGGGCATTATATTTTATACAGGGTGTAACGAAAATGTAGGTGATCCGTTTAAGGGCATATCCGGTATCAAATCGTGATTATGAAAAACACTTCCTTTTTTATTTTCAAGTCCATTAAAAATCATAAAGTAAAAAATAAAGAAATAATTAAGTCGTTTAAAAAAATGTTGCTTACCCCTGAGTTGCTAAGTGCCTACCGTCAGCGCAAGAGCGAAGTTAACCTTCCCGTCCTTTGAAGTTAGGCGCCGTGCGCCGCCTACCGCGCACACAAGGTCGAATGTCGCGATGACTCTAGCTACTCGTAGCTTGCATTTCTTCCTGTGTTGCACTGTGTACGAAACATCTGCTCCGTAATCGCACCCCAGAGATAAAAATCCGATCGCGGGGGCCAAGCCCAGGGCCCTGGGGCCTCCACGTCCGATCCAGCGAGCGCCGAACTCCGCATTCAGATGCTGTCAACTCCATTTTCACCACAAGTACCACAACACAACACAACTCAACACATCACAACGTACCTAACACTACACTAGTAGCAACCAGAAGAACTAGCTGTACAAGCAAACAGTTCCGTTCCGACATTTATGGGCGACTAAACAACATTTGAAACCCTTGCCATTGCAAATTGCCGACAGAAACGCTGCCAGAATCCAAAAGAGCGTATGTCATTTTGAATCTCGAATGAAGATACGACCTTTTGGTTTAGCATGTTGCTAATACTACTAATTTTGCGAACACTAATTCGTTCTGTAAAGCTGCGTTCACGCTAGACCATCATAAAATTAAAAAATAATCAAATTCAAGATACGTTAAATTACGGTCACTACAAACAAATAACCTTTACTTAGGATTGTTTTTGCGATAAAAAAACAAATTTCAGAGCATTGAACGGAATTACAAATATCTTTAAAAATAATTTTAGACTTTTAACTTTTATGGTGGTTGAAAAGTATTATTAATAAGCACTAAATTTCAAGTATTTTTCAGCCCAATACTAAAACCAGTGCAGTACTAAAAGTTTTAAAAGACAGAAAGTAGCTAACACCATGAATTAGTGTAGGCACTAGTTTTGTAACGAATGCGATTTCGACTTCTTTGACGCAAATAACTAGAAATAATGGTTGTTTTAGAGTTCAGGTGATTTACTTAAGGAACATTCGTCACGTAATCATCAAAAAAGTTAAAGATAAACATTACTTCTGTTAAATTTCGTATTAGGTATTAATGGGTGCAAGAATTAAAACCCGCAAATTCCGTTTGAATAAAGTATTTGAGAACTACTCTGACCCTAACACTTACTAAAAAACTTTTTAATAATCGCTTAATGTAACAAAATTTAGCTCATAATTTTAAGCAATCAACCCCATGTGAAAGACGCTTTACTTTGTAGTAGTGTAGTGTTGTGTTCTGAGAAAGCGCGCGGCTGCCTTTGTGCGCGTACCGGCCTTTGTGCGCGTGCCGACTGCCTCAGATCGTAAACCATTTCGTGAATTAGTAAGTTTTAAAGGAAAAAAAGAAACCTTCATAACTTTTTATCTATGGCGAATATATATTTTTTATATTTTATGTGGATACTACCCACGTCATCATACGCCTTTAAACGGATCACCTACATTTTTGTTACACCCTGTATACAAGTAAATTATATACAGAGGTTAGAGTAAAAACTGTACGAATGGTGCCAAACTTCCCCTATATCAGGACGGTTAGGACATGCACGGTTAGCACATTATAGGATAGTAGATACATAGGTTGGATTATTTGTTTAATATTTAAAAAAAAATGTATGTACTTAATCTAAACCTTAGGCAATTTCGTTTTGTAAACGAATAAGAAACGTTACATGAAATAAATAGGTATTTAATTTTGAGAGATTTAGCGAGGAGCTTCAAGACATAGTTCGCGTAATTGTATTTAAAATAAAAAGAAAAATAATTAATCTTGTCTAAATTCCAAAGTTAAATAAAAGTCTAAAAAGTATTCCAATAAATTCAAATAGCAAAACAGCTTCAAAGCATTGTAGCGTGTGGACGAAACAGACGTAACAAGATTATTTTGTTACAAGCCTTAAAAATAGTCGGTTCTTTTAAAGTAAAGGCTTTGTTACCTACTTTGTGTGAGTTGATCCGAAAGTCTACAATACCTGCAATGTAAAAGATGCTAAAATTGAATAAAATTATTAATTCAACACCCACTCGTATTGACATAAAAGGGCGACAGTATTTTTTAAAGAGATTTAAAATCATAACATGGTCGCACGGTTGAATATTGGATTGAAAATATACATACCTATGCCATGATTTTTATAGATGCCAATAGGGATAATAACAGTTTTATAACAAGCAAATACATTGAAATTAAGAGTCCGGTAAATAGTGTATACCCATCTCTAGTGTTTTTTTCTTAAACAGCACTTCAAATTGCTCTGAATATTGCTATAAAATATACGACGTAATAAATGTAGCGGCAGTACTCTCATATATATATTATTATACTCTTTGGCAGTACAGCTCGAGAGCTCGTAGCGAGAGGTCATGTCGCTCCGCGCTTTGAAAATATTTACAAAGATGAGAGACTGAGATTACAAAAGAACGTGTAAGTAGTGGATAGCGAGATATTGGGTGGCTGAGTAGCCCCTTGTATAGTTGGGATACTTTGGTATGCCTATTTATTAGGATAAAGTGTAAATGTTGTATTTTCGCGCGTTATTGTGCAAAAGTAGTATCTCGCGCGTATTTGAACATATACCGGACTTTTAAGTCGATGCTGCGTAGCACTTGCTGAAAGAAGAGTATGAATATTGTAGATCATTATAGTACAGGTAGATTAGGTAGTATGTATGTAGGAAATATGTAGTAGTACGAGTATTTTTTTCTGTGTATTATATATACATATAAATATATATAACGTCATTAAATTGAAACGGTTAAAACTCATCATCATGTTGTGATTTTTGTATTGTGCATAGTAAATAAGTTATGAAAATAGTTATATTTAAAATATTCGACATATTTATGTAAAAAGTTCAGTGCCCGGCCGCCGTCAGAACTTTATTAAAAAAAAAAATTGAAAAAAAGCAACGCGTTGGCGGGAACGGCCGGCAGAAAAAAATTGACTTGTAACGGGTTAGCGTTAGATCGTGGCCAATGGTCATAATTAAGTATTAACACTGCTTCGGTTAAATATTCTTTTAATATATCGTTGTATTCTAATTTCTAATTAATAGTTATTAAACAATTGTTGAAGAACACGGGAGTTTTCTTTATAATCAGTTATCACAATAGTTATGCCCGAGCCGCGAAGATGACAACACCACTCTGTCTGTCCGACGGTGACTGACTATGAATACGTGAGTTTTAACCGTTTCAATTTAATGTCAGTATGACTTACGAATGTTTAAATTATATATAACGTCCTTCAGTTCGCTTTGCAATTATTTCGATAACATTACCATAATTATATTTGCACCATTTTATTTATGTCTTTGTTTAGCCCCATGGTTGACTGGTAGCGAATGCCATTAGGCATTAATTCCGCCATTTTACATTATTTTCTATTTTGTGCAGTACAGTTTAAATAAATAAAAAATAAATAACTACCAATATATTAAAAATAATAAGCGACTTTTCTTTTGGTCTATCCAAGCTAAGTACCTAATTAATAAATAGGTATGCACAGACCAAAAGTTGCGTGCATAGCGCTTAGTTGTAATTAAATTAAGTATAAAAAGCATGTGAAAATTACGACCTGGTTTAACGAAACGTCTCATTTAAACGGTAAACCTAGTATTTCGTCCAGATTCACTAAAAACGAGTAGGTAATGAAATTTAATATATCATGATATAACCTTCGTTAACCGCATAAAGTTTTAACAGTGTTGGGAGTTCTGTGTATGAATTTGACACTCAATGCTTACGTCAGTAAGGTCTGTTTCGTACGAAACATTAATCGTTTGTATCATCATCAATCCAAAATTGCTCGTTAATGTCATTCGGACCCACATTTTTTGACGTCTTTGTATTTGTATCTCTATTTCTTTCAATAAGTCAAAAAGTGCAAATACAAAAACAATAAACCCAGCTTTTATCACGAACTATTCGCGTTCCCTTGGAGTAATTACTTCCTCTCTTTGCCACGCGAGTCGTGCGGGCAAATGACTCGCGCTAAGAACTTCGTTGAGAGGCTCAGCCTGTAGAACGTTCAATTGACTGCGACGATTGAGGGGAGTTTCACACGAGCCAGTAAAAGGTTAATATTGGATATAGTATAGAAAAATATAGAATAGAAAATATGTGGAATAGTGGAGTAGTAGTTTTAAAATTGCGGCTGGATGTTCTACATATTTTAGAATAGCGTAAACTTCTTACTCAATTGAAGAAGTGGACGATGACGATGACGTATCTTAGTTAATAAATACTTTTGCTTACCTAAACCGGAGCTTAATTTTGAGCCTTATCGTTATTTTCCATACCGCCAACTTCCGAAAAATCCCGAAAGTTTCGCTCGTATGAACTCTTGAATAGGCTTTGTAGGATTTACGTCTCTACTAAGATGGCGTTGGGTACCACTAGTATCCGTAACTTTCGGGAATAGGACAAATATGTTTATACACGATGATTGTGAATTCGTTATTTGAAAGGCGTTATACCAGAGCTCGCTTGCATTTAATATGATATAAGCCTAGTCAATCAGGACCTAAACTAATTGGTTTTCAAGTTATCTTACTTTATTTTAAGTAACCTGTCTTAAATTTGCAATTAGAAATGTGTATTTTAATATTGAACAGATTTATGAAATGTGTGATTTAAAATAAATGCTTAAATGCCCTGGGCTTAAATCATGAAACTGGGGAGCGCTCTATGAGGCCAAAGGCGCATACGAGGGATACGGTGGATTAATTCGGGATACTGGTGTCATCTTGGTAGCTCAGTTGGCAGAGCTGATGGTGGGCTGGTATCCCAGAGTCGCGGGTTCGAGTCTCGCCCGAGGTCAACAATTTTTCCACCTATCCTTTCTTTCTGAGAAATTTGGTATCGTTCGTAGAGAAATATGGCGAATTTCCAATCACTGTAAGCTTTGTTTTCTTGTTTCTGTAAATATGGGTCATATTTACAGAAACAAGAAAACAAAGTTTCAAATCAAAAATACTATAACAATAAGTAGAAAAAAAATTCTCTCTTGAAAATATTGATGCTCAGAATTTGTACGTGAAAGCGTTACGTTCCGATTTCTGAAAGGTCATTCAATATTTACCCACTTTAAGTTTCATGAACATTTATTGTTTATTTTGGACGTATTGGTTTCACTGAGAATAAATGAAAGAGCTATTTGTATATTTCTCTCGTCCCAGTCCAATTGAAATACAAATAATTATTTTGTATTATGCTTAGGTTGGTACTGTTGGTAGAGTGTAACAAATATTTTTTAGTAAGTATTATAATATTTATGGAAGCAATAAACATCGGTTTTATTTTTGATTAAAAAGTTTTTGGTTTTTCTTTTTTTCAACCGACTTCAAAAAAAAAAGAGGAGGTTCTCAATTTGCGTGTTTTTTTTTATGTTTGTTACTGTTACCTCAGAACTACGGCAATACGGAACCGATTTTAAAAATTCTATTCTGATGATAGAGTTCTTAAGGAATTCAGACAACCCTCAAATTTTAACGGCACGTCCATCGTGATGGGAGGGTTTTCATACATATTGAAAAAAAAAATACCACCCCTTCCCTCATCTCCGAAGTTTACGAAGGTAGAAATCTGAAATTTCTACACAACGTTAAAATTATCAGAAATATTACAGAAAAATGTAATATTGATCATAATTTTTTTTATATAACACATATATAACATATATATAAAACAAACTTTTCTAAACTAAATTTGAAATTTTACCGCTATATTTTTTTTCTTTACATTTATATGATATCCTGCTGTAAGTAGGTATGTAATGTAAGATGTAAGTACCGTCTTTTAGTGAAAGTGAAAAAACTGTTTACGTAAAAACAATACTAAGGAGCAATTAAACAAACTCACATACTAACTCTCTTGCCGTGCAAACGAGTGATCCAATCTGTCAATACATCGGACTGACGTCAAATTTCTACTTCAACGTAAGTAGATGTAGTTGCAACTCAAAGTTTGTACGGAACCCGCGGCGCGTGTCAGAATCGCACTTGGCCGGATTTTGCTCGTGTTATAGGCCCCCCCCAGGTATAATATTAAGTATGTCTCACCATAACTAATATTCGATAATCTCAAAGTTAACCAAAATAGGTAGTTAGCTGGTAAATAATATAAAGTTATAAAGGTCGACTGTTCTCCATTCATTTTCTCGCTATCATGCCAATTCAGTCGCGTTCGTCATTACTCTTTCACAACGCGTCCCAAGGGCGTCATATTTTTGTAACTTTGGACACGGTAATGAGAAAACTCTATTGCCAAGCTTATAGTGTCATAGCTTAGGCTTTAATGGTAGGCATATATATATATACATATTTATTAATTCAACTATAAATTGTGATTTCATTATTTTATTGTGTCAATCATTATTATTATTATTATTGGATAAGCTAACAAGTAGTATGTAGTACAAAATGAACTAACAAATTATGGAATAATTGTTCTGAAATAAAGATATTTTATTTTATTTTTATTTTTTATTTTTATTTATTACGTTACGAGTTCCTATATGTATTGTAATTGGGCTGCTAAATTTATGTTTTCGTTACAGGAGATAAGTTTTTCTATGGTTTCAAAGACGGTATAAGATTCAGTGTTGTGTTTTTTTTTGTAATTGGCATAATGGGAGACTGTTTTTTGAAAATCCCAATACCCGCTTCATGAAGAACCCCTTGTCATGCCAAAAGAAACACCTTGGAATGTAGTAGAGGTAAGTAATTGAGAAAACATGTGAATTTTTAGGTTCAAGGTACCACTTTGTTGAATTTGGATATTAACCTTTTCAACAACCGATGAATGGAACCTTTTACTCGACTAAACCACAAGAATATTTGAAGTTTTGGACCATCATAATAGTTTACATGAAACAGTTCTTATTTGTCTTATCTGAAGTCAATTGAAGTTACACGGTCATAATTGATACAATACAACATACTGGATTAATTCGCGGCACCCGACCTAGGAGGTACTTATTGAGCCAGCTCATTGAGGCTTTTACCCATTCTACCTCGACTTCAATATATTACGCTATATATTTAACCCAGTCTGCGGTTCAAGATACCGTAAACAGAGTACCTTATCTATTGGTGCCCGCTAACATAATTGATTTCGTAGTTGCAATAGGACTGTGTACTCACGCAGACATAGGAATCGGCGCATCGATAAACTCAATTATCGATGTTCATTCATATACCAGTGCAGCAGTGATAGCTTCCAACATTGTGTGTTTTTTGTAACTATTATTCAACATAGAATATTTTGAATAATCGCTAGGTCATATAAAGGTAGGGCGCAATATCTATTGCACTTTGAAATAGGATTTATCAGCCAAGACGGAGACGCTGAATGCCCGAAAATATGCAACAAATTCTGGTCGTTTACTTTAACAATAGTAGATGGGACTTTCATGAAAATATTGTTACGAGTAAAATTTCAAAAATTGTTTTAAAAAAGAAGAAAAGAATTGAGGTCTTATTATAATTTGATTTTTACTCTTTTGATAAAAACAATTTTTACAAGCAATTCTTTGAGTGATCACTAGTATATAAAACTAGCATCGTTGATTGAGATAATTGAGGTTGCTTACAACATCCAAGTCACTGCTCATTGCACTAATTAATGAATCATTATATGTGGCATTTTCAGGCTAAAGGTACCACATTATCGGTTGTTGAACTTGTTGATAAGGTCGATTTATAATTTATTATGTATGACAGTAGAGATATTATAACCAACACGTAACGATACATGTATACAATGTGATACCTCTAGCCTGAAAAGGCCATCTATTTATTTCTAAAAGAATAACGTCTTTGATGAAATTAATTAAAATGTTGATTTTCGCGAGAGCAAATGCTTTGCTAATATGTCAAGAACTTTCAGGTAGGGAGCCATCTAAATCTGTAATAAAAATAACTGGCACTGGAATCGACTAATTCTTAGATACAGTTAGTTATATAGGAGGTAAATATTGAGTCTGCAAGAACGATAATCTAAATTACGAATTCATAGAAGTATCTCAATTTGTACGAGTAAATGTCCAGTAATATAATTAACTGAAAATACGTTGAACAATTTAATTAAAAGGACAGCTGTTTGATGGTCTGATTTAGAATCCCAAATAAGTAGGTAACGGTGACAAATATTCCAGTCGGCTTCAGCTTCAGCGGCAACATAACTTGCAAATGTTGATTTCATAAAGTTACATAAGAGAATTGACTAAGCTTGTAAAATAAAGGTTGAATGTAATCTGCCCGAGGAGCAATGTCAAGGCCGTTAGCTGTGCCTTCATAATCATTTCCGTCGGATACGAGCGCGCGAATTGGGTCCACGATAATGACATCCCTCCACTATACGTACCCACTCGGCGGTATACATAATACATGGAATTAATCTGTGGTATACACCGCAAAGTTTTAATACCTAAAGGTAAATTTTAATTTGACAAGGGAGCAATGTCATGGCCATTAGCTTTGCCTTCATGATCATTACCGTGTCGGATCGGATACGAGCGCGGGAACTGGGTCCCATGAATAAAATAATAAATACCTAAACATTTCGCTAAGACAAAAAACGAGTTGAGGAACAAAATTTTATATATTTTTTTTATATCCTAGATGCTTTATATAACACTGACATCTTTCCATCGTTAATCACTTATTTGTGATTGTGTGCCCCAAAATTCACTGCTCAATGTTAATACGGTCGGCTTCATAAATACATATATATGCATCTGTATTCAATTTTGACCCTTCTTCCGCTGTAATAAGTTCCGAAGTGTATAGATATTTATGGACGTGACTGTACAGTAAAAAGTTACAATAAAATGAACAACATAAGGACTGATGTCAGACGAAAAGTATCGATGCGTTCAACTAAACTGCGAGAAGGACCGTTTGCCATGAGTTTACATTATAGGCCGTCCGGCACAACGTGTCCCATCCGCAGGTGTCTAGTCGAAAGCGACACTTAAGCATTATTGAATTCACATCGACGAAGGCTAGGGCCTATCCATCTTCGTTTCCTTATCGCGATCTCTATGTCAATTGGTATTTGTCGGGTTATCCTTCACAGATCTTGTTTCGAATAGTTTTGTCGACGAAGATTTGTAGCTTGTTCGTCAGGCCTTATTCACTCTTTGCGTTTCGCAGGCAAAAGGGAGCACAAAGACAATAGACTCGAAAAGTGAAACTTTAACTCGTCTTATGGGAACATATGACTGCCTGATCCTAGTCTTGAAGAAGTAATTTATGTTAATTTCGGTTATCTAAAACGGTAAATTAAAGCGATTCTAATCTCGCAAGTACCCGGCCGTTAATTGCTTATGAATGCCTTATAATCCTACGGGTGTATTTAGGTCGTTTAAGTGAGGATCTATGTAGTTCAATTATTTGCGAAGGGCCTCATTTCAGTAGTACATCAAATACTATTCCGAGTGCGTCCAATTTACCATAAGGGCGGAAATCGATGTTTGAACAACTGGTAGCAATTATTGAGCCTATGTCGACACGACCGAGTGAGATAGACCGATTTCAAAGATCATGTATAGAATAAAATCATTTGTTACTAGCTGTCTGTTAAACTATGTATTTGAGATAATATAATAGTAGTCCCTACTTACATACCTACACGTAGCTAAAATGTATAAATGTTTCTTCTTCGAGTGGATAAAACCACAACATAATGTGTGGATATTCGTAAGCTTACGTTTGCAAACATACCATCCCTCGGGGTAAACCTATTGTTGAGATATTGAATGCGAATAATAGATTTCAGTAAATCCTGCCTAAAGATGTACATACTACATTGGTATTGGCGTAGACAGTAACGTAAATATCGATGAGATTTTCGTCGAACAATTAAGCAGTAGGTAAGTCTTGTTAAATACCAATTAACAATTAAATGATAATAAGTATTATGAGATAATCTTACACAAATCGACCTAGTTAGTCAATAAGGATTGTTTGTGGGTACTAGACAACGACATGTAGGGATATGGTTTTGTATTTGATGGTTGCAGTGCTTTGGTTTTTACTGTTACGACTCGCTGAGTCGCTGGTCTTTTTCTGAGGCACCATTCCATTAACGTCATTGTGCGGAGGGCCATGGTTTCGGCAAACGTGCCCTGTGTTGGAGCCTGGAGCCGCCTGGTCTCAGCCGCACAGATGGGAGGAGGCCGGACGGCCTTACGTTGGTGCCGTGGCGGAGAGGGCGCTGCCTCTCGCGGGACGCTACTTGCGTGAGCACGGTCGCTGCGTCCTATTTGGGACAGATTGTGCGTTGCGCTGGTTCGGCGGCGGAGACTGCTGCCAAGCAGAAGTACGTAAAATACTCCAGACAGACGGACGGAAAACAAAGTGTTCCTAAAAGGGTTCTGAAAACGATTAAAATATGTGATAGCGAAGAAGATAATGTTCGTGTGCCAACTTCAGGATGATGATAATATTCAGCAAATAATTATTTTGGGTTGACAACGCACACGTGCCCCCCGTGGAGTTGCAGGCGTCCATAGGCTATGGTGACCGCTTTCCATCAGGCGGGGCGTATGCTTCTTTGCCAACAAGTCTGATGATAGAACCGAATTTCTTAATAGCAGATGAAGTAGCTACCATTACATACCATTTTATTTATTTAATTAATGAAGTTTTCTGCCCTCCAACCGGCAAGCAGCCAATTGCAGGCCGCAACGCTAAGCAAACTCGCCGCTTGCCGACTGCGTCAAGCAAAAAAATAGAGTACAGACCTTGGCCAGTAAATAAGAAAGCCTCAGATCACATGTTTGTCGACCTCAGCATCACCTCGGCCGATAGTTACACGACATCTGAAACATTTGTTACTTTACGGGTCTCTGTGCGTAATCTACTATTATTCTAACGCTCGTTCATAATGTTATTATGGAATACTTACCTATTATTAATCTTACAGCCAAGTCTAGTCATACAGACATTTTAAAGCTATTGTTTTCTCAGCAATATCACAGTTGCTTAGAATTTTTTTTTGGGTAAATACTCGGTGATTGTAGACTTTTAAAATAGTTTTATAATTTATATTCCTACATCAGGAAAACTCTGAACATTTCTGCATCAATATACATGCTTCACAGGAAAGAAGAAAAATGGGCGTATAACGTTCAAAGAAATTAACGTTAAAAACATTTACGTTTCTTAACATTTACGTTACCTTGAATGTTCACAGTCGCATGTCTATAGATATTCCATTTTATGAATACAGACACAATTACTTCTTTTTAGGGTTCCGTATTCAAGTAAGTATAAATGGTTTCGCCTAGTACATCCGTCTGTTGTTATTTCGCGGTTTTAGTAATTGCAGGTTTATGAACAATATAAAAAGCTATACCTATTACGCCGGCAAAATGCTAAAATTAATCTTATTAACTATATTTTTAAGAATACCTTCATTACAAAGGTAATGCGTGTTGATGAACTTTACAACACCTTTACCTATTTTATCTTCACAATAATGCCTACTGAGCTTTGGTGGTCCAGGGATAACTAAGAGCGCGTGACTTTCAATCCGAAGGTTTTCAATTCGAAATTCAAATCCTGGTGGCTCGTATCAATGAGTTTTTTTTAACTTACGTACGAAATATTGTTTGATATTTATTTTACCAATCGCTTTTCGGTGAAGGATAACATCATGAGGAAACCGGGCTTATCCCAATAAGGCCAGATGGCAGTTGCTTTCGTAAAACTAGCGCCTACGCCAAATCTTGGGATGAATTGCCAAAGCGGACCCCAGGCTCCCTGCATCAGCCATGGCATAAGACACCATGAAGAAGATTCCGACAATTGAAGGTAATCGGAATACTCTACCTACCTCACCTACCTAAAATACGGAAAGGAAAACCCGCATTCGATTTTTCAATAAAGTTACGAGTATTCCAAGATAGCTTTACAGAATATCGTGCCGAGTTAATGA
Source organism: Lathronympha strigana (assembly GCA_949128165.1). Taxonomy (NCBI): domain Eukaryota; kingdom Metazoa; phylum Arthropoda; class Insecta; order Lepidoptera; family Tortricidae; genus Lathronympha; species Lathronympha strigana. The sequence continues at coordinate 12,514,595 of OX421903.1, forward strand.
AACGCAATCAAATGCGAGGAAATGTTTGATATCCGCTCGCGTCCGTATAATCGCCCGAAGCGGGACTCCGAAGGGTTTGAAATGATTTCGTTATTGAAATTCACGCTGAAACTTTCGCATTTGGCGATAAACATTTCAGGGAACCGCAGGTGTTTCGACGGGTTCAACTTTGAAGCAATTACGTATATTACCCGCGGACAAATAAATTATACCTATTATTCAAGTTATTTTTTGTTAAAGTACAGTCGGGACGAGGGAACGTGTTATTTTGTATGAACATTTCCATAGAATGTGATTTGCGCTTGAGTGTATTGTTCAATTGGTTTCATAATTATATTTTATTACTTTTTCATTAACTGACATGTAAGTATATACCGTTATGTTTGTTGCGATTAATTAGTTTAGTTTATATAAAATGTGGTACCGTACCTATATTCAAAATGTATTTAATGTTTAGGTTCAAAAAATAACAAATTGGCCAAATTAGTTTGGCGCCCACAGAATTAATACATATTTCATGAATCATGTACCTAAGTGTGTTAAAACAAACAAATGCTATTAAAAAAGCAAACAAGATGTGTCAAATCGCTTCTAATCTAACAATGTTTAATTAAAGGAAAAGGTAGAGTGGATACTGTCCTATTTTGTAGTACCCATCGATTCGAATCCTTATTAAGAATGCGGCTCACGCTTTGCCGTATTTAATTTCAACGGGAGAGAAATACCTCAATTTGGATCTTATATCTCGGAGCTAAGCGAGATTGTAATCCAGACAAAGGAAAGAAAAGTCCTTATTTAAAGCGAAGCGGAAAACTTTATAAGGCTTAAGGCGGCTGAACGCTTCTCTGTATTGAGATTGAAGATCCCTTATAGGGTGGCACCACATCTATCAGTATTGAGCCGCATTTTGTATATCAGAAATCGCTTGTTAGTATGAGGATACGTCCTCAACGGAGATCTGATGGTATGCGTAAGCAACTATCTTCGGAGAAGAAGTAAGTGATCTATCACGCTATCTCGTAAAGATGGAGAAACTTAGAACTAATAATATGTACACAAGGTGGAGAAGGTCGCATTACTATCTGTCTATAACTCTATTTGTTTACTGAATATCGTTTACGTAACGTAAATAACCTTTAGGTCCTAAGGCATCAAGAAAAGCTTAGAATAGATTAAATTAGATTAATATTGGATGGATACGTGTAGGCATAAGTTCGTAAGGTGAGTAGGTGTCCATAATTTTGTCGCATGAAGTTAAAGTTTAATGTGTATATATAGATTTACCTATAATACATGGAAATTGTAACATAAAAGGGATGTTGCCTCGCATCTAATAATGTAGTCTTGATTTTTGTATACAGGTTGTCTTAGCCCGTACGTACGTATGGTTTACGGTTTATAATTTAAAAGTAGTTTTGTAATACTTCCCAGCCCGTCCGTGCACGAAGGGTTGTGTATATACCATTATCTATAAAAACGGCAAAAAAATCACGTTTGTTGTATGGGAGCCCCCTTAAATATTTATAATAATCTGCTTTTAAAAATTCGTTGTTATAGCGGCAATATAAATACATAGTCTATGAAAATTTAAACTGTTTAACAATCACGGTTCTTGAGATACAGCCTCGTGACAGACGGACGGCGGAGCCTTAGTAATAGCTAGCTAGGCTCCCGTTTTACCCTTTGGGTACGGATTGTCCAAAATTAACGAAATTACTGCTGTTTTTTTTTGTGTTTCATTGCATTCATTTTGTATTTTTTTCTTGAAAAGTATAATAAATAGTAATGTTTTTCTTATTTATTACACTTTTATTTATCTCCTAGCATCAAAAAGTATCCTCTTTTGTATCAGTGCTTATAGCAGTAACCGACTCAAATATAGTGAAAAAATCTGTAAAATTTGACTTTTCGAGTGCTGGTAGAGGGCTCGAAACATAAACATTCTTAAAAACAAGTTATATCATTACGATCAGCATTACAAGCCGCAACTTTTGACAGGTCTTGCGTCATGAAATTCGAAAAAATAGCAGTTTTGTAATACTTCCCAGTCCGTTTCCCCGTACGTTTATTGTATGGGAGCCATACAACAAACGTGATTTTTGCCGATTTTCAAAATAATGGTACGGAACCCTTTGTGCGCGAGCCCGACGCGCACTTGGCTGGTTTTTCAAGTTTTTTCACGGGTGGACAGAAAAGAGGATACTTTTTGATGCTAGGAGATAAATAAAAGTGTGATAAATAAGAAAAACATTACTTTTTATTATACTTTTCAAGAAAAAAAATCAAAATTGATGCAATTAAACACAACAAAATCAGCAGCCATTTTGTTAGTTTTGGACACTCCCGAAGTCCATTTTTGAATCAAATTTGGGCATCGCGGTACGAGATTTCAGTGTATTTTTAATTAATCCATCCCTGGCCAATTCTCCTATAACACTTTTAGAGGCTTCTGTCACTAATTTAACAATTCTTTCAACCGCTTGAGTGTGGCAAGGGTATTGTACGGAACTCCAAAAATTACCTAGTTGAGTGTTACAGCCACACCGAAGAAGGTAAAAAAAACTCCGAAATATAATTTTTCCCACTTTAAAACACGGATGAAAGAGAGATGGGAAAAAGCAAACAGACAGGAAGAAAGATTCCTGAAAAATAATTAGACTTGGTTGGAAGGAACTTTTCCAATTGAACGTTTCAATAAAATTGGAAATTCCAATTAAAACGTCCAGTCGGTAAGGACGCTCCATCGGATCCTCTTGCATCCAGTACTTTAAAAAAGTTCAAGCAAAGCCTTTTCTCGTGAAACAATGGAATTATTGCTGCCAGTACTTACCGGAAAAATCATATGATTTTTTATTTTATTTTCATAGATATGATTTTTGTACTTTTGTATAAATATAAATTTTATGTTTTTATATATTAATTAATATTCCATTCAATAATTTAATTCATAGAATACGCATAAATCAAATTATATAGTTAGTTAGCGTTGCCTGATTTTTTTGGTGTAAGCTTATAGGGAATTTCGTTTTTTTTTAATTATTTTTTGTTTTTTCTAAAATAATATTTATTTAAACGAAAATATTGTTTTTTTTTAATTACATTTCCTATTTCAAAGAATATAATATGGAAAAGTGTTTATGGCCGCCTAGATTGCTGAAATCAACCTATGTGCAGTGGTTACGCAGAAATTAACAAATTTCTATTTATTACTTTGGAACAGCCTGTATGCAACTAAAACTCATGACGTATTAAATCCTCATAAAGAAGTATGAAACCTTCTCCGTCTTTTTTGATTATCGTTTTTATTTATGTTACTGTAACACTTTGACTGTTATAGAGAGATGACAAATATATGTCAAGAAAATTAAAGAAAAAGAAGAAAATTTATAGTGGTATTAATATGCTAGAGTCAAAAACATTACCGATTATTGGAAATAACTTTTGCTTGGAAATTATTTTTTTAATTTTTAGTTGTAATCAAAAAAACATTTAGAGTAGAGCATTGCTAAGATGTACCCCATGTGGGATTTCAGGGTTTACCCAATAGCTGAGGTCACCTGTATGTTGCATGTGACTAAGTAATAATGACAAAACGGAGTTCTGACCTCGGAAGCCCTCCGGATCATTGTAAAATAAAATAAAAACGTTTGTATGCGGATGTAGTACAATTTTAATAGAGACTTCAAGTTTTATTTAGTATATAGCGTGGGGCTAGAGTATATTGATACCAAATTTGCACCCGCATTCAACCCCCTTAACGTTAGAATTTTCCAAAATGCTTCAAAACTATTTTCAGTCACATCCAACATGTACCTACACAAATTAGGACTACCTTATTTGATGCAAGGCAAAATGTGCCAATTCAAAAGTACGAGACAAGTAAGGCAATAAGTGGTTGTTTTTGTTGATGTTTGATTGGTACACAACGTTAATAAGGTAAACCGTGGCGTGATGCTTATGGCATCACATCCTGTTTTGAAGGACAAGCAAATCTCAATAAATTATTATTAACCTTGCGTCTTGTCAAATATTTTACTGTTTTTTAAACAACAATATACTTAATGGACTAGTACTAATATCGTCTTCTATTACCAATACTACTAGTTAGTTACCAATAGGACTAGTACTAGTTGTTAAGTATGCAAAAATCAAGTAATAAGGATGTATGTACCTAATGGACGTTCCGGTATCATAAAAATTACTTGGTTTTTTCTTTCGGGATTTTCTTAGTATCCTTTGTTGTCATTCTGTTAAATATTAAGTTAAATATTTACGGCAAAGGAGATACAATTTATTATTCAAGTTAAACAGAAGATGGAGGGAAGAGCCGCCATTGTTGTCCACAAAGTTTGGAAATTACCAAGGCTATCATAATGCAGTACCGACATTATTTATACAACGGTATTTTTGAACAGTCCTAATATATACAGAACCGGTACTAAATATTCGCATAAGTATTCACACATTATTTATCTTCTCTTATTTAAGAACGATTGATTTTCTAAAAACATAGTATTTTGCAGTGTCTCCAAAATTTTTAGGAATACTTTAAATAAAAAAAAAGACCAACCACTGATCAGAACAATAACAGTCTTTGTATGAAAGTATGTGTGTATTTTTGGTTTGCTGTGGTACTCTAAAAGAACGAACGAGAGGGATAATTAATGGTTCTTACGACAATCGATTTGTCTTCATTGTCCGATTCTCACTAAAGCCGTAACCGTTATTAAAACTTAAATAAAGCTACCAGCAGACGCCATGCTGTGAAGAGGGAAGTAAACAAAACCACAGTATTGTTGAGTGAACATTGGACAGGGATTCGAAAATTTAGCTAAATATAGTAATCACAATGAAACCACATTACTTTACATAAACACACAATAGCGCATATGACGAGTAGGTTGTACTAGCAGTTACAAATTCCGACCAAATATGCGGTTATGTGTGCATTACCACCCGCCTGTATTTCAATTATGCTATGATTGGTATGGTATACATAGGTGTATGAAGCTATTGTTACAGAAAACAGGTCTCATCATATGTATCAAACCTGTGGTTAGATACAAATAAAATATTATAATTGCAAAGTTTACGTACGATAACCTATCTGATAACCTGTATTCCAATTATGCTATGATTGCTATGGTATACATAGGTGTATGAAGCTATTGTTACAGAAAACAGGTCTCATCATATGTATCAAACCTGTGGTTAGATACAAATAAAATATTATATATGCAAAGTTTACGTACGATAACCTATGTGCAAACTTTGTAGAGAAAGTGTTTATTTAAAAGATTAATAAATAATGACACTTCTTGTTGATAGAAAACATGTATAAAGGCATAATCTATTTGCCTGATAATAAGAGATGGAAAATAGGAAAATATATCCAATAGCGGAGAAGTCTAAATGTCTCGCTTATAATCGTAATATACTTATAATCCGAATTTAACCTGATACGAATATTGCGAATTTTATGTTATAAGGATGAAAATTTCTATTGTACTGAGATATATTGTATAGAGCGGCCACTTGCGCCAAGCAACAATGTAAACATTGCAAGTGGCGCAATGAAATAATCTGTATTAACTACGAAGGTTTACCTACGCATACGTGTATGATAAACTTATTTATCTCTAAAAACAATATGTATATCCCAAGAGTGTACCCCAACCTGTTAAATTTGCACCTGTGTCGGATTGTTTTGCCGTTGTGCGCAGGTCCCGCCTCTCGCCGGCCAGTAGCTTGCCCGCCCGCCACCAGCCGCCCGTACCTACCGCCCTGCCCTGCGCAATACACGAACGAATACCTCCACTGTCACTTATATCACAACTGTTACGACTTCAGACGCGCGGAATTTGATTTAAGTGAAAATAAACGCAGAAAATTTTCTAATAACAACAAACTTATATAAATATTTGTGTACTTTGTGTGTAGCATAAAATAAACTTTGTAGTAAATGTAACTTGGTCCTAAAACAACATTGAAACTCGAACAAAAAAGTTGTAGTTATCCTACGACAGCGTACGTGTTTGTGATCTGTGGGTAGTTCGAGTTTTAATAAGTCAAGATGTGGTGGATCCTGCGACGAGCGAGGCTGACGGGCGCCGCTCTCTTCAGCCAGTCTTCCAGCACCACAAACAACAACAACACCAATAAAACAGGTATAACTTACATTTAGAGGAGTTTAGACAAGTTGTTTTGTGTTTGTACAAGACACCTCTCTATATCTGAAGCCTAACATGTTGTTCTTAGTTAGCGACGGATAATGACGATATGTTAAAAAATTAAAAACATTGCGATACCAAATAAATTTTGATAAAGTGTGTTGTTTTTACGTTGCTTTTAAGTAGTGCCTGTATTTGTCCATCACAATGAAATATTTGAAACGATTCACTTATACGTGATTTAAATCGGTCATCACTCGACATAATTTATTTCGAATTGTTACAAGGACCGTCGACAGAATCAAACACCTGCGATTGTAAATCACCTGGAAGATAGCCTCTCTTATTTTATTTAGCTCCAGCGCATCCGCAAGTCGAACAAATAAAAATGAAGAGTTCTGGAAATAATGTTAACAAGTAATAAAATATTCTTATATCAGGGGCATCAGCGAGGCAATATGAACCTTACTTAAAAGTATGATTGTTACTTTGACACCGCTGGACCCCGTAAAATCAGTCGTTGCATATGTCAGCACATGAGGATGATGGCCTTTAGGGGTCAATTTTTCGATGAGTATTATACTAATATTATTAGTGTGTTGTCATGGAAACCTATACTATTTGACAGTAGTTTGTCTGTCTGTCTAATAACGTTCGAGAAATGAGTTCTAAATGTACTTGGCGTTTAAAAAATGTAACCCCGCACTTCTTTCTCGCAATTTAACCGTAGTAGCTTACGTTTCACGTATTTTCACGTATGGAGTGGAGACGTGGACGATATTGGCAATAGAAAGATAAAGAATCGACGCATTCGAAATGTAGTATTGGAGGCGAATGCATAGGAAGCCCTGGACGGCTAAACGCACAAATGTGTCAATTCTTTCCCAACTGAGAATCAAAACCCGCCTGTCCGCTATCTGCCGACATCGGTTGTTATCCTACTTTGGCCATGTAATGCGAAGAGGAACGGAGAGTCTCGAGAAACTGGTCGTGGTTGGCCAAATGGAAGGAAGGAGAAGCCGTGGCCGCTCGCTGACTAGATAGACTGACCAAGTCAGAGAAGCCACATCCTCTAGCAAGTTCCATCAAGCGGTGAAGGCAACGATGGATCGAGACTGTTAGAGACAACTGAACAAGAACGTAACTTATTTTTATTACGATCTTCAGGGATGAGGGACCAACTGAAGAGAGATATTACGTTTGAAAAGCCTCGGTATTAAATTATAAGAGAAGTTACAGCGAAACTTACTATGTACCTTTCATATATAGGTAACCGTTTATCTTTCTTGTAATCATGCAACCTTAGATTGCGGCGGAATATAACAGTTGCTGCATACTGTCACGAATAGTCTGACATATATTCATTTATCTAACGGTCATTTAACACATTGAGTGGTACTTGTGTCTATAACGCAGGACAATAGATTTTATTTGTCCCATTTACTTTTCGCTAATCACGACACGTATTTTCGTTACATACTTAGCGTCTTGCTAATCCCATGATATCGGTACGGTATAGTTCTACAAAAATTTCTCTATAGTGAATGAGTTAATGCAATGTGAAGAGTGAAAGATTTCGGCGTAATGGCATTTCATCGGTTTTCCCGAGTGTCTGATAGAGTAGCGCTTTGCCATTACAAATGTCCTCTATACATATCGATTCGTGTACATAAGTGGTTACTTCATATTTTTTCTCCAATTTACTATTCAATTTATAGCGCGGCGGAACTTTGTACGGTCAAGGTAAGCAAGTGTGATAGACAGAATGATAAAAAAAAATTTCGATGTTCACGGTCAAAAAGGTAGGTGTCCATTATAATAATGTATAAGCGAAACTTTTCATCTCGCCTGTGTTTACGTAACAGATTTTCCTCAAGATCTAGCGTTTAATAATCGTGGGGGAAAATTTTAATTAAATTTTGGCTCACTTATAATATAAGGAAAGCAAACAGAAGAATGATAATTTTATAATTTTTTTGGGAAATAATTTTTAGAATCATCTCAGAGCGTTTCGTTTAAATAAAGTGAAAGACTAGGCAATTATAAAGTGGGAAAATATTGTCTTGTCTAGCTAATTGTCTTTCTTTGTTAAACTAAGAAAATATACTCATTTAACACTTCGTTGTAATAAAACCGTATTCTATGTTTTTTTTCGTAATTTTAGTTAGAACTTATTTTTATAATTTAGTATTGTAAAAGTTAATTTACCTGTACAGCCGCTTTGGTTTGATAGATAGACTGTCAACTTAATTATTTAGATAAAGAGTCTGACTATGCTAAGTTTCTTAGATTTTGATAGCACAGACTGTGAAAGTGTTAAGTAAACGTCATAATTTCATAGAAGTTTGACGTTTAAAATACCACTTTCAAGTTTGACAGTTCATTTGCTTGGAAGAGATGACGTGGTTTGACTCTAAATAATTCGGTAATACGCAGCTTAATTTTAGTTGATTTGACGTAAGAATATTTGGAAACCTCGTTCCAAAATGTACCTAAAACAATTAGGTATTTGCCTTCGCTTTCTAATGCTAAAAAAGCCCGTCAGCGTCAGTCAGGTAAATTCTACGCGAGAAAAGCGTTACGAATACCGGATCCGCGTCCGTGCATACGAGTCACGAGCGAGAAAGCTTAATTTTCACCCATGCATATAATATTAAGTTATACAATAGAAGACCTCCATTAAAATATATATTTTTTTATACCACGACGGTGGCAAGCAGGCATACGGCCTGCCTGATGGAACGCGGTCACCGAAGCCTATGGACGCCTGTAACTACGGGGGGTCACATGCGCGTTGCCGACCCATAAAAATCTTCTACACTCCTTTTTTGAAGAACACTATACTGTAATCTTTCGGGAAAACCTCTGCAGTCAGCTAATTCCATAACCGGAGCGTCCACGGGAGGAAATTTCTCTTAAACCGCATAGCGCGCGATCATTTTGGTTGCAAGGTGTGTGGGTCTGCACATTTATTGTTGAAATTCCATACTTTCTATACTAATTGAATTTCCATAGTCCTTACCATTTATTTACTTCAGTTAGATAGTAGTAGTGCATAAAAAGTGTGTTTTTACTTTAAACAATACACTTACTTTAAAGAATATCTGCAAGTTTAAATGTTCTAGTAGTCTAAATAATTTAATGAATCCCTAATTTTGTTTCGGGTGTTTTTTTTTTATGTAATAGAGACAGTGCGACAGGAAAAATAGAAATGAACGGAGGGTGCCACTGAGCTTTAGAAGACAACTTTGTATATTGCACATCGCATTCCGTCGCATAAGTGTACTGTTTGACAGAGGTTTGATTCCACTTTATTTAATTTCAACCTTTTTCTGTCGCACAGTACTTAAAATTGATTCAATAGTAGGTACCTACCTATTTTTTTTTAATCAGAGTTTATCAATGAACACGAGGTTTTGTCTCCAACAATTTCTCTTCTACGTCGCAACCTGACTGAGGATCGTGACCACCATAAGTCGCTTTCAGTTGAAGTGCCATCGAGGCTGGTCGATCTTCTGTCTTCCTTAGGGAACCATGGAAGGAGTAATTTGTAACTTCTAGAATCGCGTCTGACCATCTGGTGGGTATCGTGCCTCAACTCCGCTTGTCCTGTGCATGTTCGGCAAGCATCAGTTATTCTAGGCTGTCTGGTTCCCGTCTGGATTAGTGACCAAAAAACCCCAGAATTCTTCGCGAGCAGATAGATCGTGGAGAAGCGGGATGAAATATTCAGTTCAGCTAGAATAGACACATTAGTGCGACGCGCCGTCCAAGATATTCCCAACATTATGCGCCAACATAACACATTTCGAACGCGTCTATTCTAGCCTTTGTACGTGCTTCAAGGGTCCGCGTTTCTGCACCGTAGAGGAATATGGAGGCCAGAGCGCGCATAAGGCGTATTTTAGTATTGCGTTTGATGTTTCTGCTCCTTCACATTTTCTCCATACGCTCCAAAAATAGCTACTAATTAAGTATATGTTATTAATCCTTAAAATTATTACAATATTAAGATTGTTTTTCTACAAATTATGAACATTTATTCGTCAAGCTTCCTAGAACTTCTCGTGTGATGTACGGTTATTCATTTGGATATAATTGCGATATGTAATTACGTATTCCTTCACTATATCCATATATATAGGTTAGTTAAGCCATCCGTAAGCCCCGGAACTCATATGGTATTCCGGTGAAACGTGATTGATGAACGAACTAACAGATTACTCCATTACATATCTTGACTATACGAGTATGTCAACGCTCACTTCGTTTTGCCGTTTGGATTTAGCGTCCGTTTGATTTGACCGAAGTTAATCACTTACCCAATTCACTAGGGTTCCACGCTCGGGACTATTCGTTGGATGAGTCTGCGGAAATCTGTGGGTATCTAGTATACTGACTGATTTTACCGCAGGATATATCTGCTATAGTCACTAGACAGATCCGACGGACAGATCTGTTCATGGTTGTTGGATATATCCCTAGCTAATAAGTTGAAATGTGATTATCTGAGTTATACCAGCATGACTTTTTAGGTCATGCTTTAGGGTATATAAATAGTAATGTCGGTCAAATTATGATCAAATTAAAGTAAAATATGAATAATTCTAAATGCTCCAAACCAAAACGCTCTTAGGTTTTCGAAGTACTCCCGACAGTACTGACTACGATATAAGGCTAAATGGGAGTGCATTCAGATTATAACAACAAACCGATTCAATTGCCACAACGTAGTACATGACGTAGGTTATTGCACGGGCAGCTATAACAGCTAACGGGGCCCATTAGTCGTGTAGGCGGTGAAGAGCCTCTGCGAACGTGGTGTGAACGCCACACTGGTGCCGTCTCAAAACAGTCACTCGCTATTTAACAACATGTAACCTTTTCGAACGTTATAAATTGGTACTTAATTTTTATATTATCTGTGACTGTATATAAATTATGTTATTATTCGCAGAAATATCGGATTCTAATTTTAGAAACTTAATATTTTATAATATGTGTGGTAGTTTAGATTACTTTGTTACACTAGATGGAATTTTTTGGCCCTGTAGGGGAAAAAACCTTGAAAATAGTTCAATATTTAATGCATTCTTCAAACTACTTTAAGAAAGATAATCCATTAAGGTGTATTCGGCTAATTCTAAATGTCGGATAATCCCGAATCTCGGATAATTCTCACCTATATTTCCATCGTATTAGAGTTCATTTTCGGAATAACCCGACATTTTCCGACATTCGGAATTACCCGAATACACCTTTATTTATTTTTAAGAAGTAAAACTATATGAAAATTTATGGTTCTTCATAAAAGTTCAAGACATCAAAACAAAATATTACAAAAAGTTACAAAATATTTTTTATTGCTCTCAAATCTATGAATGTTTCTTTTAAAAAGCAATAGAGGTTTTCCCTGAACGACCAAAATAATTGCTCACTCCGCGCCGGAGTGAAAACCACATAGGGTAATGGAACCAAAAGACTAACAACCCCCAATAGAAGAACGTTGTTCTGTTCCTAAAAATTACAATAATTAAATCCAGACATACTAATAATATTTTTTACTAAAATTTTAACACTTTTCCGTCATATACAATTAAACTCTAAAATAATAGATCCGTGTATAGCTCGCCGAAAATATGCCACGCTCTGAAACCGCCGTTTGTATGGAATTTTTATTAAGAATGGCGCTTCAACACTTAAGGATATAAATTCGTATAAAATTGAAGAATGTTTCTGCTGACATGTTTTTCTTGGTAACGATTCTAGACTAATCCCGCTACCCTTTACAAAGCACCTTTACAAGATACCCTTTATAAAGGCATATTTTAACTTATTTTATAATATATTTACTGTTCAAGCTATGGTTCCAATATTCTGTGACTTATCCAATAGATGAAAAGCGGTCAAGTTTTGGGTGAAGGTTAGTTTTTTCAAATGCTTTTATAAATCCTTACGGAAACGGTAGATACTCTATTTAGGTATATCTTAAATTTCTAGTTTGCTGTTCCTTGATTTTTTGACTAAAAGATGAACGGAACTTTCCTTGTCTAACTCAATTACTATGGGGCTTATTTTAGTATGGAAACGGGGCTTTTCACTAGATTAAACTATACCTAAAACATGAACCAAGTGATTTTACTAGTTCATCTATTGGGCTTCATTCCAAATTCCAATACTTAAACGATTGTGTTACTTTTGTTAGTTCATTTCATCAACATCGTGCCCAGAACTAAATTTGAACGAACTAAATTTGTTCGTCTGCCTATACTACCGTTCATCTATTGGTGCCTAGCCGTTCATAATTAGAGTACCCTTTTGCATTTTTACTGGTTCATCTTTTAGGGTAAAAATGTTTAGAGTTAGGGCACTTTGTTCATATTCTGAGGAAATTGGCCCGTTTCGTCACATAATCATCTAAATATATAAAAGAAGAAGCTGACTGACTGACTGACTGACATATCAACGCACAGCCCAAACGTCTGGTCCTATAAACTTCAAATTTGGCACGAAGGTTCCTTTTATGGTGTAGGCGAGCACTAAGGAAGGATTTTTCAAAATTCATCTCCTAAGAGGTTGAAACGGGGGTCCAAAGTTTGTATGGGGAAACAAGATTAGTTACACTATTTTATCTGAAATTTCACAGGAGTATTCTTCAAAGTAAATGAGTAAATACGTGTTTCAGGTTTTTTGAGAATTTAACCCCTGAAAGGGGTAAAAGGGGTGAAAAGTTGAAAAAATTAACATGGGTATCGTTTATATGGCTTTTCGGGTCGCTGATCACGAAAAAAGCAACGATTTGAAGATCCAATGTGGCGAATGTGGAATACCAACTCCCCTATTGGTATGTGATGGGGTTGAAATGCCAAAATATCAATATGAGAGTCACTTTTACGTAAATTTCTGGTTCTAAAGAATTATCCGAAACTTATTAAATAATATTTAAAACGGGTCACTCACGTAATTTAGTCGATTTTCGCTCGACATGTTTCGTTCTTTACGAAGAACGTCACAACGAAGAACGAAACATGTCGAGCGAAAATCGACTAAATTACATGAGTGACCCGTTTTAAATATTATTTAATATGTTCGAGTCTCACGAGAGTTTTATAGTTAAAATATCCGAAACTTCACCGGAGTATTCTTTAAGGCGAATGAGTATACAAGTGTTTCAGGTTTCTTCAGAATTTAACACCTGAAAGGGGTAAAAGGGGTGCAAACGTAAAAAAATCAACATGGGTATCGTTTATATGGTTATAATAAAAAAAAAAAAAAACAAAAAAAAAAAACAAAAAAAAAAAAATAAAGTAACATAAAATAAAATAAATTGTAATATTGTCTTCTGTTACCGCGATTGTTATTCATTGAAATTAAACACTTTAGAACGGATTAATCGCGTTTATTAACACCATGATCCTACGTTTCGAGCCCTTTACAGCACTCGTTTTCACAGGGTTAAGATGATGACTGAGAGAATGCATTCTCTCACATTATTTTTTCATTATTTTCTCATTATTTTTTCGCATTCTCTCAGTCATCATCTTAACCCTGTGAAAACGAGTGCTGTAAAGGGCTCGAAACGTAGGATCATGGTGTTAATAAACGCGATTAATCCGTTCTAAAGTGTTTAATTTCAAAAATAAATTGTATTAAATTAAATTATATCAAATCAAATTAAATTAGATTAAATTAAATTAAATTACTTAGACAATGATCTTGATCTATATATATAAAAGAAGAAACTGACAGAATGACTGACTGACTGACTGCCGGACTGACATATCAACGCACAGCCCAAACCGTGCAAACGTAAAAAAATCAACATGGGTATCGTTTATATGGTTATAATAAAATAAAATAAAAAAATAAAATAAAATACAAAAAAATAAAACAAAATAAAATAAAATAAAGTAACATAAAATAAAATAAATTGTATTAAATTAAATTATATCAAATCAAATCAAATTAAATTAGATTAAATTAAATTAAATTACTTAGACAATGATCTTGATCTATATATATAAAAGAGGAAACTGACAGAATGACTGACTGACTGACTGCCGGACTGACATATCAACGCACAGCCCAAACCGTGCAAACGTAAAAAATCAACATGGGTATCGTTTATATGGTTATAATAAAATAAAATAATAAAATAAAATAAAATACAAAAAAAATAAAATAAAATAAAGTAACATAAAATAAAATAAATTGTATTAAATTAAATTATATCAAATCAAATCAAATTAAATTAGATTAAATTAAATTAAATTAAATTAAATTAAATTACTTAGACAATGATCTTGATCTATATATATATAAAAGAAGAAACTGACAGAATAACTGACTGACTGACTGCCGGACTGACATATCAACGCACAGCCCAAACCGCTGGTCCTAGAGATTCTAAATTTGGCACGTAGGTACACCTTATAAAGTCTAGAGGTGAACTAAGAAAGGATTTTTCAAAACTTACCCCCTAGGGGGTGATTTGAGGGTCCAAAGTTTGTATGGGGAAACAAGATTAGTTGGACTATTCTATTTGAAACTTAACAGAAGTATTTATAAAAATGAATGAGTAAACACATGTTTCAGGTTTTTTGAGAATTCAGCCCCTAAAAGGGGGAAAAGGGGTGAAAAATTATAATAAACAACATGGGTATCGTTTTTATGGTTTATCAGGTCGCTGATTACGAAAACAACGTAGGTTTTAACATCCAACGTGGTGATTGTGAAATACCATCTCCCCTGTTGGAGCGCAATGGGGTCAAAATCTAAAAATATCACTACGGGTTTCGTTATATGTTCATTTCTGGTTCTAGAGATTCCAAATTTAGCACTTCGGTTCCTTATAAAGCGTAGGGGTGCCAAAGAAAGGAGTTTTCAAAATTCATCTCCAAAGGGGGTCGAATGGGGGTACAAAGTTTGTATGGGGAAACAATATTAGTTTGATTATTTTATTCGAAACTTCACAGGAATTTTTCTAAAGATAAATGAGTAAAGACGTATTTCAGGCTTTTTGAGAAATCAACACCCAAAAAGGGGAAAAAGGGGTAATATAGTAAAAACACAACATGGGTATCGTTTTTCTGGTTTAATGGGTCGCTGATTTCGAAAATAATAACAATTTCAACATCCAAAGAGGCGGACGTGAGATACCATCTTCCCTGATGGGGTGCGATGGGGTTGAAATCTCAAAATATCAATATGGGTGTCGTTTTTATGTTTATTTCTGGTTCTAGAGATTCCAAATTTTGTACGTAGTTTTCTTATAAGACAGGATTTTTCACAGTAGGGGTAAAATGATGGTCCAAAGTTTGTAAAGGGGAAACAAGAATAGTTACGACTATTTTATTTGATATGGGTGTCACTGATTTCGAAATTAACAACGATTTTCAAATCCAACAACGATTTTCAAATCCAACTTAGTGGACGTGAAATAAATAAAAAATCCTCCTTTTTTGTATGACGGTTGAAAATTACGTTTAGTACGCGGGCGAAGCCGCGGGTTAAAGCTAGTTTCTATATAAATATTGGATGGTTTAAGGAAGGTGTGGAATACTTGAATCTAAACTAGACTATATGTAGTACTTATACCATAAAAAGTATTCTTTTGTGAAAATTGTTTATAACATAAGTACTTTGAAAAAATACTAAAGTTAGGGGGGTCGCTTAATCGTTCATTTATTGGTTCCCCTACCCTAGTTGATTGCACGTTACGCGCAGGGGCAATAACAAACTCCACCTACTACGCCGTAGCAGCGTAGCACGTAGTACATAAAATGTATGCGTAACATTTTATTTTATTTGTATGATATTTGTTATGTGTACCGACTTTAAATAAAGTTAAAAAAAAACGGTTTATGTAGGTAATAAAAAAATATCAAGGAACAACAAACTCGCATATTAAATCTATGCCGTGCAAACGAGTAACCCAATCTGTCGATACATGGGACTGACGTCAAATATTCTACTTCTAGGTGTCAGTATGACTCACGAAAGTTTTAATTGTACCTATGTTAACAAAACCTGTTCACATTTTAAAGTTGAAATCGGTTTCATGGACTAACAGGCTTGGAATCTGTTAAAACATTCTGCGTTACTTGCAAACAAAATTCTTTTAAGTAGGTAATCTATTTAACGCACCGTATATCCTCAAAACGTTGCTGTTTCCTGTGCCGTCCTGCAGTTCGTATACTCGTATCTTTTACGCATTTGTAATTTCCGTGTATACAGTGCAGCTCATTGCGGACGTAATTTTCAGTCCATGCAGCTTGGCTTTAGCTGTTCATTCTTTATGGCCGAGGTTCGAGCACTGTTGTTTATACGTAAGTGACGATATAAACAATACAAATAGAGCAATTAAACTACAACAGCAATTATTAACAGAAGTACTACAGCAGAATGTAGTTTACACTGGGTAAAATATTTTTATTTATTCAAAGAAGTACGTACCTACAGATTATGAAGAAAAAACACTTTTTCTACATTATTTTTTCTGACCTTTTGTAGATAACTTCTTTCGCTTCGTAAGCACACATAGTTGATTTCTAAGGTAGCGTATAATCTTTTAGCGTATAATCCCTAAACCGTGTCCATTTCCCGTGCTGGCCTGCAGCTCTTATATCGGCAAATACGCGTTTGCAATTTCCGTTGATACAGTGCAGCTAACGTGGACGTAATGTCCAGTGCATGCAGCTGACAGCTTTAGCTGTTAATACTTTATGGCCGGGGTTTAAGCGCTGTCGTTTATACTTTAAGAGCCGAAATAGGACGAGTACACATGTGCAGAGCATGTATGGATAAGGAAGAAACAACAAAACATGTTCTCCTTGAATGTAAACAAATAGAAGTATACAGGAGCAAACACTTAGGAACTCCCAGCACACTAAAGGAAGCAATCTGCAACCTTAAAACGATGATAGGTTTCGTAGACGAACTAGGGTGGTTAGAGTAGAGCTACCTCGCTATCACGCAAAAAAGGCACAATGGATGTCGATTTGCGGAAAAAGCCCAGGAAAACTAACTAACTAACTAGGACGAGTACAGCAATGAAGCTGCCTTTCTTTTAAGAAATAGAAATGTATACAAGAGAAACGCTGGTTGGATGGCATTTATATAGAATGAAATATGTTTATATCTTCAAAACTGTACAGATTTT
The DNA here is from genome assembly GCA_949128165.1 of Lathronympha strigana. Lineage (NCBI taxonomy): Eukaryota > Metazoa > Arthropoda > Insecta > Lepidoptera > Tortricidae > Lathronympha > Lathronympha strigana. The sequence continues at coordinate 12,531,926 of OX421903.1, forward strand.
CAGAAAAAGAATGCTTTCTACAGTACATAAAGTGTAGTGCTTTAGTTGTTATTTTTTATGACAAGGGTTCGAGAACTGTCGTTTTTACGCAAAAATCGTTAATATACGAGTAGAGCAATGAGACTAGCCTCTTTTGAGGTTTAGATATGTATATTGTATATGTATGTGCTTATTTTTCATCATCATCATCATCATTTCAGCCGAAAGACGTCCACTGCTGGACATAGGCCTCCCCCAAAGATTTCCACAATGACCGGTCCTGCGCCACCCGCATCCAGCGGACTCCTGCGACCTTCACCAGGTCATCAGTCCACCTTGCTTATTTTTAGTAAAAGGTAATATGTGTGGTAAATTTCACTCGTTGATTGTCTTCTATATAGGCTAAAATGTTTTTGGGACTTCTGGGGCACCTTAAAATGTTTAGATAGATCAATTTGCTAAAAGAATGGTTGAGCACCGCAAAGCTAACCGCGTGATCTAACTAAAAATAGACAAAAACAGAAAAAAAACAGTTGGTATGTTTTCGCCTAGCTGTTTCAAAAACGTACAATGCACTTGCATTGGTTTGTTTTGTTAAATGAAATAGTTAAATCGTTTAAAAGATAAAAGAGGAATTTTAGTAACAACGTAATTTTTGCATTGTATGCATGTTTAAGTGCTTGTATAGTAGAAAAAAAATGCGCTTGTTCGCAATGAAGCGGGTAACCCTCCCTCAAACTAGAATGTAAATAGTCTACCTATTCTTATGTCAGTTACCTATCAGATCTAAGGGTTGAGCAAAACTTAAATCTGTAAAATTGAACAAATTTAATATTAAATAGAAAACTCCCGTGAGTATTATACATATTAATATATTTTTATCGGGTTACTCACGTCATGATTTCAAGTCGTCAATCGAGGTATTTTCGACTTTATTGATGTGAGTAACCCGATATAAATATATTCATTGTAATATTTATTGAAATAAAATACTTTAAAACAGATTACTCGCGTATATTAACACTATGACCACACGTTTCCAGCCTGTTACAACACTTGTTATCACAGGGTTAAATAATGACTAAAAAAATGAGAACTCTCCCTGTCTATCAAAAAAAGTTACTTCTGCAAACTATAAAAAATAAAGGTTGGTCAACGACGTCCAGAGCGGCTTATAAAGCATGTAGATACATTGCTTGAAGAGCATTCTACAATTAAATTAAGATTTTTAATTAAACGTGTGAGAGTTAACGTACCACCGTATACCACTTACAACACTTCCCAAACTGATGGGGAGAAAGAAACGACAAGAAAACTACACCAACCCACTGCTCTTTCATCCGTTTTAATTTTTTTAATCCAATAGAATCCACACTAAGTTTTCCAGTCTTCTGCTAGATCCCTGATGAAATGTAATACAAGATCCCAAACTGGTAGTATCGAAAAGCAATCCTCTGATTTCAAGCCTCGCACAGCATCCTGGGAGGACTCCTTGGCGAGGACTGGATATATTCTAACTTAATTGATTGAATGGCAGGCCTAAGCATTCAATTAAGTTCATCAGAGACATATACCCAAACTGCAGACCTTCAAACATAATACCATTTCATTTAGACAAAATATGTAGGTAGGTCTGTAAAATTTAAATTTGCAATATTAAATCGATTTTGGTTTTCTGTATTCTACATTAAAGTTATCCCTTTATGGTTGTCGAGCTCGACACCAAGGCTACGAAACTTTGCCTGCAAACAAAAGTTTCTGCTCGTTCTTTACGTTTTGGTTAACTTATTTCGATGGCCTTTGATAGAAAAAGTTTTGTGACCAAAATATACTTAGCCAGGCAATAAGGAATAATATTTGTACAGACACTAAATACAATAGTCTTCTCGAATTTAAACTATCGAGAGACATATTAATATTAAAAATAAGTTACTTTAATTATTATACATTATAATATAAATAACGTCTGATAAAATCATTTATTCTCGAAATATATACAGTAAGTGTAAATTACCTAACTACCTACCTCTACCTACCTTAAATCTAAAGTAGGTCCTTGAGGCATTGTACCTAGGATGCTGGCGGCATTTCCTCGTTGTATCGCAATGCTGATACGTTGTGCGAGGAAGCCACCAGCTCTTCGGTCACCAGTAACATCAACCAGACGTTTCGCGATTTCTACGAAAAATTTGCGTGCGCTGGGACCCCATGGACCAAGAGTTTCGACCCCGAATGGTACAAAAAGGTACTCTCTGCCCAGGCTCTTATATTTATTACGTTTTAAAATTTCGGCGCATTCAGCCGCTACGCCCGCTTTTACATTAGTTCGTTGGAGATGGGACGGCGCCAGCGTGTCTACACAGGTAGCATCCCACACTAGCATCCGTCCCAAACTCCAAGGAACCAAGGACACCCCATCAGGTCTCTTGCCATCATCCCTGAAAATGCCAGTCGGCTCAAGGAGAGCAGGCACGTTGATGGTGGCAAGAGACCGACGGATTATGTCATTAAGAGATGCATGTCTCGAAAAACGGCCTGCACTTTTTTTACAACACAATCCATGGTGTCCCAGTCGGTCCACGTCTGTGCCACAAGGACATGAGTGTGGCGCACACACCGAAACCCCCAGTCGCAAACCAGTCGCCAGTCTAAGGGAGGCCGGATCCAAGAAAGTACCAGTATTGGGCGAAGGATGGGCATGAAGCCAGTAACCAGCTTCCCGGGATCCGACCGCCAAAAGCCTCGCGCGATCTGGACCTGTAGAGTTATTTAAAAGAGTATTGTAAGTTAAATCGCAGTAAACATTATCCCAACTCCTTTGTGATTTTGGGTTGTCTGGAAAGTCTTTGCCCGGGCAGGCAATTTTAAAAGCATTTTTAGCATCCTCAAAGCTTGCGATCTCATAGTTTGTGGGCAAAGCCCTTAAAATATTTCCTATGAGACCGGCTGTGCTATGAGTGGATGCTAAAAAGGCTGGGGATGCCACACTGGAAATTTTGCGAATTCCTAAACCCCCGAACCGAATAGGGAGGGACGCCTGAGACCAGGAAGGCTCATTGAGCTGAATGTTTAGAATCATCTCTAAACTAATTTTGATCAAATCATCTATGGGTGATAGTAAATTTAGATATTTCCAAAAAGGACAGCATCGGAGCAAAAGTCTGATTAATACTTAACTACCAGGTACATCATATAAAATGATGCCTATTTGAAGGTGAGCAAGAATTTATTGAGTCTACCGGTAACTACTAGGCCCTATACTTAAGATCTTCATTTTGTATATTTAAAATTATTCTTGAAATTTCGGGGAAATGTTTCGTACGAAAAAAAAAATTAAGGATTATTATAAAAAATTACAATAAAATAAATTGATAGAAGTAGCTACTAGCACAAATCCTTTAATTTAAAATACATTTAATTATAATATTACACAATAATTATGTTGAAAAGCTGTCAACTTGTCAAGCTGTTTTTTAGGGTTCCGTAGCCAAAATGGCAAAAACGGAACCCTTATAGTTTCGTCATGTCCGTCTGTCCGTCTGTCCGTCTGTCCGTCTGTCCGTCTGTCACAGCCGATTTACTCGGAAACTATAAGTACTACAGTGATGAAATTTGATGGGAATATGTGTTGTATGAACCGCTACAAAATTATGACACTAAATAGTAAAAAAAAGAATTGGGGGTGGGGCCCCCCATACATGTAACTGAGGGATGAAAATTTTTTTTTCGATGTACATACCCGTGTGGGGTATCAATGGAAAGGTCTTTTAAAATGATATAAAGTTTTCTAAAAAACATTTTTCTTAAAGTGAACGGTTTTTGAGATATCAGCTCTCAAAGTCGTAAAAAGTATGTCCCCCCCCCTCTATTTTTATAACTACGGGGTATAAAATTCTAAAAAAAATAGAGGTGATGCATGCTAATTAACTCTTTCAACGATTTTTGGTTTGATCAAAGTATCTCTTATAGTTTTTGAGATAGGTTGATTTAACTGTAATTTTGGTTAAGTTATTGTGCTTACACTGAAAACGATGGCTGAACCTTATAAGTTTAGGCTCCATTCACCAGGTGTATAAATTGACATAATAAGTTTATTATATTTGCTGCTACGGAACCCTTTGTGCGCGAGCCCGACTCGCACTTGGCCGGTTTTTGTTATTTTATCTTAACATGTTAATAGAAATAAAAAAAGCAAGGCCACAAGTACTTGGTCATCAGCCATCACTGACAAAAATATGACAATTTATAGGACATTCGATAAGACACCATATAAATACACGTTTGTGTCTGTATGGCAGGTAGATTACCGCGGGACGTGACTTGAATAGTAAGGGCACACGTGACTAACTTTCTTATATTTGATCAACTATTCGGAAATATACATAGTTCGTGTATGTACTTATACGGGATGTTACAAAAATCCCGAACGAAACGATACTTCATCAGCTGATAAGGTCAATGATCCTGAGTGCGATGCAAGTGGAAAATTTTCGAAATTCGAAAAAATATTTTTCACTTTGTATGGAGATAGGTGCATTTTCGATCAGCTGTTCCATACAAAGTAATAAACATTTTTTTCGGATTTCAAAATGTTTTCACTTGCGTCGTACTTAGGGTCATATTTACCTTATTAGCTGTTGGAGTATCGTTTGGGATTTTTGTTACATCCTGTATAACTCAGGTAAATATAAAAAAAGTTCACCGTTCAATCTGTAGCAATTTAGTGAAAAATAAAACAACAATTAAACGGGTAAGTTACTTTGAATTTGGTTGCGATGATAAATAGTATTTTTTCTACTCCAGCACTTCGTCAATTAGTCAGTAGACGTCAACAGTATACGTTTTTAATATCGCTGTCCGTCATCTAATTCATTATTAATATATGTTATATTGCAACCTGTAGTGAAATTAAAAAACGGCCAAGAGCATATCGGGCCAAGGTCAGTGTAGGGTTCCGTAGATTACCGTCCGTCACAATAGGCGAACTTAAAAAGGGTTTTAATAGACACCATAACAATAAATAACCTTCATAACAATACTCATAACAATAAATAACCTTCATAGCTATTATAGGACTTGTATGCCCTTTTAATCGAGAAGATACGTTTTTTTTGCAAAAAATCTAAAATGGTTTAACCTGACCATGACCTAGTTAAGTTACTAATATTAGTTAATAAGTAGTTAAGGCAAACTAACAAATTATATGGATTTTTAATCTGAAAATGAATATTTAATTTAATTTAATTTAATTGACCAAGTTCAAAATATTTTTTCGGGAAAGAGTTTTTTTAACTTCCGGAGGGATTATTTCCGAAAATATTCACTTTATCAAAGAATGGTTTTAGCAAACTCCTATTCTTTTTCAAATATCTGACTAACGATACATCACACTTTAGGGTTGAAACGAATATAAATATCACCCCCGACTTTACGTGTATGGGAGGCACCCTAGAAATAAAAGTTTTTCGACTTTTATCGTACCACTTTGTCGGCATGATTGATATGTACTTATATTTATACCAAATTAAAGTTTTCGAGCTAAGCCGTAGACGGGTGGACGGACAGACAGACATAATAACGAAACTATAAGGGTTTCTAGTTGACGGAACCCTAAAAATGTAAAAAGTAAAACTCGCGCGCTAAGAATTTCGTTACAGAATACGTAATAATATTTAAACAACAGTGGTTAAAATAAATGAGCAACCTGAAACATGTGAAACTTATTTGCAAACATCAATATTCAATTACGAAACCCTAAAACTATTCCTGTTAATTTGGCACCAACCTTCGTTTCAATCAACAAAAACTTTTGTTGATATAGGCAGCAGCAGTGACGGAGCGATCCATTCCAGCCGGCGTCCCTTGCGTGTGACAATGCCAATCTAGTACATTTTTAGGGTTACATTTTTTTTCGTTTGAACCCTAAAGCGTTAGGTATCGTTGGATATGTATTTGAAAAAATGTGCCCTCGCCTCCCTCTAACTGCTGCAAAGACACTCTTTTTTTATTGTTATGAGCATGGTGTCTATTACAACCTCTTTTAAGTTCACCTATTGTGACGGACGGTAAACTATGGAATGATACACTGAGCGTGGCCCGGCATGCTATTGGCCGGATTTTTCTTTAACGACAAAAAAAAAGCAGACCATATAAGCTCCGGCTTGTCCAAATTTTGACGCCCCACCACTGATAGGCCAGGTATATGAAAAAAAAAAGCCTTTATTGTTTACTTAGTTTTACAAAAAAATATAAAATAGGCCAGGTATGTTAGGTTTTAAGTACATATTTACCCGCTACGCGCTACCAAAAAAAAAGTGACGTGGAATGTGATGAGCAGCTTGATTAAACCTCAATGTAAAAAATCACTTTACATTAACCACATTTGAATTGGCGCTTTGTGAGTGGAGCCAATTTAATCCCTGGGCTTTAGGCTGAACAAATAAAGTCGGTGTATGTATACCTCACTAGGCTTGACTAAAGTACTTGTGTTAGCTACGACAAACCTTAAGTCTAAGCGAAATTGAAATAAGAGAACTTAGGTACTCCTACATAAATGCCAATGTCTTATTTTAACTGACTGTATTGGTAATTCCAATTTCTCATTCTATTGATTTTATGAAACCAAAGGTATATATTAATGTAAGCAAAGGTGTATTTATGCCCATTAGGATCTCTTCTAGCTAATATAACAGAAGCCCGAAACAAACTAAAGACAATTCATTTTATTCATTAGACTCATTGACAGACATGACGTTTTAAACATATGTACCTAAGTATCTTAAATATAAGGTGTATTGGGATAATTTCGAATGCAGAAAACGTAGGGTGAAATCGAAATTAGACTCTTGAGACTATATAATTATGGATGATTTTACTGATAATTCCGATATAACCCTACATTCCAAATTATACCAATACACCCTACCAATGAATAATTACATTAAAAATGGTCCGATTATGCGAGAATTAAAAAAGCTACTCTAGCTACTTAGGCTTATGCATATAATAAAAAAATTACAAGTATGTTTACAAATAATAATGAAAAATATAAACAAAATCCGCTTGATTATTAAATGAGAAAGATGGAATACAGGATGACTTACACTAGGACGGGACGGGACGGGACGGATACCCAGACCGAATATCCTTTTTTTAAATATCTGAACGACAGACGAGTGCGAGACTTAATGTCTCTAGGAGAAATTGTATATTTGACATTGACTTTATCGTTTAGTAAAATAAAAAAGCTAAAAATCTTGTTACTTAAAAATAAAGGGAATGTGTCCAGTAAGTAAAATGAGCTAACTTAAGGATTTAAGGTACTTTCCCTCCAGGCCACATCAAAACTTTCCACACTGTATAACTAACAGATAACTCACATCCTGAAAACGATTTTTTTATAACCCCTGGAGGGGAGAACAGAGGGCTGAATGTTTTTTATGTACCTATACATACCACGAGATAGATAACCATTTTACGTTAATCTTGAGTGAAGCCACAAGCACGAAGTGCGTAATAAGGATTGGCAGTTTTATTGATGAAGAGCTACTAATCTGCCTAGTTAGTGAGACCAACGTGAACCTTTTAGTATCCAATTGTACCTACTTCATTGTCGGTTTTTTATTTAGTAAGTTCAATTACCTACTATAATATTATCTTTACTGCGCTAGGGGTTTCTAAAACGCATGATTGCACACCATATCTCTCAATAGAGGCTTAATTCCTCTCGAGTGGTCACTCAGATTGATAGTTTTATCTACCGCATGGCTTAGTTGACACATACATAGTTTGTAATGATACCATTCCTTTCCCTCATTGCCTACCTACCCGTAACTGTGTGTTCTATAAATTCAAATAATTTGTATCGTATACCGTGCATATTTGATTACTTGCTTTCGTTACATTGATATAACACACATAAATGTATGTATGTTAAATAATAAGTAAAGTATAATTTCACCCACTATTTAGTACGACTGTGTAGGACCTCTGGAGTAGGAACATTTTGTGTGTACACCTAGAACTACTCAAGGTTAAGCAGTTAGGAAACAATTTTATGAAAATCAATACTCTTCCTACGATTATTTTTAAGTTGTCGTTAAGGCCTAGACTGATAACTTTCCAATTAGTCCTGGAACTTACAATATTCGTCAGAATAACAGAGCAGAAGTAATGATACGAATTGTACGTCAAATGAGCAAACGGGCCCACTACTTATGACAACGGGTGTGTAGACAACGTAGCGCTTAACGCTCAGTAGCGAACGAAATGCAACTGCCTTTGTTGCACTTATAAGGAAGAGTGATAGAGAGAGAGAGAGAGAGATAACTACGCTACGCTATGGAGCTTGAACGATTGGTATCTTGTCTTCGCAACCTGGTTACATTCAAAAGCGCATACATTGTTTATCGTGTTATCACGCAATTAAGTACAAGTTAAAATTGGGCTGCTTATATCACACGCTTTCGTTATGTGTCGTTGGGTGGTACGCAATATTAGGTTTGGAAAATGTATACCTCATATTCATTTATTTATCATATTTATATAAAATAACTGTCATAATCATACTAAGAGATGGCAAGATACGATGACCCAAGAAATCCTATCATAAATTTGCTATGCTAGATAACAAAAATCTCCAAGAATGCATTTTTATAATGAGTTGGAAGCACAAATAGAAGTTGGATATAGCTGTACAAGGGTGGCTGAAGAGGGTGTAGGGGTGGCTGACTCGCCACTTTCTTAGTGCGCTGCGGCTCAGTGACGTCATACTGCATTAGTCTGTGGCATTAGTAACCACCGCGTGGATTATATAACTAAACGAACAACTGTCAAGTAAAGTAAACGTTTAACAACCATCTAGGGCTATTCTTTTCTACGCTGTAGATTAAAATATTTGGTAATTAAAAGATGAATTGTGTAGTAATCTGTCGGCTTTTATTTTGTCAAGGAGATTTATATTCAGCTAGCTGATGCCCGCTACCTGACAGGACCTCTATAAACCTGACAGGAGATCCCCTTAATGCCAGTGAAGGTTGCATCTGAATCCATTTAGCCGTTTTCATGTGATGCTCGAACAAATAAACAGGCAGTCAGACAAACAGACAATTCTAAAAATCATTGGAATGTGTTCTGTTATCAATTTTAAGATTGAGATTGAGATTTTAAGATTACTATGTACAGATTTTTGACCCTACTCTGCTTTATTATTTGATTTAGTATGTAGTAGCATAGAGATATATATATACAGCATATTATAGAGATTAATTGGCGACAAGAAGCTAACGGCCAAGCTGCAGTCTTTGGCCCATCAGCGGAAAGTTGGCAGTCTGTCGGTATTCTACAGGTTGCACTTCGGGGAGTGTGCGCAAGAGCTTCATGAGCTTATTCCACCGTCCCCATTCTACCATCGGACTTCTAGACGCACGGCCGGACTCCACCCTTACTTGGTAGACATTCCACCAATTCCCACGAAGCGCTTTGCTTCTTCTTTTCTTATGCGCTCTGCCAAGGAGTGGAATTCTCTGCCGGCGTCTATATTTCCGAGCACATATCACCTGACAGCCTTCAAATCAAGGGTGAACAGGCACCTTCTGGGCGAGCTCGCTCCATCGTAGGCCACGTCTTTGCCCTCGGCTAGTCTGTGGCCAAGAGTAAGCCCATTTGTTATTTAAAAAAAAAGCATTTCATGGTGCTGGATTGCTATCGCGCTCAAAATTGCATGGGCAGTATATTAATTAATTGATTCATGAATTGCCCATGCAGTTTTGAACGCGCGTGAACCTAATAAAATTGCTGCCGAACAATATCAGTCAATTAAATTATTTTTATTCATGTTTTATTTAATTTGCCCAGATATTTGATTCTCCGTGGAGCAATGAAGTCGGCAGTGCTATTGCAATCCAAATTTTACCTATATTTTTACCCGGTACGTACCTACCTATGTATATGGTTATCAAAATAATATTAGATTGTTAGTATTGTTACACTGTTTCTATTGTTAAACAGTAATTTATTAATAATCAATCTCATAATTAAATGTGAATATTCGTTTAACCATAGTAAAGCCCGTTTGGCTAACGTAATTAAATTACTTAATTGGCTTTTACGTCCCATAATGCCGTTAATTGATTTTACTTCACCCCCGTTTAGAGTCAAACCACGTTATCTGGGCTAGTACCACGAAATTCGAACGATTGCGGATTTGTATCTCCATCTCTGTCACACTTGCATATTAGAGTGACAAGGAGGTTTTTCCGTCAATGCCAATTTTCGATGTTCGTGGTAGGCATGCTGCAAGCAAATGAACTGTCATACTTTAAAGTGTTATTTTAAACGTCAAACTTCTATGAAATTATGAGGGTTACTTAACACTTTCACAGTCTGTGCTATCAAAATATAGGAAACTTAGCAAAGACGGACTCTATCACGATTTGTGATTGTTTTTAAATAAAAGGTACCACACCACACTGTCGGTTGCCGATAAGGCGCTAATGCCATAAAGATTCGTTTAGAAATGAGCCTTATCAACAAGCGAGAAAGTGGTGCCTATTACTGAAAACACAAAATTACCGTAAAGTTAGATTAGATTAACTTTGCTTGAAATCTTAGTAATTCAAACGCTGTACGGCTAAAATTGTATTAAACATTTTAGATTAAAGCTGGCTAAGAGGTATTTGATTGGTTTCAAAACTAATACTTAAGGGGCAACGGGGTTAAATACTTATAGCGTTATTCATAAACGTACTTCAACAACAGTTTAGCAGAATTATTGTTTGTCCTTATCCTGTCACTTTGAGTTTGTCAGAATGGGAGAAAACATAATTTAACTAAAACTTCTGTTAACTTTTTTTATAAATAAGGCGGTTAACCGGGAGCCACGTTGTGTATACATCGTTATTAGACATCCAATGTTCATATTTTTCCTTTAACATTCAATAATTCATTCATTCTTTTAATTAAAACGAAAACGGGAAGATGAAACTACTTTTGACTTCTCTAAATTCAAAGAAGAAATCGGGGCGATGATTGCAGCCATCATGGCCACCCAGCTAAATGAAATTCTGAAGAATTCCGACACCCTAAAAGAAATACACCAGTCAAATAGGACCATCGAGACCACCCTGTCCTTCCTGTCGGCGAAATATGATGATTTCAATAACAAAATAGTGGATTTAGAAACAAAAATCGCTGAAGACAAAAATACTATCCAAAATCTAGAAAACAAAATTGAAGATTTACAGCGTGAGGGACGCAAATCCAACATTGAGATCAAAAATGTACCCAGGAAACCTAGGGAGTCCAGAGACGACCTGGTAAGCATGGTCCTAGCACTAGCGAAAACAATAAACTGCCCCTTAAGTCGAGAACATATACGTGACATTTACAGGGTGCGCTCGAAGCCAGATGGAACCCTAAATACCCCTATTGTTATCGAAATTACGTCGACTTTACTAAAACATGATTTGCTGAAGATGTGCAAGGCATTTAACACTAAACAAAGAGGTAGCCTATGTGCAAAACATTTAGGACTGACAACCCCAGGTGACATACCCGTATACGTGTCTGAACAGCTGACTACGAGGGCTGCACGGTTACATTTTCTTGCTCGTGATCTAAAGAAGTCAAATCAATACAAACATTGCTGGACGGCGTATGGAAGGGTATACCTCAGAAAAAGTGACCAATCGCCAATTATCACAATATATAATGAGGCACAATTGGAGCGACTAAAAAAGGAAGACGCTAATGTACCAACCCCCTCTGCCTCTACTTCGGCCCCAAGGACGAATGCGTCGTTACCACCGCCGCCGGAGAGCCGCGCTAGTGATGCTGCGTCAGAGTCGGGCGCAGGTGCTGCCGAACCAAAGGGGGCAGTCAACACTAAATGACTAGATTTAGGACTTATGTGCGAAATATTTTTTGGATGTTACTTATTATTGCTATTATTTATATGTAAATTAATGTACTTTTGCATGTTTGTTATATACACTCGCATTTACTCACACCCAGTTCACTCATTCTTATGTAAAATCGCTTTAGAAACAATAACACATACACAAATATACACTCATAAATATAAACACAACTACATTAAAACGGAAACTCTTATTTGGCTTAAATTAACAATAATAATTTATCAATTGCTATTTAGTAAACTATACACAGCTATTGTATTTACCACACCTAGTCAACACTGCTATTTCACTTTAATATCAAGTAATGGATAGTCAGTTAACTGTATTAAATGACATTGATGATACGGAGATCGCTTCTTCTGTTGGATGTGACGTAAGAGATATAGATATACATATACACCGGGCTTACACTAATCTTACAATACTCTCACAAAATATTAGGAGCATATATTGTAACTTTGCAGACTTTGAAGTATCAATACTATCTCAGCTGACCTTTAACCTTGACGTGATAGTTCTAACCGAATGTCGACTAAATCCTGGAAAACCAATCCCGAGTATTAAAAATTATGTGTCGCTTGCGAGTACGTATAATATCAACCAAAACGGTGGAGTAGTGTGTTACGCGAACTGCAGTCTTAATATCGGTAGTAAAGAAATTATACTGAAACAAGCGTCTTGTATACAAATCACTATTAATAACACTCTAATTCTGGGTATATATAGGTCGCCGGCCTATACAAATGCTACAGATTTCATAGACTCTCTTTGTAATCATCTTGACACTGTTAAATCATTTAAAAATATCATATTAACAGGGGACATCAATATAAACATAATACCAAGGCCAGATGAATCCTCACACGAAAGAACCAATAGAAACGCTTACTTAAACATGCTATCTGTTTTTGGTGTACTACCAGGTCATATATTGCCGACCAGAGGTAAAAATTGTCTGGATCATTTTATGATAAAATTAGAAACCGTTGAGACATCAGCCCACGTTGCAGTTCTTAATACGTCATTAACTGACCACCTTACCATTCTCCTGGCTCTAACAAATCACAAAACTGGGAGTGCTCACGTTAAACCATCTGAAAGTATTGATTATGACGTAGCTATTGATAAATTACGTAAGCACAACCTAGATGACCTCTTATTAAGTAATGATCCTGATTTTATCTTAGATCAACTTATAAACAGGCTAACTAACATACTCAATGCAAGTAAAACCATCAAATATACTCCAAAAACACAAAGAATACTAAAACCCTGGATGACGCCTGGTATTCTTAGATGCATCAGAAACAGAAACAATATGCAACTAAGATTGCGAGCTAATCCTGATGACGAGATTCTAAGAATTACGTTTAAGCGATACCGAAATTTCTGTACTAATATCATTAGAAAAATGAAAGTTAAATACGAAAGAGATTTGCTGGTGAATGCATCTAAAAATCCAAAGACAATGTGGAAGGTTATAAAAACTCTAACGCAATACAAAGCTAAAAGTAACCATCCAATCGAACTCATTAACTCAGTAGAATCTCCCATTGACGCCACCAATCGAGTTAATAACTTTTTTGCAAGTATGGGTAAAAATCTTGCTAATGAAATTATACAGGCTAACACTAATTTACACAACTGTAGCACCACTTCATTAGTAAAAACTAACTCTTCATCTTTTGTTCTTCTTGAAACCGATAACCATGAAGTCGACATGGTACTTAAAAACCTAAAAAGTGACAGTGCCCCGGGTATCGATGGTGTACCTACTAAGTTCATGAAGCTCGCTAGACACGAAGTTGTTCCAGTAATAAGTAGACTGGCAAATATCTGCTTCAACACAGCAACATTCCCAAAGCGCCTCAAACAAGCTGTGGTAACGCCAGTTTATAAGAGTGGAGGGAGAAGCGATGTCAACAATTACAGGCCAATTTCAGTATTGTCGCCAATATCCAAAATTTTAGAAAAACTACTAAATGTTCGACTTTTAAATTATTTAAATAAATTTAATATGCTATCAGACTCTCAATTTGGCTTTAGACAAGGGAAAAGTACTCAAGATGCTGTTTTGGCTGTAACTTCCCTAATTACTCGGCAAGTTGACAATGGTCAAAAGTGCTTAGCTGTATTTCTGGACCTAAAAAAGGCCTTTGACACCGTTTCTCACTCCGTCCTTATTCAAAAGCTGGAACTCATGGGTATAAGAGGAAGGCCGCTAGCTCTTCTTACAGATTACTTACAAAACCGTAGTCAGGTAGTCAAAATTGGAAATCATATTAGTGAGGAGCAAAAAATAATCTTCGGTGTCCCCCAGGGAAGTGTCCTTGGACCAACTCTCTTTCTGACTTACATTAACGATCTCACTGACTTAATCTTAGATGGCGGTTCGATTTTCTCTTATGCCGATGATACAGTTGTAGTATTTAGTGGAAATACATGGCAGGCAGTCTTTGATCAGGCTGAGAGTGGACTCCGAAGGATATTTTCGTGGCTAAAATGCAATCTTCTCACACTTAATATTGACAAGACGAATTATATATGCTTTTCGAAATATAAAAGTACTCAACCACCATCTCATTTAAAATTAAAACTTCATGACTGTCAACAGAATGATTCGCCAAATTGCAATTGTCAAGCTATTACTAGAGTTGCAGTCACAAAATACCTAGGGCTGATTGTCGACCAAAGACTTTCATGGCATAATCATATTGAGTACATTAATACTAGAATAAGAAAATTAAGTTGGATATTTAAAAAATTAAAACAAATAACTACAAAGGAAATGCTAAAACAACTATATATAACGCTTGCTCAATCTGTAATGACATATTGTATTCCAGTTTGGGGTGGTGCGAACAAAACTAAGTTTATTGATACCGAAAGAGGACAGAGATGCCTATTAAAAGTAATATTTTCAAAACCATATAGGTACCCCACTATTGAACTATACAATGAATGTAAATTACTGACCATGAGACAATTATACATATTAAATACGATTTTAAAGATACATAAAACTACAATTTATATACCACCTACAACAACACAAAGAAGGAAAGTTAATGTTATTGCCACCCCCAACACAAAATCTCTCTTCGCCAAAAGGCAATTTGTATACCACTCTGCCTACTTGTATAATAAAATAAACAATATAGTATCAATATATTCTATGGATTTGTATAGCTGTAGGAAAGCAGTTTTAAACTGGTTAATAAATCTTAATTATGAGGAAACTGAAAATCTTATATATCATTGACCAATTGAGCCTAAATTAAGCCAAAACAATAAGTTCACACAACCTCACACATGCATGCACACACACACACACACACGCACACATACACACACACACACACACACACGCACACATAGACACACACACACACACACACACGTTGTAATAAAATAGTGTTCTGTTCTGGTTTTGATTCTGATTTTGATTGTAATCAAAATTTAATTAAAATGTTTATAAATAACTTTAGATTAACTTTACTATATATTTAAATACTACGTTTAACTTTAATTTTGTCAAGTTCAAACCTATTTCACTTACCTTTAATTAAAGATATGTTCGGTTACTTTGTATAACAAACCTCACTAGAATGTAGCGGGGTCTTCTGATACAAGTATATTTATTACTTACTGGGAGATCTCATGCAATATCAAATTGTAAAATTATTTTTCGTAACCAAAATAAACATTTTTCTTTTTTTTTTTTTTTTTTTTTTTTTTTTTCATTAACATTCATAATGGCCTCTTTGTTTGTATTTAATGCTGTATTAGTTAATGTGTCAACTCCTTCTAATTTTAATAGCCCTATTTTTAATAGTGCCCTCAATCCAAGAATGGGACAGAAATTTTCTTTAATAATCACAAATTCTATATCAAAACTTTTTTCTTCATCTTTAGAAAATATCTTTAAAGTGATGGTGCCTAAAGGAAAAATTTTACCACCATTGTAAACCTCAATAAATGACCTTGTCTCAGACAATCTATTATTGACATCATCATTGACAACAAGTTTGAGATCTCTTAATGAAAGCACATTAATCCCTGCCCCGGTGTCACACTTAAAGGACACCCTTTTATTTTCAACTCTTAATTTTTCAGTCCATTCATTTTTTGTAAAGTCTATGGAATAAACTAGTCATAACTCATGAACATAATTGTTGCTATCCGGGGCATTATTATTCATTTCATGCACCTGGCCGTGACCCATGCTGCATCCTATACTGAAATGATTATACTTCTTACATTTACTGCAAATTTTTCCATAGGCCGGACAATTCCTAGGGCCATGCTCAGTTCTACATTTTCTACACAGGTAGTAATTCTTATTATATTTATTTGTATTATTAATATTTGGTGAAAACCTATTTGTGTGGTCAGAATACTTAGCTTTCAATTCCGCGGACCGGTGTGGTGAGGTCTTCGCCTGGACTGCCAGCACCTCCTTGCTGTTAAGCGTCTTCATGTGTTCTCTGGATAGTTCAGCAGAGCGGCAGACATCTACGGCTTTCTCCAGAGTAAGTTCCTTAATTTCCAACAACTTCTGCTGTGTGCGCTGGTCCTTGACACCCATCACAATCCGGTCTCGAAGCATTCTGTCCTTTTCTGTATAATTACAATTTTCTGCTATTTTTCTGATAGCTGTGTAGAAGGCGTCGAAGGTTTCCCCGTCTTCTTGATTTCGTTTGTTGAAGTTATAGATGTTAATCACCTCATTTTGTTTAGGCTTGAAGTGATCATCAAAAAGCGTTAAAATATCTTCAAGCTTACTTTTGTCTTCTTGATGTAGCACGTTGAAATACAATTCCTGGGCCTGGGGCCCGATGCAGTTTAGTAGTATGGCTGCTTTGCGTGTTTCGGCTAGTTTTTCGAAGCCCGCAGCGAGTATAAATATTCGAAATGATTGCTTAAACCTCTGCCACTGCGGCCAACAGTTACCTATGTCTTCTAAATTCAGACCCTGCGGCATTTTGTACTCTACTGCACACGTCATGCTGTCCACTTCGGATGTTTCCATTTTTTTCTTCGTGCTTTCTTCGTCAGTCATTTGCAATTTCTTCTTTTAATTGATTAGTTCTTCTTTTATTTGAGTAGTTCTTCTTTTATTTTAATGGTTTCTTCGATGTCTTCTGCCGGCCGGCGTTGGCCATGTGGCTTCGTATGTTAATCTTATCGCATCCTCTTACCAGTTCTTCACCGACTGCGCCATGTATTGTTGTTGAATGATACGAAGAGTTGAGGTCACAAATAAGGGTTTATTTTAATAACTTATGTTAATGATTAACATTATATTAGTCTTTATAATTAGAAGAGCACGCAGGCCGTGTCACGATCAGTAAGCAAAGAGAGTGGGGCGAGATGTCAAATCTTTTACCTTTTTTTTATTAAGGCAGCATTACACAAATCCGTTAAGGCATCTTTACATTATACAACTCTAATACAACTTGCCCCTGACTTAATTTAATTAGCTGGGTACAGCTAACCACTTTTTTCATTACACGTACCTACCTAATTCAATTGTACATACAATGTATGTAGTACTAAATGTAAAGAAATAAACGCATCTTTATTTGTATTTTGTATTTGTAATAATTTAGTTGTTAACGGATGGATTAACTTTGTACAAGGAAGAAGATTGTCCGAGGATCCTTATAAATTTTTAATTTTCATGAATTTTATTGCTATTAATTTTTAATTGTTATATCCATCTATGAGTTTATAATAGTTATGATATCATAAAATAACCCTTTGTAATTACCTACCTACTACCATTTTTAATTTCAAGCAAGTCTCGGTAGGTATGTAATAAGAAAAATCGGTGCTTTAGTAGGTAGGTATATATTATAATCATCTCAACGTGGTAAATAACAAATATCGTCTACTAGTCAATTATTTTCCACAAAAAACGAGTCCGTTCGAATTACGCAACACAATACCCTTCGGGATCGAACAATAAAGGTGAACTCTTACACCTGCTATTCATTTTACTGACGAACCAACCCTCGTGCCAAATATACCTAGGTACCTACACAGAGTAAGGTCAGTAAATTTTTCCATCGTATCCATTATGTTGCTACTTGCTACTGACGGTTTAGACCCATATCACATATATTGACGTTTGTATTAAGGCTTAGATGGTTATAATGTTGTTTTATCTGGGTGCTTCAGGTTGATCGTATTTGTATACGATTGGATGACAATTCAAGCGATTGATTATGTAATCTTTGAGTCGAGTTGGGTTACAATTGAATAGTTTGTGGCAATTGAACGGTTATTTACTCGTACCTATGTCATATCGACATAATTATGGTCTCGTAATTCGAGATAGGTGAATCACATTAACGAAACAATTATAGATACCTACAGGTAAACTTAGTTTGAATATAACCTGTCAATTAAAAAATTACGCTAACCATTTCATTTTTATACAAGCCTGGTTGGGTGTTGGACTAAATACCTGAATAGGCAAGTTCGATTTGTTTTAACAAAGAGTGAGTGTTGACTTCACCGGTAAATAGGTGTTCTTGCCGTGTTTTTATGGAATATCAAAATAAGAAATTACATACTGATTTATTTATTTATTTAACCTTTATTGCACAATACAAGAAAGTACAAGAAAGTACTTAATGCCTTAAGGCATTCTCTACCAGTCAACCATTGGGTCAAACAGAAACTTACAAAATTGGTGCGGAAGTGTAAAACAGAGAGATAAAATGTCACATTCTAGAATAAATAAACTAATTATGAATATAATATACACAAATACATATACACATCTACATACATATTATATTCACATATAATAAAATACATATTGTTGTACCCATGCATAACCGCTATACAGATTATGAACGTTGAACTAAATTAGAAAGGTGTTTTCGTAACTTGCGTTTGAAGGAAAATTTATAAAGGGTTGGTAGCTTTTTATTTTCGTAAATATCGTTGTTTTTTTTTGTGGATCTGGCTATTTGTAATTAATATAACGTTTCAAATAAAAAAATTTGTTAAAGTGTGTCTTATGTTAAAATCCCTAATTCATTTAATCTAATGTAATATAAAACTTTAGAACAAAACTTTTGCATAAAACTTTTAAACTCACATTGGCGTGTAAGGCCCTTTCACACATTATAGAAAAAAAAATGTAGCCGTTGTAGTTAGTTACAACAGCGCGTCGTTCTAAGCTTTAGAGCGCAGAACGCTGGAGAGTATTTACTGTCACCTTGTATAGGTGACGGGCTACACAGAACAAAATAATTTAATGTATAATTCTGCGAGTAAACAACAAAACAAATCCCACAATTCCGCTAGAACGCCGGCAGCTAAATTTATTTTGTAAATAATGTTTTTAACTGAAGCTCTCAGATGTAATTGAATTACAATTGTTTAATGAGAGTCAATTGGAAGCAAATGTATTTTGAATAGGAAATACACCACGATTTCTTAAATTATCGTCCCAAACTGAACTCTCGTAATTTGCAAAAAAAAACGAAATAAAATGGTATCTTTCATGGGAATAATTAGGTACCTTTATATTATACGATTTTAAGCTAGCAAGTTCATTAAATTATAGTTAGTATTTATTTTTACCGTTATTTGTTTGTACCCTTGACGTTCGTGACCACTGGGTGCTGGTGCTCCGAGGCAATACTTTTTCTGGGGCAGCTTGGTAGGCGTTTGAGAGAGAGGGGACTCGATCCACACTCTGGGTCGTTCCTCGTGCAGAGGCTGTTCAAGGTGGCAACGCGGCGAGCGTAATGGGCACTTTTGCACCGGGAGCGATGCGGGGGGTCTTAGTCGTGTAATTTTATGTACTTTTGATGTTGTATTTTTGTTATGTTAAGTGTGACTGAGTATGTTTTAAGTATGTTAAAGTTTTTTTTTTACTATGGTGTACCTCATGTATTTTATGTAAATAAACTATTGACGGGGGCTTTTGTTTTTGCTTGCAAGAATGCAAGTGTTATTTAATTGAGGATAAATTAATCTCAATAACTCTGACGGAATTACCGAATTTCGATAAACATTGGTGTCCTCTCCCTATGACTTTTCAAAAACCGCACGCAAAATTCTGGACCCTACATATTCATTTAAAAAAAATTGTGTACAATCTCACACAGATCGACCAAGTCCCAAAAGTAAGCAAAGTTTGTACTAAGGGTAGATACTGTGCGACGATATACATACTCATACATGTAGATACTCGTATACACATACATACCAGGTGTGGCCCATAATAAGAGCAATAAATTGAATCGTAGATCGTCAAACCTAACAACTTTTATTCACTAACTTTTAAAAACTATGTGCTATAAAGGTTCTCATTTGTCATACAAACTAAATATTATTTTCAATGTCCTTAACATCATGTTTTCATAGTACAAAAATGGCAAAATTCGTAGTACATTGCATCTTTTAACAAAGTTTAACGTGTAATAAAAAATTAAACACACGTTATTTTTTAAAAACGGTGAGCTAACGTTGTTCAGTTTAGGGAGTAGGTACCTACGATTAAATTAATGGCTCCTATTATGGGCCACACCTGGTGTATACACAGGCAACGTCCATAACTCAGGAACAAATATTTGTAATATACACACAAATAAATGCTCTTATCAGGATTCAAACCCGGGACCTCCAGCTTCATAGCAGGCTCACTACCAACTAGGCTAGTCCGTATTTGTATTGCCCGTAATTATAGAACAATCACTGTAATACTCCAAGACGTGCAAAAGTGCCCTTGGATAAAGTTACCTGTCACTTAGTTATTTCATCTCATTAAGTACTTGACGGCATTTTAAGCTGTTGAAATCTTTCATGAATAGACAACTAAACTCAGTATTAATTTTTGATATAAGCTGTACACAGTGTACACTGAACACTTTCTCGTGCCATTGTGCAAAGTCACAAACTTCGAGCTTCGCTAATGATTCAAGAGATCGCATACGTTTTGATTATTTAATACTTCGTCGTTTCGTACCTACATATTTAAACTTTGTCGAATTATTCTAAAATATTGAAATGTTACGACTATAAGTTGTGATGGTACCTCGTACCGTACATCAATAATGAGATAGATGCGTTCACATGAAACTAAAATTATACTGAAACTGGGCGTATACCGAAAGTCCCGGGATTCTAAGAAACTGTATTAGTTATATAACTTTTTATCGCCGTTATTTATTCTTTCTGATAATAAGAATAAGTTTTCAGTTTAGTGAAACTGACCTAAAAAGGGAACTTTTTAAATATGGAGGTTGGGTTCCCGTAGTTTTGTTTGGGCGAACTGGGGTATCGATTGGGATTGAAGTTCTCTTGTGCATAAGTGCCCTTACAGTATTACTTTAACGTGATTCATGTGATGTCATTCTTTAATAATAAGAAGTTCATTTTATACTACCAACGTTTGCACGTTACGTTGTTTAAGATTTTTTTCGTTTTATTACTAACTAGCTGGTGCTTGCGACTTCGTCTGCTTCACACAATATCTTTATAAATTGTAGCTTATGTATTATTCTGATGTATAAACTATATTATTGTAAAGTTTCATTAAAATCCATTCTGTAGTTTTTACGTGATAGAGTAACAAACAACACATACAAACAGTAACATACATACTTACAAACTTTCGCGTTTATAATATTAGTAGGAAGTAGGATATCTGCCCCTATGTCCTATGTATGTCCTTAACTGTTTAAATGACGGTTTTTAATGCTGCTAGAAAATCTAAATAATTGTCATTTACCTACTGGGTTTCACATTGTTCGCAAAAACATTCTAGCGTATTAAATGATGATGGATGAAAAAGTATTAAATTATAAAATTAATTAATAAAAACTGAGAAAGTATTTATTTTTATTTGAAAAATGCTTAAAAGTTCATTGACTGGAGGTCTCATGAATGTGTAATTTTACTTAGCTCAGTCAACAGCTTATTAAAAATTTTCATTACTTATATTGGGATTATCTCATGAATATATTATATAAATATTGGTACTATTGGTAGTAGTGAAACTTTTTTCATCAAACTACCAAAAGAATAATCACAAAATAGATTCTGACTAGGTACCTGTTTGTAGAAACCAATATACTCCCTAGTATTGTTTGAAAGAATGAAGTCGAAGCTGTCAAGAAATTAATTGGCTTAGTGCTGGGGATCATTACTCGTATGTATTGAAATACTAGGTTCTGCTTTCAGCATTAACTCCTTAGACGTTTCGTGCCACTCTTTATTCGTTCCGTCTCCGTTCGAGACCTTACTGCACGCTAGCAAAGGGTGCAGCGAACTTGCCTAAAGTTATATCTGTACGACTAAGGCCCACTTGCACCACCCGGGGTTAGCCGCTAACCCGGCGTTGAGCTGTCAAATTCCATACAAAAAAACGCTTAACTTCGGTTTATGTGGCTAACCTCGGGTGGTGCAAGTGGCCCTTAGAGGCGATTATAAAGCAATTAAGGAATATTACATATGAATTGGCATCGTACTTTTTTTGTAATCTGGACAGATACTTACGCCTCCAAGGTTAGTGTCAAATTACGCCCAGTGTCAAATTGGTACAATTTGTAATTTAGTTTTTGTAATAGGTGCCTTTTTCAAATATAATTATGTAGGCGGTCTTCAAAATGAATCTGGACATGCAAATTTGCTCCCCACTTCAGAACCACGATAGTATTGTGCTATTATTATTTACTTACCAATCGTGCGCGTTGTAAAAGCTGCTTATTTTAAGAGTCCGACGCAAATTCTCAAGATATTCGTGCTCTGCAATTCGATTCTGGGACTTGAAGAATTCGACCTAGGTAGATGTTTTAGTAGGGCGATTCTGCGGGAGGCTAGAGTTAATCGATGTTCAAGTCCTGCCTTGCCTGGACCTTCGTTTGCGCTGACCCAACTTAATATGTATCATTTAGGTACTAAATACTTTTAAGCCTAGATAGATATCCGTCATACTATCTATTGGCACCAAATATAAAAGAAGTAGATAGGAAAGAAGTAATAAAATCTCTGCACATTTCTTTTTCCAAAAATCTGGTTATTGTCATAAATTGAGAATTTGGACAAAATTTATCAACCGACTTCAATATTTCTAAAGGAGGAGGTTCTCAATTCGTCAGTTTTTTTAAATGGATGTTCACTCATAACTCCGTCATTACTGAACCGATTTGAATTTTTTTTTGTTTTCTGAAAGTAGATGGTTCCAGGTTAGTCCCGTTTTTTTCAAAATCCATTTCCCATGAGGAACTGAGGGAACTCCTCAAATTTGAAAGGCACATGCATGCTGATTTGGGTGATTTCTTAAGAAACTCGAGCACTTTACGAAAATCATCAATTTGGTGGAGTGGATCTGATAATGAAGAACAGGGATGGCAAAGTGGAACTGCTTGGTAATTCCCAGGACTATCATCCGATTTAAAAAAAATATTTTTTGTCTGTATATAGATGGTTCCAGGTTTGTCCCGTTTTTTTTTAAATCAATTTCTGATGATGGGATCCATGAGGAACTGAGGGAACTCCTCAAATTTGAAAGGCACATGCATGCTGATTTGGGTGATTTCTTAAGAAACTCGAGCATTTCTTTACGAAAATCATCAATTTGGTGGAGTGGATCTGATAATGAAGACCAGGGATGTCAAAGTGGAACTGCTTGGTAATTCCCAGGACTATCATCCGATTTAAAAAAATATTTTTATGTCTGAAAATAGATGGTTCCAGGTTTGTCCCGTTTTTTTCAAAATCAATTTTTGATGATGGGATCCATGAGGAACTGAGGGAACTTCTCAAATTTGAAAGGCACATGCATGATGATTTGGGTAGTTTCTTAAGACACTCGAGCATTTCTTTACGAACATCATCAATTTGGTGGAGTGGACCTGATGATGAAGACCAGGGATTGCAAAGTGGAACTGCTTGGTTATTCCCAGCTCTATCATCCGATTTGAGACATTCATCTTTTCTTTGTAAAGAAATACCTTCAAGATAGTCCTATTTGATTATAGATCTATTTTGATGATGGACTTCATGAGGGATTGAGAGAACTCCTCAAATTTTAACGGCACATGCATTCTGATTTGAGACATTGTTTTGGAGGAGCCAACATTTTGATGAAGTGGACCTGATGATGAAGACCAGGGATGGCAAAGTGGAACTGGTCAATAAACCTAGCTCTACTTATTATCCTAGTTGTGACATTCATATTTTTGATTTGATTTATATTCTGATGAATTATAATCTGATGAGTTCTAGAAGAATTCAGAGAACTCCTCAAATTTGAACGGCACGTTCATTGTGATTAGAGGGTGTTCATAATTAGCTTAGGCATTTTCTTACTGTGGCCATCATTTTGTTGGAGTGGACCTGATGTTGATAATCAGGGATGGCATAATGAAACTGCTCGATAATTTACAGTCTGTCATCCAATTTAACACATTGTTATTTTGTTTGTTTTAAAGGTCTACAAGGGAGTTCCGTTTGATTATACTTCACATGTAATGATGGAAGCCCTGGGACATTAATAAATCTCCTCAATTTTCAATCGTACACGTGCGGTGTATTGGATATTTGTGAAGTAAACTGGCTAACTCAAACAAATTTAAAATGTCACTTTTACCGGGAACCAAATGAAGTCGGTTTTTTTTTCTTAAAAATTATTAAGATTATTTCCACGTAGCTGAATTGGAGTATCTATGGAGGATACATTCTTAACTCTAAAACGATAGATTGCACGCAGTAGTATTTCAGATTGAGTTTAAATAAAATTAAATTTTGCAGTATTTAAAATTGTATTAATAAGTATAGGAACTTAAAGCAAGACAGGAACCTAATAAAATTTATTCAAATAGGTAAATAAAATAGTTGTAATTGAGACTACCAAACGCACATCATAAACCTGTTGAAGGTACATAATATTTAGAATCTTGAAATTTGAAACATTGGAATATCTTACTGATGACTCACACTAGAACGGGACGGGACGGGGTAGGACGGGATGATCTGTCAGTTTCTATAGAAAACGTCACGTGACATGCGAGGGCTCCAAGCTATCACGTGATTCTTTCTATAGAAATTGACAGATCGTCCCGTCCCGTCCCGCCCTACTGTGAGTCATCCTTTATTCATTCAGTTTAATGTTGTAAGGCAAATCATTTTCTTTCAAAATTCGTGCATTAAGGAATTCGTTCAAAAAAGGGGGTCAAAAGTTTTATTAAGTAGGTAGATAAAGCCGCATTCGAAGGCTAGTCCAACCTGAACAGTAAGGCTGTCTTCGTTTAAACACTGAATAAGTTATCATTTCTTCTTAAAACAGAGTTGTTTTCAAATCCACTTAGCCTCCTTCCCAAGGGCTTCCCTAGTAACAGCTAGCGTCTTATTCGAAGAATCTCGAATTGCTGAAGCATGTTGATTCCGGAAAAGCTCCGAGCATTCTTTTATTTAGTTTCAAGAAATGGAATTGTTGCTACTTGAATTTTCAAAAAACACTTTCTCCTTTAACTGTAGTTTTCAGATAATTGTGAAGATTTTAATTGAAGAGATTTCCTTTCTCCTTAAAAGTTAGAAACAAGAAAAGAATAAGTGGTAGTACATTTTGATGCAAAGTGGAAATATGTCATTCATCAAGGGTACCCGAGTTATATAGATAAGAATTCATAATGGATATTGTTTATAGGCATACCATGTATCTTGGGATTTGCACAGTAGGCTACTTATATGATGTAATCAAATTACATAAAGGTGGTTTTTGTTTGGTGGAATTTGACATAAGTAAATATTCAATCCCTAAGAAGGTGTAGGTGGTTGAACGTTTGTATGGAGATAGCGGTATTTTTTTGACATATGCGGCAAACGAACAGACGAATCCCCTGATGGTAAGCGATTATTGTCGTCCATGGACACTCGCAACACCAGAGGGGTTGTAAGTACCATACCGGCCTTTAAGGTTAGTACGCTCTGTTCTTGAAGGTATGAAGTTCGTATCGGTCGACAGTTCATTCCACAGTTTAGTTGTGTGAGGCAGGAAGTTTCTGGAGAAACGCACAGTTGAGGACTGCCAACTATCTAATCGATGTGTTGAGTTTAAAGTGGAAGACATGATTTTTTTGTGTATAGTTTTAAAAAAAAAAAGGTATTTTTGGGTGTTAAAAACACCCAAAAATAACTTTTCCCCTAAAGGGGTTATATATGGGGTTTCATGGCGGTTGAGTGATATTTTAAATATGAGACTTGAAAATTGGTTGGTATAGTACTAATTGTAAAGCAAAAGAACTTTTTGATATTTCTCTTCAGAGGGCATAAAAAGGGGCTGAAAGTTTGTATTAACTCAAAACCAGTAAAGCTAGAAAGTTGGGAGTTGCACAGTGGGTTATAAGTAAACAAAAGGGACATTGACATTAAATAAAAAAATGAGAACCTCCTCCTTTTTCTTGAAGTCAGTTAAAATAAAATTCTACGCGTACGAGTACCTACGTAGTCGCGGGCAAATGCTACGTAGTATCTACTATTCACTTTTAAGCTACTTCCATAAAACCGTTCGTAGAAAAGTACCTATATGTACACCTGTACAGGTACTTTTCTACGAACAGACACACATACAAATTGCAAAATATTTTTGTGACTTTCATTTACCTTGTTTTACCTCGTCACTGCGATAGGGACATCACATCCCTAGCGGCTATAATATTGATTGTCACTGTCACAAGGTACGAAGTGGTACATAAATCAAATTACTTGACTGTACACACGCGTTCAAAAGTTGATGGCAAATTTATGAATTAAATCATTCATAAACTGCCCATGCAATTTTGAACGCGATAGTACCTAAAAAAGTATGTGATATTTGAGTTTCACCGTTCATATTTCTAAAAGCATCTATATATCGAACGCAGAGGTTTGATTCCAGTTTAAAATATGGAAGTTGAAACCTTTACGGTAGGTACTTACACAGCTTGCCCGACAAGGAAAACAATCGTTTGCGGCAACGGCTATATCCGCTGGAACGGTTACTTCCGGGAACGGCGGTGGCTAGGTGATTTTTTACCCGTTGGTTCTTAAAGGTGAGTGCACACATTACTATCTTACACAACCTCAACCTCATCTCCTCCATCCGTCAGCAACGAAATGCTGAAGGTAACATTTTGCGTGTTACGAGCGAGAAACTTGCGAATGCCATTATCAATTTCCTAGACAAGTTAGTGTCGACTGTCGACGTCAACCGCACCGTCATGGTGATTTTGAAACCCTTTTTTTTCTGTTTAAGTATTTTTTTAGAAAGAAAGGAAAAGTGGAAAACATGGTAATTATCCCGTTTTCGATATTAACTAGTTATAATGCAAACGACCATGTTAGCTTAAAAAGTACTTCTTAATCGGCACGTGGAAGTTATATTGAGAATTCAACACTAACAATGCGCTACCCCATACTAAAATATTATTTTTAATACCGGTTTAAATACCGTTCGCAGACGTTTCTACTTAAAAATAATAGTTTAGCTTAAGTTATTAAATTTTTTAAAGGAATTGAATGCTGCTATCTGCATCGCCAGGAGTTACTCCATTCCAGTAGCCTGCTTAGTACTGTTTAAATAAATAGTACACATATCCTTACTTAACTACCAAATCCTATTTTTTTTTAAATAATCGTTAGCGTTCTACGTTTTCTTACTCAATAACCACAAAGCCACAATCATTTCGAATTCATTGCTGTATTTTTCTTTGCTCTGGGATTCCGAAACGTATGACATCACTTTGTTCTAGGCAAACAGAGAGGTCAAAGCTGTCATATTTCCCTTACCTAAGCAAAGCGACTGGCGTGCGCGGCGCCGCCAATATCCGGCCGGCAGTCATTTCCGATCCGGGACAGGCATCACTGGCCGAAACTGCAATCCTTTATAATTTTTTGACAAGCGACATATTAGACAGAAAAATAATTCTACCTTAAATTTTCGGTTTTTAAATTATTAGGTTATAATTCTGGGTTATGATTTTAACAGTCTATGTAGGTAGAGGTATGTGATTCTGATTTCTGTCGTGTGTTCCATAGTGTAGCACTCCCCTAGGCACTAGGTATTACAGAATCTGGCTCTTTCCCACACCAGTGTTGGGCAGACGTCCGTCACCGACCGTAACCGTCACAGGACTACCCACAACACCCGCGTGGCAGAGACAGCGCCCCAGCTGTCAAATGTATATTGACAGATAGATAAACACTACATCCCTTCCTTTGTATAATTTATTAATTCGAATCAAGTTAATTATAAATTGTCAAGTTAATTTATTCACTTTCGCACTCAGTTATATCAGAACCGTTCTCCTCATCTTGAACTGTCCATTTTCCTTCTACTTTCTTTAGGTGTACTACGTTTCGCCTTAGTCTTTGTCCTGTTTCTTCATTTTGGACAACTACGTCTCCGCCGCCTACTTGTTCCACGACATGAGGCGTCGGCTTAAAGTTTGGCGTTAGTTTATTCCTTTTTTCCATCTCCTTTATATACACTTTCTCTCCTGCTACTAATGTACTATCCTGTGCACCTCTTCTCCTATCTCCATATTCTTTCCCTTTTTCTTTTGAATTGCATCCCTATCTCTGACTTCTGAATCATCCTTATTATTACCATTCGTCAAATCTTTATATGAAGGAATTTGGCTCTATTTTGCCGGTTATAAAAGCTCTGCAGGTGTTTTACCTGTCACCGAATGTGGGGTGGCATTTTACTTCTAGGTCAAGTTTTTCAGGCGGGGGTAAAAGATTCGCCATGATGGAGTTGAATCGGGCCGACCTGAAACTACCCATTGTTGGTTATACCTAAACGCAAAACAGCTAATGGATAGCTTTTGTACTGTCTTAACTTTCCACAAACATTCAGGTATGGTTCACATATAATGTAGGCCCATACATACAGCCGCAAACATTTAGGTATAGTTCACATGTAATGTAGGCCTATACAGCCGCAAACATTTAGGTATAGTTCACATGTAATGTAGGCCTATACAGCCGCAAACATTCAGGTATAGTTCACATGTAATGTAGGCCTATACAGCCGCAAACATTCAGGTATAGTTCACATGTAATGTAGGCCTATACAGCCGCAAACATTCAGGTATTATGGTTCACATGTAATGTAGGCCCATACAGCCGCAAACATTCAGGTATAGTTCACATGTAATGTAGGCCTATACAGCCGCAAACATTCAGGTATAGTTCACATGTAATGTAGGCCTATACAGCCGCACACATTCAGGTATAGTTCACATGTAATGTAGGCCTATACAGCCGCAAACATTCAGGTATTATGGTTCACATGTAATGTAGGCCCATACAGCCGCAAACATTCAGGTATAGTTCACATGTAATGTAGGCCTATACAGCCGCAAACATTCAGGTATAGTTCACATGTAATGTAGGCCTATACAGCCGCAAACATTCAGGTATTATGGTTCACATGTAATGTAGGCCCATACAGCCGCAAACCTTCAGGTATGGTTCACATGTAATGTAGGCCCATACAGCCGCAAACATTCAGGTATGGTTCACATGTAATGTAGGCCCATACAGCCGCAAACGTTCAAGTATGGTTCACATGTAATGTAGGCCCATACAGCCGCAAACATTCAGGTATAGTTCACATGTAATGTAGGCCTATACAGCCGCAAACATTCAGGTATAGTTCACATGTAATGTAGGCCTATACAGCCGCAAACATTCAGGTATTATGGTTCACATGTAATGTAGGCCCATACAGCCGCAAACCTTCAGGTATGGTTCACATGTAATGTAGGCCCATACAGCCGCAAATATTCAGGTATGGTTCACATGTAATGTAGGCCCATACAGCCGCAAACGTTCAAGTATGGTTCACATGTAATGTAGGCCCATACAGCCGCGAACATTCCGGTATGGTTCACATGTAATGTAGGCCCATACAGCCGCAAACACTCCCACATGATATAGTTTTGTATTATAGGCGGATATGTCTATAACTGTTAGTTATATTTGTACATAAATTCACAAGTAACACAGCGTCATCATAACATGGTGTGAGTAAAATTCATCTTTTATTCAAACTTCACACTTTTTACTCAACCCGAATACCTATTCCATACTTAAGAGCGTTCTCGCCCTAGCGCGCTTCTCAAGTTCCGGCATTTCCTCGCATCGACCACGCGACCAGACGCGCGTAACCCTAGACATCGACGAGCGCCGCGCGCGCGACGGGCACACTATAGCGCGCTCAAGCCGTGCACCCCACCTTGAAACTTAAATCAGATAAACCTACGCTACTCTGACTAGTAACCATTGTTTACAGTACCTTGCGTAAAATTGAGTTTGCAGTTTATAACTTTGATACTAGTACTAACTGAATTCAGCACTAACTATGTAATTAAAATTATCCTCCTATGTACCCATTTCCTTTGATAATAACAATCAACGTTCCTTAATAATACCTACCCATTTTGTTGCTATTTTATTACTGAGTTTCTAATCTATTAATAATAGTTTTAATTTCACGGTCACGTTCAATGGTATCAATTCTAATGAAGCGCCAAAAACATGCATACACCACCTTAATATTGAGAATTGAGACCCGTCCAAGCGAAAGCTTCACAAATTTAAATCTTGAGAGTCTTGGTTTTAAGGTATGAGTTAGACAAACTTTACTGCGAAGTGAAACACAACATTTCTCACCAAATCAATCAGGAAATTGTTAATGATCGTTATTTCCGAGTCCACTTCTATTTCTTTTTATTTTATATTATAGGTACATATAGAACAAAACACCCAAATATTCCGAAATATTTTTTTTTCCGATTTTCATAATCCCAATTTTTATAATTCTGAATTTTTATAAATCCTATACATCAAATTTCCGTATTTCACATTCTCGAAATATGCAAATTACGATTCTTTTTTTTTAGAATATTATAAATCCGATAGCAACTTGAACGCAAAAAAATCCAATTCTTTATATTCCGGAAATAATTAATCCGAATTACATTACAACATTCTTCATTTTCTTTTGGAATTACGGCGGTTCGGCAACTTCGTAATTTTGGAGATTCGGAGCCATGGAAATCAGAAAAAAAACTCGCCAGCATTGGATGGGGCCAGGCGGCCCCGTTGCCGCGTAAGCTGTGGACCCGAGCTCGATCCTCGGCTCAAGCCTCGGATGATGCTGACCTTTTTCTTCAGTTTTATGAAATCTATTTCAATTTATAACACGACAATACGTTTATGGTCGTTGCCAATCCATGGTTGTCACCACCCACGTGGACAATGACAACCATGATTAGCAAACTGGCCCCAACCTCCAAAAAATACAGCAAATCAACATGCCATGTCTTTTCTTTTCACCCATATACAGGGACTTCGTAATAATAACATAGTGGTTCCGAACCCACTATGGCACATCACCACTCATAGCAATACCTACTTCAACACTATACATGCGTAACATTACCTTTAAGCTTCCCAAGCCATTGCCAAGTCCTCAAACACGGTAAGTATAGTGTAAACCGGTACTTAGTCTCCAGGCTCCAATCACCAGCCGGTCTACCTGTGTTCAACCAGACCAGTATTGTGTAAACCGATACATAGTTTCTGACCTAGCCCTCCGGCCACGTATCCAGGTCCTTGACACCCCGTCCTCAAGTGCCGCGACAAGTCCCATGTAAACGGTTACAGAATCAGCCGGTCCTCCGATTACATCACCTAGTCCTAATCAGCAACCACTAGCCGTTTTCAACGGCGGCTTCCAGGGCTTACCAACAACTTACTACTAAACCATCACGTCCTGGTCACCAGCTGATGATTATTCAATAATTTTACTATAGCCAATATATAAACAACAATCATATCATCAACACAAATATAAATCGAATTTATCAAGCATCTTGATCAGTTGGTGGCGGCACCGCCGTCCATCTAATCTTTCTTTATATGTCCTTCTCCCCCTAATCATCTCTTTCTCCCTCTCGCAAACTTCACTCGCAAAAAGAAGGCCCGCGGAGCAAAGCGATACATCCACTCTCCAGAAGGCATGGGGCCAGACTGACGAGCATGCGCCGCGCGCAATCTTATAAACGGGGCTTTGTTAAAAATTCTAAATAAATATTATTTCGTTGTCCCTGACACTTTTCTTATTAAATGGAGTAACCAACGAGCCATAGTCTCATAAAGATGACAATCTGAACCATTTACCGCGAAAGCACAACACTAAAACACGCCGTGAATTTTGCAAAACTGCGTAGCTTTCATCAGTAAGTTTAGTTAAACAGAATCCGAAATTTACTAGTTTTGCAATATACAAAAGTTAGATAGTGCAATGTTCTCCCGCAAACCAGCTTTGTTCCGCATAAGATCACCACAGTGTAGGAATAGAGCGACGTACAAGACAACATGTTTCGGCAAACCTCAACAACGGCCGCGAAAGAACTGGCTAGAACTGCATATAAGTATCCAAAACTTGTAAATGTCGACAATACAAAATTTGGCTTATGAGTTGCCTATCATGTACATATAAATATTTTGATCTAAAAGTTTAACAATCACATAGTACATCGAGCCCGAAAACCGCGCAAATCATTGATTTCGCGCCCCTGTGATATAAACGCTGTTAACGCTCCGCGTTTCCCCGCATTCCACAATTATATATATGCTTATGCCAGGTCCTAAGTGCGTACCTACAAAGTTATTTCTTTCCTTAGGATTAGGTATGCATACCTCCCATGTAAAATTTGTGTTAATAGTCAGACTACACTAAACTGTATGTTGTTGTTTACTACAAACCGGCACGGCAGTCAACAAGGTAACGTCTCAAAAAGCTACTAGTTTACAATAATAACATGGTCCCATGCTATGCCAAAGAGATACCAATAATAATAATATACTTGCATGTTGCCAACGGACTTAACCGTAATAAATAGGTACCTACAGCTTGCAAAGATACATTCGTCCGTAGATAAAACACATAATTTATGCAACTACTTGTAATGTACGTTTGTTTGTATGTAGTTACATATTTAGTATCTACGATTTCTACGAATCACATACGAGTACGAGTTAAGGTTTGCCCTAGGTACACGTATAATAAGAAGTATAACGATAAAAATACGTTATTTTAGACCTCGCGTCCAAAGAGTCTTAAGTGCCACAGAATTGTTTGGCGCTTAGTGTTTTTTTTCAAATTCCACAATTTTAAGTTTTTATCCAAAAATGAAACTACAACATATTTTTCTAGTCTACAGAACTAGCTTACGCAATCTTGTACTAATCGATGCAAAATTGCACCGGGTGTTGATAATTTAAAACCTAAAATGCAATAACAAGAATGTTATTTCCCGTGGGTATGGATTCGTACGCTGCCGTATTTGTTTTTGTTTTAGTTAAGTTTATAGGTTCTTATGGTGGTAAGGTAAGCAATACGTTTACTAGATGATGTCTTAAGCTTGTTACTTTGATTTGGACGTCTGTTGTACTTAGGTACCTAGATACTTCCTTTGTTTTTTTTTCAAGTATCTCGCTTTGTAACAACCATGGTCGTAAGTCTTGCACTAACCTTTATCCTCGTCGCCACTTGTAGCACTCCCCTAGGCACTAGGTATTACAGAATCTGGCTCTTTCCCACACCAGTGTTGGGCAGACGTCCGTCACCGACCGTAACCGTCACAGGACTACCCACAACACCCGCGTGGCAGAGACAGCGCCCCAGCTGTCAAATGTATATTGACAGATAGATAAACACTACACATAGTACCTATTGAGTCGATTTTGTTGAGGGAGGTTGATTTGATAGTGATGAAAAACCGGTGATAATGTTATAGTTGATAATGTTATAGTTACCATGGCACATAAAAAATAACAAATTTGAAACTGCGGATTTACCTATAGATATTATGTAATGTTCAATATGCTTACGGTAAGGTAAGCTTCTGCTCGACACCTGGCTTGAAAAATACAAAGGTGTCTAATCAGAGAGACGGTGTCTCAGCGCTACGAGCCTGCGACTTTCAATCTCGGCTCGTACTAATGAGTTTTTCAGAACTTATGTACCGAAATATCAATTGATACTTACCAATCGCTTTTCCGTGAAAGAAACTATCGTGAAGAAGCCGGACTAATCCCGATAACGCTTACCCGCCCTTACGCCACGTATTGGAACTCGACAATTTGCCAATATTGCACCATTATATTGTTTTAATTATTTTAATTAAATTTTAAATGACAATGTACATATATGTAAATATGAACGACAATGTATGTTCAATACAAATAAAGAATATGAATATGAATACCCTCTGGGTTGGAAGGTCAGATGGCAGTCGCTTTCGTAAAACTAGCGCCTATACAAAATCTTGGGATTAGTTGCCAAAGCGGACCCCAGGCTTCCTGAGCCGCGGCATAACGAAAAACCCGGGAAAACGCTAGGAAGAAGGCAACGGTGTCGAATAATTTACAAGTACCTTAATAGTTTAATTTGATATATTATTTCTAAAATATTACCTAGCTAGCTTCTATCACCCACAGTTACACCTTAGTATGTTCAGAAAACCGTGTCGCCAAGATTATATATACCTAGGTGAAAAATGGTTTCCTACATTTATCGTCCCGTGCAACTACCTATGTCTATTATTTTCTTATCCGCCATCGTGACGGTAAAATATCCTTATAATTTACTATTCCTCATGATATGAGAGGAACCGAACAAGCTCGCATGTCATGTTAATTTATAATTTACCTGTCAAGTTTGTGATGTAACAACTTAACCCATGTCAAAAAGATCGCAGTAAAAATAAAAATGTGTCTTTTGTGAGTTTGGACACTCGCAAATAGTGCTGTCGGAGTTGGGTATAATTTATTTCGGAAAGTTAAACTCTAAATCAAAAAAGGTAACAGGAACTTTGTAATAGTAAACGAGGTAGGTAGTATTACAAATATCAAAGAATATATTAAACGAATATTCTTGCTTAGTTTTGATTTGTTCTTTAAACTAAATAATACATTATACCTATAATGCCTGTGAATGGAGAGTTGCAAATTTTAACAAAAACAAAAGGCATCACACCCTTTGAAAACTTAGGTCTAAGGTCATGTAGGTATGTGCATAGTGTACGTCTAGGATTAGTTGTGAGTTCATTCGCAATTTATCTCAGGACGCTCGACTCTGACAGGGGACAAGGACGCATATTTTATGTCTTTCTGTTGTCTTAGAAATGTAATAAAACCAGCCAAGCTCAAAATCATAACAAAATAGCATAGGTATATTATATCTAGACGCGACTGACACAAGTCCATGTGTCAAGTCGCTTTAATGTATGAATATTAAATTCTAACGACTTCTAACAAGATATATAGAAAATGTAGTATGTAGGTACAATAATAATAATAAAATGAAACCTATGCCTGTACTAAGTACAATATTATTATCAATTAATTAAGTAGTGCTTAGTAAAAGGTAAGTAGCAGTACTCTATATATGCAAGGATATCAATGTGTATAGATAATAATGCAGGTATACTTAAATGATGTATTTAGATTTCAAATAGTTTCATCTCTTAATTGCGTATAACATCATCGGAGGTAGTTCTATCTCCCTTTAATTCATTTAGGATTATACCTAACCCGGTGTGGTCTCATGTACGATGTAGGTTACGTTACGGGCTGCGTGGGTATTAGAGATAAGTGCCATTCTCACGAGTCCACGACGTAAGATACGGGCAAGCCATTACTATTATTCCCACAGCGTTAAATGTGAGTAGGAAACAACAGTGTAAATAATCGAGACAACTAGAATATATTAATATGAATTAAATTAAGATTATCTTTCATGGAAGCCTAACCCTTAAACGGAACTGCTAAACATTCTGAACAGAATGTCTTTGATTACTAGATACATCTTTAAAGTTTGGCCACGATCTGCTCTAGCAGAGATAATCATACTGTCTTTTTCTAACGGTAGTATTACCACTTACCACCCCTAAAAGATGGATGGATATAGTTGTTCTTCTACTGTTGCTGCGTTTGTTGGGTGGCCAGACTATAGAATGACCTAATAAATTAATCATTTTAATTTATATGTCATCTCCCAAGGTTCCTAAAAAACAAAGGTAATTTCACTTTTTTCTTAGACTAACAGAGTTTAAAATTTAAAAACGCTAAACCGTGTTGATGCTTTACACGTTCGCCTCATTAAGTGAAAAAATAATTGGCATCCGTCGTACACATATGCCATATTATCTACGGCGTCCTAATCTTGTCATTAGTGACCCTGCTTATGAAGAAAGAGGTTGAAATTCCGGGTGGGTATTGATTTGTGTGTTTATGACAGTATTTCATTCTGATGTATGTTTTTTTAAGCATCTTATTTGTTTATAAGGATGTGTGTACATTATTCGCGTAGTAAAAGTTTTGCTTATTTCATGGCTAGGTCAGACTGTGCGCAAATATTGGTTTTATGTAGGTAGTATATTAATTCATATTAAACTTATTAAATAACATATTTTTGAGTAGTTTTTAACTAAAAGCTAAAAGCGGACAATAACATATAGGATTAGATGCTAATAAGTAAAGCCGCTTCTAGTAAATGTCAGTTAACGTAGCGATACCTCTTACCTTCACCCTCGGATAACGATGTGCTTATGTAGCAAACGAAGGATGTTAAGTCGGGCTTCATCGCAAAGCTCGCCGAGTACTTTATTTGGTTCGCCAGCAAGATTTTACTGTGTCTGCAATTTCCCCAAGTAATTTCCACTTTACGGCCGAGCTCTAGTAAAGGAACTGTAGATCCAACCTTATGAGGAATGTTAACTTCAACATTTCAATTGATTAAATAAATGCTTGTATAAAACAGTCGTTACATATTTTGACAAATAAAAGAAGTATATTTAAAGAGTTTTTTAACATGACTAGGCGAACGTTCCAAATTATTGGGCAATTTGTATAAAACTAGAAATATGTTAGCACACAAATAAAGATGAAAGACTAAGAATGAAATGCAAAAGAGCAAATGGCGATTCCTCGTCAAATTTATAAAAAAATACTAGTAAACTACATTCGTATTCATGTGCATATAAATGCTAATGAATGTATTTTCTTTTTTAGGTAAAGCAACATAATATATTTCAAAGTTCTAATCGTAACTAATAACGTAAGTAAGCTTTTTCAGAAAACGCCGCGCCGTAGTATTTTCTACTTGGAATGCAAGATTTAGACGAACATTGCAATAAATACAATCTCCATTTTATATTCGACTTGGCGGTATCTATTTAAAGCAGCCTAAGGCATTTATGCTGTGTTAGCGAAGTGAGCACTTCTACTGCAACCACTTAGCTAATGAAAAACAGACGTTAAACACGAATAGGGAAATGCAGTTTTAATTCCAGTTTCTTCAGAAAATTAATGAGTTCGACACACTTAAAACAATTGAAATTAAACACTTTGTAGAACATGTTAGGATTTCGAGCCCTTTACAGCACTCGTTTTCACAGGGTGAAGATGGAGTCAATAAATGCGATTAATCCGTTTGTTTAATTTCAATGAACAACAATCGCGGAAACAGAAGACAGTATTACACTTAAAACTATTCACTGGAGTTGTGTTAAATATCTACTGGTTAAATGAAAATGAGGGCAACTAAGTGATTTGAACGCTACGTAAAAAGCAAAACGGGAAAGCAGGATCTTTGGTCGGGTAGATTAGATCTTTGACTAACTTTTCTGACCTCCAGAAAAAAAGCACATCTTTTTATTCGGCTTTTTAAAATTAATTTTGAAAAGTCCTTAAAGTCATAACTTTTACAACTTGAATTTAATTTAATTTAAAAAATATGTGGTCACTAGATTTTGTGGCCGAAAAAGATAGCAAATTCCCAACTTCTTTTACATTTTTCACAGCCTGTAGTTTTTACTAAAAACCTGTGTTGTTTTTAAAACTAATAAAACAAAGCTGGTTGTTATTTAGGCTTATAAAAATCAAATAAGTTGTCAATTGTTTCACATATTTAAATGAACAAGAAATGAGTTTTGATGTCATGATCGAAACTCTCATATCTCTGCTCTTATTTTATTTTGATTAGTATGGAATGCATTGATGGGCCCTGGAGGGAAAGTGCCTTTAATCTTTAAGTTATCTCATTTTACTTAAAAGAAACATTCCCTTATTTAAAGAAAACTTTATTCATTTTTTTTTTATTCACTTCCCGCATCCGGGATGTTATACTAGTAATTACATTAGTCTTAATTTACATTTATCCAAGTACTTTATAGACGCTACGACTACTACTACTTCATCGTTCCTACAATAACCGTTTTATTAGTTTAAGTATATTTTGGCATCGCTGTTATCTATAACAATGATATTGCATGTGCCTTTTTGCCAAATAGCCAAATTGTTCCAGTGAGCCAATTACTTAATGATCACGAAGATAAGGCTTTTACAAGAAATAATGTGTTTTCCCTATTGTTTCTTGTTCTATTTCACGTAATAATGGGTCGTGATGGCTCTAACAATAATTAGCTTACTTGTTCTATTGTCTTACTTTTGGTCCTACAACAATAGAGATAGGTAGTTGATAGGTACATTAGTATCGTGCTTCCATATAATTATTTTCACTGTAGTTACTTATATCGAATCGTCACTGGAGCGCGTACATTAAATAAAAACATAGCAAACACACATTTAAATATATACAGTAAGTGTAACTTACCTAACTACCTACCTCCTACCTTAAATCTAAAGTAGGTCCTTGAGGCATTGTACCTAGGATGCTGGCGGCATTTCCTCGTTGTATCGCAATGCTGATACGTTGTGCGAGGAAGCCACCAGCTCTTTGGTCACCAGTAACATCAACCAGACGTTTCGCGATTTCTACGAAAAACTTGCGTGCGCTGGGACCCCAGGAAATGCCGCCAGCATCCTAGGTACAATGCCTCAAGGACCTATTTTAGTATGTCAAATAATCTTAATTATATTAGGTACTATTGCTAGTAGAGTAGTGCATGTTGTGCCTATAGATAATCTGAATATGAAATCGAATTTACGGAGCCATCGTAAATATTATTAGTTTCAGGTATATTCCTCGTTAATCATTGTTATTAACAATAGGCTAGACGACAAAAAATCTAATTAGTTCGTCTGTTAGATTATTAAAAATAATCGACACGTATTTTTTCTTTTGTTCGTCATATGAAAAAAAATTTCGGAAAAACCATTAGGTACAGTTCTTACCTAATAGTGACGTCATCCACTTTAATGCTCTTCATCTTTTTCAATTTTGGTTATCTTAAAAGTAAAAAAATACGTGTCTTATAATTTTGGATAATCTAACTGACGGACTAAATAGAATACATAATAGTTTTTCAACCACTGCGTCATCCCTATTATCAGTAGATGATAAAATTGTTCTTGGTCGCCCAATTAAATCTCAAATCATATCTAGTGTAAAACCATACAAAACATCCAAAACTTGTTTAATTGTTAACCGTATTTTCATGCAATAAATTCTATATCACTTGGTTAATACTTGGCCGTGCCCTGCAGTTGAATTTAATTTGGATTCGAATTGTGTCAATAGATTTCTTATATTTGGAGATGTTTTATTTGTTCCTTTTTAAGTAAACGGTCGTATCCACTTAGTATTATCTAATCTATAAACATGGCCCAGCGTCCTTATCTCGATCGTCCGCAGGGCTATCTATTTCAAATTGAATCCGACGCAACTGACCTACATGAATGAAACTACAGAGCCGTCAGACTGAAATTATTTTGTACATTCAGAACAGACTAAAGTAGACTGACTGAAGGAATCCTATATCACAGACTGTGATATCGGATCTGCCTTTGAGATTAGATCTTGCTGTCATTCATCAGATGAGAGCTCAGTGTCCAACTAGAAACGTTCTCTTTGTCATGCCGTTAATTGATTAATTCATTCACTATTCATATCATTGCTTCCAATGTGATAATAGATTGAATCTGATGTAATTGAATTTGATTAGCTATCAATGCTTTCAGTTGGCACCCAACTCGTTAGAGGACACAATTGGATAATATTTGATGTGACAGCTTGATTTTTTTAAACCATTAAGTTTAAAAAAATCATATGTAGTACCCTAACCTATGGAAAAGGACAAATTAAAAAACAAAAATATTCTTGTCGTTCTTTTAAAGTGATTTTAGTTGCGGCTTCAAAAATACTGAATAAAGTAAACATTTCTTAATTTTCCTATTACTTATGTAGATTAATAGTTTGATAGTATTTATTGTTCGACCTTGAAAGCTACGCAGCAGATGGCGCTCCACTAGGGGCCGAAACTCGAGCGGTCCGCTTTCCCGGTTTGTTACGGTTTTATTTCAATTCGAGTGTCAAGTTTGGCCGCCCATGGGGATCGCTTACACGTCTTTAGTTTTACTTTGCTACTCCAATAATATTTTATTTATAGGTTTTGCCAGGTTTTTGCATTTTTTACTCCTACTTACTTAAACAAAACAATTGTGAGGTACTCAGAATACTCGTACTTTGTATTTTTCTATTCACACTTACCTTCGAGCAACACAGTGAAGGGGGTCAGTATATCAGTTTCCCCTCTGCCGAAGTACAAGTCCAAATGGGCATAAGCGGGTCTGTGTTGCGACTAGTCTGTTCACAAAAATTTATCGAAGTGTGCAAGATTTCTTTGTGTAGTTGTACCATTTTGTATATGTTAGTGTTATCATTACAGATTGAGAAGTGCGTCTGGGTGCACGTTTCTTCCCGCAAAAAGTGACAGAAAATTTTGTACGAAAAGGTGTAACTTTGACGTCTCCCTTCCAACATGTTGGAAACCCATGCTGGTTAGAGACACTTACTAATTAGCCGTTAAAATTAAAGAGAAAACAGTATCTGAACCCGCAATTATCCTGTCAAGTTTGCATGCTTCAGTGACCCTAGTCATAAGTCCCTATTTCATCGCATTTTAAATCAAATGCTCTTGCATATTTCAGCGAAGAGCCAAATATTTAGACAAATGAGAGAACGAAGCAATTTGCGCTTATAGGCATGAGCACGTACTGGGTTGGGTTTCAAATTTGGTTAGCCAAGATATAAATATTTGGAGTCCCAAATTTTTATCACGATGAGCTACCTCTGCAACAGACAGATGTATCCCCATGAATTCTTTACGAGGGCACATTAACTTTTTTACATGAACCACAAATGCTTCTCCGATGAATATTCGTTCGCGAAAAGGAATTTTGCTTTTACGGTGCTCATAAATTGAACTGTCTACGCTATGTAATATTTGGATACAATAGTTAGCTCTGTTAGCAGAGTTTATAGATACTTCTCGAAAAAGTTTGACGCTCCAGACAAGCTTTAGAGCGTAGTAAGAAAGTACAAAAATAAAATATAAAGGAACTTAAAACGAGCACAGTGACAATACCAGAGGCCAGTTTTATAGCAGTTATAATTTACAAGCGGAAGTAATTTATTTACACATTTTCGTTCAAATCTGCGTGGAATAAAATACACATGACATCTAAATTAGTCTAAAACCGTGTGCAAAGGGTTTACCGAGGGCATTGACGAATCAAAAATTTGTATACGAGCAAAAGAGATACTGAAACATTGGTATGTGTCGCATTAGGTAAACTTAGGTACGTGACGATCGCATTTTTGTGCTTAGGTAAATTTTAACTTTTCGCATCTAAAGAACTTACCTAAAAAAAGGTTCGAAATTGCACTTACACTCCGCCGCCAAGGTAATTGTAAGCAGTTAGTACAGTGTGACAGAAAAAGGTAGAAATTAAAAGTGGCAATATTGTAGTGTCGTTCCGTTTTCTTAAACATCAAAATAGAAGCAGTATACACTAGAGTCCACATATGTTAAGTTTCAGACATTTTGATAGCACAGACTGTAAAAGTGTTAAGCAAACGTCATAATTTCATAGAAGTTTGACGTTTAAAATAACACTTTGGAGCAGAGCCTATCTGGGGAAGTACAGTCGGTGCCCTCACATAAGTATCCACCCCACATATGCAAGCGCGTAGCGCGGGTGGATACTTATGTAAGGGCACCGACTGTACCTCCACCTTACAGAAAACCGCAGTTAAATAACACTAGACCCTACTCATAGTGTTGTGTTTCTGTTGGTGAGTAAGGTCGCCAGAGCTCCAAGAGGATTCGCTGTGTTGACAGCTGAGGACCCACGGAGCAAAGCCTATTTGGCTGTCAACACAGCGAATCCTCCTTTTTTTTAAGGGTCGGCATCGCGCATGTAACACCCCTGGTGTTACATGCGCATGGCCGTATGCTTGTTTGTCACCGCCGTAGTATATAAAAAAAAAACTAAAACCCACGTAGCGCGTAGCGCTCTAGCGCTCTGGCGCTGAATGTATTAAAAGCTCCAATTAACAACATAACATAACATTTAATACCTACCTATGCGATCAAGATCCCAATTTTTTTAGAAAAATAGTAAAACCGGTCAAGAGCATGTCGGGCCATGCTCAGTGTAGGGTTCCGCAGTTCACTGTCCGTCACAATACGCAACCTTAAAAAGTGTTCTAATAGATACCATGCTCAATATGCTTATAATAATTAACAATTCGATGATACTTTCGATCACACCCGGCCCGACCCTATCAACTACGGAAACACAGTGCCATCTCTCGGGCAATTGGGTTACTAATTTACACAAACTAGACGGGTTATGTATGTTGGGTTTTCGGGTCGTAACTTTTGATCGCGTGAATCGATTTGAATAATTTTTTTCTTATTAGAAGGAAGATACGTGCGGGATGATAAATTAATTACTCAAGATAAAAGAAGTGTTTATACAGTTAAATTACAAACTTAATTCCGAAATTATTTTGTACAATTTCTCAAAAACTATTCAACCAATCAAGTTCAAAATAATTTTCCAAGAAAGTTTTTGTTAAGTTCTACTTTTGTAATTTTTTTCATATTTTTTCAACCTTTAGTTCAAAAGTTAGAGAGGGGGACACATTTTTTTAAACTTCTGAAGCGATTATTTCCGAAAAAATTAACTTTATCAAAAACTGGTCTTAGTAAAAC
The DNA here is from genome assembly GCA_949128165.1 of Lathronympha strigana. Taxonomy (NCBI): domain Eukaryota; kingdom Metazoa; phylum Arthropoda; class Insecta; order Lepidoptera; family Tortricidae; genus Lathronympha; species Lathronympha strigana. Next base: position 12,574,872 of record OX421903.1, read on the forward strand.
CTCATTATTTTACAAATACCTATCCAATGATATGCCACACTCTAGGGTTGAAACGAAAAAAAACCCCCCCACTTTACGTGTATGGGAGGAGGTACTCTAAAAAGAAATTATAACCACTTTTTATTTTACCACTTTTTTGGCGTGACCAATATACATATTCGTACAAAATTACAGCTTTCTAGTACTTACAGTCACTGAGATTATCCGCGGACGGACGGACGGACGGACAGACATACAGACAGAGCGAAACTATAAGGGTTCCTAGTTGACTACGGAACCCTAAAAAGGAAAAGTGAAAAATTCATGATCTTCGACCCCGCGACTCTAGTATTCACTTCACGGCCTTCACGGCCATGCCCATCGATGACATCACGAGGTCGTGAATTTTTTCACTTTTTTGCTTTTTGGAAACGTTCGCAGACGTTTCATCTTAAAATAACTGATCAAGGTCTCATTTAAAAACAGATTGGCATTCTTTTTTTTCCATTTATCTGCATGGTCTGCGGTTATTTTCTCTTATTCTTCTGAAATTCTAGGATAAAAGTAAGAAACCTTGAATTTGACTGTTTTTCATAGTTTACTTCCTCAGGTTACATCTTCATCATGCCAAATTTCCTCAGCTGAGTAAAGTCAAACCACGTTATCTATTCCCAGCAAATGAACTGTCAGACTTTAAAGTGTTATTTTAAACGTCAAACTTCTATGAAATTATGGTGTTTACTTAACACTTTCACAGTCTGTACTATCAAAATCTAGGAAACTTAGCATAGACTGACTCTAGGAAAGAAAGGGAAACAGGCGGTCAGATAGGTAGATAGAAATGCTTATGCGCTTTTAATATTAGTTTGGAGGAAGTATTTATTAAATGTATGCAGCTTAAAAAAAAAAGTAAGAAGCTTTTAACCATGTACCTATTCTTGAATTCAAAAAAATAATATAGTACTTGTAATGTTTGAAGAAAAAAATAAAAATTTGTATTTATTTTTTTGAATATTATACATGGCCTGTAATAAGTCATTACGATAAAAAGAGTTTAAAGTTCTTTTTATAATTTTTTTGATGTAGAGGTTTTATGCGAAGTTTTTTAATTTTTTTTTCTAATATTAATAAGTATTTCGAAATTCACTCATGTTTTTGCATGAGTTATGATGAAAAATAGTTTTAAAGTAAGCTGTAATTATCTCCGAAACTAAGCCAAATCTAGATAATTTCCTATGACGCCCACGGCGTATGGTTCGACTCTCTCAAAGCTCAGTTAGTGTATTTACGTTATTAATTTGCAATAAGCCTCATGGCAGCTTTCCCTCTATCTTGTATGTTTTTTGGTAAATGAACATTATGTTTCAATCGAAACAATGGTATTTCCAGGTATGCTAATATCGGGAACAATATCAGAGGGATCGAGAAAACGTCCAACTTCTGTAACTCAGTTACAAACCCGGCCATTCTATTTTCTTCGGATTATATTTTTATAATAATACTTATCTTGTTGAACACATACAAGTTTTCCCAAAGAGTACATACATATGTAATGCAGAGTTTCGGCTTTACGACTACTTTGCCATTAAAGGGGCAAAGTTTATTTTTGCGAACGATATTATTTTGGGATTCGGTATATAACTTTTGATTGTCCCCTTAATATACCTAAATATATGTATGTAGGTACCTATAATACGTATACCTCAGATGTGTAGGGACCGTATATTTTAGTACATTCCGAACATTATTTGTTGAAAACAACTTGTTCTCCCGGCGCCTAACTTTTCCTTTAATTGAGATAAATATTGTCCTTTGCCGTCCGATTGCCGACCTCTCTTGAGACACTGTTTGAGCTCCAACTCCATAACTATAATTGGCTCAGTAGTCATGAAAGGTAAAATGAATGGAGATGAATAGATAATTTATTCTCATCATCAAAACATTACTCGTTAATTTCAGTACTTATTTATTTAAATGCTCTTTAAAAAATAATTGTGTATATTTCCAGTATATTCCTGTAACTAAAAGTGGGTACCTATATATATGATTGTACACAAAAGAAAATAAAAAAGTCTAGTTCCCTTTAACAGATTTATTGTATTATACCTTTTTTTATTAACGTAGATTAACGTAAAAAAATATAGTCGTCACATAACTATATTTTTTACACGTTAATAGAAAATTGTGCTCTTTATAATATTCTAGTATTAAAAGTAATATGATATTGCTATTAATAGGTACAAGAATATGGTAAAGAACACAATTTTCTATTAATGAGTAGTAAAATAGTTGTCACAGTCACAGCCTACAGTTGCCTAGTGGTCTATGTCGTTAGCCGCATAAGCTAAGACCCGGGTTCGATCCCCGGCTTGGCCTCCGATGGACTTGGTCATTTTCTTTAGTATCATGACATTTATTATGTATATGAGTAGTGTCACTAGGTACTTTAATAACACTTAAATCATTTTATTTGGTTCAATCAAATGTTATAGTTGTCACACTTTCTTCTCCGTGTATATTAACATATTATGATGTCTTACCTTATCGACATTTTTTTTTACCTGATCATCAATTCATGATTTTTTTATCTGTCATAGAAAAAGCGAACACAAACCGTTTTGAACACTATGCAAAAACAATTGCCGCTCGACCCCCTCCCCCCCTCCCCCTAATCCTCGCACAACGCTAGAGTTGCCCACGATTACAAATGGCCCTAGGGCACAGTTAATGATATTTAGGATGGTTGGACTTAGGTTTTAGAATGTAACGGGTGATAAAACCTCGATGATAATAGGCTAGCAGCAGCAGAAGCAATAATTCCGGGTGATAAGTGAAGCTTGCCTTCACAATATGACTCCGTAACAAATATTGTAACGACGGAAATCATTAAAATTCATGAATTGCGCTTTTTTATTTTATCACCAAACTTTTTACCTAGTTTTAATAAGTACTTATTACTGGTATAATGAAACCACGTTACACAAAAGGTGTTTATACCATTGTAATAGTAATTACATAATTCCATGAAAGTTTACTTTGTAGGTAGTAAAGTAAACTTTCATATGTCACTTTCATAATTATAGGAATAAATAAGGCTTTATTCAAAGGACTTACATTAAAACACCGCGGCGTATCGCAGGTATTTAATTCTGCCTAACCTGTCCCGAAATTTCCATATCGTCCTAACACGACTGGAATATATTAACGGCGAATATTTTCATGATAATGCCGAATATTAAGGGAAAGGTTAGTGCGAAATATGATATCACTGGCATTTGGAACCACCTATACTGAATAGGCAGATAATTTGTTTTGTGAAAATGCTCTAAGCGGAACCTCCTTACCCTTATCCCGATACTATAATATTTCCCTATAGGGTACATATAGGCTCGATATAGGTTACATATAGGGTTCCCTATAGGCTATATCGGTACATTTTAAAGGGTGGGTACTTTATAAAAAATGTATACACTAAGTATACACTAAATAACAACTGACGCTATATTACTAATTATATGTATAACAACAATATGTTATAATTAGAACGCGTGTAGTAGTTGAAATGTACTAGGTAGGTACTTGTACGGCCAGTTATATAAATACTCTGAACAAAATTAAAATATACATACATACAAACCTCTATAGGTTTGTAATCTTGAGCTTTACGAGGGTCTCAAGGCACGAGAGTTGAACAAACTTTGCCGCTGAGTGTAATACAACATTTTTCCCCTCACTATTGCTAGGGAAATACAGACTACATACGATTATAAATCTTATCCACATGTAAGTTATCTTGGAGAAACCATCAAAAATAAATTTCAAAATTTGTCATAGAGTAGGTACGCTCCTGATACTTAGATATTGCCAACAGCTTACCAAGTGCGGGATAAGACATGATCACATGACCAATTTAAGGTGTGACCTCTGATTGCGCATATTTACTATGGACATATAGGATTCACTTATACTGGACTGTTGGTAAGTGATAGGAATTGGATTACTTTGCCCCACATGTGGATAAAATGCGTTTTTCCACGCTAGTTTTAAAGGACAAAACAGCGCTTTCCGAGCTAGTGAGGGGAAAATGTTATTGTGTGATGCATGAAACGTGGTGTTTGATAGGACAGTAGCTCTACTCTCTGCTAGGAGTAATTATGCAATCAGGCGTTTTTGCACTATACCTATATTGTACCATTTGTTGCCTAACCTATGTTTGTGGCCTATGTTTGTGGTTAGAAGGGTAAAACAAAAAACTATTAAAATAAAAAAAAAACCGTAGACTATTTTGTGAAACGTGAACTTGTAGTTTTGAAACTTATTATCAAACCAACAGTTCATAGAATTTTCTTTGTCATAAAATTAAATCTTATATTATCATTTCTAAGAGGTCCTTAATTATCAACACTATAATAAAAAAAAAAAAAACATAATTATAACTAGATATAAGAAATTTTATTGTTAAATGCAAAAAATGTAATTTAAGGAAATAAAGAGGCTATAATAATAATATTATCATTTCACAGAATGATAAACTCGCATAACGCTTACTTAGTAGAAATGTTATCCATATATTTTTGTTGGAAAGAACATTTCATGTTTCGAAATTCGTATTTCTCACTCGGCTCGCGCGCCGTAAGGTCACAGTTCATCCTAACACTCATCCTCGCTTCGCTCATCGTCGTACCTAAACTGACCTGCCATAGAGTAGAATAGGTAGGGAAGTTTTCTTAGTTATAGGAATTTTGTATTATATATTATTAAATAGTATTTTATATTATTTTGAAAGTCGGTTCTGGCGCTTTGTCGGCCATTGCCGCGGCACGCTCGCTTCGCTCGCTCTGCTCGCTCACTGTAAGGTCACGGTTCAACCTAGCACTCCTCCTTGCTTCGCTCGTAGTCGTACCTAAACTGACCTGCCTTAGAGTAGAATAGGTAGAAATTTATTGAATTGCAACAGTAAAATATATTTCATTGGAGTAAATAGGCGTTGAAACAATAGTTTTGGAAATAAAAATACAAGAAATAACGATTCTATGAAACAGATTATGTGAAAAAAAATTCTATATTTCTGTCTGCGAAACAAGGGAACATCCTTTGAAATAAGCACCAATTTTTTGCAGGATTAAAATAATTCGTTTTTCTTAAAAAACTGCCTTAAGCATGAATAAAGTGCCCCCTAATTGCTAAAAATGGCACCGAAATATGAGCAGTGTCATATTGTTACGCCGGTAATGTAAACAAAACTTTAAATGTGGTTTTTCTTCCCTTTATTTATTTTATTTATCATTATCAGAACTTACTAGAATCGAATCCAACCTGTCGCGGCAAGATTTGGCTGGAACATTCTGGAAACGTCAGGATTACCGCCGACGGGTATATAAGCGGCAGCCATCGGCCGCCAGCCTAACCATGAAGCAGCATGTCGACGAGGTGGTCAAGCGAGCAAAATGCGCGCGAACAAAACTCCGTCCAGTGCTCCACAGCAACCTGTCCCTCCGTACAAAGCTGGGGATCTACAAGACGTACGTCAGATCGAGGCTGACATACGCGGCTCCTGCGTGGTATGCCAGGGTGGCAGAGTCCAACAAAAAGAGACTCAGAGCACAGGAGACACTCAGCCTCAGAACGATAGTAAAGGCCCCACGCTATGTGCGGAACGCGACCATACTCAGAGACTTGAAACATCAAAATCTGGACGACTTCGTCGGACACCTGGCGCAGCGAATGTTCGACAGGGCGGACAGATCAAAACACCAACTTCTTCAGGGCATAGCCCCCCTGCACGCCCGCCCCCCAGACGCCCGCCGGCCACGAGCCCAACCGCGTGAGCTCGTGCCGGCCGCCCAAAACTAACAGACCAACTAAATAAAGGATCACTATCACCAAGCCGCAGATTGGCCAACTTCAAGCCAAGATGGCCAATCACTTGCTAAAGCACAATAGAAAGAATGCCAGCAAATAAAACTGGCTAAACAGACCGACCAGTCGCTACTGGCCGCGACAGATGCCGCCACAATGTGCCCAGCACAGAAATGGCCTCCTCACACCCTGAAAGGGGAGTGTCAGAAGACCAAGGATCGCCAGGAGTAGTTCAATTCTCAATGCGATACAGTACGGATCAAGAGCGAATCGGAGCAAAGTAAAAGTGACGAGTGCGTTAAATTAGTGTGTTCAAGTACTGTGTTTAGTGTCTTGTAATTAGCAATAAAGCCTCAGTTTTAATTAGTGCATTTTTTATAAAGTACCCACCCCTCAAACGTAACAATATGCTCTGCCTGCCATAGGGCAGACTCGCTACGCTCGTGGCTCAATTTTGGAATCTTTCGCTTGCTCGGGTATCAATATAAGCCCGAGAGTTAAACACCCCCCCCCTTGTATAATGATATTGTTATACGATAAAGTGACAAGTGCGCTGAATTTGTCAGTGTTACGTGTGTTCAGGTGCAGTGTTTAGTGTTTTGTAATTAGTTATTTGCTTATGTTCTGTCAAAATATATGGTACAAACATGAAGCTCTGGTACCGAAGTTTGTTTAACCCTCGGACGGAAACAAGAGCGTGGGCAAAACTTTCGTATTTAGGTGCGATTGGGAATTCGAAATTCCCATTTCAATTAAATGGTTCCATTTGAGGTGGTAGGTATATTCCAATCCTTTTGACTCTTTATTGGATTCCTCCTCTTGCCAGTCAAGGGGAACAAAGTATTTCGGGACTCATGTGAAATGTCAAATCAACGCCGACGGAATCTAGTTAGTGTGGTACCACGCGGAATTGATTCAGATTGATCTTGTTTATTTCTAGATTAGCAGTGGGACACATTAGGCTAGAAATAAATAATAATAATAAATAATAAGGTACTTACAAGCTGGGGCAGTAGTCACACTTGCGTAGGTGCGTTCAAAAGTGCATATGCAATTTATTAATGAATTTATTCACTCCCTGTTAATGCAATTTTGAACGCGATATTACTTAGGTACCTACTTGACTATAGCTTAGATCCTGTTTTGTTACCTACTTAATTAACAAAGTATTAATAGTAGCTATCTATACCATGGGCTCATAAAAACTAATATATAATAATAATATAATTTACCTCTTAATTCTCCCTCCCTCTATAATTTATCTCTTTACCTCGTAATCTTGCACAAAATTGATCGTTTAAACAATTTATATCTACTTAACTTGACATGAATAGTCAGTAAAGTTATCTGTTTTAGGGTTCTGTTGATTTACTGAATAAAAGGTAAAAGTGCTGAATTTTATTACAAACATAAGCATATTTCCCTTTTCTTTTCTATTACTGTAAGTACGAGTAATCATTCGGTTTTCGGCCAAATTAGTGCCAGAACGTAATTCGTTATTTGCGGGATACTTACCTATTTACTAAAAATTGGTTGAAAACCGGCCTGATATGTGAAATCGCATCATCAGGGTTACAGGTGGGAATATGAGTATTTATTGCACAGAAAATAAAAAAAACTTCCTCATCCTTCTTAATAGAAGTATATTACGTGAGGGCAAATGAATAACAAACTAACCTGACCTTAAAATCCCGCGGGAATAGGATCAATATCCAATTTGGCGAAAGAAAATAATTTCCCGTTCCCCAGGGTCGACGAACTGCTTATCACGTGCTATCCCGTCCAAAGACGTGCTAGGGTTACTGTTAATCGTAGACTGACTCCTCCAGACCCCGCTATATGAGTTGTCGTTTTAACAACCCATTGTAATTATGCTATTCAATAAAAAAACCGGCCAAGTGCGAGTCGGAATCGTCCACACAAAGGGTTCCGCACAAAGGATGCTCCCCCCACCATCATACTACTATACTAGTGGCACGGAACTCTCAGTGTGTGGCATAAGACGGTTTTCGGATTTTTTCTGTACTTGTTCTACAATCTATTGTTTTTTGCCAAATTTCGTGATTCTAGGTAAACGGGAAGTAAGCTTTTGATTCCCATTGCAAATGTATGGGAAATGCGATATAAACGGCCGTATCTTTTGATTGCGTCGACGTGGAGATTTAGTTTTTTCACAGCTTCAAGGGACCGCAGACTTGTGTATGTGGTATTAATTTCAATTTGCTATCTTTACGCGTTCCCGAGATAAAAGGTCTTGCCAGACAGACGGACGGACGGACGGACGGACGACAAAGTGATCCTATAAGTGTTCCATTTTCCCTTTTGAGGTACGGAACCCGAATAACAGGCGTACCCAACATACGATGCGTTATTGTCACGACATGACCCCATTGTTACATTGTTACCCATTTCCCTAGAGTTGATATATGCGCGGTCAAGACGACTTCTGTATTATTTCCATACTCATTCAATCAGTTTACTTTTAATTACTTATATCCATTATTATTTTATTTCCCAATATCATGGGTTCATCGTTATTTTCACATAGACATGCGATTTACATTGTATTAGTCTTACGTGGTCTTCGCAATGAAATTCGCGTCTCTCCGGAAACACTGTGAGAACAGTCTTAAGCATTTGCAAGTGCATTTGAAATTCGTAAATTAGTCGAATCAGCAATACATAGTGATGGCGTCTTGTCTACGTATTCAATGGAAAAGTGATCTGTGCACTTATCTAAGCACATTGCATATCGTTAGGAGTCTGCAAGGCTACCACGAACATCGGATATTGGCTTTGACGGAAAAACCTCTTTATCATTCCAATAAGCAAGTGTCACGGAGAGGGAGATACAAATTTTCAATCGTTTGATTTTCGTGGTACTACGAGTAGGCCTGAAATAGGAACGTTAACTCCATTGTCCATTGACATTGCATCGTTAGAACTATTCTAGTGGGTGCTTAGCAAAAGTTAACATTAATTAGCTGTCCTAAACATGCATTCCAATTTGACTGTTAAACCAAAAATTTGTACCTATAGCATAATAGAAAACTGTGTGCCATTTTTTAAACATTAGAAAATTTATAGTGTCATGCTTCTTCACAGAGTTACGTATGTATAGTTTTGTAGAAATGATATCCCATATCGGTCTATGGTTCATTTATTGAAAAACCAAAGTGGTACAAAACTGGCACATCCATGTCTTCCTGATTGACTATTAGTATAAAAACCGGCCAAGTACGTGTCGGACCACGCATAAGTGGCGTACCGTGATACGATTAAAAAAATCGGTTTCGGTTTCAAGATTTTTTTTATTTCTCAAAAGAATAATAATTCAATCTTGTTCTTTTTTTAAGCTGGCTCTATAACTGGGGGGTTTTACCCGAATATAATTATACTTATTTCTAGGTCGATCTTGTTTTTTTGGTTGCTTAGAATTTCCTTTGCATCATCTTTAGAGGGGAGACAAAATTTCAACATTCTGTAATTATTCTCCTTACGCTTACCTAGTCTGTAAGTTTGTAGAGGTGCTCCTCTACAAAATTACGCGCGACGCGTGTAGTAGTTGAAATGTACTAGGTAATTACAATACAATACAAATATTCTTTATTGCACTACTCATAGAAAACATATATCACAAGACACAGAAATACAGTAGAGGCAGACAACAGGCGGCCTTATCGCTAAAGAGCGATTTCTTCCAGACAACCTTAGGGTAGCGGAAAACTAGTACTAAAAAAATGCTAGTAGGTAGGTAGTGCAAAAATAATACAGCAATAATACTTATATACATACATAAATAAAAATAAACTATAGACATACAAATACATACTACATACCCATGAAAAAAAAACACGATCAGCATAAAATAAGTGATTAAGGAAGAGACAGATAATAATCTTTTCACATCAGCAGCTCGAAAAGGCTTACTTTGATATGCGAAACCAGTGAGCAAAATGCGATTTTGCTGCGAGCGTGAGGAAAATAAACGTCAGATTGACAATGTTCAGTCAAGACATGCAACTTTTTTATTAAATGGCATCCTGGCCCATTCAGCCAGATGAGGCCAATTTTCTAACAATGAGGACTACCGCGAGTGAATTTGCCGCTAGTGGCGCTAGTGGAACGTGGGTCCTATGTAAAGAGGTTATATGTCATTTTCAGTACATTTCTCATTAGTTTTTAATTTAAGTCGCCAGTGACCATAGGGCTGGCTCATTTCTCGGCCAGAGGTTGGGCATTGCCATCCAGCGGGGGAATGTGGCCAGTGTTATGGGCACCCTCCCGCAGGGAAGCGACTTGGGAGATTTTGTAGGTTAGTTTTGTTATAGTAAATGTATTTAATATAGTTATTTTATTGATGTTTATTTAAGTCGTGCTTATTTCGAAAATATGCACTTTTAGAGGAATCATTACATAGAAATATATTAAATACTAAAAAAATATTACTTTGGCTATAAAATAAGCTTTAAATTGAAAGTGTAAAATAACACAGCCCTAATTTAACGTACATTTAGAGGTTATATAAAATAGTTAGAATTGAATGTACCTCTTTGAACATGGACATTAATGAAAAATAATCAATTCTAATATTGGTTTCGCGCCATACTAACTCATACTAATGGCGCTTGACAAGGACCCACGCAGGAGTGGCGCCGCCTGGTGAGCAAAAATACGGTAGTCCTCATTAGATTATATCGTTCATACAATCACATCAAAGCCAATTTGATTGACCTGTCTGTACGGACATGTCTAGACGGTGCGTTTTGTCGGGCCCGTCCCGTCGTACCCTACTATGCAATACAGGAATAGGCAATGTGAGATGAAGGAAGTGCACGAAGGACGATGGCAGTGACGGCTTGCGATAAATCGTCCCGTGTAATATCATGTTTAAACAGAGCCAGAACCACGTTCAAAAACTCGTACGTTTTCATTTTTAAATATCTCTCACTTTAAAATTTTATGGTTTTTATTTTATATTTATAAGTATAATATTAACCATTTGTTGATTCACGTTTCCTCACGTGTAAATCTGTAGTAAAATAATTTCTACAATTTACCATTTACGTTGTTGTGAACGATATCTAGTATCCGAACGCGATTAAAAATAATAAAGTGTTTCGGCTGTCATCCTCAATTTGAAAATTTCCTCAATAGTTTCTCTTTTGAATTGCTTTAAAGATAAAAGTTATCTGAACTGAAAACTTGAGTGATACTAGTAGTGATAGTGATGAAGCTACGGCAACACCCGAAGAATTGAAAGAAGCGGTCAAAAACGCCGAATTAAGTTTCCTCCCGGCCAAATCGCGGGTAAAGGTAATACTTTGTTGGTTGTTAATAAAGACGCAAATGCCATAAAGATTCATTTGAAATCTAACCTCATGTTCTTAAATTTAGTAAGACGTAATATTTTGTTAATATAATATGTAATTACTTATTCAGTTTAGTAAAAGATACCACTAATTTGTTGATAAGGTACTTTAGAATCATTATGGCATAAGCAACTTATCAACAATCAACAAAGTGGTATCTTTACCCGAAAAACGTCACGTATAAGCAATACTAATGTGTAGTATTCTTAAATTAATAAAGCCTTCCTGTCCGTTCATTTTGGTTTTAATTTATTTTTCTTCCTGCTGAGGTGAAAAGTTGTATGTTCAACTCGAGACCAAAGTTATTTGCATCTCGTGCCTTTGAGTCCTTCACTACGCTCAATATTCTAAATTAGAATCACTCGCTACGCTCGTGATTCTATTATAGAATCTTTCGCTTGCTCAGGACTCAAAATTGGCACTCAGAACAAATACGAACTTTGCTCTCTTGTTGTACAAATAACTATTTCCCCTTACTAGCTCGGACAGCGCTGTTTTGTCCTTTAAAACTAGCGTGGAAAAACGCATTTTATCCACATGTGGGGCAAAGTAATCTAATTCCTATCACTTACCACCAGTCCAGTATAAGTGAGTCCCATAGTAAATATGCGCAATCGGAGGTCACACCTTAAATTGGTAATGTGATCATGTCTTATCCCGCACTTGGTAAGCTGTTGGCAATATCTAAGCACCAGGAGCGTACCTACTCTATGACAAATTTTGAAATTGATTTTTGATGGTTTCTTCAAGATAACTTACTTGTGGCTAAGATTTATAATCGTATTTAGTCTGTATTTTCCTCGCAATAGTGAGGGGAAAAATGTTGTATTACACTCGGCGGCAAAGTTTGTTCAACTCTCGTGCCTTGAGACCCTCGTAAAGCTCAAGATTCCAGTTATTTTGGAGTCTTTTGCTTGCTCGGGTCTCAATATAAGCCCGAGAGTTAAACAACAACTTTGCCCCTTGTATAATAAATAACTATTAAGGAGTTTCCTGAAGGAAGCTAGGGATTGAGCACGCCTTATAACCAGGGGCAATAAATTCCACAGACACACAGCTTGGAAGGTAAAAGAGTTGTTATAGAAGTGTGAGGAAGACGACGGGTCATTAAGAAGCATATTTTGAGCAGATCTGGCCGAACAAAGATAATTAAAACGCGCTTTAAGGTAGCGAGGAGTAGCTGGGATAAAAAATTATACTATACATAAGGGACAACACATGGGAATTACAATACAATACAATACAAATACTCTTTATTGTTCACCAACAAGGAAATAAAAACAATATACATTAAACACTAAAATATAAACACTGGTAGACAACAGGCGGCCTTATCGCTAAGAAGCGATCTCTTCCAGACAACCTTTGGGTAGAGGAGTCAATGGGGAGGAATTACCTACGCCGGAAACGAATAGGTAGCTACTTGAGCTGAGACCTGAAATGGGAAACATGGTCAAATTTACGCAACCCAAATATGAAATGAATAGCGACATTTTGAATACGCTCAACTTTATTAGGTACGGCCAGTTATATAAATACACTGAACAAATTTAAAATATACAAACCTATAGGACAGGCAGAGCATATGAAACTGCTGATGTTTCGGTGCCATTTTTAGCAATCAAGGGGCTGATAACACCTAATTCATGCTTTAAGCAGTTTTTTCAGAAAAACTAATTATTTTAATCCTGCAAAAAAATGGTACTTATTTCAAAGGGAACACTTGTTTCGCAGACAGAAATATCATAGAATTTTCTTTCACATAGGTAATTTGTTTCATAGAATCTTTATTTCTTGTATTTTTATTTCCAAAACTATTGTTTCAACGCCTATTTACTCCAATGAAATATATTTCACACAAACGCAAATCAATGAATTTCTACCTATTCTACTCTAAGGCAGGTCAGTTTAGGTACGACGACGAGCGAAGCAAGGAGGAGTGTTAGGTTGAACCGTGACCTTACAGTGCGCGAGCCGAGCGAGCGAAGCGAGCGTGCCGCAGCAGTGGCCGGCGAAGCGCCAGAACCGACTTCCAAAATAATATAAAATACTATTTAATAATATATAATACTAAATTCCTATAACTTAGAAAACTTCCCTACCTATTCTACTCTATGGCAGGTCATTTTAGGTACGACGATGAGCGAAGCGAGAAGGAGTTTTAGGATGTACCTTACAGCGCGCGAGCCGAGCGAGAAGCAGAAAAAGAGCGTTGATGCGCCACAAGTAGATATTTGACAAATAATTATTTTTTGACATTCAAATATGTAGATGTAAGGGGCGCCCCCCTAAACTTATATTTTTTCGCAACTTATATGCAAAACTAAGTAGCGGCACACAAAGTAAAACTCTAGCTGTAATATCATTATAATATGTAATATTATTATATGTTTTATATTTACTGAGTAAAACCGCTGTGACATACGGACGGACGGACGGACAGACGGCCTGGACGATAGGCCATTTTGCCTACGGAACTCTTAAAACGTACTACTATAAAATCTTAAAATTAAATTAAGTTATTCCTCTCAAACGTGTATGGTTAGATGGGAAGTATTTATTATCCTATGTAGGCATCTATTGATCCTTACGTTATTACATTAAGATTCTATGCCCGAAACGTGAGCCGGATGGAAGCTGGAGAGTTCTTAATAGCTTTGTAATTGAAGGTCTGGTGGCTGAATCAAAAGGAAAGCCCATAGACTCCGTTGGCTCGATCATCTAGAGAGGATAGAAGAAGAAATGTCAAGCAAGCATACCTGGGTCGCCCAGGAGGTCGATGCCCTGTTGGGCGACTTAGGTATCGTTGGAGTGACACGGTATATGCGAATTTGCGTTACTAATTGCAAAAATTTAGTGCAGGACTGGGAAAAATGGCGCACTCTCGTGTCGGAGGCCAAGACCCATTATTTTGGGTCGCTGAACCAACGGAGTAAGTAGTGAGTTACGCTGTATACATACAATTATAAACAACCACTCGGTTGAGTCCTCAGGAAAAAGGGTCCAGCACACAAACTATTGTCTTCAATTACATTTGCTTTATTGTATTATTTCTTACACAATGGACATATTGGCTATATCAAACTATTCCAAATTACATACATTCTATCGCACACACAGACTCAGCCTCCCGCCATTACGCTCTAGCCCCGTCATCGCTTATTGCGCGGGCATACGTTTTAGAAGCCTGCTGCGGCGCGTTTAAGCAGCCTAATACAACACTTGCAATATTATATGACTAGTAAATTTGAATAACATGTAGTGGTTAATTAAATAGTTAACACAATATACATAACTAAGTATTAGTCGCTATATGCGATTCACCTCGTCTCTGTCCTAATTTTAACTGCTAAGATCGAAAGTCTCTCCAATCACCTGTATTGTTCCACAGTCACGTTCTAGGTGTTTTCGCTTTAACCACAGAATAAATAATAGTACAAGCAATTTTCATCTATAAGACTCAACTTAATAAAGGCTCAATATAATGGAATTAATTCAATTGGCACCGTTACTCCTGTGGTCTGCTAATTAAGAGAAAAAAGGAGACTTTAATTACAAATACAAAATCATTACGATTGATTAGGTACGATTGTTTTTTAAGTTATTGTGCTTAAAATACTTAAATATTTAACAATATAAATTATATACTATTAAAGTATGGCTTTAATTAAACAATTACAATGACGCGGCATAAATGCATGAAAAAAATAAAAAAATTAGACTTTATTTGAATGTTGTTGATCTATGAAATGTCAAACTACCAATAAAACCCTTATGCGTTTTAATTTAATATTCCAAGTTTTTGAGATTAAAACTTTTATTGTACAGGACATGCCACGATATCACCTTTTTAGGGTTCCGTAGCCAAAATGGCAAAAACGGAACCCTTATAGTTTCGTCATGTCCGTCTGTCCGTCTGTCCGTCTGTCCGTCTGTCCGTCTGTCACAGCCGATTTACTCGGAAACTATAAGTACTACAGTGATGAAATTTGATGGGAATATGTGTTGTATGAACCGCTACAAAATTATGACACTAAATAGTAAAAAAAAGAATTGGGGGTGGGGCCCCCCATACATGTAACTGAGGGATGAAAATTTTTTTTTCGATGTACATACCCGTGTGGGGTATCAATGGAAAGGTCTTTTAAAATGATATAAAGTTTTCTAAAAAACATTTTTCTTAAAGTGAACGGTTTTTGAGATATCAGCTCTCAAAGTCGTAAAAAGTATGTCCCCCCCCCTCTATTTTTATAACTACGGGGTATAAAATTCTAAAAAAAATAGAGGTGATGCATGCTAATTAACTCTTTCAACGATTTTTGGTTTGATCAAAGTATCTCTTATAGTTTTTGAGATAGGTTGATTTAACTGTAATTTTGGTTAAGTTATTGTGCTTACACTGAAAACGATGGCTGAACCTTATAAGTTTAGGCTCCATTCACCAGGTGTATAAATTGACATAATAAGTTTATTATATTTGCTGCTACGGAACCCTTTGTGCGCGAGCCCGACTCGCACTTGGCCGGTTTTTTCATTTAAAAATGCATGTTTTAGTTTCTGTGTCCATTCATTCTGTTAATGAAACCGAGTTCGCATAATCGGACGTCGCAACCAATACCGTTTGTATGTAGCTCGGAGCTATAGCTCGGAAAACGCTCGTGCTTAGAAATGATACAAAAAAATCAAAACTAACAATGACTAAAAGTGCCGAAACATTTTTACTAAATTATGATGTTGTTTTGTAATTTTTATTAACTAACACTTCAAAAGTACCTACTTACTTTCTAACGCTGTTAGTCCACGAATAGCCCTAGTTATCAAAAAAACACCAAATTAATCGGAGCTCGGAGCGTACTACCGTATTTAGCTACGAGCCAAAGTTCCATTAAAGTGTTAAGCCACAAAGAAATATAAAAATAAAAATTATTTATTTATTGTGTTTCTCTTTTTTATTTTATATTTCTCGAGCACAAACGAGACTTTTCGCCTGTATTTCAAAGTATTTTTTCTGGAATTCTATTCTGGGAATGACTTTTCGGCTCTGGATTTCTACCAACATCTATGCCATCTATTGCCAATTCAATGGTAAAAACATTCGAGTATAACAGTTATTTTGAAATCGAAAAAGCTTATGTTCACTGGTTCGGTGACCATAAGCTTTTCAAACAGTCAGTGCAACTGGATGGTACGACCAAATTGGCAAATCACTATTCACCCAGGTCCATAATGTGTCAGGGTCAGGGCACAACGTAACTACGTTAAAATTAATTCCATCAATAATATTGAAATTGTTCAAGTAATTATTTAATGTTCTTAAAGTATAATTGTAAAGCAGGAATCACATAGGTAATTTATTATTTGTAATAAATGTTTTGATACTTACATGTTTTTTTAAAGTAGGTACACTAATATTATATAAATTATAAATTGATATATATTAGGTACATCTCTTTCAATGTATTATTGATTTGCATAATTTGCCAAAGGTCCAAGTTTCAAAGTAAAAGCACTCTTAGTCTCTAAACTAAATACTTACACTCAGTCTCTAAGTAGCACATAAGAAGTAAAACAAGCAACTCGTTTGAGACGCTACAACTTAGCTACCAAACACCCTGTAAACGAAAGCGTAGATTTAATTTAATTAAACAGAAATATAACATAAAAGTTGCTTTCAATCAGTAGAATTTATTCATAAAATCCCTTTTTTTTTCCACAAGCACCAGTTTTCAAATGTTAGAATAATTTAACATTTACATTTTACATATTTGTAGATGAATTCAAATTAGCTCTTCAAGATTTCAATTACCAACGTTGTATTATACTTCATGTAGATTTATATTTAACAAAACATGATATATTAACTCTGCCGTGTATGTATATTCTCAAGACAGCAGTTTTTGTAAAAAAATATCCGGGTTTATTAAAAAAAAAAACAGCTGATGTACCTATACCAGAGAGACACAAGATATCCAAACAAACTTGTATTAGACTTCATTCCCAATACTAACCTATTTATGAAAAGTAGTTATTACACGTGTATGAGAATATTTAATACCCTTCGGGAAAATATAAAAAATCTGCCTCTTAATGCATTTCAATCACACCTTCACTGATGGCTTTTAACTCAGATATTTTACATCGTAAATGACCCGCTCGTCGTGTGATGTTATAAGTAGACAGTTTAGTTTTAAATAAATAATATGATATTTATACCTAATAGTGCTACTTTCTTACTAATTTTATGTTAATATTTGCATTCTTAACCGGCAAAATATGTTATTGTACTTACTTACTTACTTACTCCGCTGGCTCAGCGACCCAAAGTGAGTCTTGGCCTCCGACACCAGAGTGCGCCATTTTTCCGGTCCTGCGCTAGCTATTGCCGATTGGTAACTTGGAGTTCGCGCAGATCCGCGTCGACCATGTCACCCCATCGATACCGAGGGCGGCCAACGGGGCGTCGACCTCCCGGGCGACCGAGGTATGCTTGTTTGGCCTTGCGATCTTCCTCCATCCTCTCCAGGTGACCGAGCTACCGGAGTCTGTGGACGCCTTTGTTTCTCCTATGATATTAGGCTCAGCTACCAGATCTTCAATTTCTTGGTTTTTTAGAGCTCTCCAGCTTCCATCCGGATGTCGCTTTGGACCAAGGATCTTCCGAAGAATCTTCCGTTGAGTGACTAGCAGCAAGTTCTCTTCCTTAAGTGTCAGTGTCCACGCTTCGCATCCGTACATTAGTATTGGTTGCAGTGCGGTTTTATAAATGCGTATTTTGGTGGATTTTCTTAGAAGTTTGGACACTAACACTTTATGAAGTGCAGCAGTGCATCTCAAGGTGTTCTGAACTCGGACGATGATCTCCTCATCACGGGTGTTGGTGTTTGTGATGGTGCAGCCCAGGTACCTAAATTTTACCACACCTTTGTACGTTATATCTCCAGCATGTAGGTCTTGCGGTCTGTTGCGGGTATTTATGTAGCGTTTCATGTGGAGATACTCTGTTTTTTCGTGGGATATCCTTAGGCCGACCTTCACAGCTTCATCTGCCAGGACATCTACCGCCTCACGCACCTCGTCTGTAGATGACCCTATTAGCGCCAGATCATCTGCGTACCCTATCACCTTGTGCTTTCCACCTAGTTCTAGTCCTCCTTCCAGCGCTAAAACCTTCCTTAGGACATACTCCAAGACTAAGTTAAAAAGCATAGGCGACAAGGCATCACCCTGTTTCAGTCCCGTAACTACTGAGAAGTCGTCAGTGATGTTATTGTACTGAGATATATTTCGAACACTACTATCGGAAGTAATTGAAACGTATAAAACTCTAAGCATAATGAAATGAGGGATTGCGCGGCGAAGAATGAATATATTATTTATAAACTAATGTACCTATTTCATATTGACTTCTGAACTTGAAAACTCATTTAATAATAGCCATACTGCGAGCGTGATCGGGACCTTCGGTCTTGGCATGGCTCAGAACTGGCTTAATTTTAGCTAGTTTTAAGGGTTTTAGAGGTAGATTCCGTTTTGTTTTATAGCTTTTTTTTAACACGCTTTTATTAGCTTCACCTGTAACTAACTATGTATGTAAGAAAATCTTGGAATCTTGATTTGACCCACTTCCCGGTCTCCGATTATGATGAAATTTTGCACACGCTCTGAGTTCTGATGACAATACATGACTAGCTAAGAAACTAGCGTGTTTTTTTAGTTTTTTAAACTTTTATTATTTTACCAGGGATCTGAAATTTTATGTTTTTTTAGAATAAGTCTATACCTCTCTAGTCTACTCTACTAGTCTAGTCTACTTATAACTAGTATGTCAGAAACACATAATTACTTGATTAGGCATATACGACCACTTTGGCTGTTTAAGTAACGAATTCAAGAAGATTAATCTTCACTACATAGTATAAAACAAAGTCGATTCCCGCTGTCTGTATGTATGTAAGTATGTATGCTCAAATTTTTAAAACTACGCAACGGATTTTGATGCAGTTTTTTTAATAGATAGAGTGATTCAAGAGGAAGGTTTATATGTAATAATAACCCGTGCAAAGCCGGGGCGGGTCGCTAGTCAAAAATAAACTATTTTTTAAGTGGTGTCGGATACGACGACTAATAAGCTTAGGTCTACGTATAACATTACAACAACGGACGTATTACGTACAACATTATATTAATAGACCGCTGTTGTCTTTAAGCCCGGGCCGAGTACAGAAAATGAAACGTCAACAACACGCGCTGAGATTAACGTGTCAAATAAGAACACGTTGCTTTAGCCGTAGGCTGCAGCCTGATATAATTTAGTCTAAGTAGCTTTAGGAAAATTATGTAAAATCATACCAGTATTACCTACTTCTAATTTTAAATCCAATTATCGTTTTTTTATCCGCAAAGTGCCAATGTACTGGGCTACAAGTAAAAGAACAATGTTATTTATTCTAAAGATAGGTTTTAATAAAGTTAGGCCGTCCGCGAAAGAAAAGCGCTTAGATGACCTACTGTATTTATCGCAATGGTATTTGTTCGATTTCCCCAGCAAGCTAGAGAGTGAACGTTGATCGACGTAGGAAATGGGTTAATTCCTTGTACCTACCTATTTTATTGCATAAGGAATTATGTTTCCGAATTCCTGCTTACATGTTACCCATGTACCTATACATTTTTGCCGTATTCATTTTTGAACGAACGAACCAACATTGAGCATAACGTAGATGACAAATCAAAAGTAAGTAGTACTTTACAGCCCGCCTGATGGAAAGCGGTAACCTTGATCTACGGTTGTTTGCAGCACCGGAGTTCTCCACCCCACCACCCCTATACCACCAGACCTAAAAAAATTGCACACTTATTTCACAAACAACCTTAGTATAGTTAGTCTTTAAAAAAAAGGCTGTTTATTCCACAATCGGAGAGCTTACGGAAGGATGTTCATCAACTTAGTGCAATCATTTCTCACTTCGTCAATATTTTAACACAATTACCCTCTATATTATTACAGAGTAGGCAATTTTCTAACCTAAAATGAATTTCCATCGTGAAATTTGCGCGTTTCCTGTAAATGATGGCTCTATAAAAGTTTTAATTGTCGATCGTGTTCAAAATCGCGTAATAAACAACTAATATAACGTTTTTTTTTAATTTACAGGAGGCCATTTAAAGGAAAAAATGTACTAATAAAGTAGGTACTTACACTTTTTCCTTGTAATAATTTCTCTCGTTTTATAATATAATATTTGTTACATTCACGTTATATCAGCTTCGCAATATCATATTTGTTACGTTTTAGATTCTGCATTAATTGATGAAAT
Organism: Lathronympha strigana; assembly: GCA_949128165.1. Taxonomy (NCBI): domain Eukaryota; kingdom Metazoa; phylum Arthropoda; class Insecta; order Lepidoptera; family Tortricidae; genus Lathronympha; species Lathronympha strigana. The sequence goes on from OX421903.1 coordinate 12,595,399, forward strand.
AAAATATTGTCTTCTGTTTTCGCGGTTGTTTTTCATTGGAATTAAACACTTCAGAACGGATTAATCGCGTTTATTAACATCAAGACCCTACGTTTTGAGCCCTTCACATCACTAGTTTTCACCGTGTTAAGATGATGACAGTCATCATCTTAACCCTGTGAAAACGAGTGTTTCGATGATGAAATAAACTTGTAGCCTGTCGAGTATGCATGTAAATTTTCAGCTGACAAAGTAAAGCAGTGCCAATTACTATGCAAATAGTTGGAAACACAGTAGCTTTTCGACTGTCCTGCCCATATTTAACACGAAACACTTAATTTATAGCTTGTAGCTAAACTTTATTGTACACGGCACCGTTTAATATTCTAAGCAAACTTAATCCACGAATACTAACAGTTGGAGTTGGCTTTAGTAAGTAAGTTCGGATGTAAGGCATCCGAACGAAGCATACTGTTTCCTATACAATATTAAAGCGCGCTGGTATTTGTACAGTAGGCAGCAAAATGTAAATTGCATGCTTTGAACAAAATTTAGGTACATACCTTGCAAGATTTTACAGTAAGAGTCTGCTATTTTTGGAGTATAAGCGAAGGGGTCACTGTTATATATCTTGTAGCTAGAACCTTAGGGGAATGTGTTGGATTCGTTCACCAGGAGGTTTCGTACAGTGGTCGTATCTCGGCTACCCTACATGCTAAAGGGTTGATACTTGTATATGTATACCAGCCGGGCACTTTTACGCATAGCCTACCCTCCAAAAATGATTGTAGTGCACTGGCTGTCTTTGCGAGAAAGAGTCAATATCTGTTTTTTCCACTCCAGCACTTGTACTCGTATCTGTCAATTACATGACTGACAGCGATGCTAAAAAAGTATACATTATAACGGTATCTATGGTATTCCATAAGAACACTGCTCCTATGGATTTTCATACAATATATGAGCCCTGTTGTCGCTATTTTAGCCGTCGTAGAAAAACTAGCGTATGCAACAGTTCATAATTGGTTCTTAAGAGTCCGGTTATATGTTCAAATACGCGCGAGATACGACTTTTGCACAATTACGCGCGAAAATAACCATTGACACTTTATTCTAATAAATAGGCATGCCCAAGTATTCCAACCATACAAGGAGCTACTCAGCCACCCAATATCTCGATATCCACTACTTACACGTTTCTCAATACTCTCAGTCTCTCATTTTTGTAAATATTGTCAGAGCGCGGAGCGACATGACCTCTCTCTGCGAGCCCCTGGAGGCGACTGAACCCAATGTCTTAACGTCGCTGATTTTATACCCCTAAACAGAGCAATCTCAAGTGGAGTTTAAGACAAAAAACAGTAGATAGAGTATAAAATAAAGTAAAAAATATCCATTTATGTAAAAAAAGTTACTGTTTAGCCAGAAAACTTGGCTAATGTTCGTGTATTTCTACAAAAAGTTACCAAATTTTAAAAATTCTTACTCAGTAGTTTTGTGTGAAAATGTGTAAAGGTGTTTCATTTATTCCGTAGAAGACTATATACTGAACAAGAAAAAAAATGTTTTATTATGGTTAAATAGCAATAAGGTTGAAAACTAGATTGATGTTCGAAGCTCACTCCTCAAAAAATGATAAAACAGCTGTTAGAAAATGGTGGGTAGGCTCTTAACAGCCCGGTATATAAATTTGTCCGATTCAGCTCAACTTTTTGCCAAGAGTTTTCATACTTGCAAAAACATTTGTACATGTTTTAATACAAAAATAAAAGATAATTTCAATTTGAGTTGAATAAATGAAATTTTTAAATTTTTTGTCAGTTTTTGAAATATCCACCATTTTCTAACAGCTGTTTTACCATTTTTTGATGAGCGAGCTCCAAACATCTATCTAGTTTTGGACCTTATTGCTAGTGAATCATAATTAAACATTTTTTTTCTTAAACTCCACTTCAAGTCGCTCTGTTTAGATCTAATCTTAGACGTTTTGTCATTGGCTTCAGACGCCTTCGGGGGCTCGCAGAGATTTGTATATTTGTTTTTTCCCTTACAAGTGTGATGAAAAACATTGTATGCATCACGGTCGGTAAGAGTATTACAAACTCGAGTCATTAAAAGCCCTCCGCCTGCTGCGTCGGGCTTCTAACAAACTCTCGTTAGTAAACCTGTACTTACCTCCCCAGATGCACAATGTACTCGTACTTATGTAGTACTTTCTCGTCATTGGCCATGCCAATAATTTACTTTTACCTATGTCAAGGTATAACGCGCACTAAATCTTTCGTTAACCTATGATGTTTTTCATAATAAAACAATTTAATGACTCGTTAAACTTCGTCGTTAAACTTTGAGTATGATTGTTTCGTAATTGTTGTTGAAATTTGTAACTTTTGTACAATACACAATAATATTTCAATTAATAGAAGTTATTTATAATCAAATCTAAAATCTGTTGTCATTTTCGACTAAATGAAAAAAAAAACCCAGCAATATCTCGAAATCCATAAGCGACAATACCTACTAGGTACCTTCGGCGTGAAAACAGCACATAAAAAACACAAGTTTGAAATTAATATGTTTCCTTGTAAAAAAGCCCAAGTGAAGCCGATCGTTGTAAAATAAATAACAAACTAGGTTTTCAAACTGTAAGTACATGTAATGGCTATGGAAAAGGATATCTCGAGGTTCACAGTTCGTAATTTGTTAAAAGATTTATTTTTAGTTCGCGAAAATATCACGACGAAAGGAGAGAGTATAAGTATTTCGTTTTGTGTGGCATTATACCTACGTCCCAAATGGGGTGAAATAATTTGTTTGGTTTTAACACCCGCCCGTCCCTTAAAGGATGGCTCAGACTAGATCGGGACAAAGCGGGACGGGGCGGTACGGGACGATCTGACAATTTCAGAAAGAGTCACATGATATCTCGGAGCCATCGGAGGTCAAGTGAAGATTTCTATAGTAACTGACAGATTGGCCCGGCCATGTCACGTCCCGGGCCGTTCTAGTGTGTCATCCTTAAACATGTAATCATCTTCAAACATGTAAAATGTTGATTATAAATTGAAAATATTGCAATATTTTCTAGTATTTATCGAACGAAAAGCTGTATAAATTATTTAAGGAAAATCACGGTGGATTCTCTTCTCAATCAGAGAAAACAACAAGCTAAAGTTAAAATAATGCAACTAAAAAACATAGCTTACTCGTAACACATTAAGGGCCTGCGAGTGCTACCGCGTTACGCTCGAAACCGATTTCATGCTTCTCACGGTATGTAGCGAAATGCACCTACGAACAGTGAACCCGACAGTCCCGTTGGCGCTTTATGTGTTCAATAATGTTTATACATAGGGTAGGGGAACCAATAAATGAACGATTAAGCGACTTACCTCACTTTGGTATTTTTTTACGTATGTTGTAACCAATTTTCACTAAGATTTATTTTTTTATACTATACTACATATAGTCTAGTTTAGATTAAACTATTCCAAACCCTCTTTAAACTATCCAATATTTTTATAAAAATGATTATGTTCCGAAATGGCCCATTTTCCCCAGAACATGAACAAAGTGCCCTAACTCTGAACATTTTTACCCCGAAAGATGAACCAGTAAAAATGCAAAAGGGAGTACCCTAATTATGAACAGCTGGGCACCAATAGATGAACAGTAGTATAGAAAGACGAATAAATTTAGTTCGTTCAAGTTTTGGGCACGATGTTGATGAAATGAACTAAGAAAAGTAACACAATCGTTCATGTATTGGAATGCAGCCCAATAGATGAACTAGTAAATTCTCTTAGTTCATGTTTTAGGTATAGTTTAATCCAGTGAACAGTCCCGTTTCCATACTAAAATATGCCCCGTAATAATTGAGTTAAACAAGGAAAGTTCCGTTCATCTTTTAGTCAAAAAATCAAGGAACAGCAAACTAGAAATTTAAGATATAAATGGAGTATCTACCGTTACCGTTAGGATTTATATAAGTATTTCAAAAACTAACATTTACCCAAAAGTTGAACGCTGTTCAGCTATTGGATAAATCACACAATATTGGAACCATAACTTGAACAGTTAATATTTAATAAAATAAGTTAAATTATGACTTTATTAATAACGTAAAGGGTAGCGGGATTAGTCTAGAATCGTTACCAAGCAAAAGCATGTCAGTAGAAACATTATTCAATTTTATACGAATTTATTTCCTTAAATTTTGAAGCGCCATTCTTAATAAGAATTCCATACAAACGGCGATTTCGGCGCGAGGCATATTTTCGGTGAGCTCTCACAACCACATACACTGATCTATTATTTAAAAGTTTAAAGTTATATGAAGGGAAAATGTTAAAGTTTTAGTAAAAAATATTCCTAAGGTTGTAAAGTACGTCAGGATTTAATTATTGGGATTTTTAGGAACAACGTTCATCTATTGGGGGTTGTTCATCTTTTGGATCCTCTACCCTATGTGTAAAGCAGAGGATTGATACTAGCCGTGTGCAATAGTTGTGTATCAGTCTGTACCCGGTACGACTTAACAAATAACAGTGAACGAGAAAGTGCGGCAAGGTCGTTGAAGTTAGGCTTCATAACATTCAGGTCCCCTGAGCACAGCCTGGCTCACAATTATTGTAATTTGTAGTCTTAAACTAGGTATGTTGCGTGTTACGTGTTTTTCTGCGATTTCTGTACGAGTGGAAAGCGTGTGTCGTTGAACAAATTATTGAAATACACAATATAGATAAACTTTTGCATCTTTTCGATGATATTTGAAATGTAAAAATGGTCCTTTGCAATTTTAAAGCACAAACTGAATTATTTATTATCTTTATAATAAATGTATAAATCTTTTTTTTTATAGTCACACTAGGAACTAAATATACATTATAAATTGTAAGCGATATCATAATATACTACAAAAATGTGAATATAGGCAAAAACAATTAGATCAATAAAAAGCATTTCCAAGAATGAATTCCCAGCAAGCTGGGTATCGTTTTAATAAATACCTACATTAGGTCCTGACGTGGCAAACGAGTTTGCACAATTCTAGAAGTTGAGCTTGACTTTTGAGAGCCAAGTAACTGACAAATTTTTGGGTCATGTTTCAGTTTTTTGCGTCTAGCTCGAAAATGGCACGTCGGACGGAAAAGACATTCAGGTATTAAAGAAGGTTTAATTGTACGTTGAATGAGTATTTTAAACTTCAAATTTGATTTATTTGTACAGCCAAAATAAATAACTAAAATAAATCAATATTATAGGACATTCTTACACAAATTGACCAAGTCCCGCAGTAAGCTCAAGAAGGCTTGCGTTCGGGTACTCAGACAACGATATATATAATATACAAATACACAATTACATAGAAAACATCCATGACTCAGGAACAAGTATCTGTGTTCATCACACAAATAAATGCTCTTACAGGGATTCGAACCCAGGACCATCGGCTTAGCAAGCAGGGTCATTACACTACGCCAACCGGCCGGCCTAAGATAAAACAAAACCGCGTCACACTTTTTTAGACTTCCGTCCAACGTACCATTTTAGAACTAGACGCAAAAACCTAAATGACCCGAAATTTGACAATTACTTCAGTCTCAAAAGCCAAGTTCAACTCTTGGAATTGTGCAAAGTCGGTTGACACGTATATAGGACCTAATTAAGGTAAACGATATCTACTATCTAGCTTGCTGGGAATGCGATCCTGGAAATTATCAAATTTCCTTGGCCTACCAAGGCCCCCAGTGACATCTCTTTCAATTTATTACAATTTGCAAGCGAATTCTAGATAAAATTCCGCCGGTAACAGTATTTTGTCTATAAGCAAAAACATGGCAAACCTGGATTCTTCTTTTTCTCAGTAGTTCCTCGTTGCTGAGGGTTGAGGGTTGGGGTGAGGGGGGTTGCTGACTGCCGTTCACGGTTTTTTGATGTCCCGTCTTAGGCTAGAAATGTATGGCGGAAGGCGGACAAAAATCCTGTGCCATTTCTAGGCCAGCCAGAGCTAATGCTAAGGCCTCAACAGGATCCAGCACATCTTGTTGAGGCTTTTATTAGCTGTATCAGCCGACTTGGCGCTCTTCTCCTACTTGTCTTCCCTTCTAGCTGACCAGCCATCCAGATGGATGGCCAGGTTGGCCAACCATCATCAACATTTCCAGGCCATCTTCGTACCTAGCCTGATGTCCGAAGAAGTGAAGTATGCGCTGAGTCATAAAATGCTAGTGAGGCTGGTTCGTATTCCGAGCTGGTTCAGGATTGATTCGTTAGTACGGCGGGCTGTTCACTTTTTTGGCTGTCCGTGGTTTTTTTTAAATCTATTTATGAATTGTAGAGACCTAGCGGTCCTACATGGTAATTTTGACAAATGTTCAATTTTAATTATGATTAAATACGTACCAAGTCATAAAAAAGTGACATAAAGAAAGATGGAGAACATTAGAGTCCGCATAAATGCACTTTGGTTTACCTAAACGTAAAATACTTGGATATGACTAATCATTGGTCCAGTTAAGTGTCTCGCTGGAATAAGGTCACACTATTCTCAGTTCCCAATACACTATTGTTAAACTTTCATACAAAACCCTCTAATTTCGAAGCTTTTATCAGTTTGAGCGGTTGTGAAATACCAAATTAAATTGTTTCCAATGCGAGCCATTTGAAATGAAACTTTGTTATGCCGAGCCTGACAAAGAGATTTCGTGAAACCAAATTCTGGCTCTAGCGTGACTTGAAAATTTAATGGCGCCGTCCTTAATACAAAGGTTAACAAATACCTAATAATGTCATGTTTTTAGTGTACGGAGAATTGTAGTGTTTTTCGGGAAATATCCTTTAAAGGGATTAATGTATCTATCAGTTACAGGTAGGCGGGGTACCTTATGACGACTTTTACACGAGGGCAAACTTGCGGGCAAAGACTAAAAGTTATAGTATTGGTGACTATTATGTATGACTGTCGCAAATTCATAGTGAAGAGAGCTGAAGTTCACGTGTGCGCTACTGCTACACGTGTGGAATGTAAATCAGATCGCTTCTTGGGGGAAACTGACTGTATTTAATTTTATTGATGCTATGCAGAGTCTGCATACTGGAGACAAGAATTCAAATTTAATTTAAATTTAATCTGGTAGCTAATGCGCCATGCTTGCTCACATTTAATTAGGTATGCCTTAAACGGAACGGCTTAAGGTAATTTTAATAAAGTCGTACATGCAAGGTGAAATGATTTGTTAATTTTTTTAATTTATTTATTTTTGTTAAGAAAACATGTTTTTTCTACGGAAATCAACGATTTTTTACGAGTTTTCCGTTTTTGAGATATGCCACCATGAATACTATAAGTACAAGTACCAAACAATCTGTCGTCGGTTCATAAATCTTTTATCTTTACTTGTCAGATGCAGATTTTGAAAGAATATATAACTATAATTTTTTTCAAAATCTGGATTTTTAATGATTTTTTCAAACTTGGTCTAAAAAGCACATTCTTCGATATTCTAAAGAAGTTTATGCTGTTATATATGTAAAATTTACATTTAACTATTCCTATTTGAAGTCTTAATAATCTAAGAGAGATTTTAAATTTAAACTTAAGGATGACTCACAATAGTCCGTTCCATTCCGATCCGATACAGGACGATCTGTCAGTTTCTATAAAAAAAGTCACGTGACGTCCGAGGGCTCCTAGCTATCACGTGATACTCTAAAGAAACTGACAGATCGTCCCGTATCGGATCGGAACGGAACGGACTATTTTATTGGTGCAAAAGTAATGAACAAAAAAAATTGTTAATTCTGTCAAAAATAGCTAAAGTTTGATGCCGTATATCTCTAAAACAGTTAATATTTATGTAAATATAATAATCTAATATTCTTGAGGCCGTCAGAGTTAATCTAATAAACATTTAAAAATAACTCGAAAATTGAGAGATACCGATCGAAGGTCATTGGGACCAGGAAAGGCCTTAAGTACGACCTAAATTGTACAGTTTTTTTATAGTTTCAAAATATTTTCCCATTTTTTCCTTTACGTTTGTCAAACAGATATTTTAACTATGCCCTTAAACATGCTTAAACTGCTTTTTTCTACTCGCCTACTTTAATCTGTCAATTACGAGTAGGTACATAGACAAAACTATAAGCTCATACTTTTCGATATTAGACAGTCCAACTCAACTATAATATCTCATTTCGATACGCTGTAGGCAACTATAATATGTAGAATTTCATACAAATTCTATACTTATTTGCGTGCCGCCTGCGCCTGTGCCAAGCGCGCGCCCCGCGCCTGCGCCGACCGCGCCCCCCGCGACTGCCCCGACCGCGCCCCCCGCGCGCAATTACATCTTTTTGTGTTACATCCGTGTTCAAGTCAATGAAATTGAATAAAATTGTTCCACCATAGATGATGATGATGATGACTCGTAGAAAAAGTATTGTATACAATCGTAACATAATTAAGTTTTTCAATCTCGTACCTTACTTAGGCCACTCAGCAAGCTTCGTGGCCTAAACACGGTACTCGACTTAAAAACTCTTCATTATATCACGGTTGTATAAAATACTATTGTTACAGTCTGTAAGCATTTGAAATTGATGTTGAATTTTTCATTGTTTTGATGTTAATTTATTTTTATTTGTTCTTTCTCCGTGGTATTTCTTCTACGACCATATATGCAAACAGAAACAAAAGAAGCTCTTTATAATTCCACTACCTAAATGGTTCTTCTAGATTCTGAGCATACATCCGGCTTGAGCTGTCCTTGAGCACAGTTGCAGCCGGTGCAACGTTGCCCCCGGCACGTACTAAATGCATTCGAACTGTTCTCGGAAACAGTTTGAAACCAGTTCTTATATCCACGAGTACACACAGATGTTTTCATGTCGCACGGGTGAAAGAAAGAAAAGTAATTGCAGCAGAGAATAACATCCTTATTCTTATACCGTAAAACATTCTAATTTCGCTGAAAATGAAGCAATGCATAGTAATATTAAAATTTGCTGCAACAATTTGTGATTAACGCATGACTGACTTCAGATTTTTGGGATATTGGGATACGCATACGCTTTAAAAGTAGGTACATACCTAAGTAGGTATCTAAAACTTCTGTTTTAAACATCTATGGTGCAATATTATTATTATTATTATTATTGCAAGCCTATACTGTCCCACTGCTGGGCAAAGGCCTCCCCCCACCTTCTCCACTCTTCCCGATCGAGAGCAGGAAGCAATATGTATGTGTATATTATTGATAATAAATTTATTCTTATTCTTATTCTTGTGATACTACTGTTTTATACTCTTGAATGCTTTTATCTATGGTAGCACATTTTAAATAGATGAGGCTATAAAGTATTGCCATATTTTTTATCTATACACCGACATACTGTATTGATTGTAAACCTAGGTAACAGTTATTCTTACTATTGAAATTAAACACTTTAAAACGGATTAATCACGTTTATTAACACCATGACCCTACGTTTCGAGTCCTTTACAGCACTCGTTTTTACAGGGTTAAACCAACCACAAACCCAACCAACCAACCGTCGTCGACCAAGGTCTGCAGTCTGGGTACATGTCTCTGATAAGCCTAATTAAGGTTGACTGGTAGAGAATGTCGAAATCCACCTTTTGTACGTTAAGGTTTTCTTTTGGTGCAGTAAAAGGTAAACAAATAAATAAATACTCGACATCAGATAATTATATTCACCACTTTAGGTAATAAATCCTATATAAAAATACTTACGTCTATTGTCCACAAGCTTAATTCAACCGGTTCTCCAGCTTTTGATAAAATGAAACACAAAAGCCCATAGCTTTATAAATACCCACGTACGATGTCCACATCCACACGCTCGCCCTCAATCTACTGTAATTGATATCCCGAGCTCTTTCCTCACAGCATCCGGCGACCCCCCGTCAATTATAACAGGATGAAGAGATTGCCTGAAGAAAAACTCGTCGACACTGGGATAATCCCCGGTTTACTGCAATACAAATCACTCCTTGCTAGTACGGGTGAGAGAGGAGCTCATAACATTGAGTTTTCAGAAAAGATAAAGGTTGCGTTACGAAAAAGGAAAACAACCAAATACAACATCGCAGATTTTTATGGTGTTTATTGTACGTCTATAGGAGTGCGCCCTGTGAAAATGTAGCAGCGTTGCTAAATACGACGATTTGGCTGTGTTACGGTTTACTTAGGCACCTTTCTTTAACCGCAAAACTTTGGAAGAATAATGAGTAGGTATGTAAATGTAATTATCGCTCAAAACGTGTACTCAAAGAATTTGTGCCGGCTGGTGGTGCTGATCTGATTTCAACCATTCTTAACAAGTAAACATAACATTTTATATATGTATGTTGTATGTATAAATAAATTATTTATTATGCAAAATAAGGTAAGTAGATATTTACAATAGGACAAAGAAAATACAAAGGTGAGTTTATCCCTTTCTCTCTTCCAGTTAACCTTTGAGTTAACCTACATGAGAAAATAATTGAAAAGTGGCAGACAAATACAGTGTGTAAGTCTAATACGGGCGATAAATTAAACCAAACATAGAATTCATTAGTGTTAAGCTGGGGCTGTCTCGAGCAGCCCGACTAGTAGGGTCGCTATATAGCGTCTATGCTAGGGCTGCCTCGAGCAGCCCGCCTGGCAGGGTCGCCATATAGTGTTCGGCGTTCAGGGGTTATAATGATAACACAAGAGTGGAGTGAATACTGAATACTATTGGTAGGAAGCGCTGGTCTTATATACTAAAGTTTTAACAGGCTTAATCGAGTGGAAGTTATGGCAATGGTTGTAAAACCATTGTATAGTACATTACAATAAGTCAAGGTTTATGGCATCGTTAACTTAATGTTCTGTAAAGTAGTAAAATACATATATGGGAGATCAGCTGCATCAAGTATCAGCTGATCAGCTGTGTATGAACTGTGACCACACTACAATCAATAATTAAAACATATTTTTAAGTTACACTTAATTATGACCCCATAATTATTTTTTAATAAAATTTTCAGCAGCAATGCACTATAAAAAAATGTGACGGTGACAGTTGTCAACGAGTATTTAAAGCGATTGTGTTTGCATTACATTTCGGGCCGAATTATTTTCTATGGATAAAATTGTAATTGCAATTCCATTTAAAAGTTCCCTAATTACATTTCTTGTGTCCTATACTAACCACCGTTAAGAGGTTCGCCCATATTCAATTTACACACTGTATATTTTGTTATGGTTTTAAATAGTATGCTTTAAATATAGTCTAACAAGCAAACGAATTCAGTAACAGTAGGTTAGAGGGCATCATACTGACTTTTTCTTACGCTAGTATTACCACTCCGAAAAAAGGGGTGGATATAGTTTTATTGTCCTACTGTTACTGTTTGCTTGTCACTCTTGTCAGACTAGAAGTGTGTATATTTGACGGGCTAACTAGAAGACATTATGGTTTTAGGAGAAAAACAAGTGGAACGCATTTTTTTAACTATGAGGGTACACTTACTGAAAACCACTAGGTCGGGTTTACAATAAAGCCGGCATGTCAGCAGGGGCTCAGGCCTTGTGTCGCCAGTTAATATTCATCAGAAGGTCACCTCAAACAGACTGTTTTGCCATTATATTGGACCAGCGCCTTTTACCTGACTTCCGAAAAAAGGGATACTTATTACATTTACGACCATTCAGTAGGTTTACAATACAATACTATACAAATACTCTTTTGCACATCTCACAAGAAATCGGTGCAGAAAATACAGCAAACAAAAAGAGGTAAACAACAGGCGGTCTTATCGCTAAAAAGCGATCTCTTCCAGTCAACCTTTAGGTTTGGGTTAAGTATATATATATAAATATAATAATTATATTTATTATTAATTTTAGTTTTCTTGTCGCTTCTTTCTGCTCCATAAGCCAGTTAGGGAAGCGTTCGTAAGTTGTATGTATGTTAATCCTCACAGGGTTTAAACATTTTTATTTTTATTATAGAATGCCCTTCAGGCTATGTATTACTAGCTTTATAAGCCCCTCTGGGCATTGTAGACCAACCTTTGTTTTTATTTTTAAATTATTTTTATATTTTTGTATGTAGGTAGTTTGCACAAGTAACTTTTTTGATTGACGGGGAGAATTCGCATTCTCTCAGTCATCATCTTAACCCTGTGAAAACGAGTGCTGTAAAGGGCTCGAAACGTAGGATCATGGTGTTAATAAACGCGATTAATCCGTTCTAAAGTGTTTAATTTCAATAATTATATTTTTAAAAGTAATTATGTTTATAATGAGAATGTAATTAGCATGTAATATTTTGTATATGAAGTATCTTTGGAGTAGTGACGTGAAAATACTTTATGTAAAGACAGTGAGAGCTATTTAAACAATTGAATTATCAATTTAGCGTGCTGATCTTTTAGACTTTTCCGGAACGCCGATCTTTATTCAATTTCTCTCTCTCTCTCTCTCTCTCTCAAAAGGCTATTCGGCCATTTCACACAATCATATATAACAGTCTTCGTTAAAACAGAACCCTAAAAGTGGCTATATATAACCCGCTTGGCGTAGTTGCTTTTTTCTACAAAGCGAGAAAAACGCTTTGATCGGCTACGAGCGTAGCGCGTAGCACTAGATGGCACTCAATGTGTTAACACTTTCTGTGCAACCGTGTGCTACGAACAACGACTGTAGCCGATCCCATCATTTTCCCGCTTTGTAATGCGAAAGCGCCAATGAACAGAGAACCCATTCCGACAATCAATGTGTTAAATAAAAACATATGTTTGAGTAATTTTTATAAACGTAAATAGTCAAAATTTAATCGACATGTTTCGCTCCATTAAGGATGACTCACACTAGAACGGAACGGGATGGGACGGGACGGGAAAATCTGTCAATTTCTATAGAAAGCGTCACGCGATATCCCAGGGCTCCGAGCTATAACGTGATTATGTTTATAGAAATTGAAAGATTTTCCCGTCCCGTCCCGTGCTAGTGTGAGTCATCCTTAAGAAGGAGCTTTCTTCCGAGTCCTTGCTATTGCCTTACTAAGGTACCGGAGGGTAATAAGACCTAGCTAAGGAAAATTTGTCGTACATCAGAAAAAAGCTGATCTAATCGACATATTTTAAAGTTAATAAGTCGCCCATTTCAAACACTACATAAGAGAATAAAAAAAGTTGACGTAAATAAAAAACAAAAGCACAACACAAGGTTTTTAAAAACCTTCCTATTAGGCCTTGTTTTACTCTGGCAGGTAAGAAGGCCTACATGTTGCCTATGACTTTAACACGGGAAATGATGATAATTCACGTTATGTATTTAGAATCTTATAATTATAATAAATAGATAATTCTAATTACGCTTAAACGTTAAACAAATGGGTATATATCTTATCAAATATCTCGATTAGACTTATGTACATTTTGCTAACTAAATTATCAATATACATGACAATAATCAGTTCTGTTTTAGAGTTCATCTCTTTTTGGATCTCTCTTACATTGTAAGCATAATTAAGCATTTTTTCCTAAAAACACAAAAGTAAGTATTTTGACATGTAGGCCTTATTCTACATATGACATATAGCCATAATTTTTATAACCATAACACCAGGGCAATAAGGCTTAGAGAAAAAAATTGTAGGTCTTGTTTACCAGTAACCAAAAATATTAAAAAACTTAGATAAAAAAAAATTGGATCACAAAACGTTATCCAAAAATTTAAGACAAATTAGTAGAGAAGTAAATGAGTGCAAATAAAAAATGGATAAGCGTAATATTTCGAGAAATATTTCATATTCTTTCGAGCATATTTTTGTGAATCAAGCTACGTGGCCACCGAACTCAATGAATGATGTCATACTGTGGGTAAAGAGCCACCTAGCGAGGAAGTGCCGGCTTGTAGTTTTTTTATCGTTCACTAGGTGTCACCTACAGATACGATTTTGGCGACTTAGGCCTTATAACCCGACAGGCCTTATTATCCTCAGGTAACTTAGTTGAAGCCGTCATTTTTGACTAAAAGAGCTTTGTATATACTTACATTTTTATTCCTTATATTTTCTAAGTATAATTGCTTAATGTTTCTTTAATATCGCTATTTTTTTTTAGTTTTGAGTGTTCCGTACCTCGAAAGGAAAAAACGTAACCCTTTATAGGCTCACTTTGTTGTCCGACTCGGACTTGGCCGGTTTTTTTTAAGACCTGCAATTACGTATATTTCAGGACCCAAGTGGTTTAGTTGAACTTAGTTGAAAGCTATGTACATACATATTTGCATACAGCAAATGCCGCTCCATAGTGCATAGCTGCCAGACATGCAGCTGGTCGCATACCCAGCATAAATATGTATGTGTGTAATATATATGTATAAAATTCAGAAGCGAATGGCCATGTCGTAACCGTAGTCAATCATCATCAGGTACATAAGAGAAAAGCAGGTATCATGAGAAAAGCCAATTCGAAAAATCGAGTCAAGTCGAGACGATTTTCAAATCCGACGATGACGCAGTTTCAGAATCACTTAATTTGACTAAAGCATTCCCACCATAATTTATCAGCATCAACAATCAAATCCGTAAATACGATAGGAGTTGATATCTTTAATTAGCAATTCAAAGAGAGCCGCAGGCTTCCCTTTCTCCGTCTTCCGTCCTTCAGCCAACACTGCCCAACTTCGTCAACTTTGGCTATTTATCGACATTTTAGCCGCCCCTCTGACAGACACCAATAACTGTTCAAGTCGTATAATTAAATGACAGTTTGAGAATGTCGTACTTTTACGGTTCGAACTTGGTCTAAGTCGCTCATTTCGAGCAAAAGTTACTTGAAACTAATATGGCATTCACTTCGAACACAGGCATTTTTCCACCTTGGGGAATTTTGAGACACATTTATTTTTATTTTTATTGAATAGTTTCTGTATGTACATATAGAAAATTTTATTTCATAAATACTTTAGTCACCCAAACGTATTCTTATAAAGGTATTTCAGGTTATTACGTAATAAAATTTGCAAGTTTGATAAAATTATACGACTTCCCTATCATGGTCGTCAATATTAAATAATTGGCGCAGACGTGGACCGACTGGGACACCAAGGATTAAGTTGTAAAAAAGTGCAGGCTGTTTTTCGAGCCATGCGTCGCTTGATGGCTTAATCTGTCGGTCTCTTGCCACCATCAACGTGCCTGCTCTCCTGGCATTATCAGGAATAATGACAAGAGACCCGATGGGGTGTCCCTGGTTCCTTAGAGTTTGGGTAGGATGCTAGTGTAGGATGCTGGCACCGTCCTACTTCCAACGAACTAATGTAATATCGGTCGCAGCGGCTGAAAGCGCCGAAATTTTAAACAGAAATAAATATAAGAACCTGGGCATAGCAGCACTTTGTACCATTTGGGATCGAACCTCTAGACCCATGGGGTCCCAGCGCACGAAAGTTTTTTTGTAGATATCGCGAAACGTCTGGTTGATGTAACTGGTGACTGAAGAGCTGGTGGCCTCCTTGCACAACGTATCATTATTGCGATACAACGAGGAAATGCCGCCGGCATCCTGGATACAGCGCCTCAAGGGCACATTTTAGATCTAACTAAGGTAGGCTAGCTAGTGTAGGAACTTTAGGCACTGTAGGTTGGAGAGAAGATAAAGTCCGATGGTTGTCTGCTGATTGAATGAATTTATTTACAGAATGTTCCTACTTATATATACAATTAACAATTAATAATAATTAACGTGCGAAAGAGATATTTACAATAAAATGAGACAGCGCTACTGGGGCGCGAGACGTAAGCGCGGGTGCGCGGGGGAGGCAAGCGCGCGCATGCGCGGGAGCGGTCGCTCGCGCATCTATAAAATAAACGCGCGCCAAAATTCCGTCCTTTCGCCGTACGTCCGCCGTGGAGTAACAACGTGTCGCTGCTGCGCCGTGTCGTCCGTCCTCGATCCGCTGCGTCTGGCTGCTGCTGTGTTGAAGACGAAGATCGCTGCAACGACGATGATGCTGCACTTCACGTTGATAAAACTGTCCTTGTCAGGACAATCAAAACTGCCCTTTTAAGTGGCAACGCACACGTCACATCGAACAATCAATACGAGTATCTCCGTTTCTTGTGGATACACGTGAATCAATCACCATCCGTGTTTCTTGTGCTATATGCGCGTGAGTCGGTCAATCTGGTAATAAATAATAAACGATGATGATGTGCGTGATTTGATGTACACCTACAGGTTCCCCCTCAAGCGAAGCGTACCGGCAGGCGAATGGTGCGGCCTCGACTGGTTGTCTTCAAGCTTGAAGGTTTTGTTGCGTCGGGTTCCGTTTGTTGTTTCAGGATTCCTTTCTGTTGTTGGTTGTTGTTTTTGTCGTCTTCCGGATCTTGTTGATGTTGTGTAGGTGTTGAAGTTGGTTGCGAAGTTTGGCTCGATGTACTCGTAGTTGTAGAACTGGTAGGTATATTATTATTTTGTTCGTTGTCGGTGTCGTCGGCGATGATGTAGGCAGGTTTTAGGCGGTCGATCGAAATATTTATCTGTCGATTAGGTAGTTGTAGGGTGAAAACTTTGTCTGTGCGTTTCAGTACTCGGTAGGGTCCGTCGTATGGTGCTTGCAACGGCTTTTTTACGGCGTCGACTCGTACGAATACTTGCTCGCAGGTTTGAAGGTCACGATGCACGAAGATAGGTTTGTTGTTGCTATGCGGAGTGATCGGCGTCGGCGTTAGGTTTCGTATCGTTGCTCGTAGTTGTTCGACGAAATCGGAGTCCATTGTGACGTCATCGCGCGTAGGTGTAATAAAGTCACCGGGTAGTCTTACGTTGCAGCCGTAAGTGAGTAGGGCGGCGCTTACACCGGTGTCTGTTCTTAGCGCGGCTCGAATTCCGAGAAGTACGCTAGGTATTGTGTCGATCCATGACTTCTCTGATTGTAGTCTGGCCTTGAGTGCATTCTTTAAATATTTGTGCCAACGTTCAAGGATTCCATTCGATTTTGGGTGATAAGGCGTTGAACGGGTTTTTTCGATGCCGAGTAAGCGTGTGAGTGACGCAAATACTCGACTCTCGAATTGACGTCCTTGGTCCGTGGTGATGGTAGCAGGGCATCCGAATCGGGAAATCCAAGCTTCGTACAGGGCTTTAGCGACGTCTTCGGCGGTGATTTCGCACAGTGGTACGGCTTCGGGCCATCTCGTTGCTCGATCGATTATTGTAAGTAGGTATCGATGTCCGGTGGCGGCGGTGGGAAGAGGTCCTACTATATCGGCGTGTATGTGCTCGAATCTTTGCGTTGGCGGGAAACTTGCATTTTGACTTTCGGTGTGTCGTTGAATCTTCGCACGTTGGCAATGTATGCATACTTTTGCCCATTTGCCTACGTCGGCATTTAGACCGGGCCAAAAGTAGCGTTGAGCGACGAGTTTTCGTGACGTTTTGATTCCAGGATGACTGACGTTATGTACTGCGTTGAATGCGGCGCGGCGATGCTCTTCGGGTACGTAAGGTCGTAAGTGCGGGGTTGAGGTTTCGCAGTATAGTTTAACGGTCGTTCCGGGTATTGTAACTTGCTTCATAGATAAGTTATCTTGCTGTGCGAGTGTTTGAATAGTGTTGCTATCTCGCTCTTGCGCTTCCGCTAGTAGTTTGTAGTCGATCGGAGAGGGACAGGCGATGGCTTCGATGCGAGATAGAGCGTCGGCGGCAGCGTTTTGATTTCCGGGAACGTGTCGTATATCGGTTGTGAATTCACTGATATACAACAGCTGACGGGTGCGGCGCGGTGATTCGTTGTTTGTACTTGTTTTCGTAAATGCAAACGTAAGCGGTTTGTGGTCGGTGAATATCATAAGTTCTCTTCCTTCGAACATTTTTCTGAAGTGTTTCACGCTGAGGTAGATAGCCAGTAATTCTCGATCGAAAGTGCTGTAGCGAGTTTGAGCGTCGGAGAACTTCTTGGAAAAATAGCCAAGCGGTTGCCAGGCGTTGTTGATGAATTGGTTGAGTGACGCTCCTGCGGCCTTGTCGCTTGCGTCACTGAATATCGCTAGCGGTGCCTCGTGCGAAGGGTGCGCGAGCAAAGCGGCGTTTTGTATGCTCACTTTGCACGCGTTAAATGCTTCTTCGGCTTCGTTGTTCCATGCGATTTCGGTCTTGTCGCGCTTTTTCGCGTTGTGTAGGTACTTGCATAGCGGGGCTTGTATTTGCGCGGCGTATTTGATGTTTTCGCGGTAAAAATTCAGCATTCCGAGAAATCTTCGTAGTTCGTCGATATTCTTCGGTTTGGGATAGTCGATGATTGCTTGTACTTTTTCGGTAGGCGGTCGTATTCCGTCTTTGCTAACTTCGTAGCCTAGGAACTTGACTGACGGCTGTCCAAATACGCATTTCGACGGGTTGATTGTAATGCCGTAGTCGTCTAGACGTTGCAGCACGTCGCGTAGATGCTTTTCGTGCGTTGCTTCGTCGGGTGATGCTACAAGTAAGTCGTCGACGAATGGGAATACGAAGTCTAGGTCGCGTAGTACTTCGTGGATAAATCGCTGGAACGTTTGTCCGCAGTTTTTGAGTCCGGGACACATTCGTGGAAATTCGAATAAGCCAAATGGAGTTATAATGGCTGTCTTCTCTACGTCTTGCTCTGCGACTGGAAGTTGTTGATATGCGCGATTGAGGTCCAAAGTGGAGAAAATTTGTTTTCCGGCGAGTTGGTAGGTGAAATCGCGTATTCGTGGGATTGGGTATCTGTCCGGCTTCGTTATCGCGTTGAGTCGTCTGTAGTCTCCACACACGCGTAATTCGCCGTTTTTCTTCGGTACGACGTGAAGAGGTGATGCCCAAGGGCTCTTGCTTGGCCTGCACAAGCCTTGTTGCATCATGTTGGCGAATTCTTTCTTCACGAGTTCGTAGCGGTGCGGTGCGATCGGACGAGGTCTGCAGTGGAGTGGAGGTCCGGTCGTTTCGATGAAGTGCTCGACGTTGTGTTTCGGGCTGAGCTTCATGGATGTTAGACGAGTTGTTCCTGGGTAGTCGGCAAGGATGTTGTGGTAAGATTGCTTCACATCTATACTGCGAACGGTAGGTATGTTCGACGTACAGAGTTGTGCGTTCGTGTACAGCAGGGTTTTGCCGTCGATTAATCTTCTGTTGCGAATGTCCACGAGAAGATTGTGGAAAGCGAGGAAATCTGCACCCAGGATCGGTTTGGAAACTGCAGCGATGATGAAAGTCCATCGAAATGGCCGGCGTAGATTCAAGTCCAGCTCTAGGGATTTCTCGCCGTAGGTCGCGATTATGGTGTTATTGGCGGCGTAGAGCTGGAATGGCAGAGGTTGCGCCTTCATGCCAGGAGTTTTTGGCAGGACCGAGATGTTAGCTCCGGTGTCGACGAGAAATACGAGCTTGGTGGTTCGGTCGCGTATGAAGAGGCGGTGTGATGTTTGTGTAACGCCGGTTTCCGCCGCTGCCAACGTTACATCTAGTTTTCCGATGACATTGAGGGAATTGGCTTGAAGTTGCACGGCGGTGAACATTTCTGGGCGTCCATACCGAAACGTCGGTGATAATGGCAGTATGGTCGCGGCGAGCGAGCTTGAGCTGGTGAGTTGGCACGGCTGCGATCTCGCGACTGTGAGCGGTTTCGGTCACGTGGTTGGAATCGGCGGTACCCGCGGCTGTGGCGAGGGCTGTAGTTTTCACGCGGTCTTGACCTTAGTTCGGCGACTTCCAGCGACAGTTTTCGGATCTCGCCGATGAGGAAATGAGTGTCGAGGGCTGGTTGTGACAGTGCGGATGTTGAAGTCATCTGCGGCGTCGGTGAGGGTAGCGAAGGTATGGTGGCTGGGGACGCGATCGCGGCGATGTGGTGGGCTGATGAAGTGGGCGTGTGCTCGACCATTTTATCGGCGAGCAGGGCTAGGTCCTCCAGCGTCGTCTTGATTTGGAAGGCTTCGCTGACGGTGAGCACGGAGCGAACGTGTGGCGGTAAATGATCGAGCCACATCATCTGGATGGTGCTGTCCGGGAACTTCTCTTTGTTGAGCGTCTTCATGCGCCGTAGGAGTTGAGACGGCTTCTGGTCGCCTAGCTCGATTTGTGACAGGAGCTTTTTGGTCTGCGCGCTGTTGCTTTCTTCGTACACGGAGATGAGTCTGTTCTTGATCGCAGTGTAGTAGTTCTCTTCTGGCGGCGAGTATATAAGATCGCTGATGTTCTGGATATCAGCTTTGTCGAGTTGGGCGATGACCATCTGGGCTAGCTGGGCTTGACTCCGCTTGAGCTCGGCAGTGGCTGCTTCGAAACTGCAGAACCACAGGACGGGCTGGTCGCGCCAAAACGGTGGAACACGCAGCGACAAGGAAATGGCGGCAACGTCGTGTGCGACAGCTGATGTGACGGTGTTGGGTGGCGTCTGGGACACTTGCGAGGCTCCTTCCTGGGTTATGGCGTTCTCGTCCATTTTTGGCGGCATCTTCCAGTATTTCTTCTCTTTTTGTTCAGTCGGGTCACCACTGTAGGAACTTTAGGCACTGTAGGTTGGAGAGAAGATAAAGTCCGATGGTTGTCTGCTGATTGAATGAATTTATTTATTTTTTTTTTTTTTTTTTTTTTTTTTTGAACCTGGCAGGGGCTCCATGCACTGAGCTTTGGAGCGTACGGACTGTGAAGTGGGATGGTAGCCTGGGGAAAATCCAGGACCCTTCCACGACATCACACGATATTTACTACTCTGGAATACTCCTTCTGAGTTTGCGCTCCAGAGAGATCGGTTGGACCGAGTCCAACCAAATCTGAGGTGTGTGTAAGAAAACTAGCTACTGGGAGTTTTAATGCTGGTTCGCTACCCCTAACCTAGCCGAGAAGATTCCAGCAAGAAACTCAGCTAGGTCCGATCGCGGTCGGATTGATGCTATCCGGTACGCGGCGGTACCGGGTCGATAACGGACTGAATGTGTCTATGTCGCGGGGTGGGCGACCCCGCCGGCGGGGACGCTGGTGTGTACGCGGCGCGTCGGGCGACGATATCGCAGCGCGCCTTCTTTCGAAGTCGGCTGCGATTTCGTCGTCCGGGTCCGTGAGTGTGTGCCTAGGTCGCCGGACTGAGCGACCCCTAATCAGTGAATCGTGAGCAAGAAGTTCCGGAGGTGGTGGAGGAGTTGGCAAATAATTGGCAGCATTCCTGACTAGTGGATTCCTATGATGGGAGGCGTTATCAAAGTAACGCCGAGCAGTTTGCTTAAAGAAACCGTACATGGAGTTAAGCTTCATGTCGCGGTGCAGACTGAGGTTCGTCTGGTACCACGGGGCACCAGTCGCCCTACGGAGGAAACGATTCTGTACGACCTGAAGCGGCTTGAGACGTGCCTTACTCATGTGGGAAAATACCACACTTGAGTAACTCATTATGGGACGAACACACGTCTTGTAAAGCGTCAGCTTATTTCTAAGTGACATCTTACTAAACCTGTTGATCATCCCCCCAAGCCTACCTAGTACGAAGCTCGCATTTCTTCGTACCCTACGGATGTGGCTAAGGAAAGTCAGTCTGCGATCGAGAGTAACGCCGAGGTATTTCACCTCATTGACCCACGGGATGCGTTGGTCGAAAAGCCGAACCGGTTCCACCCTCGAGTCCAACGGCATATTGTCTGTTGGGTGGAATATTATCGCTGCGCTCTTATCCGGATTCACTTCAATACGCCAAAGACGAAACCATTGGCCTAGGTCAAAGATTGCATCCTGGAGGTATTTCCGAATAAGGTCGTAGCGAGTGTGCGTCGTATAGAGCGCGGTGTCGTCCGCGAACAACCCTAGTTCGACACGCGGGTGCCTAGGTAAGTCGTTCGTGAACAACGAATAGAGCGTAGGAGAGAGGACGGAGCCTTGCGGGACTCCGGCCCTGATAGGGTGTGGGTCTGATAACGTTCCCTCAATTCGGTAGCAAAAGCTTCTGTCCGTAAGGAAATCTCGTATTATGAGTACGAGTCTGTCCGGCATTCCGATTTGATATAGTTTGTATACCAAACCGTTATGCCAGACCTTGTCGAAGGCTTTTGCAACGTCAAGAAAGATCGCACCAGTCTTTAACCCCCTAAATCGCGAGAACCCGAAGGTTATGTGCTCCGTGAGGCGGTGCACCTGGTGGACGCTCGAGTGTCCGGATCTAAAGCCGAACTGCTCGTCAGTAAGAATTGAATTTTCAGTCGTGAAACTGAGAATTCGGGTGAGGATGATGCGCTCATATAGCTTCGCAAGCGAGCTAAGTAAGCTGATGGGCCTATACGAGGCGGGCGAACGCCGGGGTTTTCCCGGCTTCGCGATCCCGATGACCGTTGCACGTTTCCACGCGGCTGGAAAGTGACTATTGGCCAGGGCGGCATTGAAGATGCCAACCAGAATGAGGATGAGATGAGCGGGTAGAAGCCTCAGCATGCGGTTTGATATGCCGTCCGCACCTGGTGACTTCTTTACGCGGAGTGCCCTAACCCTATCACTGACTTCCTTCACCGACACCGGTACTAAGGGTGAAGTTACGGGAAGACGCGATCTCCTTTCCACCTCTGAATTTACCCTCTCGACATGGGCTTCATCGGCAGGCAGGAGGCTAGGCGAACATTGGGATTCTAAACTACTGGCTAGGCATTCAGCTTTCTCACTGTCCTCGAGCGCGGGTGTCGGGTGATCCGGGCGATCCAAGGGGGGAATTGACCAGTGGCCGTCCGATTTGAGAGATCGAGCTAGTTTCCAGTATGCGTGGTGACTAGGCCCTATCTCCCCCATCAGTTGCCGGAAATCGTTCTCCCGAAACTCTGCAATTCTCTGTTTGGTCTCGATATTCAAGGCCCTCAGGATTTGCCGGTTTTCGGGGGAAGGGAAGTTTGAGCAAGTTTTGATGAAGCGATTTTTCTTAGTTAACAGTTCTCTCAATTCCCTTGGCAGGGGGCGGCGTTGGTTTACCTCGGCCGACACCTCCCTTGAGCATTCGCTTTTTACAGCGTTGAGGTAACTGGTAAATGAGTCGATCGCTTGGTCAGTCTGTTGAGTTGTGGTAATATTGTCAGGGATGTCTCTAAGTAGGGGGGAGTCTGTCTTTAGGAGACTTTCGCGTACCTTTTCCCAGTCCACAAGTGTCCTGGTAGGGGCCGCGTGACTGGGATGAGGTCCCAGTCTCACAAGGACTGGCCTGTGGTCGGATGTAAGTTTGTCTAATACTTCTATAGAACGCAGGGTTAATCCTACGTTCTTTAGGAGTACTATGTCGAGTATGTCGGGTCGGTGATTTACGTTAAACGGGTAGTGAGTTGGTTCTAAGGGAACGAGGAGATCGAAGGGGAGGCCTTCGTTCAAAAGGTGATTGAGCTTAGTTCCGTTGGGGTTCCCGGCGACGCATCCCCATTCGACGTGCTTACTATTCAGGTCTCCGGCGACGATGACCGAGGGGCCTAAGGACGCTAAACTAATCAAGTCAGAATGTATGATGTCACGTTGGGGTGGAAGGTAGGTTGACGCAATCGATATCGGGGGATGACCATCCATCGATATGCGGCAGACCGACGCTTCCATATTTGTCAGTCGGGGGGGATCGAGACTTATGCAATGTAAGCTACGTTTGTAGAATATGAGGGTGCCCCCTTTATCCCTATTTTCGAGCCTATCATTTCTAACCTGCTCATAACCAGGGATTCGGAAACTTTTCATAAACGGTTTATAAAAGGTTTCCTGCACTAGAAAAACATCGACGGAATGATCGCGAAGAAAGAGTGTAATCTCATCCTTCATTCGGCTTATACCATTGGCGTTATACACGCCAATGGTCAGCGAACTTGGTTTAAGCTTGAGGGTCGTACTATTCATACTGGTGAGAAGCGACGTGAAGGCCCGAATAATGAGCGAAATAGCGAGCGCTAATGGACGCCATATAGTTATCGTAATGCTTCCTCCACTCTGGATGTTGGAGGAAGCTTCCGAGGTCCGATATGGGCCCTGAGAGGGGAGCTTGAGCAGGCCGGCCTGCTTGAACGGCGGGAGCACCCCTGTAGCGGGGGTCCCTAGACCAGGGCGCTGAGGGCGCCGGAGTGGGAGCTGCGGCCGCTGAAGACGGCGGGGTCCTACCAGGAGCGCCTAACCCTACGGCCTGGAGGGCAGGGAACGCTTGTGCGTTATTCGCCTGAGGAGCCACCTGCGTCTTGCTTTGCTTACGTCCCCCAGTCTGCGAGGACTTCGGTTTGCCGGGGGTGTCTTTCCGCTTTGGAACACATGGGCATCCCATCCAGTTGGCCGTGTGGGCGAACTGGGGGAGCTTGTGGTCCAAGCAGTTCCGACACCTCCTGCCTTCCGGGTCCTTGCATCCTTTGGGCCGCTTGCAATCGCGGGACGGGTGGTCGCCAGCGCACTTAACACACCGGGGGGAAGAGTTGCAGCCACGTGCGCTGTGGCCCCATCTCTGGCAGTTGTGACACTGCGTGACGTAGTTCCTCTTTTTGGGAGGTTCTACCCTAACCGAAACTCCTACTACTTCTTTGATGGCTTGAAGAGCCTGACGGATAGCCGGGTCTGGCGCCGTTTTCACCAGTACGATGTCGTATTTGCCTCTCGTCTTATGATGAAGACGACACACTTGCCTCACTAAGATTCCCTGTTTCTCAAGGTCCGCCTTTACCTCATCCTCTGAAAAGACCCTTGGGACATTTCGGAGGACGACCCTGTGGTCTTTCTCTTCGGGAAGCGTGCGCCTGTTGAAGTCAAGTTTAAGCTCCTCGAAGAGAGCGGCCAGGGCACGGTAGTTTTTGGACCCCTGAACCGTGATCCTGAACGCATAATAGGGCATGGTCTGGATATCCGTACTGTGCACACTTATGCCCCGCTGTTGGGCTATCGCCCTGGCAGTGGTCCATCTGTGTACGTCAATAAGGGTCAAATAGTCCAGCCTATTATGGTCAACCCCCGGGGGCGTTGGCCCGACGCCACTTGCCTGAGGGGCACTACTGGCCGACGGGGCCTGTACAGAGTGTACTGTGGTGCCGGGTGACGCCGGGGTTGAATCTGGAGCCAAAGACCCCCCGTCATTTGCCAGAGTGGCACTAAGGGCCGGAGGGGCCTGCACAGAAGGTGCAGTGACGGAGGGAGTCCGGGCCGTCTTGTTGACCGGTGACGTGCCTGTCGGAGACTTTGGCCGAGAACGTTTTCCCTTACGGCTGCCAGCCGTTTGCCAATCCTCCGCGTCTGTATCCGTGTCCATCTGGTCGGTGTCTGATAGGAGCCTGATGAGGTCGTCAGTTGATGAGTCTGTTAGTCTGTTCGTCGTTAGGAGTGGTCTGGGGGTCAACTCGCGGACTCCCTTGGAGTCTCGCTTCACTCGGACGGAGGAACGCCTCCTAGGCGAGCGGGAGCGAGATATCCGCAGGATCATGTCCGGGGGGGAGCGGGCCTTATGGGCCGGAGGGGAGCAGGAGACAGACGCGGCTGTCTTTATTGGCGGGGGCGTTTTTAAGAAATCACCTTTGGTAGGTGGAGTGGCCTTAGGAGCCGGGGACTTTACTTTTTTCTTCTTCTTGGGAGACACCTTCGCCGGCGGCGGCGGTGGTGGTCCCATGTTGGCCTGAATAGCCTTAGCGACCTGAGGGGCCTGGGAAGCCGGAGGGGCTGGGGCGGACGTGGTGTTCGCCGGGGTGGCCTGAGGGGCCGGAACGCACGTGGTCTTTTCCGGTTGCGTTGCGGGTTTCATGGCCGCGTCCGGGCTAGTCCCGGCGTCACCCTGGCCGAGAGCCGCACGCAAGTGATCATTTTCAGATCGCAGGGTGCTGATCTCGGCAGACTGGCGCTCGAGGTTTGCCCGGAGTACGGACATCTCTGCCCTCAACGCACTCAGTTCAGCCTGTACGTCCATGCTACTGTTAGTCACCGCACTTAAAACTAGTCTAACACGCGAGCTAGTGAACCTAAGTGTCGAGTCGAGTCAAAAAGTCCACGTGTCCGCCGTGTCAGTCGGCTAAATGTGACCTAAAGCGAGGGAGAATCGGACGGGGGTGAGTTTACTGGGCTTCGTGGTGGTATCCACCCCGCAATGGCTTCGTTTGGCACTGTTATAGTATCCACCATTAACGGCCACTGAGAGCGTGGTCTTTTCAACGGGCAGAGACTCGCGGGTCTAAACTGACTGCTTGAGAAGTCTGAACTAACGGGTAGTCACCAGGTGTATTGCACCACACTGTGTCTAGCCCACCCAGTTTCAACGAGTATCCACTGAGCGACCACTGCGAGCGTGGATTTCCAGAGGGGCCGAGACGCACGGGTCTTACTGGAGACTTGAGAAAGTCTGAACTAACACACCCGAGCTGTCCTTGAGGTAATTCCGAGAAATTACCACGAGGGGAAGCAGAAGAGCGAGAGCGCAGAGCGATCGGAAAGAATTCGAATTACGACAACAATTGAGAGAGAGCGCACCGGAGCACGACCTCACGCAACGGCTGCCGGAATCGGAAACGTCTGGTTGATGTAACTGGTGACTGAAGAGCTGGTGGCCTCCTTGCACAACGTATCATTATTGCGATACAACGAGGAAATGCCGCCGGCATCCTGGATACAGCGCCTCAAGGGCACATTTTAGATCTAACTAAGGTAGGCTAGCTAGTGTAGGAACTTTAGGCACTGTAGGTTGGAGAGAAGATAAAGTCCGATGGTTGTCTGCTGATTGAATGAATTTATTTACAGAATGTTCCTACTTATATATACAATTAACAATTAATAATAATTAACGTGCGAAAGAGATATTTACAATAAAATGAGACAGCGCTACTGGGGCGCGAGACGTAAGCGCGGGTGCGCGGGGGAGGCAAGCGCGCGCATGCGCGGGAGCGGTCGCTCGCGCATCTATAAAATAAACGCGCGCCAAAATTCCGTCCTTTCGCCGTACGTCCGCCGTGGAGTAACAACGTGTCGCTGCTGCGCCGTGTCGTCCGTCCTCGATCCGCTGCGTCTGGCTGCTGCTGTGTTGAAGACGAAGATCGCTGCAACGACGATGATGCTGCACTTCACGTTGATAAAACTGTCCTTGTCAGGACAATCAAAACTGCCCTTTTAAGTGGCAACGCACACGTCACATCGAACAATCAATACGAGTATCTCCGTTTCTTGTGGATACACGTGAATCAATCACCATCCGTGTTTCTTGTGCTATATGCGCGTGAGTCGGTCAATCTGGTAATAAATAATAAACGATGATGATGTGCGTGATTTGATGTACACCTACACTAGTAACAAGCTTGTTGTAGGTAGATGTTTGTGGTCTGTTGTAAAACCTACTACCTAACCCCGGGTGGTGCAACTGACCCTTATATGGTTGACTTATTGAAAATCGTACGATATGAGAGATAATATAACTATTACAATTACAAAATATCTGCTTCTCTCTCATTCTTGATCAATTTAAGTTGAAAACAAGTACTCGTCTGGTATTTAATATTGAACTTTCAGACGCCCGGCTCGGAAGGCCTATGGTCGGAAATTGTAAAATTAAAGTATTTCCCTTTGAAAACTCATTAGTTTTACCAGCAATCGCCAAATTGCACTTGGGATACAATATTTCAATTTGTTTTAATGGAATGTCGCGTTAT
Source organism: Lathronympha strigana (assembly GCA_949128165.1). Taxonomy (NCBI): domain Eukaryota; kingdom Metazoa; phylum Arthropoda; class Insecta; order Lepidoptera; family Tortricidae; genus Lathronympha; species Lathronympha strigana. Next base: position 12,622,999 of record OX421903.1, read on the forward strand.
ATGCACACTGTTACTGGCAACTAAATCTACTTATTTGGGAATTTCTATGAGAAGTGACATCGATACCGAGAATTGACACTTTGGCTTGAAATACGAAGCTGAACTAGACTTACCTATATAGTAAATTCCATCATAGGATAGCCGCAAGGCGGTCAGAGCTTTACCGAGCTATACAAAACAATATGGAGTTACGCTCTTTCTGCTCCTACTAATAATTACTTCATCTGCTTTAACCTTCTTTTTTCTGACGTTCTCTTCTTCATAGATTCTTATCCTAATTCAAAATTATCAAATGAATCTTGAAATACTGCGGTGTTTCCGGACCGATACGACCTTCAAACCTTCAAGAAAAGAGCGTACTCCCACCTTAAAGGCCGGCAACGCACTTGCGACACCTCTGGTGTTGCGGGTGTCCATGGACGACGTTAATCGCTTACCATCAGGTGATTCGTTTGCTCGTTTGCCCCCTATAGCATAAAAAAAAAAAAAAAAAAAAAAAAAAGTCATTAAAATTCCACATTAAATAATAAACAAATGTCAGCATAAAATAGTAAAAATAAAACTTAAGATTAGTCATTAAATGAGTCACTATTATTAGTCATTACAAAGAATTATGTATAATATGGATTACGTGGATTTATATTTTACTTTGCGATTAATCGAGAAAATGTCCTAAATTGGCACAGTACTGCTAACAGAACACCGTAAACACCGTTACCGTGACGTCTAAGGCAAAATGAGCCCTTTCCAAACATATCAAACCCTTTCCACTCCACTGACTATTAAAAGGAATCAGATTTATTTTTTATATCGTGGATTGTTCATTCAGGGCCGACAAAGTATGTTCGCTCAGGTCGGGTCAAATCAAGGAGGCTGTGTGAGGTTGGCCGGAAACCGATTACGTCGTGACGGCATCACGGAGGACACCCCAAGTCACATGATCACGCGTCCTGTCCACGTGCGTGTACAGGTCATATCGATCTTTAAGGTCACACTCCAGATATGTAATGTGTGTGAATCGAGCTGAAACTGATACGACCTCGTTGGGAAACAGGAACAAAACCGGCCAAGTGCGCATCGGACCACGGATAATTGAGGATTCCGTACCGTATACGATGAAAAATTGTGCAAGCAAAAACACACATGCGTTGTTTTGTGGTAAATAGTCTGTACCAGACAATAAATACATATCAACGCCGGTAAAATCGCATCGGTATTTTACACCCTGACTGACGACGTTTTGTTTTCGACGGCGTTGGTCGCAGTTCGCAGTTCACTGTTCGCTTGCATCCTCATTATTCTGACCTAATCGCTAATCGCTAGATGAGGCACAATAGCCTTTGTGCTCGATTTCCGGAAATATGCTATCAGGCTGTGGATTGCCGGCGTGTTGCCTTCTAGTTAAGTACCGTTTCAAGTTTCCGTTTTCGAAAGAAAAAGGAAGGACATAATTTTTTTTTACTACATCATTTTATTGACTTTACTATTGGTATAACTGCCTCCTAGCCTAGTTGGTAGTGACCCTGCCTACCAAGCAGGAGGTCTCGGGTTCGAATCCTAGTCAGGGTATTTATTTGTGTGTTTATCACGAATATTTGTTCGTGAGTTATGGAGTATTCTGTGTATTTAAGTATTTATATGTATCTATCTAGTAAATATATCGTCGTCTAGTACCCACAACACAAGCCTTATTGAGCTTACAGTGGGACTAGGTCGATTTGTGTAAAATTGTGCCACAATAGTTATTTATTTTTATTAACATAACGGCAACAGCTCACGTATTTATATCGCAATGGCGTGACATGTTTCGATGGCATTTGGCCTTCATATTATCGGACAGTGTTTGGTCTCTCCCGGTCACTGCATGGAACAGGGTAAAGTTAACAAAATGACGGGCGTTTTTCCAAGTCTTGATCTTGACATAAGCATGTTTGGATCTATGAGTTTTCTTTATAATATATTAACCCCGTGTAAGGAACCAAGCCGACTATCTTATTTGTAGCATCCCGTATGAATTTAACCTAAGCTTTATTCCAAAATATAATTTTGTAATATTCAACTGACTGCGACGGGAGAGACCAAACACTGTCCGATATGAAGGCCAAATGTCATCGAAACATGTTACGCCATTGCGATATAAATACGTAAGCTTTTGCCGTTATGTTAATATAAATATTAGATTGACTCACGAGAGTTTAAATTGCATAATTTTTAAATTTCTGCCTATTCGTATTTTCTAATTAGACACTGTCAAACACACAAACGCGGATCAACTTTCCCACAGCCGCTTCCTGGCTCTTTGTATTTGATCCTCAACTCTTTGAAAGTGCAATTACTTCAAGTATTCGGGAGATCCCAGCATCAATCAGTTTGAGTCACGTCGAACTGAGATAACGAGGGGCCTCCTTTTTCGAGGCCTAGATTAAATAGCCGCGAAATGGATCATTCAACGAGCATGTTCAGAATTTTATGCAAATTTCTAAGTATCTCGCAGATGTGATACGAATTTCTTTTTCTGTTTGTTTTTGGAAAGTTTTACATTTCTTTAAATTTAAAATACAAGGTGTATCTGTAAATTAGGTCGTTACGTTACCTTACACGAAATGATTTCCTCCTCCTGTACCAGAACCTAAATTGGCATATCACCGATATACGATATTAAGCTAACATGGTCATTTGCATTATAACTACAATTTAGCCCGTAAACATGGGGCTTGCAATAGTACCGAAATATCGGGTGCTCAATAAAACAAACATACTTACATGGTATAAATATCATGTTTTAGATTGGAGATATATATCACCGATATATAATACAACAGGATATCTAATAAAATCTTGTAAAAATGTCCTGAAGCTGCTGTAAATTGAGCAAAATGAATCACTTTACATCCATCGTTTGTCGTTATTTTGTTTTCGAGGATCACCCTAAATGTTTCGGGTATCAGAGATTACGTGCCTACCCTACCGCCGCACGTCCGACGAGTAGAACGTGTCATCCATTTCGGCGAAAAAGCATGGGATTTAAATTTTCGCTTTACTCACGTATTTATCGTTGAAGATTTCCTTTCTTAGACCTCATTAAATTTTGAAGAAATTATGGATCTAGTATTTCGTATACATATTAAGTACGTGTAGGTACTTGACAGTCAACCAATTCGAACCCTAGAACTCCACTCTAGAACCATGTCAAAATGACAAGCAGATTTCTAACCTAATCCCAAGGATTGGCGTAGAAACTAGTTTTTACGACAATGACAAGAGATTTCTTACAATCTGATTTATAGCATCATGACATAGTCCTACAGTGGTTTCAATTGGTTGAGTATACTTACTTACGTACAGCCAGCTATAAAATTCGAACAGTTCAGAACTTCCTCGAGAAATATAACTTTACCTTACCTTATACTGTACCTTTAATGACGTGTAAAATATAACTTTTATCAATAAAGATCTGAAATCTGAAATCTGAAATGGTGTGAAACTCGATGTGACCGGTTATTTCATGGCAAATCTTATGTCATTATCACCAATGACATAATGCCATTGTCATGAAGAAAAAAAAATATGCAACTGTCATTTAATGCAATCTTATCCAAAATGTGTACTTATAATGGTAGGTAATATGCACCTATAGTGGTAGATATCACGTTATTTCCACGGTACTGTAACTATAGTCTCCCTGCTGCAGGCTCTATTTTACACACTTATTCGCAAATTGTCCCAGGTGCTGGCTCGTCGTTCTAAACGATCAGTAAAGTATCGTAAATTTCAATAAAAGCCGCCCGCTGCACAGTTTCATCATATTATGGAAATTTCGCGGCTTCCAGTACTTTCCAGTATCTTTACGCTCTTTGAAGAACCGGCAGCTTACATCATGTCATTTTAAATATTACATACCTAGATACCTATCCTACCTACTTTATGATTACATTAGGTAATACTTTATGATTACAAAAGATCTATCTATAATATAGTATAATTATATGCGATTTTACGATTTACTAGAGATCTGCATGGAAATCTAAACCTAATCCCAAGGATTGGCGTAGAAACTAGTTTTTACGACAATGATTGCTATGTAACTTATTACAAGTTGCGCCACACGGGGCTGCCAACATAACCCAGAGTTAAGCGTTTTTTGTATGGAATTTGACAGCTTGACTCCGGGTTAGCCACTAACCCTGGGTGGTGCACGTGGGCCTTAGAGAATACCACGCGTTACCTATTTTAGGTACCTAAAATCTTGAAAAGTTTGAATTTAAACTACGAATTCCATAAGCATACGTCACGCACGTCTTAGTTTGGTTAATTGGGTCAAGTTATACATAGTTAGGAAACGAGGTCATTAACTCATTAGAAAAGGATGTGCCAAAAGGTCTATAACCATATACCTATGTCTGGACCATATGTTGTCTATAAATAAATGATTTTTATTATTTATTATAATGTCGATACGATGATTCAAACAAGAATATGTCGTACATATATTTTAACCTAAACAGTTTTTTTAAATATTTTTAAAACTAAAACAATTAAGACCTCGACGAATGGGTACAAAAACTCACAATTATCTTTTGCTCTGGAATGAAGGTTTATTTTTCGCTTCGTTAAGAAATTGCTTTGAAATAGTTTACTGAAACCGCATGAAAAAAATAAGTTTTTCTATCCAGTTTTCCCTATATACTAGCGGGTAATAAATTTGAGTCCAGCAAGCAATCTTTTCCTTTTGATAAATGAACTGTTTTATTTGTCCGATAAGGTTTGCGAGGGTACGGTGCGGTTTGATAAGAGCCTTAATAACCAAGAGGCAAATTCTGTGATAGGCACTTTTACCCTAGTACAGTTCTCAAAATGTTTTCACATCAAAAGTAAATCTCGCGTTACTTGGCACCCTGACAAAATAATAACGTCGAATAAACGCTACTATTTACAATTCAAATGGATTCCTTTGAGATGTTATAGGTACTATATTTTGCTAATAAAATATTTTGAAATTATAATTTAAAAAAAAAATGACTTAAATTGGCGTTTCCGGTAAAGCTAAAGTTTAAGCTAGTTTCCTTTAATCAGTTTATACCGGGTTTTCCTGTAATAGGACCAATAAATTTAACAGTAGGTAGCTCCCCAAACAGAAAAACGTTTGCTCAGCGACTTTTACAAATAACGTTTGTTTAGATTTTTATTACACTTTAAAGTTTGTTAGAAGACGCAATGTACTGCGATTTTTGTCATTTTTGAACTATGACAAGAAACGTCAATTAGGCTGATGTAAACCACCATTGAAAATAATATTTAGTTTGTATGAAAATGTGAAAACCTACTGAGTACATAATTTGAAAATTGAAAATTGGCTTATCAAAAGTTGTTAGGATTGTGAAGCACCTACAATTACAGTTATTGCTCCTATTACAGGAAACACCCGGTATATGTACTTTAAAAATATCCTAGAAGCTTTGTTAATGTCTCATGGATTTCATTGCATTATTAGATCTGAAGTAAAATCAAATGGAACTACCTACTTGCTACTACCAAGAAAATGCCCAAGCTAATTATGAAAACCTTTTAACCACAATGCACGTCCCGTTCAAATTTAAGGGGTTCTCTAATTCCTCGAAAATTCCATCATCAGAATAGAAGTCGAACCAAAAAGATGAATGTCGCAAATCGAATGATACTTAGAGCTAGTTTTATCAAACAGTTCCACTTTGCCATTCCTAGTCTTCATCATCAGGTTCACTCCATTAAAATGATGGTTTCCGTAAGAAAATGTTCAAGTTACTTAAGCAAATCCTCAAATCATAATGCATGTGTCGATAAAATTTGAGAAGTACCTACTCTTAATTTCTCATGAATTCTATCATCAGAATAGATTTATAAGCAATAAAACTATCTGGACGGTGGTATCAAACAAAAGCTGAATGTCGTAAATCAGATGATAAAGCTGGGAATTACCAAACAATACCTATAAGCCATCCCTGATCTTCATCATCAGCTCTACTTCACCAAATTGATAGTTTTCGTAAAGAAACCCAAATTACCATGCACGTGCCTATAAAATTTGAGGAGTTCCCTCAATTCCCCATGGAACCCATCATCAGATATGAATGTTGAAAAAATGGGACCATCTTCTTTCAGATAAAAAAAGAATTTTTAAAATCGGTTTAGTATTAAGTAATCGGTTTTGTCAGATAACGATGATGTCGAGAGGGAGCGCAGGGCATTGTGTGTTCGCTGTAACATGCTGGCCCGCAGGTTTGCACGTTGTAGTCATGAAGTTAAAATAACACTTTTCAGAGCATATTGCCAAACATTCTACACGTGCAATCTGTGGGTCAATTTTTCGCAGCGAGCATACAATGCCTTGCGTGTGCAATATAATAACGCGGTGCTGTTTGGGCTGCCGCGTTACTGCAGTGCGTCAGCAATGTTTGCCGCTGCGCACATCGACGGTTTTGACGCCATTATAAGAACGCGTCGTTACAAACTCGGCTACGCTATTGCTCGAACAGCCTTCTAAACGTGTTGTCACAGCGATGGGACTCGCCGCTGCTCGCGCGCTGCCTGTGGTTGCACCACGCCGCTTTTAGTTTTAGTTCTAGTTAGGTATATTTTTAGTTTTAGTGTAGTAGGTATTATTATATGGATTGTATTATTCGAAATAAATGATTGAATTGAATTGACGGAGTTCTGAGGTAACAAACCATAGATAAAAGAAGGAATATATCTATGTATGTAACAAACATTTAAAAAAAGACTGAGCGAGCGAGATTTTGTGAGATACCCCGCATTTAACGCTCAGGCAGATAACTCGTACCAGGGCATGTGGATGAAAAATGTGAGTTGGTAGGATTTACTAAGGTAGTAATTCGTACTAAGGTAGTATTTACTAAGGAGCAAAAGCTTTGGCATGGACTAGCATTTAAATTACTGAACATCTGGTACAACTACGCGAACTGGAACTGCATTCAGATTTTATAGATGTGATGAATTGCTAGAGTATCGTACACGGCAAATGCAGGTGTAAGTTCACACGTTCACAGCATTAGCAAATTTCGTTATTAATTATTCTCATACATATTTAGACGAAATTAATTAAATTGCGCTATACAATACCGAGCTTTTGACGCTTGGCGAGACCAGTAGTGGCGCCGCCGAGTGAGCAAAAAAGCTATGTAATATAAACGTTTATTGGTTTAAAATAGTAGGTATTCATAGATCAAATATTGTTGTTAAAATGACAAATACCGAGCAAGTTGGTACCTATATTTTTCACTTATCACAAAACATGTTGCGAAAAATGTTTTGTGAAATGTGTTTTATGATTTATTTTGTACGTACAAAGTGTTTTTAAACTCTTAGCTATAATTTGCGAGTTGAAATACTTCTTCTTCTCTTTTTAAATAATGGCTTCCGTCCGAGAGTTGTTAAATTTTGCCAGTATCGCGTATTATTATTATTTTTGCCACTTGGGCGATGTTGTTCGGTAATTGACCTCGCTATATATTAAGTTTATAGCTTAAAATAGTAGACTTAAAATATAGCTTCTCAGGGGGCCAACATCCCGGGATTGCCGCTTGGTGACTAAAGGAGTGACTGAACTCGTTTCAGGATTAATTCTTCATTAGGTGTATACTGCTTCGTTAGTTTACTGCACAATTAGCTATCAACATTACACATTAAACAACATTTTCCAAAAAAAAATACAAAAAAATATTCCAGAGACGCCATCGTCATCTTGAGAAACAAACGACAATCGCGAGTTGAAATATGTACTGGTAATATCAACAACTTACACTGCATTCAACTTTGACAGTGAGATATTTTGATAGATTTTCCGTAACGTTGTTAGTATAACCATGGAAATAACCACCTCGCAAAAAATAACTAAAAGTTGAAAAAGTAGCTATTAAAAACTTGTGCTTACATTGTGTATTAAGGGCGGAAAACAGAAAATCGTAAATCTTGTACCACCCACGATAAATACGATGTTTTCATCACATTTGCGAGGAAGTAAATAAACTTACTAGGCAAATAAGTACCTAAACAACAATTATTAGCGGTAGGTAGTGTAGTAGCACAGTCCACAGTACTCCTGGGTGAGCGGCGCCTACGTGCGGCGTCCGCGTGAGGCGCGGGTCCTCCGGGAGGCCCGGGCGCTAAAGTAGTATGAGAATCCATTACCGTCATGGGCTTATTAAGTCTTAGTTTGCTTGCCTGGGTTTGTTACCTGGGTTGCCCGAGGGTCCCGGAACGGATTTTAGGACGGAATAAAAACAATGAAATTTTGTTACAATCCTTTTTTAATCAAAATTAAAGGCTTTTACAGTCTTAAAAAAAGTAGGGAAAGGTTAACAGCTAGTTTACAATTTTAAAACCACTCAGGTTACTCCACGCCGGGCGGGGTCGCGACGTCCTGTTGGCCGGGCAATCGACTACGCCTCTCGGTCGCTAGGAGCTTTTGCGGGTTAATCGGTGACCCTAGAATTGATGGCAAGATAGCGTCAATACGGGATCGAATGGGGTAACTTCCGGCTGCGTTTTGGGGCAGGAGACGCAACCCGAAAGCTACCAGAAGTAGGGACACCTTGCTACGAAACGCCGGGACGGCGTAGGAATACATGAACGATACATACCCATTTGTAGACAAGTGGCCTGCGCCCCTCACGCGTGTCACATTTCGATACAATATGGGGTCACCGCTCCATCCCCTCGCGTCCACATAGTCCCACCTCCTCACGCCACGTCGGGCCACATCGTCCCGCGGGTTAGGAATCCCGGGGCTGAAAAATAAACGCACTTAGAACGAATTTCAATGTTTCGTCACTCGATTATCGACAACTATCACCAAAACACTCACTCAAAAGGGTGCTGGGCACCGATGTCCGTAGATACTAGGTCTAGTAGATCGTAGATCTGAGGAATTGTTTGATATGATGCCAACGGCTGCATTCTACCACCGCACCGCTCGCCGTTGGCAGGGTGTTCACCCATAGGGGTGCATACCCTGGAGCCTAAATGGTCTCGTACCGTGCGGTTTAAGAGGAACTTCCTCCCGCGGACGCTCCGGCTGTGGATTGAGCTCCCTGCCACTGTTTTCCCAAAGGACTACAATATGGGATTCTTCAAAAAAGGAGTGTTAAAGTTTTTAAAGGGTCGGCAACGCGCATGTAACACCCCTGGAGTTGCAGACGTCCATAGGCTACGGTGATCGCTTACCATCAGGCGGGACGTATGCTTGTTTGTCACCGTCGTAGTATATAAAAAAAAAGATACGGAATTGGAAAGATCAGGAACACGTCACAGTGCATTCTCATAAGCAAGACTTCAAAATGACAACCGCTAGGTTGCCAGCCAAAGGAAACAAATCTCCCCACATGGAACGACAACAATAAAACAAAATTCATTTCGCCAACAATCCCAATTTGTAATTAGAAAGATAGAAAGGCAATAGGCCCAGGTTAAATGGCTAAAATTAAATACAATTTTGCTAAGGAATTTTAATTACGAGATTAAGGAAAAAAACCTTCAAAGTATTCAGCTGGCAATAACGGCATTACAAACTATCTACGATAACATCGCGCGCAGGGTTGTTCGTCGGGATCGACCGCTCTCGCAGCAGTCTTCATAGATGGCGCTGTGAGTCCCGTATCGTCAATTGGAATAGAAAAAACTATACTTATATACCTTCGAAATTTATATGTTACAATATCAATTATAATATCACCATTTACGAGCAAGTGTGATGATTTTTTTTAAATGTGGTCGTACCCGTAAGTTTTGCCCGACTATATTGCGTAACCATAAATCCCTGCACGTAATGAATACCTACCAACTTTCAATGGCTCCGCCAGGAGCGGCCAATCTCCGCGGGCTAATTTGTGTGGTCATTACCAAGTTTTTGCGGTAATATAGGACACGAATAGCTTCTTAAATAGGGTCTGTAGGGCTGATGCCAAGCAGATAGCGTAATACTTAATTGCTGGATAAGACAACAGTTTCTCAGCATTTTATGTCAATTTGTGGTAATGTTATACAATTATCCACACTATCCGTGCATTATGTCTATTTATTAACCTATAGCATTATCAGATGACATGGACAACAATATTAGACCTGCTAGTATTTGTGGTATATGCAACCTCCGGCTGCATAGACTTTAGATGAGATACGTCTTACGTCATGTTATAAACAAGGTTGTCAAATAAATGATCGTCCTAAGAGCTGCACGTTTTCCTTATCTCTACATATATTCTCAGTACACCACATTGGCGACGAGTAAACCTGTGTTTCTAAAAAGTGCACGCGTACATATTTTTTTTGGCCAAATAATATAAAAAAATGTCGATCGGAAAAATCAAATCGTTTGATATCCGAAACGGCGACTGGGAGCTATTTGTTGACAGGCTCGAAATGTATTTCGTTGTCAACGACGTCAAGGAAGACAAGCGACTTCCCACCTTGATTGCTACAATGGGGGAAGAAGCGTACGGGCTGCTGGTTAATTTAGCCAGCCCGAAGAAACCTTCGACTCTACCATATTCGCAAGTCGTTGAACTCATGCGACAGCATCTTAAGCCTACGTCATCTGCGTTAGCAGAGAGGTTCCGTTTTCGCCAAAGACGCCAGGGAGGAAATGAGGACGCCACGTCGTACGTAGCGGAATTGAAAAAGATGTCACGGTATTGCAAGTTCGGTGAGAACCTAAGTGTCAACCTGCGTGACCAGTTCATTTGTGGTTTACGTAATGATGTGTTCAGGCAACGACTTTTCGCGGAAGATGACACTATCTCTTTTACGGATGCGGTCAAGATGGCGTGTTCGCTGGAGGCGGCGGAGAAGGACTCGGCAGCAGTGGACGGATGTTTATCAGCGGCGGCGAGCGCGGTGCATGCGCTGGAGCCGGCTGCGGGGCGCAAACAGCGGGCGCGCGCGAGCGGGCAGACTCGCGGAGGCGCTGTAGCGGCGACGGAGAGGGTGCGGACGAGCGAGTGTGCGGCTTGTGGAGCGCGCGATCACGACTCGGGCACCTGTCGTTTCCGAAATTTTGTGTGCAGCAAGTGTCAGCGCACAGGTCATTTGCGACGTATGTGCCGTGAGCACGGAGCGTCGGACACGGTTGGTGGCTCAGGATCACGACGTGAGCTAGCTCCAAAGAAGAGAGGGTTCAATTTCGGCGATGTCTGTAGCGGGTCTAGCGCGGAGGAAGAAGATGTCGAGGAGTGTTTGAACCATCTCGGTTTAAACAGGTACCCACCGGTGAGTTTACCTATATCGATTGACAACAAGATTATTCAGATGGAAATCGACACGGGTACGGCTATTGCTTGTATTAACAGAGCCACGTACGACAAAATGTTTTCTCACATCCCAATAGAAAAGGATAGTACTGTTTTGCGATTCATAAATGGTTCCAAGTACAAACCTATAGGGATCATTAGACCCTCGGTACGATATTTGAATCAGGAGAAAAAGCTAGAACTTTTTATCTTCGAAAACAGTACTACACCGTTGATAGGCAGGCAGTGGTTAACCGAACTACAAATTAAAGTGCCAGATTTTACAATGTCCCATGAAGTTCACAATTGTCAAGTTCAGATGGATAAGGAAATTTGTAATATAATTGGCAGGTACAGTGAAGTGTTTGACGGCGGGCTGGGGCGGTACTTGGGCGGCAAGGCAACGCTACGCGTACGCGAGGGTGCGACTCCGGTGTTTCGGCGCGCACGGCCCATGCCCTACGCCATGCGGGAGCGGGTCGACGCGGAGCTCGACGCCATGCTGCGCGACAACATTATCGAGCCCGTCGACTGCTCCGAGTGGGCGTCGCCGCTGGTGCCGGTCAACAAGGCGGACGGTACGCTTAGAATCTGTGCGGACTACAAGGCAACTTTAAATCCAGTGTTGCTGGTAGATCGTTACCCCCTCCCTAGAATTGAGGATGTGCTTGTCGGGTTGAACGGAGCTCAGTATTTTTCTAAAATCGATCTTTCTCAGGCATACAATCAGATCGAGTTAGATGAGACGAAAATGTACACCGTCATTAATACCCACAGAGGTTTATTTAGATACAATCGATTAGTCTTTGGCCTGTCATCTAGTGTAGGCATTTTCCAACGTATAATGACAAATCTGTTTTGTGACATACCTAATGTGCAGGTTTTTCTGGATGACGTAATTATAGGCGGGAAAAACAAGTCGGAGCATTTACTTGCACTGAACGCGGTTTTTCAGCGTCTAGTGGAAAACGGTTTAAGGCTTAAAAAGAGTAAATGCGTGTTTTTAGCTGAGGAGGTGTCATATTTAGGGTATATCGTTTCTAAAAACGGAATTAAGGCGGATAAAACTAAAGTTGAGGCGGTATTGAAAATTCAACGACCAGGGAACGTAAGCGAGTTACGGTCCTTTTTGGGTATGGTCAATTTCTTTGCGAAATTTATAAGGAATTTTAGTTGCCTGCTAGTTCCGTTAAATAATTTGTTACGCAAGGGAGTCGAGTGGTTTTGGAATGCCGACTGTGAGCGTTCGTTTTTAGAGGTCAAAAAAGCTCTTACTAGCACTGATGTTTTGGCTCACTATGACCCAAAAAAATGCTTGATAGTGACGTGTGACGCGAGTGCTCGCGGCGTGGGCGGAGTGCTAGCGCAGGCCGGGGCGGCCGGGGAGCGCCCTGTGGCGTACGCGTCGCGCTCGCTCACACCGGCTGAAAAAAAACTACTCGCAGATCCACCGGGAGGCTTTAGCGATTATTTATTGTATGAAGAAATTTCATCAATATCTTTATGGAAAAAAATTTCTACTTCGCACTGATCATAAGCCGCTTGTTTCGATATTTGGGCCAAACGCCGGTATACCGACCATGACGGCCAGCAGGATGCAGCGTTGGGCAGTAATCTTGTCGGCCTACGACTATGAGATTGAGTATATTAAAACGAACGAAAACTGCGCTGACGGGCTGTCAAGATTAACGCCCGGTGCGGACGCTCATGCTAGCGCGGCTGAAGTAGTTCCGGAACAGACTTATCTCCATTTTGTACAAGATGCGTTGTTATTAGATTACAAGCAGTTAAAGCAATCAACAGCGGAAGATAACATCTTGCAGAAATTGCTGTCATTTATTCGCGATGGTTGGCCGGAAACATGTGACATCTTAGCGTTGAAACCTTACTTTAATCGGAAATCGGAATTGTATGAGGAGTTAGGTTGTATTATGTGGGGCCATAGATTAGTCGTGCCGCAGGAATGTCGCAAACGGGTTTTGGAACTTATTCATGGGCGTAGTGAAGTCAAAAGCTCTAGCGCGGAGTTACGTGTGGTGGCCAGGAATTGACGAAGCGGTGGAGCGCGAGTGCCTCGCCTGCACGGTGTGCGCGGTGCATGCGGACGATCCTCCTCGTGCTACGCCGCGTCCTTGGGGGCGCCCAGCACAAGTTTGGTCCAGGCTTCATTTGGATTTCATGGGTCCTTTAGCAGGAAAAACGTATTTAGTGGCCATAGATGCAACGTCCAAGTGGCTAGAGGTGTTTCCGGTTTCCAGCACGGCAGCCAAGTTCACTATCAATAGGCTAAGCGAATTGTTCAGTAGGTTTGGAAACCCTAGACAACTCGTAACGGACAACGGCCCTCCTTTCACCAGTTCGGAGTTAAACGATTTTCTCAAAAGTGAACATATCGAGCACATTTTTACTCCGCCGTACCATCCTGCTTCTAACGGGGCTGCGGAAAATGCAGTGAAGACCTTGAAAAGGGTAATTAAAAAAGCTTTAACGGAAGGCAAAAATATCGAATTAGCTTTACATACCTTCCTCAAATACTATAGGAATACTGCCCATGCTACTACTGGAGAAACCCCTGCAGTTATTTTACAAAACAGGCACCTTCGAACTAAGCTAGACTCTCTTAAACCCGATCAGGCGCCGCAGGTCGAAAACGGTTCACATGACTGTGAAAGGTCACGGGTGAGGTCCTTTGGTGTAGATCAAGATATTTGGTACCGCCAATATCTTAAGGGGGAAAAGTGGCTACCAGGTAAGGTAGTTAGTGCTACGGGGGCAAGTGATTATACTATTTCCGATACAGCAACTGACAAGCACATCCACAGACACGTAGACCAGCTGAGGAGGCGTGTAGAGAGCTCTTACGCAGTCCGCTCAGGTTCTGAGCGCCCCGTATCAACGAGTAGGTCGCTGGCCATACCAATGCCGGGCCGTACACAACCCCACCCAGAGCCGCAGCCGTCTGGAATCTCGTTGACGCCTTCGGTGACTGAAGTGTCGGTGTCACTCAGGCCGACACCAGGTGTGTACGCCACTCCGTCGGCAACCACGCCGGTGTCGGTGGCGGCCGGAATATCGCCAGCCACGACATCAGTGGCCACCGCAATCGCTCCTTCGGCAAACGTGTCACAGACACATACCGTATTAGATACCCCAGTACCTCCCGAGCCTCGCCCCATTCGTAAGTGTAGACTTGAGAAGGTTGTTGACTACAAGGAGTAGAAGTTAATTATTATTAGTTAGTGTCCTATGATCTTATTGTTGAAAATAGGGTGGAGGAATGTGGTATATGCAACCTCCGGCTGCATAGACTTTAGATGAGATACGTCTTACGTCATGTTATAAACAAGGTTGTCAAATAAATGATCGTCCTAAGAGCTGCACGTTTTCCTTATCTCTACATATATTCTCAGTACACCACAGTATTAAATAACTAAACAAGTTAATAATAACTGCATCTACTGCGAGTATTTTTTTACAATTTCCTTAGAGCATAGGCAGTTATCACGTTACAAAACCTTGTTTACTCCACGTGTGCATTAAGTGTATGTATATGTATGAAAGTAAGGGCCTATAAATACACAACACGTTTTCATTTTATGGAGCAGATTGCGTTCGTAGCGACACAAATTTAGTTGGAAGTTCTCTCCGTCTCTGCTCCACTGACTAGTGACTACTCCAACAAATCTCAATATTCTGTTTAACGCAAAAATAAAGGTCATAACATAAAATGGTAATCCATACTAATATTATAAATGGGAAAGTGTGTGTGTCTGTTTGTTTGTCCATCTTTCATGGCAAAACGGAGCGACGAAATGACGTGTCTTTTAAATGGAGATAGTTGAAGGGATAGGGAGTCACATAGGCTACTTTTTGTCTCTTTCTAACACGAGCGAAGCCGCGGGAAAAAGCAAGTAATACATATAAATAAAAGAATACGTCATGCAGAGTGCGTGCAATGTATAAAATGAACACGCTAACAAATTTTGACGTTGTATAGGTATTGCCAATTTTTTACGACGGTTTTAAATACTACCTGTTTTGATACTCTAACTTACTTCATCAGTACCTTTGTCACGCTTCAACATGGACTATTAAAATATACTTCCACCGAAGTACCGTACGTTACGGTAAAAGCTTTCCTCGATGTTCTCTAATATTTTCTTACGTTTCAGGTACCTATTCACAATCGCGAGACACCAACCCGGTATGTGCTCTTTGCTGCATTTTTATTATTCACGAGGATTTATTTTATATAAACACCTATGTTACACCAAAATTCTCTGTCTAACTCAAGTTATAATTGACATACAGGTTGTAACAAAAATGCTGGTGATCTGTGAACCTTATTACATTGTAATAAGGCTCACGGATCCCCAGCATTTTTGTTACATCCTGAAGTGCTGGTATTTAGTAACGTGGTCTAATTTTAACATTACTTACTACTTTAACGAAATGATTTTTTAAGTTCACACACACGAAATAAGCTCTCTCACGCGTGCGGGAAAATCGCCACCACGATGCTATTTCGTATTTGTTTGCTCCACTACGCGGATTTGTCTTGATAAATTGACGTCATAAATTTAAGGGTTGCTTTTAGTGAATAAAACACCGTTTTACCTACGTCTAACCCTTTCTTTGATAGCTCGTGTGAGCCATTCTTGAATAGGTCCGATAATAAAATGTCACTTGGCATTTATAGATCCCGCTTCCCATACGTTTTTATTGAGGACAAAGCGATTTTCCCTGAATTTTTCCGATGTCATAAATGTGGAATTGGTCAATTGGGAGTCACATTTTTTGGGATTCCGTCTGTATAGATATACAGATTTATAACATCTAGCTAGTCGGAAACGCAGAGGTGTAAAAAGAAATTTCTATTCAATGTACTGAAACTTCATAATGGAACCGTTACAACTTTGAGAAGAAATAAAACTAAAGTTCAGAACGACTAATAAGTTCTACGACATAGAGAGTCTATACAGCGTGTTTTGTTATTTAACATGTAAAGAAGTTCAATATTAAGTAATAATCAATATTTGGGGAAAATCTTACATAGACTGATTAGCGCCCAAACATAATCATCACTTGTACCTACTACGGGTACCATGTAGCGGTTAATGCTCAGATTTTTTTTTACAAAAACGAACTCGGGACTTTCAGCTTCGTAAGCCGACCGACTAGGCTAGAACAGTTTTCAAAGCTGTCATAGAAGTCATAAAAATGCCTTCCACTCTTGAGTACTGACTTTCAACTACCATTCCATCTCAATAGAAAACGGATTTCAGAATATATGTAACGTTTGTTTCATTCCGTTTTTACTTCACAGTAAAGAGTCTCATTTTATGTCAATTCATGTCTATTTCTTTACTCGAGCATTGCGAATTCATGGTTGTTTTGTGTAAATGTTATTGCATCGACCGAAACATAGTTTTACTATTGAAATGTTGCCAAGACCGAACACTCTCCAGAAAGGTTTACGAGTACTCGTCCTGGATCTAGCGGTAACGGGCGCCGGAATCGCCATATGAATAAAATAAAGGGATTTACACGAGTTCGGAAACGTAGGGAAACAAGCGGCTGGAACGCCTACAGTTTATCGGGGCTGTTTTCATTTGTTCTGTCTGACCTGAAGTATAAAGGTGTGATCGGAATTTACGATTGGATAGTATAGGTAAAGAGTGCTTAATGTCTAGGATTCCCTCACTGAGAAAAATGTCGGTTAAACTTGCCAGTTTTTTTCCTCCAACCTGCCTCCGACATAGAACAAAGAGCGTTATGACTTAAATGGCATCTCAGTCCTATACTTTCAATGAGAGTTATAAAGTGTTCAGTTTAGATACTGTTTATAGTTAAGTATTTAAAGTCTTATTCATTTAACACTCATCTTCGCACCTTAGATTTGTAATCTCACTAGAAATTGAATTAATATTGACCTGGTCGCACAATCCCACAAACTTTGTTTAAAAAACTTGTTAATAGAGGTAACCGAAATTAATAAAAGAAATAAAAGTACGAGCAACATCATTGAAAACGAAACTAAAGACACTTTACCAAAATGTTTGCCTTTTTCTCCATTGACCCAAACTTTATTAAATAAGTTGTAAAGCTGGGTGGCGATCATTGAGGTAATAGCCTATACGAACTCCACATTTACGATAAATGTTACTTGTTTTTACCTCTCAAATAACAATTTCCGAGCCGCACTTCTTAGTTGCAGCTCAAGCTTTACACAATTTTGTATTTTATATTAAACCAAGTCGTGATAACCTCTATTTTCAAAACCCGTTGTGGCGGAAAAGTGTATTTTATAAATACAACGTGAGAATCATGCCTTTGTCTGTGCTATCTTAGGTATATCCTCAAAGGATGAACCGATTTCAATGCGGATTTATTTAAATTGAAAATATTGTCTGTTTGTGGCTGTGGTCTCGAGATGGTTGTTAAAAACATATTAAATGGCGTTGTTACATTATCTACCTATTTCGTTTATTTATCTTCTTTCTTAGGTTAGGATTTTTACAATACTTACTTACTTACTATTTTGGCTCAGTGATCCAAAAAGAATCTTAGCCTCCGAAACGAGAGCATGCCACCTGACCCGATCCAGCGCGGTTTTCTGCCATGAATTGGCATAGAGCTGGCGCAGATCCGCCTCCACGACATCACCCCAGCGGTACCTGGGGCGCCCAACCGGTCGACGCCCGGTTGGTCGCCCCACGTACGCTCCTTTAACCGCCCGATCCTCCCCCATTCTAAGTAAATGACCAAGCCAGCGAAGTCTGTGAGATTTCGTTTCGCCGATGATATTGGGCTCAGCCACCAACTCTTCAATCCCAGCGTTCTTCCGGATCCTCCAGGTGCCATCGTCTCTTCTAACAGGTCCCAGGATGTTCCTAAACACTTTCCTTTCCGCTATCAGGAGCAATACAATACAATACTAATAATAATATTCGTATTTTTACAATACGTATATAAAAATAAAATACAAAACAACAAACAAAAAACAATACAAAACAAATACACATTATAAAAAACCTAACCTAGAGTGCCTATTATTATTACCTATTTCCTCCAAATCAGATTGTAATCGTGGATCATAGTGAATTAATATGGGAGTGCGTAAATTGTTGACCATTTATAAATATACATGATCAATCTAGTCGGCATGTAATCTGTGGTGGGCACTAACTTAATAAGTGGACTTGAGCAACTTTTAAAACTTGCTGCCAATATAAGTTATTACGTACCTACCTGACATAAAGTAGAAAAGACACCTTGAATAAACCTTATCTATAAATAGGTATATTCAGCACTCAAAAACCCACCAATCAAAAACATATGGTACCTAATTGATACTCTGAGCTAATGCCCGTTTTGATTATTTAATTTAAAAAGAAATCTAGGTAGTTAGATATACTACCCATGCATGTAGGGAAATGTAAGCATGTACGGGAGTGAACACAGTTTTTAACTTGTGCAGAAGGTATTAAAAAATGTATTACAAATTATTACAAATTAATCAATAGCGAGCTTTAACCTTTACGTACCTACAGCTATACCATGATAAAGCCTAAATTACATACGTAACTCATTACCGCTCACTACGTACGTTAATTGAGTAAACCGAATAATCATGTTACACAGTTTGACACTCAATGTGTACAGATTGGTGTTACATAAACGTAACTGTAGATAATAGTTTCAGAGGGCTTACCGAAATGTTGTTTCTGCATTTCTTTCGCTCGATCACGCAAGGGCGATAGAAGGGACATACAAATTTTCGTACGTTCGAATTTCGCGTTAGATCAGATCTAAGAATAATGTCGGATGTGTGTGGTTGGGGGATGCCATTTGAAGATGACACGGACCTAGAGATAAGTCGCGGCAGTCGCGGGTATTTACCCAATTTACCCACCCGGGTAAATACCCATCAACCCGGTATTTACCCGTAGGTATCTACTACCCAAATGGAAAGCTAGATACTTTTTATAGTAGAAATTATGGTTTTGGGTTATAGAAATAAAAAGCGGCGCGTTTATTATTACGAGTATGTGGGGTATGTAGGTATCTACATACCCGTAATTTTAACAATAAACGACATTATCAATGTGGCGGAATCTAGTTATATATATAAATACGTGTGTCCTGACTGACTGACTGACTAATCAACGCCGAGCCGAAACTACTGCAGTTAAAAAGTTGAAACTTGCACATCAGGTTTCATTTATAATGTGGACAAGTACTTAACAGGAAGCGATTTTGAAAAAAATCAAGGCCTAAAGGGATAATAAGCGGCTTGAAAGTTTAAATGGATATGGTGTACATTTGTTTGACAGGAAATTTTGTGCAACTTAGGTTTATTATCAAAATACAATTTCAGTGTTCTTTGAAATTCATCCCGTAAAGTGGTTAAAAATGAGTTGAAAGATTGTATAGAGGATGTTTAATTTTTCGAGTGAGAATCTTGAAAGTTACATATTGTAAAACAAGAACACCTATTTCAGATTAACTCTCACTTATTTAACTCCCCAAAGGGGATAAATAGGGGTTGAAAGATTGTATTAACGCATGGTCAAAACTAATGATGTTGGAATGTTGATATTTATGATGTGGGCTAGTTATAGAAATACGACTACTTATAAAAATCGTTCCATCCTCGTTGATTAAATCGTACCATAGCTGACGCTCTTAGGTACAATATAAACGACCAAATATTTTTTTATTATTTTTATCATTGCGATTTCAGTATATTGATATAAATAATTGGTAGGTATTTGAATCTAAAATAAAAATGTAACATTCATAATGCTTAACTAATATAATTTAAACGGTGAAGGTACGATTTAACCAACTCGTCGGCTAAATCGTACCTATGGCAGTCCCTTCCGATTTTTTTTTTACAGATCGTTAATGTATTCCCAGAATACTCAATTTAACATATAAGAATAAGAATCGTTTATTGTCATATACCATAGCAAAAACAAAACAAGATTACAAAAGATTAGAATAACTATAGGTAAAATAAAAGCCAACCTAAATAAACCTAGCCAAGAAACTGATCTTTTATATGAATAAACAATCACATTTATAACTACCTTCAGAAAAAAGATATCCACGTTTGAGTAAAAAGTGGTACGATATAACCGACTCCCCCTACCTACCTATATGCAAAGGTCCTACGTAGGCGATCGTTACGCGAAGGCGAACCGGCGCGATGAATCGCACTGAAATGTCACTGCACCGCGCCGCTTTGCCATTGCCTCCGTTCGCCCACGTAGTACAAGACCTCATTTAAGATTAATAACAAAAAAATATATAGTGACACTTTGCAGCGTCTATTTTTGAAATCTTGGCAGAATGTTTCATGCCCGGCGAGCTCGAAACAAGCTTGCCCAAACGACCACTATCAATTGCTCGAGCGTGGCGAGTCAGCTGCTCTGGTTAACCACTGTCACTGAACCTCAAGCTCTGTCATCCAGGAAAGCTGGTGAAGGAAGATGAACATCGCTTTTTGTTCATACTTGAATATGTTACTGGAAGTTGAGTCAAATCGTTAAATAATCATTGCAACCTCTTAAATAAAGAAACATAATTATGCTGTCGAAAACTATTTGGGAGAGTTAACAAGTCACAGGTTCTTCTAGCAAGCTCGAAACAAACGATACAACTCAATCTTATTGCTCGGCCACTTGCCCACTCAGGTACACCACTGAAAAAAATAAAAAACGAAATAGGTATTAGCTTATTTGCAAATCATAAACGTTTTGGGAACGATGGCA
Source organism: Lathronympha strigana (assembly GCA_949128165.1). NCBI lineage: Eukaryota > Metazoa > Arthropoda > Insecta > Lepidoptera > Tortricidae > Lathronympha > Lathronympha strigana. The sequence goes on from OX421903.1 coordinate 12,644,057, forward strand.
CCATTTATTTAGTGACTTTGTGGCGCAGTGTTTCACGCTCGACGAGCGGGCTCAAAACAAGCTAGCGTCTGCCATTGCTCGGGCGAGGCGAATCGATTGCTCAAGTAAACCACTGTCACTAAACCTCAATAACAAATGTGATGAAGGCGTGTTTCATTAAATAGGTATCTCTCTGTCTACCTATACTCAAAAATAATAAAAAAATATTCGGAATGCTACCAGCGTTCGCTGTAGCAAAGTTTGTTGGGTTATTTTTTTAAACGGGTACCGCTTTGGTAGCCACTTTTAAGTGCAAACGATCTGCGTGTGGAACTGATTAAATAAAAAATAGTTTTAGGCACGTCAAATAATGGTCCTGCATCTTAATAAAAAGCAGGGGTATATTTGTTAGAAATAACGTGTTTAAAAAGCGATTGAAATAACTCTTCTTGTTTGAATTCTGCGCACGGAATTTACAGCCAATCGCCCAGCCTGCCGCTCGAATTATTGGGCTCTGGACCGTGACTTTGCCAAAAACGTGCAAATAAATCGTGCAAAATATTTATAACTGCGCCGGATTTTGTGTTTATAAATATTGATCGACGAAAATATACTGTGTATTTTTGCATACCAATTACACACAATTTGCACACACCTCGATTAATTACACTCTTGATTGGTAGTGATATAAGTCGTATATAGTTGGATTTACTTTAGAATTGATTCGTTAAAGAAGTGTTATTTATGATTACAAAATTAACAAGTGTATAGCGGGTTACGTAATTACATAGGTATGGAAATTGAATAACAGTTCAATGTGCGCTTCCGAAATAACCATAACTTGTTAAACTGAATTCGAATAGGTAAATACCTAGTCAACTTATTTACCGGTATTTTCTTAAAGAAAAATCTTTGCAACCAGCAGCGCAATACCTTTACTTATTAAGAATTAATATTAGCTCGAGGTTCAAGGTACGTTGGATACACCGGTGCCTATCCCACATAATTTACTGTTTTTGACCGAGTGAGCAAAGCGAGCGAAGCGTCTCCGTTTCAGCTTGGGCAAAATTGCTTTCGGGTGTCTGTCCATTTGTTCTGCTCTACAGGTCGCATTTATCAACCACTTGTTGTGAGATTTTGTAAGCAAGTTTGTTAACGACATACAAATTTTTTATTCGATTCAGTTTTTGGAAATTTTCAAAATGGCGGGAATTGGTACAAAGGTCTTAAGCGCCAAGGATTCCAAAGGCGCTTACGACTTTTGTGCCAATATCAGTACCATCTCGCGAGGTCTACAGCTCACAGAGCCACTAGTTAGTTAATAACAAACGTAATGAGAATTACCGCAAGTAAATTCGCCACGGGATTATATGTCATTGTCAGTACATTTTAATTAGTTTTTAGTTAAAGTCGTTTTTATTTGGTAATATATGCAGTTTTATAGCAATTATTACATAGAAATATAAATACTGAAAAATATTATTTTGGCTATAAAATTGCTTAAAATTGAGAGTGTAAAATAATACGGCCGTAAATTACCGTACATTTAGAGGTTAGTTTATACAAAAACGATTCTATTTGTCAAAAATATTATTGTTATCAACCTACAAACTACTAAAAAGTAACTAATAAATAATACAAATGCCAAAACAAAACAGTCACAAGTTCTTAGTATAGAAATAAGTAAGTACAATAAAATTAATAAATAATATTAACAATGTGCTTCATTCTTATGATTAACATGTCACGCCTATTGTGATAAAAATACGTTATAATTTTCGTAAGCATCCGTATTCCATAGGCATTTTTAGTGCCGATATTAACATACAATTACGCAGATGTTGATTTTGATCTGGTCAAACTATTAAATAAGTTTAAAAATAGCATCAATTACTATTTAACTGAATGATCTCTAATTTTCAACCGACTTCAATATTTCAAAAGGAGGAGGTTCTCAATTCGACTGAATTTTTTTTTTTATTTTTTATTTTTTTTTTTTTAATGGATGTTCACTCATAACTCCGTCATTACTGAACCGATTTGAATTTTTTTTTTGTTTTCTAAAAGTAGACGGTTCCTGGTTGGTCCCGTTTTTTTCAAAATCCATTTCTGATGATGGGATCCATGAGGAACTGAGGGAACTCCTCAAATTTGAAAGGCACATGCATGCTGATTTGGGTGATTTCTTAAGAAACTCGAGCATTTCTTTACGAAAATCATCAATTTGGTGGAGTGGACCTGATGATGAAGACCAGGGATGGCAAAGTGGAACTGCTTCGTAATTCTCAGGACTATGATCCGATTTTTAAAAAAAATTTTTTGTCTGTATATAGATGGTTTCAGAATTGTCCCGTTTTTTTCAAAATCAATTTCTGATGATGGGATCCATGAGGATCTGAGGGAACTCCTCAAATTTGAAAGGCACATGCATGATGATTTGGGTAGTTTCTTAAGACACTCGAGCATTTCTTTACGAAAATCATCAATTTGGTGGAGTGGACCTGATGATGAAGACCAGGGATGTCAAAGTGGAACTGCTTGGTAATTCCCAGGACTATCGTCCGATTTTAAAAAATATTTTTTTTTCTGAAAATAGATGGTTCCAGATTTGTTCCGTTTTTTTCAAAATCAATTTCTGATGATGGGATCCATGAGGAACTGAGGGAACTCCTCAAATTTGAAAGGCACATGCATGATGATTTGGGTAGTTTCTTAAGACACTCGAGCATTTCTTTACGAACATCATCAATTTGGTGGAGTGGACCTGATGATGAAGACCAGGGATGGCAAAGTGGAACTGCTTGTTAATTCCCAGCTCTATCATCCGATTTGAGACATTCATCTTTTCTTTGTAAAGAAATACCTTCAAGATAGTCCTATTTGATTATAGTTCTATTTTGATGATGGGCTTCATGAGGGATTGAGAGAACTCCTCAAATTTTAACGGCACATGCATTCTGATTTGAGGGTTTCCTTAAGTAACTAAAACAGTGTTTTGGCGGAGTCAAAATTTTGATGAACTTGATCTGATGATGAAGACCAGGGATCGCAAAGTGGAACTGGTTAATAAACCTAGCTCTACTTATTATCCTAGTTGTGACATTCATCTTTTTGATTTGATTTATATTCTGATGATGGAGTTCTAGAAGAATTCAGAGAACTCTTCAAATTTGAACGGCAGGTTAATTGTGATTAGAGGGTGTTCATAATTAGCTTAGGCATTTTCTTACTGTGGCCATCATTTTGCTGGAGTGGACCTGATGTTGATAATCAGGGATGGCATAATGAATATGCTCGTTAATTTACAGTCTGTCATCCAATTTAACACATTGTTATTTTGTTTGTTTAAAGGTCTACAAGGGAGTTCCGTTTGATTATACTTCAAATGTAATGATGGAAGCCCTAGGACATTAAGAAAGCTCCTCAATTTTCAATCGTACACGTGCGGTGTATTGGATATTTGTGAAGTAAACTGGCTAACTCAAACAAATTCTTAATTTCACTTTTACCGGGAACCAAATGAAGTCGGTTTTTTTTTCTTAAAAATTATTTATAAGTATTTCTATTGTCTAACCAATCTATAACTGATAAGACCCTTAGCAAAACGCGTCACCATTCATTGGTAACTACATTTAAATTTAATCCGGCTGAGTGCGGTGTGATTGACGATATTTACGAGCGGCCCGGGCGCCGGTATTTATGCCCGGGTCCACGTATTTACGCCCGGGTACAGTCACAACCGGGTCCGCGCTCAGATCTCTGTACTCTTAAAATGAAGAGTTTGTAGCCATGCAATCGCCCTCTGACAAGACGGCATTTGCATATTTTTGTGGAATGGGTAATTGCTTCGGGACTTTTTACATAAAAATAAGTTTAGCTTGTACATACCTACATGTATGGTTTTTTTTTAGGTTGCGCGATCCAAAGAATAGAACAATGTTTATCGGCCTATGTACCTATGTTTGTTACTTTGTAGATAGCACTCAGGACTACTACTATAAATTTTACGTTAACTGATTCGTTTTGTGACAGTACAACTCAAATAGAGCGACTATTAGTTCCATTATTGAAAAATCAAAGAAATAAACACAAGTATGTTATTCATTGTAGTACCACTGAATAGGAAAAATTAAATTAAAAAAAATTAATGACCCTATTATTTCCTTTTCAACCGACTTCAATATTTCAAAAGGAGGAGGTTCTCAATTCGACTGAATTTTTTTTTTTATTTTTATTTTTTTTTTTTTTAATGGATGTTCACTCATAACTCCGTCATTACTGAACCGATTTGAATTTTTTTTTTGTTTTCTAAAAGTAGACGGTTCCTGGTTGGTCCCGTTTTTTTCAAAATCCATTTCTGATGATGGGATCCATGAGGAACTGAGGGAACTCCTCAAATTTGAAAGGCACATGCATGCTGATTTGGGTGATTTCTTAAGAAACTCGAGCATTTCTTTACGAAAATCATCAATTTGGTGGAGTGGACCTGATGATGAAGACCAGGGATGGCAAAGTGGAACTGCTTCGTAATTCTCAGGAATATGATCCGATTTTAAAAAATATTTTTTTGTCTGTATATAGAGGGTTTCAGGATTGTCCCGTTTTTTTCAAAATCAATTTCTGATGATGGGATCCATGAGGAACTGAGGGAACTCCTCAAATTTGAAAGGCACATGCATGATGATTTTGGTAGTTTCTTAAGACACTCGAGCATTTCTTTACGAACATCATCAATTTGGTGGAGTGGACCTGATGATGAAGACCAGGGATGGCAAAGTGGAACTGCTTGTTAATTCCCAGCTCTATCATCCGATTTGAGACATTCATCTTTTCTTTGTAAAGAAATACCTTCAAGATAGTCCTATTTGATTATAGTTCTATTTTGATGATGGGCTTCATGAGGGATTGAGAGAACTCCTCAAATTTTAACGGCACATGCATTCTGATTTGAGGGTTTCCTTAAGTAACTAAAACAGTGTTTTGGCGGAGCCAAAATTTTGATGAACTTGATCTGATGATGAAGACCAGGGATCGCAAAGTGGAACTGGTTAATAAACCTAGCTCTACTTATTATCCTAGTTGTGACATTCATCTTTTTGATTTGATTTATATTCTGATGATGGAGTTCTAGAAGAATTCAGAGAACTCTTCAAATTTGAACGGCAGGTTAATTGTGATTAGAGGGTGTTCATAATTAGCTTAGGCATTTTCTTACTGTGGCCATCATTTTGCTGGAGTGGACCTGATGTTGATAATCAGGGATGGCATAATGAATATGCTCGTTAATTTACAGTCTGTCATCCAATTTAACACATTGTTATTTTGTTTGTTTAAAGGTCTACAAGGGAGTTCCGTTTGATTATACTTCAAATGTAATGATGGAAGCCCTAGGACATTAAGAAAGCTCCTCAATTTTCAATCGTACACGTGCGGTGTATTGGATATTTGTGAAGTAAACTGGCTAACTCAAACAAATTCTTAATTTCACTTTTACCGGGAACCAAATGAAGTCGGTTTTTTTTTCTTAAAAATTATCAAAAACACGGAATCTCCACATCACTGATAATAGTTTTTTAAAATAAATGTACCTCTTTTAACATGGAAATCAATGAAAAGTAATCAATTCTAATATTGGTTTCGCGCCATACAAGCTCATAATAATGGCGCTTGTCAAGGACCTACGCATGAGTATCATGAGTAGCAATTCCCAGTGTTTGCCAAACCATTTTATATTGCAATAAAAGGGTTTTTTTTAATAAAATTTACTGTAAATAGTGGTTCGCCCAATAATTAATGGCTAATATCTCGGCAACCCATCGACCGATTTGGCTCATATTTGAACTTAATTCTATTTATATCACCTAACCACCAGCCAAAATTCACGACGATCAAACATACAGATCAAACATAGGTACATTTATACAAACAACGGATTGTCCAAGTAGACTTGAAGAACTTCGCTTGTTTCGCTCGCTCATTAAAAAATAAAGTTAGGTACATAATCTCGCTCATTCAGAGATTAACAATAAAAACTACTTGGTTCGCATCGAATTACTATGTTGTTAGGGTTCCGTACCAAAATGGTAAAAAAGGAACCCTTATGGTGCGACTCAGTCTGTCTGTCTGTCTATCTGTCACATCGTTAAATATCTCGAGAACTATTTAAGCTACCGATTTGAAATTTGGTATAGTTATAAACAAAGTTAATATAGACACATTGAGAGAAGATTTTTTATGTATTTTTATTTATTTTAAATGAAAAATGCCCGATAAAAGAGGGGGCAAAAGTTTAGTTACTGTGTCATGTGGGGTATTATTTAAAAGGGCTAGATTTGCACATTCTAAAACAATTTATATAAGTATGTATTTATAAACGAAAATGTTGCAAAAAAAATACCAGTTTATGAAGGAAAATATATGAATTTTGTACACAACCTTGATATTATCCCAAATATTACAGAAAAAATATAACATTGACCCTAAACTTCATTATTATGTTATATATTTAAATAAAACTTTTCTGAACTAAATTTGTAATTTAAGCGACTTAATTGGTTTTTTTTTCTTTAAACTTATATGATATCATGCAGTAAGTACCGTCTTATAAATAAAGTTAAAAAAATTGGTTTACTTGATAAAAAAATATCAAGCAAAAACAAACTCGCAAACTCCATGCCGTGCAAAGAGTGACCCAGTCTGTCGATACATGTGGCTGACTTCAAATTTCTACATCTAGGTGAAGTTGCAACATAAAGTTTGCACGGAACCCTCGGTGCGCGAGTCCGACTCGCACTTGGCCGGTTTTTTTTTTTAATTTATTATTGTGTTTAAAGGCGTGTTCATTCGTTGGATGTCAATTAAAAAATAACATACATTTAACATATGATGAATAATTAAGATAAATAAAAAGTCTGTATTAAAAGCGTGCTCAGAGTACGTGTAAATTTCCATTTTTTCTTCTTTCTTAAATGCTTTCTTCTTAAATGTAGATATACTTAAGGGAAAAACATAATGAAAATACATAATGGGAAGGGTAAATACATAATGTGGGAAAAAAGGAATTTAGAAATGAATGAATAAGTACCCTTCAAAAAAGATAGAACGGTAATGGAAAGTAGTTCCCGAGCTGCTAGATTAAAAGAAAATAGGTGAGGCACAGACCACGGGGAAAATAGTACATCACGATACAAGTGCGAATAGGAGAAAGTTCGCAATGAGTGGCGATAGAATAAAACACGACCGAAGGGAGTGTTTTAAATCGACACGAGTTGCGAATTACCTATTCGCACATGTATCGTACGGCGTTTTACAGTAAATATGGCTCTTTGAATTTTTGACATAGGTACATAAACTGCTCATTATCGCACTAGTGCGGTAATATAGCACCATATGTACTGTAAAGTATTTTTTCTTTATATAAGGTACTTGATTATAAAAATGGAGGCGTACGTACCCAGCCCTTTTTAATTACGCCGTGGCAGCGTTCCTGCCTCTTGCTTGTAGATAGTATTTACCTAAGAATACCAGCCAGTTAATATTGAAAATTATGGCGTATCTATAAAGACCTCATTAAAAATAATTACTATGACTCAGCTCTCTAATGAGTAATGAGGCTTCCAATTATAATCGGGTGTTCATTTCGCAGTATCGTATCGTCAGTAGGTAAATCCAGTGGCATATTTATTTGTGTAGGTGGTCGTTACTTTGGATTTGAGATCAGATAATTGAGTTTGGCTCCCTGATCAACTTTCCTCAAAACTGATTGAAAAATTAAATACGATTGAGCCTTTAAATATTAATTGTTAACTGTTTGCGGCTTGAATCATATTTACGTAATATGTAATATTTCCATAGTAGGTATTTTACAAGCGTTTGAGGATGTGTGTGTTTGTTAGGGTCAGATTTTGCAAGCTGACTTTGACTAAGTTCCCGTTATTTGAATAAGCTGAAACTTCACATGGTTATATGGTTGGATGACAATTGACAATATATTGTTATGATCGAGCTGATTGGACCATAGGAACTCTGTGATGAAACAACCAAAGCACGTTTTGAGTTCTTAAAATTGCCTCGATGGTTAAGTCCGATCGTGTATGGAGTATTGCAGCCACCTGTGGGACAGCTCAGCTAAGTATCAGCTTGCCACTTTGGACTCAGTGAATCGCAGAGCCAGGAGATTAATAGGCGACAAGAAGCTAACGGCCAAGCTGCAGTCTTTGGCCCATCGGCGGAACGTTGCCAGTCTGTCGGTATTCTACAGGTTGCACTTCGGGGAGTGTGCACAAGAGCTTCATGAGCTTATTCCACCGTCCCCATTCTACCATCGGACTTCTAGACGCACGGCCGGACTCCACCCTTACTTGGTAGACATTCCACCAATTCGCACGAAGCGCTTTGCTTCTTCTTTTCTTATGCGCTCTGCCAATATTTCCGTGCACATATAACCCGACAGCCTTCAAATCAAGGGTGAACAGGTACCTTCTGGGCGAGCTCGCTCCATCATAGGCCGCGTCTTTGCCCTCGGCTAGTCTGTAGCCAAGAGTACGCCCATTTGTTATATAAAAAAAAATGTTACACGTCTTACCGGTGGACTGTTCAAAAGTTAAGGGCTATAAAGATTATCCACATCAAAAGGTATTCCTTTTATTGAGCAATATGACAAAAATCATTACAACATGCCTACAAGCTGTTAGCTATTCACCACAGGAAAGCTTGGCTCTAAATATAAGTACAGTTCAGCTGAACACACCAGTTTTTTCATTCCTGTAGCCAATGATGATGATGATTATGTCCTCTCAGACGTAACCGTCGATAGCAACACCAGGACAGTTATAACAAAACAGTGATTAATAGCTTTTGAGCATTTAGTAATTATTTGTATATACCCACATATCATTAGCCCTCAATAATGCGATCAAAAATCGCATATACAGGCCCCCATAATAATAAACTTTTTTTTTACAACAAATTTCTTATCTGTGAACATGTTATTATAGCTATATAATATTATCGATTTCGATAACATTCTTTTTGTTCAAATTTCGAACACATCTGACACAAGAAAATTTGATTTGACCTCTATTCTAATATCAGTCGAGCGAGATGACATTTAGTTTGAAACGAATTGTCAATTGCATACAACGCACGCAAGTCGCACGTTATTTTGATATCGAACGATATGAAAAATGGGGCCAACTCTAGTTTGTCTCTGAATTTAAAAAATATAAATGTCAAAACTTGAATGTCAGAAAAGTTTTTATTCCCGAATGGCGGTCGATATATCTGCGGTTTGAACGCATCATGGATAGTCATGATATATGTGTATATAAAGAAGCGTATGTAATTGTAAATAATTAGGCATTAAAACACTCGTGTGATGTTATTATGAAACTCGGCTATTATGTCTCTCATAAGCCTAATCATTCAATTAAATTTGACAAACCTGGTCCTCGCCAAGGAGAAGCGTTACATTCCCAGGATGAAGGAAGGAAGGAAGGAAGAAGGTCCCTAATTTCAATAGAGAGGATGGCTTTTTGTTACCACCAGCCTGGGATCCTGTTTTACATCTCATCAAGGATCAAGCACGACACAGAACTGGAAGACCTTAGTGTGGACTTTGTTTGCAAAGATTGAAAACGGATAAAAGAGGCAAAATGGGGTAGTTTTCTTGTCGCTTCTTTCTGCTCCATAAGCCAGTTAGGGAAGCGTTCGTAGGTTGTATGTATGTTAATCCTCACAGGGTTTAAACATTTTTAATTTTTTATTTTAATTATAGAATGCCCTTCAGGCTATGTATTACTAGCTTTATAAGTCACTCTGGGCATTGTAGACCAACCTTTGTTTTTATTTTTAAATTATTTATATTTTTGTATGTACGTAGTTTGCACAAGTAACTTTATTGATTGACGGGGAGAATTCGCATTCTCTCAGTCATCATCTTAACCCTGTGAAAACGAGTGCTGTAAAGGGCTCGAAACGTAAGATCATGGTGTTAATAAACGCGATTAATCCGTTCTAAAGTGTTTAATTATCATCATATGATTTGGCCGAATTTAATTCGTGCGAATATTTGGACACTGTCCGAACTCACTTTTTAATATGCCAATATATTTTCGGCCAAAATGGTATTCGACTTTTTTGTGTATTATGTCAAATTATGTTTCTGCTATATTAAAATTCGGCCAAAATCGATTATGCCGAGTCTATTAGGACAAAAGCGTTTGGGACAAAACAAATTATGCCAAATAGAGGGCACTCCATTTATACTATTAACATTGAATAAATAGAATAACTTGTGTTTCCACTGAAATAGGTAATCATTATTATTCGCAAAACAATATTCGGCATGAAAGTTGCTTATTTTAATATAGCTACCATTTCTAAGAATTTGCTCAAATTTATTAAATTGAAACAAGTTTTGGGCTAACTCTAAAACGTTTCTCGTAATTTTGACCATAAATTAGATATTGACTAGTATTCCAAGTTTTAAGCTTAATATTTTTTATTAAAAAGTTTTGCCTAATTTAGTATTTTGAGTATGTATTATATCTTCTGCGGCAATACTAATGTCCCAGTTTCAGTTTAAATTTCAAACAATGACGACAATGCGTCATACTCGTCGAGCCATCACACGGTAAACATGGTTTCTCACCATTTTCGTATTTTAAACAACTACGACATAAACTTAATTCCTAAAATTTGTTTATTTATTTAATCTTTATTGCACAAAAGAAAATCTTGACGTACAAAAAGCGGACTTAATGCCATAAAAAAATCTACCAGTCAACCTTTAGGAAATGCAGAGAGTGGCGGTGTTACTAATAACAAACAAAACAAAAAAGTAGTACTTATATTAAGATATATTACATATGTATGATATATATACTTATATTGACTGTCACGTACATATTTATGATAGAGGCAGTGTCATGTTATTGCAGGACACCAAAGGACCCGGGATAACGTGTATAAATCCGAGTTTTAAGCTGAACAACTGAAGGTTACGGTTTTAATCTTTCTCTAGCTAGCCACAACCAGCACCAGCAGTTTGCAGCAGCAACCAACGGTTCAATTTACACCACGTTAACGCTACGAGTAGGTACAATACTAGAGTACTGTGTGGTGTAAAACACATGAAACGACCTTACATGACCTTAAAGCTCTCGACGTCAGTTTATGACGACGGCGAGCACCTTGTTAGTATCGTCACTGGAGACCCGCCTAACCATACCCTGCCGGCTAACAAGAATCTGCGAATGTACAATGCACACGTACGTACTTGCATTTTACGGCGAAATGTAATTTAGTTTATCTATGCACATTATCATTAGTGCTTTAAAATTCGTTCATAAATCATAAGCAATGACCAACATTACCAACTAGCAGGAATTAACGGACCTGTAATTTGAACATTACCTCATTAAACAGTAGGTTATGACTTATTAGTTTAAATTTGGAACAGCTGTCCAATTCAAGTGGGTGTCTATTCTCATAGAAAATAATTAATAATAAAATAATAATAATTTATAAACAGAGTCTATCAAGTTTGACGTCGCCCCCTCAACCATATTTGTTTGCCCACCGACTGGTTGGAAGAGGCAACGGCACGATTTTTAAACAAAAATATAGTTTTTACTTCTCTTTTTCGAAAAGTTCAACTTTAAGTAGTGGCTAGGCGACATAACATCGCTTTTAATGCCGTAGAGCACGAAATAATATCGTAGACAGTCGGAGCTCGCCGTGGCTAATAATAACAATAATACGACTAATACTAATAATAATATTGGTCCTCGTTGCACTCGGACCAATCATAAGCCCCGTCTAAAATGGGTTACTTTATACTTACCATTGATATACAATACAATCTACTAAGATCGCCGTCAATGGAATTTCCTAAAAATGTAAACAAAAGGCGTCACATGTTTTTTCACTGGCTCTCCTTGTATTTTCACACTACCTCATCAAACACCACTGAAACCATTTACTACGAAACATACAAAACATAAGATACCTAAATAATTAAAAAGATTAACTAATCTTGGAGATTTCATTAAAAACACAAAAAAAAACTTAAAAGTTAGGTTATTGCGATCAATTTGGCGTGGCGGTTTGTTTACATTGTTAGGAAGTTTCATTGACAGCTATTTTAGTTTTCATTGTTGTGTATGTGTATTGTGTAGTAACAGGATGCACTAACCGCCAGGGAACCCTGACGGAAAATAATATGGGCATTTCCTTTCACTCGTAAGCATTATGATCTGAATACTATGATTTTAAAGCTTATAATGTCATAATTGACTGAAAATCCAATTCAATATCTATCGTTGAAAATATATGTGTAGTCTTGTGAACCAATTAGGTATGTCGATTTGTATTACCTATAATAGTGTAATTATAAATAGCGGGATCCCATATTTAGATACTGCATACTGTGATACTTAAGATACTTATCGTGAAATCGATAAAAGTCGATAGCAATCTTGAGAAATATATGGTGTTGTATAAGTAATTATTTTAAATTTCCAACAAATTTCCAGCCTATCTAGAACAAAGACAGCAATGGATAAAAAATATCAAAAGTGCCGACAAAGTGGTTGCAAGCAATTAATAAGGAATTCAGTGATTAACATGGAATCGTTGTTTTTTAACTTATCTTTATATAATCATCATCGACGACAATGGCCACTTTTTATTACCTGTTGTGAAGAACAGCCATAAGGGTTCCTAGTTGCAATAATGATACTTATTATTATCGACAAAAGCATACGATAAAGACTGGACAACACTAGTAGTAATGACATTCAGACTACTCTATGGTAAGGATTACGTAGTTGAAACGGTACCATTCTACAATCCATGGCCAAGTAGATTAACCCTGAATATGTGAAAGATGACATTAAAATTACTCAGTTTCTGCCTCAAATCTTCTATCTACTAATATATTTTATCTGTGTATATTCTAGATTCGAAGCGCCACCATTCCGAGCTATCATTTGTTTGAAGGCGTTTTACTGTTTACGAGTGAAAATTTGTGAAAATTTCTTATTTTTTATTGCATTATTTTAATATCTATAATCTATAGATATTTTACAAGTATCACTAGAACCTAACAGTGCAGGTCATTTCCCTACGGTTCCTGAACCCATCTTAGAGCACTTATGATATGTATTTATACACTCGTGTTGTAATGCCCTTCATTATGTTCTTACAAATTAAGTTTCATTTTAACGTAAATTCTGACTTTTTATACAATTTATTTAAATAAACAAAAACGCTGATATTTTTCCAAATATATAATAATGTAGTTAAAACCATTTATTATGTCTTTCAACTAAAATAAATTCTCCAATTCAATTTAAAGTCATAATGAAGTTGTTCATATTCATATCACATTTTAATGAAATTAACCTACTCGTAACTAATAAGGGTATACAATAATCACTTGCACCACCCGGGCTCAGCCACATAACCCTTTGACAGCTTAGCTCGGGGTTAGTAGCTAACCTTAGGTGGTGCAAGTGATCCAAAGGGTATATATACTTATAAAGGTCCTAAGAATATGTATACGTATATAGGCAAACGTCAAAAACATATTTTAAAAGAGTATAAATCAACAACTAGAAAGGAGTCCGCAATATATTCTCCCGGCAATGCGCGACTAAGCGCATTCAGCGTCAGTAGGGACTTAGGGAGGCGGCCGTTATTCACGGCATCACAGCGGGACGCCGCAGCACTCTCCCGGCAGTGCGGACGTCGGCGACTCCCACACGTCCATCAGCACCCTTCATCGATTTCTTTGATTGTCAATAACTTTTGGCGTTCCTCTGAGAGCTATCATTCTGCGTAAAGCGAGTATAACAGAGTCAGCAGATAGCGACGCGGCTAGCTCGATGTGTACAGCTCTACTCGTCATACACGTAAACAGCGCTCCACCGTTTTTCGTGCCTGCGACCGATAGTTACCATCGTCGGTTCAAAATAATCTAGCCCGCAATGGCTGAACGGTGGGTGGAGAAGCATTCTGAAAACTTCTGGCATAAGGATTTGACAACCATCTTGTTATTCCCATGATTGGCCTGCTCGTGATGATGCAGGATAAGTCTTTCACATAAGGATGTTTGCCGTCTAATATGATGGGCAGGGTGAGATTTCGATTTAAGTACTTCGCTCACAGCACTGGCTCTCCTCCGCAATATCCGCTTTTAAGAGCTTCCAATTCAGCTGGAAAACTTTGGTTTGGGAATACTTTATCCATGCCTCTTCTGCGCATTCCAGGTGTTTGAGTTTAAGCCCAATTCGTTGCCTGGTTCTTATGTACTCTTGTTTTTTTTAAATCTTATTTGTGACCACAAGGGAGTAAATTTTAAAGTAGTCTTCAACTGATGCAATTCTCAGAGTGTTCCATAAATTGAACGGCGTTGGTATGTGAGTGGGAAAACCCATGCACTACCCAGCCAAGCGGAGTCAGAGTGGCTAGTAGTTCTTTCCTTCTCCCATGGCGGATCTCTTTGGATATAGTCGCATGCCAGTTGTCTTGGCCGATCAATAACTCTGGAACTCCGTTTCCGTAGTATGCTACGAAAGCCCAGTCCAGTTTTTGGTAGGTCTTGAAGGTATTTATATCCCTCGAAGTTGTCAACAGACTGTGGAGAGATTGGTAGTTTCTGTACTCTCCGAACGTCGTACAATTTCAGCGGCACTTTTGAGGGTCCAGTCATTTCAATATTAAGGATGCTCGGCCTTAAAATTTACGCCAGACAGGCTGAGTGGTTTGGATATCCCTTTCAGTCCGATTCCTTTTGCGAGATCTTGCTTTAGAAGGGTAAGGGTACTTTCTCCGTCCCGAAAAGCATAGGTCATTTTTGATATGACTGGTCCGTGTATTAATACGGGTATAATCTTTAACAATCCTTGAAGTTGACGCGGTAACACGTTTCAAATGTATTTTTTTATATTTTTATTATATTTTCACTTAAACTTATTTTCTTTTCCACGACATAATATTTATTATTTTTTTGTAACTATATATAATTACAAATTTTTGTAACTATAAACAACTAGAAAGGAGTCCGCAACAAAATATATATATATATATAATGTTTTCTTGTCGCTTCTTTCTGCCCCATAAGCCAGTTAGCGAAGCGTTCTTAAGTTTTATGTATGTTGATTCTCACAGGGTTTTGTAATTTTTAATTTTATATGTAGAATAAACTTCAAACAATGTATAACTAGCTTTATAAGCCCATCTGGGCATTGTAGACCAACCGTTGTTTTTATTTCTATTTTTTTTTTATGTGTAGGTAGCTTTTGTATGTAGGTAATTTACACAAGTAACTTTTTTGATTGACGGGGAGAATTCGCATTCAGTCAGTCACCGTTTTAACTCTGTGAAAACAAGTGCTGTAAAGGGCTCGAAATCCGGGCGATTAATCCGTTTTAAAGTGTTTTATTTCAATGAACAACAATAGCGGAAACAAAAGACAATATTATACACAAATATAAAGGGTTTAAAAAAGAGCCTGTATAAGCGTGCATCACGTCAGGTCTCGAAAATTAGTGTAACAGATCGTAAAAAAATCGTGCTACAGATACAATTTCCCAGCAAATGTGCCCCAGCTCCACAAAATTATCGAGTCTACGAGTTAGCGTAGTTCAGTTAAGTGCCCCATTTCGCAAGCCGCGGGTTAGCGACGCACGCGAGCGGGGCCGGCTAATGGCGTGGCCTGTCAAAGGCAATTGCGCTAGCAAGTTGAGAGTAACCGCACATTACTCTTTTCAGGAGACATTCGAAAGCTAGCACGGCTAACATTGTCGCAGACGTTTAGTCTAGAGACTGAGCTGACGTCATAACAACAACTGCGCTGCAATCACCAGCAGTAGTTAACTGAGGTAAAGATTACCGCTGCAGTTTATTTTCTTGATATATATTGATCAAACGGCATTATCATCGGGTGTAGAAACTGACATGGCGATGCGCGAACGCATTATCACTCAATTTTACGAAGGAATTAACATTTTTCTCGTAGCACAGCCGCTATGCTGCTATGGCTGTTCGTGATTGAACAGCCATTATTGCCACGAAAATGTTCCGAAACTACCAAAGTCACCTTTATAGGTAATTACGTGCTCGATACTGTCTACCCAAACTTAAGTACCTAGTTTCGCTGATCAAAGCGCTCTTGAACTATCGCAACGCTGAAGTTGCCGACTAGCACAATGTCTGTTGCCCAACTGGGTCGATATAGTAAACACCCTATTTATTGACTTTAAAGACAAAACTGTAGCATTTTTGAAATATCACCAATACCTGTTAAAACTCTATGTAAACTAACAATTATAAAATTGGAAGGAACTAGGGACAGAAAGAAAAAAATTGACACGATCTACTGGATCTAATGAAACTAAAATGCTCTTTGAGATAGAGGGAAGTTGTAGGAATAAAAAGTACCTAGTGAAGAGTAGAACGAAAACGGATAGGAAGCCTACACAAACTAGACACAAGGCGCAAGCCAAATGAATAGAATTACCTATGTTGAGAAATGGCCATATGTCAATAAGCATAACCGTACTTACACATAAACAATGCAATATTGTGTCACTTCAATGCTTGATTAACTTCAGAATTAATTATAACTAATATTCAAAACGGTATAATTACGATGTATGTTTGTTTTCTTGAGCACCCGATATTTCGACACTGTTGCAAGCGCCATGTTCACGGAGTAAACTGACAAGCTGCGAGTTTTACGCACACGCACACGCCTTAGCGATCTGATGATCAACGATGGTAAAGAGGCTATCACCTTCCTTTTTAACTGATGCTCTCTACATCGAGCCTAAATGTATCTAAATTCTTGACTCAACAAAATCCCTCAGTATTGATCTATTGAAAAGCATTGGGTTGTGTCGGATTACTATTTGAAGGGGTTCATTTGTGTTCAGGCTCGAATTTCCAATTATAATTTAAAAAAAAGAACTGTTTATTTTTTTAAAGTTACTTCTGATATAACTCATAGTATTAGTGATTTTTTTTATTCTAATTTACTTTTCTTACTACTTTATAGTATTTCTAAAAAATCAACGTATACAAAACCTTGCTGTTTACTATGTGTATATTATTGTTCATATTATGTTATACTATTCATGCAAGAAACATAAAAAAAATAGGTCATTGATAAAATTTTGATGAGATTATTATTTTTTGTTTCACGTTGTTCCAAAATACACCATAATTATCGTGGTCACACTTATTTAGTAATATTTTTAAGAATAGAAGAGGTCATACTCATACCCCTCCGTATCATCTTTTTAACTACATATAACTTCAAAATAAGCTTTTATCACATTAACGGATAATGCCAACCGCAATCCACCGTTATTTTTCAAAAATTAATTAAATAAGGATAACGCGAGATTTGCTTAAAGATAGAGCGTCCATTTCGTTACGGTCTTAACATACTGACTATTGGGTAAATCAATATAATGCTACGGTGGTGCTGTATCATTCATGGCTAAATTATACAATATTGATTTCATTTTCTTCAAATCTATAGGCGGTTTACTGAAAAGTTGCGAAAGTAAGAAGTCTTCACTTTTATGCTCATCATTTTCGTGGTGCGTGGTGGGACCACGAAACTGATATAAGACCACGAAAAATATTTATTAAGTGATTTCGTCTATAAATAGAAAGAAAAAGGAACGACTTATGAGATATTTGTGATCATCTTGGCAGCTCTAATATATCAGGTGGCGACTGTACATAGATATAATAAATAGGTAACTACTATTTCTAATATATACAAAGATTTTCATAGTTACGGAAATACTCGTACGACGATTTATCTGTTACGTTTGAACGATTCAATTGATCTTCTGGGGATAAAGTATCATGAGGGATCAGGTGTTTGGAGTTATTAATACTTACAGTCAATATGAAAGGACAGAAAATGTGTGCACTGTGTGTGTAATGTTTACAAATTAGGTAATAGTTTTATTAATATTTATTTTCAATCCGGATTTCAAATATACTTAATCATGCTAAATGTGGATTGAATGTTTGTTATTTAGTAAAAAAAAGGGCGTTAGATACCTGATTTCCTTATATCCTAATACGAACTTCATTAATGGATTTAAAACCACAGTGGATGGGAGGTTTTTAATCCCACGCACATTCCAGCATATGCCAGCTGCTAGCAAGTTGGCCGCTGGCATATTCCAGCATCCAAACTTTATTACTTATATGAATAAATCCGAATATTGGCGTCATGATTGCACTCAATATGTCGTCTCGCTCAAATCTGGAGCAGAGCCCATCTGGGGAAGTACCTCCACCTTACAGAAAACCGCAGTTAAATAACACTAGACCCTACTCATAGTGTTGTGTTTCTGTTGGTGAGTAAGGTCGCCAGAGCTCCAAGAGGATTCGCTGTGTTGACAGCTGAGGACCCACGGAGCAAAGCCCTTGGCCCGTTTGGCTGTCAACACAGCGAATCCTCCTTTTTTTTTAAAGGGTCGGCAACGCGCATGTAACACCCCTGGTGTTGCAGGCGTCCATAGGCTACGGTGGCCGCTTACCATCAGGCGGGCCGTATGCTTGTTTGTCACCGTCGTAGTATAAAAAAAAAAATATTTCCGAGTAAAATAATTCGTAGCTAAAGAAAATACCACTTTACCCACGGGTTTATTGTCACAATAATACTGGTCCGTAATATCTCGAAACATCTATCTCCGAGATTCGTGGCGTTTGTCTGAAACAAAACTAACCTGAGTCGGAGGGGAGTTTAATATTCACCGTTATTTACCGACGTCATTCATTTTCAGATATTTGTATTCTGCTTTGAAGTGGCTGCCGAAAAAATCTCATTTACGAGGAGTAAAAACGTCTTTGTGGTTTTAGACAAAAATAATTTAACTTTGACTTTGCTTAATATGGACACACACTTTTAACGTAGTCTTGCTACAACAGGTATATCTGAGATCGTATATTGAAGAAGATATCCATAGTTAAAATAATAATAAAAAAACGTAATACATGGGAAAGACTAAAATACCGTAATTAACGACTTCATTTTGTTAGTTCTCTGAAGCGAAGATAGGTACAGATCTATACATGTGCCTAACTACGAGCGAGCGTGCACTTGTTTGAAATCAAAAGTTGTAATAAGACCGTTTCCCATTGTGGGCGATTGATAAGAGTTTTAAAACGCCGCAAGTTTAAAATGTTTTTACATGAGCCCGTGTTTACTTATCTATTAATCCTGTATGCAAACAACATCCAAGCAATCAAAATAAGGCAAAAAGGCCTCGTTAATGAATTAAATAAAAACAATATGGACCTTGAGCGATCCTACAGAGGGCCGGGAAGATCTCAATAGAAGGCGATTACTCCTCTAATGTAATTTCACAGAGTTGACCTTTTTCTACCCTTCGTCTCAGATCGACCTAACAGATTAATTTTTCATATCTTATACCCTGAAAGTTAACCTTAAAGTTAAGACTTAACCTACGAAGCGGGTGGAAAATGATTCGTTTATGCCCTAGGGCGTTTTACTTTGCAAATGCATTTTTTTCTTCAGTTTTACTCATAAGAATAAATAACCGGTTTAAAATGGATCCATTGCATAGTTTCCGATCTGATATTTAAATATTTCCTGAATCATAAATTATGATAATTATTAAATATAATTTTTATTGGGTATTAAAGTGTTAGTATTTTTATGTGCATAACCAAAGTAACCGATATTGCTCTCCGAATCGCTACACTCAAGTGGCAGTGGGCGGGGCACATTGCACGTAGAACCGATGGCCGTTGGGGCGGAAAGGTTCTCGAGTGGCGACCGTGTACCGGAAGGCGCAGCGTGGGTAGGCCCACCACAAGGTGGACTGATGACCTGATGAAGGTCGCAGGAGTCCGCTGGATGCGGGTGGCGCAGGACCGGTCATTGTGGAAATCTTTGGGGAAGGCCTATGTCCAGCAGTGGACGTCTTTCGGCTGAAAGGATGGATGGATGGATGGATTAAAGTTTCCTGGATCCTCGTACTACAAAGTTATGGTTAGATATATTTTACAATACACATTTTTTTCAATTCTCGTTTTCGATATGAAAAATAGAGTGTAAATAACTCGGGTGAAAGGCACATGTCTCGGACTATCGGCGCTCTCAGTGCATTAGAGCTTCCCCTTGTTAGCTTAGCAATCTACTATTTCAGTACTATTTACGAAAGCGACTGCGCTACTCTAGGTCTTAAGGATGACTCACAGTAGTCCGTTCCGTTCCGATCCGATACGGGACGATCTGTCAGTTTATATACAAAAAGTCACGTGACGTCCGAGGGCTCCGAGCTATCACGTGATACTTTCCAGTAAAAAAGTAGGTAAAGAGTGTTAATTCCTTCCAACGAATTTTCGTTATTATCTAAGACCAATGTCACAAAACCTATCGAAATCTCGGAAACTTCATGGACTATGGATAGGTGGGCCATTTTATTTTAAGTTGTACCCCCCGTTTTTCTGTTGTCCTATACTTTTGACATATTATTAAGGATATTTATGAAACTTAATATTATAAAGAAAAATTGTTATCTAAATCTAGGTACATTAAGTTTCCAATCCTTCAGTGTTTTTATTTCATTATGGAACATAGTAAAACTTAAATTAAAAAATAATTTGTGAAAAAGAAACAGCAATTTTTGTCTGTCCCAACTCAATTGTTGGTTTGCTAAGCATTATTTTATAAAAACTGTTGGCGCTCAAACCAAATGACGGTATATTATTAAAAGAATGAACATTATTAAAAATATATTATTCTTATATAATTTCACTTCGGGTGAAGCTATTTTCAATAACCAAAGCTATTTAAAACACCGTTTAACGCACCCACACTACCTGAAAAAGCTTAAATTGTCTCTGGTCTGGCTTAAATTTTCTCTATATAGTCTGTCTCGAATGCGTGTTCTAGGTTGCATTCGCCCGCGGCCGAAACATTCGGCCGAGAGCCCGAGCATGTAGAGGCACCATAAAACTCCATACAAGTTAAGGCTTTAGTATTTTTTTCCGTTACCACTGTAATCCGTTCCGTGACTGTCCCATTGTAAAAATATTTTGATTCGCAAAATTATCGTATAAGTAATTTGTTAATAAAGCTACACAGTTACGATTCTGTAGAAAAATGGTTTTTGTTTAAAATTTTGATAATAATCATTGTTTTAGACTACCCTTGAAAACGCTATGGCAAAGGAAAAAAAAAGATTAAAGTTATCCCAAAAGTAGCGGAATGGATGCAAATGGGTTAACAATTAACAAAGTTATATAATATGATATTTATTATAAGTGTAATTGCTTAATTTTTTCGATCAGTCATTATAATAAAGGTATTACAAAGTTGTAATCCTTTTGTTTTATTTTTTAACGTTGTTACAAGTCGGTCGCGGAACGGAACACAGGCCTCTCAGCTACATCAAAAATAACTATTTTTCTTCATTTCTATTAGATACTACAGTATACCAATTAAGTTTCATGAAAATTCATTAATAGCTTAATCCATCTACACAGCTTTTTATCATTTTCTAAAAGAATAATTTGAAACCACAAATTTTTTGGTGGGTACAACTTTAAATAAAATGGCCCAGGTACTGAATTCACTGTTACGTTATTTATGTGATAAAATTATTAGTGAATAAGCGTTTTCTCTGGTCAAAATAGTACACAACTGCAGAGGCCGTGAAATAAGGGATTGCTGGACAACTTTGGAGACTCTCTTTCGGTCGAGGCTTATATAGTGCTTTTTCAAACAATGTGAGGAAATATTAAAATTAAAACAACTACTAGGTAAATAGTTCATTAATATCATTTTTACGAAAAAAAAAAACCACTTCATTTGGCCTTCCCGGTAAAAGTAAAATTTTGAATTTGTATGAGTTAGCCAGTTTACTTCAAAAATATAATTCGCCACACGTGTACGTTTGCAAATTGTGGAGCTTTCTTAATGTCTCAGGGCTTTCATCTGAAGTAAAATCAAGCGCAATTACCTTGTAGACCTCCAAGGTCGTAAACAAAATAACAATGTGTTAAATTGGATGACAGACTGGAAATTATCGAGTAGTTCCATTATGCCATCCCTGATCATCAACACCAGGTTCACTACTCCCGCAAAATGATGGCTTCAGTAAGAAAATATCCAAATGAATTATGGACACCCTCTTATCACAATGCACGTGCCGTTCAAATTTGAGGAGTTCTCTGAATTCTTCAAGAAGACCATCAGTAGAATGGAAATCAAATCAAAAAGATGAATGTCACAACTAAGATAATACGTAGAGCTAGGTTTCGACCAGTTCCACTTTGCCATCCCTGGTCTTCATCATCAATAATAATAAAAATGATAACCTACCGGTGTTGCACTGGAGCCATCTAAGATGTCGCTTTTTGTGGGGGCCCATCTTATGTGAGCGAGTCAACGTTTGCCGGAAATAAAATTGATTACCATTTTGTTAGGCAGACGTCCGATTTTATTCTCTATAACCCAGTATTTAGTCCACCACCTTCACCTAATATAGTCCAGTATATTTTAGATTCCATTAAATCTGTAAACAATGCCCTATCAGCTGTATCGATGGCGCCACGGATCTGAAATCAATTAACGCTCCAAATGATCTAGATACAAACTTGTTCAATTTACAGTGCGGCTTATAGAATATATTGATTGATTGATTAAGGTAGGCTCTTACGAATAGTTCTAAACGAAAAGGTAAGTGAGTAAGTTGTAAAAAAATATATGTTTTATTTTCAAATTAAAAGAAAATATTTTGAACATTTTATCTTTGCATGAGACGAAATTGTATTACACTTAATAAAAGTTACTTATTTACTAAACAAATTGTGATAAGTTTGTACCTACTGTATTTGTATGAATTACGACGTATTAGGTTGGTATCCATGTAAAAGTTTGTAATAAATTAAATGAATAATTAAGCAGCAAATTATATAACCAAACGTTTATTAAGAGAGTGTAAATAAGGAGAAAAACAGCTCTCTCAGTAACTTCAATTGCATTTGGCTGCATCAACGGCTCTCGACTCGACGAACGGCATTAATTCCGTGTTCCATGAATGCCCGCCGCGCGGAGTGTTTGCAGATCCACACTTAATTAGGGAGGAATGAATGCATACACAGCACATTCCTCCCATACAAATAAGGTGCAGGACTAGGTTTCTCATCTACTGACCGGGTGAAATGTACGACGATTGTCACAACTTTTATCTGCATTGTTAAGATAGATTTCTCTAAGTATCGCGTTCGCGCCATTCTCGCAACATCTGCATAGAGAAGTTTTGAACCGAAAAGAAAATTCAAGTAGAAAATTCTAAAGGTTCTAAGTATTATCAGCCTTTTCAGCTACTTTTTTAAACGTTTGGTATTCGCCTGAACAGTACCACAGAATAAATAATAGTACTGTACAGAAGCTTCCCATTCATATTCTTATTCTCACGTAATATTCTTTTTTTTATTCATATTCTTACGTAAGGTAGGTACCTGCTAAATTCTGAAATCAAACTTTATTAAGGCATTCCTTATTTATTTGTGAAAAGGGTCAACATAGAACTCAGTACGAAAAAAATGATTCCTGAAGGAAAACAATCATTTCTAAAAACCTTGAAAGTGGGCCTTTTTAGGAATATAGGCGCTTATCATGTCCCTATTTTTAATACTTCAATTATAAGAGCTATCGAAACAAAAACATGTTTAATCATAAACCTTAACTTATTATATGAGTTTCTGAAGTAATAAATCTCTTGCAGTAAATATTTGGGTCATAATTGGACGGTGGGCAATCTAAACTGGATGTACCATAAAAACATAAAAACTCTTCATATAATATTAAAATAACACTTTTTTCTGCTTATTCTAACATCAGTTCAAACATAAACAAGGAATAATCTTTTATAAATGGGGCGACACCCTCTCTAGCGATTATAGGCTAGAGTGTGGCGTACGTCAAGGGGGCATAACTTCTCCGGACCTGTTTTGCCTTTATGTCAATGGTCTGATTGAGGAGCTGAGAGGTGCTGGGACGGGTTGCCATGTTGCTAATGTGTGCGTTAACAACCTGAGCTACGCCGATGATATGGTGCTTCTCAGTCCCTCAAGTCAGGGCATACAAAAACTGCTAACCATCTGCGAAGCATTCTCGAGACAGCATTATCTAAAATATAATATTTTGAAAACAGAAATGCTCGTTTTCAGGTACGGCAAAGGTCCGGAGGTAGTTCCGCCAGTTTATTTGAATGGTTCGCCGGTTCGCGTTGTAACGTCTTTCAAGTACTTAGGCCATTTTCTAACGGAGAGCCTTCGCGACGACATGGACATGGAGCGGGAGCGACGCGCGCTCGCAGTCCGCTGTAACATGTTGTCGCGAAGATTTTCCAAGTGTTCCAGGGACGTAAAGATTACTTTGTTTAGGGCATTTTGTCAGTGCTTTTACACATGCTCACTTTGGTGTAACTATACCAAACGCTCTTACAACGCGCTCCGGGTTCAGTATAACGATGCGTTCAGAATACTCATGAAACTACCGCGCTACTGCAGTGCTAAGACCATGTTTGCTGATGCGGGAGTACCTGACTTCTATGCAATCATGAGGTCCCGCATAGCTTCGGTCTGGGCAAACGTATGGCAAAACACACAGCAAAATGATATTCTGGAGCTGTTTACTGTCAACCCGAGCAATAATATCCTAAAGCACTGGATAACCGTGCACCTGGACAAAAATAGTAAATAAGTAGGTAGGTAATTAGTTTTGTTTTGTACACATATTTTAATATTTTTTAAATGTGGTGATAATTAGTGTTAGTGTTTGACTGTCTGTATTGTATCTTATTTATTGTAACTATGAGTGTATTAACTTGAAATAAAGAAATTATTATTATTATTTTAATTTTCTCTTTATTTTCTTTAATTCTTAGGTTAGGTCATTTTATAATATGATTATAAAAGTAAAATACAAAAACACATACAAAAACAATACAAAATACATATAAACACATTATAAAAAAACCTAACCTAGGGTGCCGCCGGCAACGGGGCAGGGCCCAGGCTGCCGGTGGTTAGGGCCGCAAAGAGAGGAACCGTCGAACTATGCGCGCCGTGTCTAAGATTACCGCCTTCTGCATCTGACCCTTGATCCATCCACCTAGCGAGAGTCTCTCAAGATGTTGGTCGAGACTCTTCGCTATGAGACCGTTCGCTGAAACGACTATCGGGACAATGATCGTTGAGTCAACATCCCACATGGCGGTTATCTCATGAGCCAAGTCTAGGTACTTACTGGACTTGTCCTTCTCGGCCTTCACAAGATTCTCGTCATGGGGGATGGTGACGTCGGCGAGCACGGCCCGACGTTGCGATCGATCAACCAGCACGATGTCAGGCTTATTGGCTACAATAGTCCTGTCCGTGATGATAGATCGATCCCAATAGAGCGTGGCACGACCATTTTCGAGAACTGGCGCAGGTGCGTACTTGTAGTACGGCACTTCGTGGTCCACAAGATCGTATTTAAGAGCAAGTTGCTGGTGAATAATCCTGGCTACGAGATTATGTCTGTGCAAGTACTCGCCGTTAGCAAGATGAGAACAACCAGAAATAATATGCCTGAGTGACTCTCCAGGACGGCGGCATGCCCGACAAATGTCGACCGTACCGTCCTTCAGGATATATTTCCGGTAGTTATTCGTCATGATAACTTCGTCCGCAATTGCACAGACAAAACCTTCGGTTTCTCCGAAGAGGTCCCCGAATCGTAACCAGTTCACCGACGCGGGCACATCTACGTCGGGGCCCGTGAGGGCCTTGTAGAACCGCCCGTGTAGCTCTTTGCTCTTCCATACCGTCTTGCGGTCCTCGGTGCTTAGTACCACAGGTTTGCGCCAATTCTCTTTTGCCAAGGAGAGCGGCGTGAGATTTCTGTCTACTGCCACCACATCACGATGCATCCCACACTCGTTGTTAAGGAAATAATTCCTAAGATTGTACACCTCACGGTTGTGAAGATTTTTGGCGTTTAAAAAGCCGCGACCTCCACATTTCCGTGGGATGTACAATCTCATAACAGACGAGCGCGGGTGTAGCATACGATGTGTGGTGAGCAGTAGTCGAACTCTCCGATCCAGGGCATCCAGCTCGGTCTGAGTCCATCTTAGTATGCCAAAGGAGTATGTGAGCAGGGGCATTACCCAAGCGTTAAAGGCGCGTACCTTGTTGCCACCTGACAAAAGACTGTTAAGTACTTTTGTCAGCCGACCAAAGAAGCGCTCCTTCGTCTCCTGTCTAATACCAGCGTCCTCAATACCCAACGACTGTGACATACCAAGGTATTTATAGGTTTCTGCTTCAGAGATAGATCTGAACGACATTGTCTCAGAAGGTTGTAAATTTGTTGAATTTACTACTTTCCCCCGCTGTACATGCATAATCGCGCACTTATCGACACCAAATTCCATTTTGATGGCTCTACTGAAAACTGCAGTGGTTTGCAATAGTTCCAACAAATCTCGGTCATTTGGTGCAAATAGTTTGAGATCATCCATGTACAGAAGGTGAGAAATGACTTCACCCTCTCTCCGAAGCCGGCAACCTAGCCCTGAATCCTTCAACAGGGTGCTGAGAGGATTCAAAGCTAGGCAGAACCACAGGGGACTCAGACTGTCACCCTGGAATATTCCCCGCTCTATCCTTATAAAATCCTGCGGCCCAGGGGGACCATCTCTGTCTCCTGGTTGACAAAGGACTGTGGTCCACTGCCCCATACACGCGCCTAGGAAGGATATTAAAGTTGCATCAAGTTTATACAGCTCCAATATCCTTCTCAGCCATGAATGAGGCACCGAATCATAGGCCTTTTTATAGTCAATCCAAGCGGCTGAGAGGGTTCCCTTGTTCCGCCGAACTTGTTGGCAAATGGCCATGTCGATGAGGAGGAGCTCTTTAGTACCACGGGACCCAACCCTACAACCATTTTGAGAAGAGGCCAAAACATTGTTTGCGACCATATGCGCGTTAATTTTTGCTCTCAAAATGGATGTAAGGAGCTTGTAAAGCGTGGGCAAGCACGTGATGGGTCGATAGTTTTTAGCTTCCGTGGTACTACCGGACTTGTAGAGCAGGAAAGTTATACCAGTTGTTAAGGAAGGTGGCAGGGAACCAAGCTCAAGGGCTTGTTGAAATTGCTCAGCCAACCGTGAGTGCGAGCATCGAAACCATTTTAGCCAAAAGTTGTGCAATCCGTCCGGTCCAGGACTTTTCCAGTTTTGAGCCGTACGGATGGCACAACTTACGTCTTCGGGGCTGATGGTGATAGCCCCCATTGGATCGATGGCCTCGCACTCACGTTCAACAACGCTCATCCATTCACCCTCCGTGTGCTCAACGGGCACCGACCAGATGCTACGCCAGAAATCAGACATGGCAGTAGCATCCGGCGGTCGCGCGTCGGGCACACGCAGGTTAGTTTCCTCCCACCTTCGGTATACTTTCCTTTGGTCACTTTGGAAAAGACGATTCTGCTGGAATCGGTCCACACGCTTTCTGTAGCGACGAATACGGTTTGCCCATGCATAGATTTTCTGCTTCAGAAAGTCAATGCGTTCTGTGACATTGGCCATGTAGTCACGGGGCTCAATACCCGTCCCCGCGAACGCCTGGTTCACAAAACGCATTACTCGGGGGCGATTATTACCCCCCCTGAAGCAGATCAGCTTTGCAACAAGAGTCCTAAATGAGTTGATACGTCGCTCGATCCGCACTTGCCACGCGGGGACACCCCCGGCGGTCCTAGGTGCACGTTCAGCGTCCGGAAACTTGACTCGAGCAACACGGCACGCCGAGATGGCCCCGCAGTACATGATCGAGTGTGTATCATCTAAATCTTTACTAGACCGTAGATACGGTTCTAGCAAATCATTCAGGGCACTCATTAGCGCTAGATTACGTCTATTCATTGGCAAACGTGGTAATCGTGGCCTAGAATTGTTTGTGGACCGATACTGCGTAATTACCTCTTCCAAAGTCCTCCTTAATTGCTCATTAGCTGAAGTACTCACACTCTGATTAGCAAACTCCTCCCCGTCAGCACTGGGATCAGCCCGCGGTGCCTCCGATACCAGGTCGGGTGCGGGCACCGGATCGGGCAACATGGCGGGTGGGTCTCGTGCCGAAGTGGAGACTGCGGCAGCAGTGAGAGCCTCCAGGCGAAGCCGATCGAGCGTCACGTCATCCAACCGCTTTAACTGCTGAATGACGCGCACCTGATCCGATAATCGTTGCTCCGAAACAGTGATGGTAGGTTCAAGAGCCTGAAACAGAGGCAACATCCTAGCACGGTACGCGGATATTATTATTATTATTATTATAATAATATAAACTTTTTTTTAAATATTTTTATGGGCCTTATTAGGAGTATCAAAAAACAGATGTGATTAGAAATTATTAAGTACTTAGCTGCAATCGGGATACGAAAAACAATCCACGTCGTTTTTAGTAAGGCCCACACATTTCTCGTGGTACCATAAAAGATAACTACCGTACATATCTGCTACTCGTTCAAGTTTATAACCGGTTTAAGTTTACCGTCAAGTGTACGTCAGGCGGCCCTTAGTAGGTACTTTTCTCATTGGCGAAAAATTAAAATAAACAAAAAATACAAACAGCACTTACCTTCATGGGATCGCCCTTGAACCACAAACAAACTTTCTTTTAAACTAGCTAGGTAATTACAATAGGTAGGTACATCTTAGTTGTTTTATACATATAATTTTGAGATCTATTAATTACTCCCACCTTAAAGGCCGGCAACGCACTTGCGACACCTCTGGTGTTGCGGGTGTCCATGGACGACGTTAATCGCTTACCATCAGGTGATTCGTTTGCTCGTTTGCCCCCTATAGCATAAAAAAAAAAAAAAGAAGGTTAACTTATATCTCTTCTACATTTTAATTCTATCGTGTTTCTTTTAAAAGAAACACGAAAACTCCTTGATTTTCTAAAGAAATACTAAAACTTAAGTGACTGATAGGTTATAACACGCGAGCCTGTTGCAACTTGGCTGACAAAGTGAAGACTTCAGTAAAAATGGCGGGTTCTACCGTTTGATATATGAACTAGCACTTATGTCTATGGTACTAACCAAACATTGGCGCGCAAATTCAAATTCATTCGAACGCTCTAAGTAGGAAGATTTGAAAGTGGGGCTTGTTAAGGAATGGGCCATCTATGATGCAAGTACCTTATAGCTTGTCAAGCATTCAATTTTTGAAATATCTACCATTTTCTAACAGCTGTTTTACCATTTTTTGATGAGCGAGCTCCAAACACCTATCTAGTTTTCGACCTTATTGCTAATGAAATAAAACTTTTTTTTCTTGTTAGTATAGTCTTCTACGGAATAAATGAAACACTTTTAAACATTTTCACACAAAATTATTAGGTATTTTTTTGTACAAATACACGAGCATTACCCATGTTTCCTGGCTAAACGTAACTTATTTTACATAAATTAATATGCAGTTATAAACTATATTTAATATCCAAAAATAATAAATAACGCATATCTATCTCTACTGTTTTTTTTCTTAAACTCCACTTCAAGTCGCTCTATTTAGGGGTATAAAATCTTAGACGTAATGGTATTGGATTCAATTCAGACGCCTTCGGGGGCTTGCAGAGAGAGGTCATGTCGCTCCGCGCTCTAACAATATTTACAAAAATGAGAGACTGAGAGTATTGAGGAACGTGTAAGAAGTGGATATTGGGTGGCTGAGTAGCTCCTTGTATAGTTGGGATACTTGGGTACTTATGCCTATTTATTAGGATAAAGTGGCAATGTTATATTTTCGCGCGTTATTGTGTAAAAGTCGTATCTCGCGCGTATTTCAACATATACCGGGCTCTTAAAAACTTCATTGGTTAAATTAGTTTCTTTAGTGTCAACCCACAGGCGCGACAATATGAGTCGAAATGAGATATATTGCCAATAGATGCCGGTCATGCCTAATAAAACTTAAGACACTGCATGCGATTATATTACTAATTACAACAACAGACGTCTTTAAATAGTACAAGTGTGCAGATTGTTTTTAGTCAATTTAATACTTGTCTTGAATACATCAAATTGATCTAAGTCAATTTATTTACACGCTTGTATACAATTCATTAACTTTAACGTACACGGTATAGAATGGCATATGAGCATCCGTGTTACCTTAGTAAAAGCCAGAAAAGTAAGAAAGTAGGTACGAGTAGCATAAGTTTCTTCTGTCAAAATCAGTTTTATCCCACCTCTATTAAATATTAATGTTAAAGAGATAGCTTCTTGCAGACAGAAATATTACTCTACCTTAAAACGTTGAGTTAACCGCTGTGACATTTTTTTATTATTATTGGTTGTTTATTACATAAAAAGTATATTTGTCGTACATAGGTATGTGTACGTAACGTAAAGTACGATCATTGACAGTCCGCTATATGTAGATTGCAAAACCACAAAATATTTTTTTCATTGTGGTTGTTGCTTCAGTTTGCGAATTAGCATGGTTAGCATGTGAGTTGCATTATGTTGATTACTACAATATGGGGTTCTTCAAAAAAGGAGTGTTAAAGTTTTTAAAGGGTCGGCAACGCGCATGTAACACCCCTGGAGTTGCAGGCGTCCATAGGCTACGGTGACCGCTTACCATCAGGCGGGCCGTATGCTTGTTTGTCACCGTCGTAGTATAAAAAAAAAAAAAATTACGCCACTGCAGAGCATCATATCCATATTTACTTAATAGGGTTGTCACTTGCATTCCCAAAACTGTTTTTTTTTTATAATACAGGCAAACTGGTGATATACTCAATATTTTTATATGAGATCAAATACTTCAGAAATTTTTGCCAGACAGACTTTGTTTGTAGGAAGTCTATGTTTTTAAATAACGTCAACTGGGATTCATAAGGATGGCGAGGAAAATAGGGATATAAACCGGAAATGACATTTACTTTCTACAATGATTTCTCGGAAAAGTACCCAACACAAATTTGCTCGAATAGAAAATAGTAGATTTAGATTATATTCTTATGGTAACGGCAACCCTGGACAGCCATGAAGGTAGCATTAAGTTGTCAAACTGACAGTTTAAAGTTGACCTTGTAACCGACCGGCGGAAATATGCTCCAGCATAGATAAAAAAGGCCTAGATAGTGTGTCAGTATACCAGCAATAAAGCCACTTCAATGTTGAAAAAAATTCAACATTTGGAATAAATTAAAATAAATATAATATTATAATAAATATTATAATAAATTAAAATTCAAAATTTTGCATGCCAAAAAGGATGAGGCACTTTCTTTGACACAGAAAATTAAAAACAATTGCGTTTTGAACACCATTCCACACATTTCTCCTTCTAAAAGGTGTGCCTCATCTACCTTTAATAGAACCAAAGTAATTGAAAATAAAATTAGCGAAGGCGATCTCAAAGGTGCCGCTCGCCTTCTCTTTTCAAGTGACGTGCTATCGCCAGATAGTCCAGATACCCTTTCGGCCTTACTTTCAAAACATCCCCTGGCTCCTTCAGTACCTCATTTGATAGCCCCACCTGCAGTAGACCAGGCCTGCCTCCAAATTGAAGGCAAAGACGTTATTGACGCCATACTTTCATTCAAAACCGGTTCGGCGGCCGGCTTGGATGGGATCTCACCCCAACATTTAAAAGACCTTATTTCCCATTCCGTGGGCGATGCAGGTGAGCAGCTTGTCTCTTCCCTTACTAAATTAATAAATTTTATGTTTTCAGGCAAAATTAATACTGAAATTGTCCCAATTTTATACGGCGCAAACCTGATCGCCCTTACCAAAAAGGACGGAGGGGTGAGACCCATTGCGGTGGGGTCTACAATAAGACGTCTTGCTTCCAAAATTGCAGTAAGACACATTCGATCAAAATTGCAGGGCCTTTTTGAACCTGTACAGCTGGGTTTTGGCACGAAAGGTGGGTGCGAGGCAGCCGTCCATGCCCTAAGGACCTACCTTTCCTCTGATGATTGCGAAATTGTAGTCAAAATTGACGTTAAAAATGCTTTCAACTCGGTTAATAGGGACACTTTGCTGACAGAAATTAGGGACAAAATTCCTGAACTGTACAATTACCTTTTCTTTTGCTATTCGGACTCTTCTAAATTAATGTACAAGTCAAATGAATTATCTTCTGAGGTTGGATGTCAGCAGGGTGACCCTCTCGGCCCAGCAATTTTTAGTTTGGCTATAAATCCAATCATCCAAAAATTGAAATCAAAATTCAATGTCTGGTACCTAGATGACGGGACCCTAGGAGGCAACGTAAATACTGTGCTCTCTGACTTGTCTCTCATTAAGAGTAGTTTCAAAAATATTGGTTTAGAACTGAATTTTGCAAAATGCGAACTCTTCATTCAAAATTCATCTTGTATTTTTGCCGATTTAAAACACAAATTTGACGATCTGGCTCCTAATATCAAGTTAGTAGACAAACGTTCTCTTTGCCTCTTAGGCTCCCCTATATTTGAAGAATCTTTTCCCGACTATATTTCTAACTCGATATCAAAATTCAAAAGTCACACGAATCGTTTACTCGAAATTAGCCCTCATTATGCTCTTGTGATTCTTAAATTCTGTCTTTTTGTCCCTAAATTTACATATGTGCTCCGATGCTGTCCTTTTTGGAAATATCTAAATTTACTATCACCCATAGATGATTTGATTAAAATTAGTTTAGAGATGATTCTAAACATTCAGCTCAATGAGCCTTCCTGGTCTCAGGCGTCCCTCCCTATTCGGTTCGGGGGTTTAGGAATTCGCAAAATTTCCAGTGTGGCATCCCCAGCCTTTTTAGCATCCACTCATAGCACAGCCGGTCTCATAGGAAATATTTTAAGGGCTTTGCCCACAAACTATGAGATCGCAAGCTTTGAGGATGCTAAAAATGCTTTTAAAATTGCCTGCCCGGGCAAAGACTTTCCAGACAACCCAAATTCACAAAGGAGTTGGGATAATGTTTACTGCGATTTAACTTACAATACTCTTTTAAATAACTCAACAGGTCCAGATCGCGCGAGGCTTTTGGCGGTCGGATCCCGGGAAGCTGGTTACTGGCTTCATGCCCATCCTTCGCCCAATACTGGTACTTTCTTGGATCCGGCCTCCCTTAGACTGGCGACTGGTTTGCGACTGGGGGTTTCGGTGTGTGCGCCACACTCATGTCCTTGTGGCACAGACGTGGACCGACTGGGACACCATGGATTGTGTTGTAAAAAAAGTGCAGGCCGTTTTTCGAGACATGCATCTCTTAATGACATAATCCGTCGGTCTCTTGCCACCATCAACGTGCCTGCTCTCCTTGAGCCGACTGGCATTTTCAGGGATGATGGCAAGAGACCTGATGGGGTGTCCTTGGTTCCTTGGAGTTTGGGACGGATGCTAGTGTGGGATGCTACCTGTGTAGACACGCTGGCGCCGTCCCATCTCCAACGAACTAATGTAAAAGCGGGCGGAGCGGCTGAATGCGCCGAAATTTTAAAACGTAATAAATATAAGAGCCTGGGCAGAGAGTACCTTTTTGTACCATTCGGGGTCGAAACTCTTGGTCCATGGGGTCCCAGCGCACGCAAATTTTTCGTAGAAATCGCGAAACGTCTGGTTGATGTTACTGGTGACCGAAGAGCTGGTGGCTTCCTCGCACAACGTATCAGCATTGCGATACAACGAGGAAATGCCGCCAGCATCCTAGGTACAATGCCTCAAGGACCTACTTTAGATTTAAGGTAGGTAGAGGTAGGTAGTTAGGTAATTTACACTTACTGTATATATTTCGAGAATAAATGATTTATACATTTGGAATGACGTCTATCAGTGCTCAAGGTCGTGTCATCGCAAAAACATCACATTGTGCAGTGATTGGGTGTTCTTACTAATCTTCCAATACAAACACAGCACGTAAGATCACATTCCACTCATAAGTATTAAGTTTTATGTTATATGTTTACGTATTTATAAATGTAAAAAATTCAAACGCGATTGTATGAAAATCTTGCCAGTAGTAGACAATGATTATTTTTCCCTCCGATTGGGGCATAATAATTACGTTCGAAAATGTCTATATTTTCTAGTGTTTCGCTTGCCTATTGTTATTTCTATTTACATATTCGTTTCCAATTATAATATTTGTTACCAAGTTTTAACTTACATTTGTTTTTTATCTATCTAGTATACATTTTAGATTTCCAGTTGACGAGTATTTCGCCGCCCGAATGGCTAGCGAAAATAAGGCTGAATAGAAATGACCAATTTCTAGTGGAACCATCGGGACTCATCCAGGTCTATTTCCTGTGGGGCGACTTCTGGAAGAAAGAGTTCATCATAAAGAGTTCCTCTCTCGCCAGAAAGTCTGCCAGTCTCTGTCCCCTAGGGTTACGTTGCCCATACCCAAATTGCCCCACTCTCAACTCATCACCGTCTTTCTTGTCCAACTTTGCGTTGAAGTCCGCCATAACAACAGTGAAGTAGGTTTTAGAAGTATGAATAGTCCTGCTTATGCCTTCATACGTAGCCTCTACTCCATCGAAGTGTCACGAGGTCAGTGCATATACTCGTACCTGAATCACCTTCAGCGAATATCTTTTGGATATTCTGAGTATCAGGTATATCACCCTGCTCGACACACGATGGTTATTATGTTGTTTATGAGGGGCTTGTGAACGAGTAACCCGACACCACCTTGGGAACGTTGGTCACCTTCCCAGTGGCAGAGCAAGTTACCGGACTTCAGGGTTATGGTATTCTCCCCCTCTACGGACTTCGCCCAACCCTGCAATGTCCCAGTGCAACCTGCTCAGTTCCTCTTCCAGCTCGTGAATCTTTTCGTCAGTCCTCATAGTGCGAATGTTGTGTGTTACCAGGGCCAATCGTCGTGGGGATCAGTAGCCGGACAGGTGCCGGTGATTCTTAGCACCTTGCCCTGTTTCTCTGGCCGCTACCGAAGCCAGGAAGAGCAGGGCTGCCGGGCACTAGGGGCCTGGTTTTTGTGTTCTTATTCATAGGGGGGTTGCCATACACGCCACGCTTGGCAGGTGGGTTGGCGCGCGTAGTTTTTTTTTTGCCCTCCGGATGGAGGCTGCTGCCCATCTTCCGGTATATTCCCTTAGCAGACTCCTACTGTAACCACAGGAGCACAGGACGATATGGCGGGGGACAATTCTAACGCCGGTCACCCCACGGTGACCAACTTAAGTCATTAGATTCGTCAATGATTCGTCATAACAACGCGAGTGTTACTGAATACGTAAAATTCAAAATAAAAAAAATAAAATACCTACCGGAATTTGTACATTTTAATCTGCTGCCAACTTTTTTTAATTATACCTTTATTCGTGTTTTATTCTAACAGTAGGTATAATATGTCAATAATGATTTATTGACATATTATACCTTCTTGAGCTTTCTGCGGGACTTAGTCAATTTGTGTAAGAATGTCCTATAATATTTATTTATTATTATATTTGTGACAACCCTGACCATTTTTCCTGTTGGTCCCTTATTCGTTACTAATTACCCCATATGCAGTAAGAATATAGGAACGCCTGTTTTTTTTCGAAAGATGGTTTAGTTTAATTATTTGTTTATAAAACTGTAAAGGTTAAAGTTTAAAGTTAAAGTTTTAAAACCTTAATATTGAGGTCGTTAATGGAAATTTTCCGTTAAAATCGTATTCAAAGTTCAAAATTGACCCTATTCACCCTAGTTGCCGGAATCTATAGACCAAACAGACTTGCGATTAAAAAGCCCGGTAAAATTTTTCATCGTTTTATTATTTTCCCCCAAACGCACTCACTCTTTATGAATTTTAATAATTAGTTTTTTTTTGCAGTTTAACTATGCATAACTGTTTTTCAGATGGAGCCCTATGATAGATACGCAGACAGACACCGTACGAGTAAGCTTCTAGAGGACTCGGATAACTACTTGGAGTACGAATTTAGTCCAATATAAAATTGAAATAACCATTGTTTTCCATGAAAACATATTTTAACTGTAGTCTTCGGTCGTAATGAAACATTAAATTATAATTGAGCCAGAATAATTGTTTTTGTTCTGAAAATATTCAACAGAAACACAAATGAAAACACGCTTTAAGTATTTGTTTTTGTTTTCAAATTAAAATTTGATTGTATTTTAAGGCAAATTCATTGTAGAAGATGAAATTCAATTTAGCCTGCCATGCAAAAAACCTATTATATAAATGTAGAAAGTGAATTTCAACGCGAACTCTTAATTTATATGGTAGGGATTAATTAATATTAAACAATGTAAAGCGATTTACTTATGAATATATACTAATATACTAAAAAAAATACATGGCGTAAAAGTTTTAACATTCCGATAGCAAGTAACATAGAGTCTGTCTATGCTAATCTTCATCTAGTAAGTATCCCCCGTCGGAAAAAGAGAGGTGTTATAAGTATCATTCGTGCATATCCGGGATGCCACACTTTTGTACGAGTATGTGGCATCGTAGCACTCGAACGGTGAACAGATTTGAGTACCTACGCTTTTTATCGAATGCCTTGTTTGTCGGGAGGGTTCTTTTATGTTCGGAAGACATGAAACAGTCCTCTCCAAGATATTCAGCTAAAATTGGAAATAGTCACAACATCTCAACCATTATCGAAGCTAAACCCCTTAATTATAAGTTAACTTTTGTTAACACTTGTCGAATGAGGAGTATAGTACCTTAATTTGTTCAAAAATGCATGGGCAATTTCTGAATCAATTCAAAAAATTTGGACCATTTTGCCCATGCAATTTTGAATGCGATAAAAAAAAATAAAAAAAATAAAAACTGTTTATTGCATAAAAAAACAAACAACATAAGCCCTACAATTAAACTTAGTGTTAATCTTTACATTTTAAGATTATATTACTAAGTGCTTATATATTGAGGAATTTAATCCCCTCTATTACAACTAATTATTATTTCTGTAATATATTAAAACTTTTCCATCCTTAATTTAATCAGTGCTTTTTTATAATAGCACCTAGTATCTATGCTTGTATTTTTATAAGTTATTCAGCTTACGTAATGATTACAGAGCACCTTAAACCTGTTTTGGCACAGCCCTACGCCACGAGTCGTAAAGCAGCCACACGAGCGACCGGAGCGACCACAGAAGGTGCCTGTAGACGCGTTCATCACGCCACTAAACAACAAATCAACATAATATTTTGCGATTGGATTACATTTGCCTAGGTCTCCTGTGGTCATTAGGGATGGGTAGTGTGGTTATATGGGTGTGGTGTGGTTTTTGTGGTGTAATTCGTAGAATTCTTGTTACGAACTAAGAACATTTCTTGTTTGTACTTCGTTTTTTTTAAGATTAGAATTATCTGTCAAACGGGTAAACAAAGAAGCAGAGGTCGCGAACCTTCCTTCTTCGATTTCGGTCGATATCAGTGAATTTTTAGGAACTTAACTAAACATTTGTAAATATTTTTATGAATGGGTAATTCTACTTACCTGTATTTCTTTAATCAAATCAAAATATTTTTTTTTCAAGTAAGTAGGTATGTTACAGTGCACTTTTGAACGTCGAAAAATAAATAAAGCTTACTCCGACTTTGTGTGTTCCGTGTTCTTTTCTAAGCCCGTCGAGATAACATTAACTTTTAAAATGCCATGTATGTACTGTCTGTACGGAGACAATTCAATTTCAAAATAATTAAATTTTAGATTAATTGTAATAAATAAGTAAATAAAGAAATATTATAGGACAATCTTTATTTTCATTTAAAACATAGGAAATAGCATCATTCTTGCTCGGGGCTTCACTTTGAGAGAAAGACTGCATCTTGTATAAAGCAAAATTTTGCTAGACTGCGGCGACCTAGCCGTGCTCCAATCTATGCCGTGGTTGCTAACAAACACTACAAATCTCATTTAGGATGCTTTTGCAATTTTATATTACTTTCTTAAAATAACTTGTACTCTGTATTCGGTAAAATAAATGCACCAGAAGGGGCTCACTAATGGTTGAATTCAAGTCACTCAAAAATAATAAAAAGTATTCGGTACCTATATTGTTTTAAAAATCTAGTTTTTGCAGAAGGTAAAATGTGTAAACGATAACCGATGATCTTATAAATATATAGAATAGTAGGTACATACGGGTGCAGAGCGTCCAGTGGCGCCCTCGTGTTCGTCGTAGGATTGTGTTTTCTCATAAACCTTTCCATTTCTCTATAATCCATGGTATCATCCTTGTAGTCCTAGAAGTTCTCTAACTTTTATGTATTATATAGGTACATAACTACATATTATGATTGAAAATTAAAACAAACATTCATATTTTTTGCACGAATTTACTTTAAGTGGAGTGCGTACTTAGGACTGAAGCCAAGGTAACTTAATATTCGTCTATGCATAATAAATTTTGGGAGTAAAACTCTACATTGCATAATTTAAGTACTTTTATTTATGAAGCATTAGTAAATTAATGCAGACGGTAAAATAAAAAGTGACTTGAGAATTCTTGGCACGAATAACAAAAATTTAGATATTGGGATATATTTATTTGCACAAACCAAATGAATATTATTTTTGGTTAAATGTTGAAATAAAAACTATTCTTATTTTAACTAATAACATACATAATTATAATAAATCCTTGAGAAATAAGTATTATCTATCTCTCCCGGGTTTTCCTCCTTGTAGAGGCCTCTACGAACAGTAAGCCTGCCTGGCGGGTTCCCGGTCATGATAGCATTAACAACTTTTTCATCACACCTGCTCGTAAATGGTGATATTATATGCAAGCATACTTAGACTTAAAGAGCTGTATTATTCCCATGGTTTTAAAGGATTCTCATACTACTTTACCGCCCGCCCGGAGCTCGCGGAGGACCTGCCCCGCACGCGCTCGCAGCACGTAGTCACTCCGGAGTACTGTGGACTGTGCAACTACACTACCGCTCATCATTCTATCAATTCATTCTATTGTTTCTTTACCTGTATAGAGAGTTTAGTTATTTCCTCGCAAATGTGATGAAAAACATTATGTGTACCACGGGCAGTAAGGGGATTACTAACTGCCCTTGCCCTTGCATTATGCCCTTCTTACCGCCCTAGTGCATAATGTACTATTATACTTACTAGGCAGTTTAGGTACATAAAACTTGTGATAG
Organism: Lathronympha strigana; assembly: GCA_949128165.1. NCBI lineage: Eukaryota > Metazoa > Arthropoda > Insecta > Lepidoptera > Tortricidae > Lathronympha > Lathronympha strigana. The sequence continues at coordinate 12,683,274 of OX421903.1, forward strand.
GAAACGTGAGGTAAAAAAATGAAGCATTTACATTCATTAAAAAAAACCTTTCAGTTCCAACCTTTATTTCCCTAATAGGCTTTAGCAAGCCGATTACAGGAAGAAAACATCAATCATTGAAAATTCGCTATTGTGATAATCAAATAATATAATTGAATTTTGAAGGCGCTAAAGAATTTACCGCAGGTATATCAACTGTATAAAACTACGCTCATAATAGGCACTATAAGGTACGAGTAAGTCTAATACAAGCTCTAAATTATTTTATTTGGTAATTTGTGATATTTCCCTATTAACTTCTGCATTTTCCTCCTAATTCTAGATTCCTGCACAATCATCATCATCATCATATCAGCCATAAGACGTCCACTGCTGAGCAAAGGCCTCCCCTTTGGACCTCCATATGTACCGGTTGGAAGCAACCTGCATCCAGCGTCTCCCGGCGACCTTCATAACGTCATCTGTCCATCTTGTGGGTAGGCGTCCTACGCTGCGTTTGTCAAATTTGCACAATGCGTTAGGGTATTTTTAACCGACTTCGATAATTCGACGGAGGCGGTTATACATATATTCGTGTTTGTTTTTTTTAATGTATGTTCACCGAATACTCCAAGCTCCGTCGTCCGATTAGGGTGTTTTGTTTTTGTTCAAAGGGAGTTACCTCCTGTTCGGTCCCATAGAAATAAGGTGCTAATCTGATTATGGGATCCATGAAGAAATTAAGGGAACTCTTCAATTTTGAAAGGCACATGCATAGTGATTTCTGCCTTATCTTAGAAATTTCGAAAACCATAATTTTGGTAAGGTAGACCTGATGATGGAGACCAGAGATAGCATGTGAAACTTCAGATACATAAGCCGAAAATTCAGAGCTCCGTCGTCCAATTTAAGCAATTGTTTTTTTGTTAAAAAGGAGTCAATTCCAAGTATAATTTTACTACATGTCATTTAACCCTTTATAAGGCAGAGGGAATATTTTTCCTACCATACATTATCGTTATTTTTTTTAAAACGAAGTAAGCAATCTGATTATTTCATTATTATTATTATTATTTTATGCTATAGGGGGCAAACGAGCAAACGAATAATTTCAATAATTCATTGTTGGTGAATAAGTTATTAACATTTTTTATCTATGACTTAACTACGGTCGACAATTTTTAGGGTTCCGTAGCCAAAATGCCAAAAACGGAACCCTTATAGTTTCGTCCAGTCCGTCTGTTCGTCCGTCCGTATGTCACAGCGGTTTTACTCAGTAACTATAAAGCATATGGTAACGATATTTAACTTCGAGGTGTATTTTGTGTGCCGCTACTTAGTTTTGCGTATAAATTGCGAAAAAAGTATGTTTTGTGGGAGCCCATACATGTAACTATACATATAACTAAACTATACATGTAACTAAATGTCAAAAAATATTTTTTTGCCTAATATCTACTCTAGGTACATCATTTGATAGGTCTTAACAAATAACTTTGAGGTTCCTTGAATAAAAAATTGATTAATCCAATATTTTCAGAGATAATCGCTCTGAAAGTCTGAAAAAGTGTGTCCCCCCCCCTCTAACTTTTAAACGGGAGGTGCGGAAAATGTGAAAAAAATCAGGAAGATAGGATATAAGACGAACTTACCACGAAAATTATTTTGAAGAAATTTGGACAAGCCGTTTTTGAGTTTTTGCCAAAAAACTTGTTATGTTGTTGTATCATGTCAATCTTTTCTGTTATTATAATTTGATCGGTGACTTATTTCATCGGTATAAGGTGCACTTTGTTTTGCGTGTGACATGAAAATGACGATAGTGACGTGGTCGTTGCACACATATGTACTTACTAAATTGGAGCATTTATCCAATAGCCTCGGCGGCTCCGTAGTACAGCGCTTGACTTACGATCGGAATGACGAAGGTTCAAATCCTGGCGGTGTAGATATACACAACTTCTTCATTATTTTAGAAATTTTAGTGTTTTTTTTTTCAAACTATTAAAACATTTATTTTCAAAATTTTACATTTATTTTATGTATTTGAGCATATTTTTATTTTGTTGTCGTTTTTTTTTCGCGTCAGAATTGTATGAAATTTTGAAAAATTTTGAAAATTTGGTGGGTAGGTAGAGTTCCTTATTCTACGTTAGATAGATACGAAGTCCCAATGTGCGACAACAATTTTGTACTAAATTTCCCACTGAGTTACGAAAATCCCATACTCTGGTGGAACTCTTTCTACCTATCAAATTTCATGTGAATCAGAAGACGCGAAAAAAATAACGACAACAAAATAAAATTCCGCCCATTTATCTAGTTAAATTAATGCATCACATTCGACAAGCCATTCCAGCTCACACCTTCGGGCATTTGTTGTGCGAAATATGTACATCATAGATGTAAATAATTACGAAAGTACACCTGCAAGTTCGAATCACCTTTTTAGGGTTTTAGGGTTCCGTAGCCAAAATGGCAAAAACGGACAATGGCAAAGACGAGGTAGTTTGGCGCTCGAACGAAGTGAGAGCGCCAATAGTGCGAGTCGGAAATGGGTGCCTTTTACCCGAGTTAAACACTACTTTTCATTTCGAATGCGAGGAAAGTAAAAAAAAACAACTATAAAGCTAAAACTACTCATGTAACTTTTTAAAGGTAATCTCGAAGGAAGCATTACAAAAGTGTAAAAGAGATGTCATATACTAAAGAAAAAGTGACCAAGGTCCCCGGTGAGCAGGGCTGGGATCGAACCAGCGACCTCCTGCTTTCGCGGCAGACATGACATCTCTTTCAATTTATGATTTATATATAGTAGTGTGACTACTTAAAAAAACACAAAAACATGAATCAAAACATTTATTACATTTAATAAATGATTTGATTCGTGCTTTAAAAATTGTGTAGAATATTTAACAAAACAACGGCATTATATGGGTATTTTGTTATACTGAAAATAAACAAAGGTAATTTTCATTTACTTTTCAGGTTAACTTTCTATTGTACCTCCTTGAAAAGTGATCAGAATAAATTCTTAAAATTCTACAGCAATTGCCTTGAGCGGGACTCGCAAATCTCACGATCGGTTTTCTTGGACTCCATTGAGTACCCTTTCCCGAGTTTATCATGAAATTTAATACTGAAATAAGGAATGAATTTCAATCGATTTTCATATATCAAAGTTTGCAGTACAAAACTTTGAAAGCCTAAAACCTAACCTCAAAATATCCCAAAACAAACATCACATAATAATATCATCAAATAATATTTATTCGGTACTAAAAGGTACATACAAAAACGTAATAAACTAAAACTTAATTAAAAAATACTTAAATAAACTAAAACTTAAATTAATTACAAAACAAAACAAAAAGCTACCCTACAAAGAAATAAAATAAAAATGATCTTAATTAGAAAATATATAAAACTATAAATCTAAATCTAAGGATGGCCCCTGTGGCATAGTGCCGAGGACGCTGGCAGCGTTTCCTCGCTGAATCGCAATGCTTATTCGTTGGGCGAGGTAGCTACCAGCTCTTTTGTCCCCGGTTGCGTCGACCAGCCGTTTGGCCATTTGCCGGTACAAGGTTTGTGCCGCTGGGCCCCACGGAGTCTCGACGCCAAATAGAGTAAAATTGTAATTGGCGTCTCATCATCATCAGTCGTTCCCTCAATGCTGAGGATCGTGACATCATGTCATTCTCTTGAAGACCAGATTCCTCCATAGGTTCCTATCTCTCGCCAAATGCATTGTCTCGTGCAGATTTAATTGCATGTGTGCAGTTATTTGGGAGCACAATCTAGTAGGGGGAGGGCCCCTGGGTCTCTTGCCTTCAACTTTTCCCGTCATTATGACTCTCTCTAGGCTTTCCGGGGGAATGTCGAGAGAGGTGTACGAAGAACGTAAGAAGGCGGTCCTGGCATATCGTTGACAACCGGCGTTTAATGCGTAGCTCGTCAAGTATGGACTGGTTAGTACGCATTGCTGTCCATGGAATCCGTAAAATCCGGCGCCAACACCACATCTCAAACGCGTTTATACGATTCCTCATGTTAGCACGGATAGTCGATGTCTCAGAACCGTACAGGAAAATTGAGAACACCAGGGAACGCACAAGTCTGATTTTGGTCTGCCTCTGTATGCTGCGATCCTTCCAGATCTTATCCAAACGTGACATAGCTCCCTTCGCAATGCAGATCCTCCGGATTATTTCCCCGTCACAGCCACCATAATTCGTTATGAGTGAGCCGAGGTAGACGAAAGAACTGACACACTCTAGATGTTGGAGTTCCAAGCTTCGCAAAGGAGATTGGGTCCGATTAACAAACATTAGCTTGGTTTTAGCATGGTTGACATGAAGTCCTAATTTGATGCTCTCCGCTTCAATTCGTCGGAACAATCTACTCATCTCCTCCTCACTAGAAGCCAAGAGAGTCGTGTCGTCAGCAAAACGCAGGTTGCAGATTGTCTTCCCGCCAATCGAAATGCCGCCTTCCCAGCCCTCGAAGGATGTACTCGCCGTAGATGTTAAAAAGTTTCGGAGACAGTATGCAGCCCTGTCTTACTCCTCTTTCTGGCTTAAATTGATCAGACAGCGTATTCTCGATGCGGACTCTGGCAGAACTTTCGGCATACAAATTTTCAATTAAGTATGCCAAATGCGCGGGGACACCCATCTCCGAGAGCACCTTCAACATGTTTTGCCATCTAACGCAGTCAAATGCCTTGGCGTAATCTATGAAACATAAGACAAGCGGCTTGTTCCATTCAGGACATCTCTCGATGATCTGACGCACGTTAAAGATCTGTTCCCGTGTTCCCCGCCCAGCCACAAAGCCCACCTGCTCCGCAGGTATTTGCCAATCGAGGAACGTAGCCAGTCGTGAATTTATTATGCGAAGAAACACCTTACTGGCATGTGATATGACAGACAAAGTTCGGTAGTTTTCGCACTTAAGTGTTGAGCCTTTCTTATGGAGAGGTATAACTAGCGACCTTGTGTGTAGTACCGTGGAGGTGGGACGGTGCGAGAGTGTCTACGCAGGTAGCGTTCCAGACGAGCTCTCGTCCCATCCTCCACGGAATCAGCGACATAATAATAATAAATAATATTATACCAGGTATTGCATTGAGTATTGGCTGCTATATTCCTTGAACTAATTACATTGTTGATATCAGATAATACTTTAGAAATCAAAAACTAAAATTTGTAAACAACAGCAACAAGCAATCTTTTTAACTTACGTGCAACAGATAAAACATTTATTAGGTATATCTATTATTATACCTAATTCTGTATTCGACAGATTTCTCGCAGATTGACGCTGTATAAGAAACATATATTTTATCTATCCGATCCGGTTTCAGCCTATCCAGCTTTTAAGTCATAGTTGCTGAACTGAACTCTGTCGTCAGGTATACTATCACCTCCTTTAAGTGAATTAAAAATGTCGGAAACAATAATGAATAACTTAGCCTATATTTTGAACCCTGCCAATGTGCTCGAGGATGATGTTGTGCGCTTATTCCATGATAAGACGTCAGTTGATTCGTGCGGATAGATCGTCGTCTGACTGGTATAAGCTCCACTCTGAGGTACCACAAGGCGGCATTCTCTCCCCACTACTATTTTCAATTTTTATTAATCTTATCACCACCAAAATTAAATGCTCCTACCATCTGTATGCCGACAACCTACAGCTTTATACCCAAGCAAGTGCCGAGGAACTGGACCGGGCTGTAGCTGATTTAAATATCGACTTAAGCCACATATCACGTACTTTTGGAATCGAGGTTAATCCAACTAAATGTCAGGCCATTGTACTCGGGAGTAACCGCTTGGTTTCGTTCATTAACTTTGAGAACTTGGCCTCATTACGGTATGAACAAGTAGACATCCCCTTTAAACCGCATGTGAAGAACCTGGGGTTGATCATTGATAGTGGGTTGACCTGGGACCCTCAGGTATCTGATATCTCTCGTAGGGTTACTAATACTCTTAGAGCTTTTTACCAGTTCAAGCATTTTCTCCCTACTAGCACCAATACACTTCTTGTCCAAGCTCTTGTTCTGCCTATCCTGGATTATGCTGATGTGTGTTACACCAATCTCACCCAAGCTTCCTTATCTAAGTTCGACCGTTTACTCAACAACTGTATCCGATTTGTCTCCGGGCTCCGCAAATATGACCATGTCTCCCCGTTTTGCCGTAAACTTCATTGGCTCCCCATCCGTGAACGTCGGTCACTGCGAGTTCTCTGTACTCTATATTCTATTTTAATTGTAGTAAGTAATAGGTAGATTAATGATAATAATATTTCTATGGAACGTGGTCTACCGAAATAAATGTTTTTTTTATTTATTTTATTTTTTATTATTCTATATTATTCGATCCTCTGACCCCTGATTATCTACGTTCTAAATTTATATTTGTGACCCCCCGTCCTGGTATTGATCTCCGTACTTCCCGTAGCCTTAAGCTCATTGTCCCCCGGCATCGTTCAGGTTTCGTGGCTAATTCATTCACCGTCCAGGCTATCATCTTCCACTGTCTATCAGGCAAGCGCAAAGCAAGTTTACTTTTAACCACTTAGTGCGCAAGCATCTGTTTGACAAGGTTCAGTCTTCTTCCTCATGATGTTTCATAACTAGTACCGAATTTATATATGTGTATATATTTGAATGTATGTGTATTCGTATTGAAATATGTATGTATGTTTATTATTGAAATATACATTAATTTGTTATCATAGGTTACACATTTTATTATGACCCTGCACCAAATAATCTTTCTGTTTAGCCCATTGGTTGACTGGTAGAGAATGCCTTGCGGCATTAACTCCGCCATTTGTACTGGTTGTTACTGTGCAATAAAGTTAAAAAAATAAATAAGTCAGCACAACATACAAGTTTCCGGCCGCGCGAGGTGGGTTTGTTTAAGTACCCAGAGCTGATAGAACCTGTCCCGAGAGATGACTCACATTTACAAATCATCTTCGATGGTGACGTTGGCAACTTAGGTTAGGTAGGGCACTGGACATGTATTTTTTTTTAAATAGGTTTGTGACAGCAGATGGTGTAATTTAAATCTGCTGGTATCGGGGTAGTGATTGTGTTGCTGTGTGTGGCGTGTGTGGGAATTACATAATAGCAAATCATTCTGTAGCTTCAGTTAGTGTTCTAAATAGTTGTCTAATATATTTTAGCACCCTATAATTACTACTACGCTACTACTATAAGTACTTACAGCTACGGAACCCTTCATTGTGCGTGGTCCGACACGCACTTAGCCGATTTTTTTTTAAATCTGTGGCGGTTGCAAGTTTGAAAATAAGTGAATATCTAATATATTAATTTGGTACCTGCTGTTAAATCTTCATGATCTTCAAAATTCGTCACTTCTAAAAGGTAAGTTGTTATTATTGTTATTTTGTAATGCTAATGTGTAATGTACTTTGCATTCAGTGAAATTCAGTGATAAAATGTAATAGTTCCATAGCTAATGAAATAGGTTATAGGCCTTTACAGCGTATCTTTAGATTTCTGCAGTCTTTGCTGTAGATACAATACAATACAATACAATACAATAACTCTTTATTGCACACCTTACAAAGCATTACAGAAAAAATAATATATATTAAAATAAAAACACACACAAAAAGTAGAGGTAAACAACAGGCGGTCTTATCGCTAACAAGCGATCTCTTCCAGACAACCTTAGGGTAGCGGAGCAAATAAAACAGGAAATAAAGAAACAGTAGGAGGTGCAGAAAAAAAAAGAACTAAAGCAAAAAAAACTTATACACAATTATAAAATACATATATATTTATACATTTATATATACTAATAAATACCTATATAAACTCAGATAAAGCAGATATTTCTTCTTTTTAGTTACTTTGGGCATTTTTAAGTCATAGTTACACTATTTGTGTGTATATACACAAATGTAAACACCGAAAATAATAATTATCACTAAAAATATGCCCTGTCACTATATAACTATAAACTAATATTTTGCGTCCTTTGGCCTTCTTAAAACTAGCACTGGAGTAATAATCCTGGCACTGAGTAATGATTTATAACATTACAACGCGTTGACGTGCACAAAGTGACAAACAAACAACATCGAAGTACGCATAAATTAGCGCAGCGTCGCAGCAAGTGGCACAGGCTTCCCGTCCGACGGCCAAGCGGCGACTGGCCCGCGCAGGCATCTCGAGCCAGCGTTTTCGGAAAAATGCGTGTAACAGCTTTTTCTCGAAAAGTACAAAACCTATTCAAACATTAGTAGATGCGTTTAAAGTAAACATAAATATATACTGCTTGTCTTAGTTTCTTGTACTTACGACGCATAATAAGGGAGAAGATAAAAATTTAAGGTAGAAAAAAGGGTTTACGGTTTTTTTTTCTCTTGGTGTATTATGTTTTTCGAAAATTTAGTAGAACCAAATGTAGACCAAATACCGAGCTACATTATATATTTTTTTCAAGCGTTGTGCTTGGAGCTGAACAAAGCCTATTCACTTTAAAAACAGTGAAATATGCCGGGTAGCCCCTTAAGCATTTTCTTCCGGAAAATTATAAATTTTGTGAAATACAGTGGTGACATGTGGAACTTTACAATTTACATACGTACCTACTTAAGCTGATAATTCCGAGCTCCGCCGTCTGATTTGACTAATTAGTTTTTGACGTGACAACGTCTTATAATTTCGATGGACGCACGAAAAAACATGACTCATGCGGCGTTACCTCGCCGCAAGAAAAAACATGACTCATGCGGCGTTGCATCGCTGCACGAAAAAATATGACTCATGCGGCGTTACCTCGCTGAGGCGTTCACGATGAGTAAAAAATCAATGGCTTTACTATTCGATCGTTGTCACGTTCAACTATCGTCAGTAAACCGACTTTACAGACAACCGATTTTGTTAATTACTATTACTGCGTTAGTCATACTAGTAGGTACTTAATAACTCAAAATAGAAAAATAAAAACTTGTTAACAAAAATATAACCAACTTGAAAAAGTGAAAAATACAATGTATTCATTTTTATTTGCTGTAAGGTTCGGAAAAGATGAGTAATCAAACAAATGGAGGTGACACCACATAGCGCTACCAACTGAAACGTTTGAAGTTGGTCGGTCGGAATAATAATGAACAAAGGCTGCCTTTGTTTCTAGCGCCTCAGTTATCATATCTCTATTTGTTGTGTCTCGAACAGTCTCATCACACATGAATCCAGTTTACTATTATAATATTTCCACTTTACAGCTTCCTACAGTTTCCAACTTGTCACTCTCGCTGTTAACTGACAGTGAGTATTAAAATTATGAATGCACTGTCACACGCAAACTTTAGTGGCGTGGCGAGTGACAGTAATTAGTTTAACTACTCGACGATAGGTGACGCCTCCAACTGGGATGTGTGACAAGTTGAAGTAAAGTCGAAATGATATCGAGTTTACACTTGACAGATGGGTTTATCTCATTTCATTTGAAATGTAAGACCGATACCTATGTATGTAATGTAATCAAGATTTTTGTGATATTATGTTTTGATATATTTTTATACTGCATCGATGAGAGAAGAAGCAATAAGCGGCCTAACACAAGTTAATAGATTACATCGTAACCAAGCAAGGGTAATATTACTTACTATCAAAAGTTAAACAAAAATGACGAGGCTAGTTCAATAAAGGGCTCTCGTCTTGACCTCTCCGGTCAGCAAACAAGCTTATCGCTTGGAGCCTGGATTAGCACGTTATCCGTGCGCAGACACGCAATTTGTAACCGTTTGCGTTTCGTTGCTTGCTTTCTAGAGTATTCCCAAGAATTGAATTTGATACCACATTCGTTGGCCTCAAGAGCCATGCAAGAAGTACAATACATTCTCATAAAAAGGGATAGTTTGGTTTTACAGGATGATTCCGTTGTTTGAACATACTCGTAGAGGTTGTAGGTATATTTAGGCCGCATAAGACAACTTTTCTCGTTTAACGTTGTAATGTGAAAGTTTATATTTTGAATGATACTATACTTTGATGTTTATTACTTAATCACACAAAACCGGCTAAACAGATGTTTGAAGGAATCCGGCTTAATCTAAGATTAATAATAATAATATACTTTTTTATTCCTTAAAAATGTGGAAAAACTACGTGTAAACACGTAACGTATAGTAGATGTAAATACTAAAGGTAGAACAAATAAGATCTTAGAGGACAGTTATAAACGACTTATGCTACTCTCGTAAGGTCAAACAGATGGTGTCACCGAAAAGCGATTGGTAAATATCAAATGTTCAAAATCTCATTGGTACGATCCGGCAGGATTTGAACCCGGGACCTTCGAATTGAAAGTCGCACGCACGCTGGGCCACCAACGCTTTCGCGAGTATGTAGGTACTATCATATTTTTATTTGAAAGGAATTTGCCACTCACTCTCAATAGGTAATAACGGGTAAAATGTAACACTCAAGCGTCATCCCAGCCGCTTCTATCTCGCACTTGTGGGCTTCGTCATGAGCGATTACTTCCGCCGCTGTCGCGGGGGCTCTATGGCGATACAAGACTTGATTGATTGATACTAAAGATCTAATCTCTGTAGTGGATTTCTTTACGGAAACGGTTGTGCACTGACCTTGTACCAAACTAAACCTCAGCTTTGTTGGTACCTACGACGGTTATATTTTTTTGAAATATTGTATCTAGTATTAATCTTAGGATCTTCATAAAATTGCCTAAAGAACATTTTGACGCTCCGCCACTGCTAAGTACGTAATTTTTTTGGATATCTAGAAAACTGCTCGTCCTATATTTTTATATTTAAATAATACAATTCAAGAAAGAAGTATTACCTATCAAATAAATTTATTGTATAATGTCTTAAAGCCACTTGACTTTAGGTACTTATATACCTATGTTAAAACTAAATGCCATACCTACATAAAGACATTTAAATGTGGCTATCATATCCATACATTAGGCGCGAATAGTTCTTAAGAACAGATATTTATCTTTCATAGAAAAAGCGAATACAGACCGTTTTGAACACTACGTAAAAACCGCCGCTCGGCCCAACGCTAAGGTTGCCTACGATTAGAAATATTATATAGTACTGGCGGCGGCGTGCATCGGCGGGCGCGGTATGTGTGGACAGCCGGTGAGTTGGTACCCACACAAGATAAAAGACGATCGATTCGAGTGCGCACGGAGAGATTCATGGGCTTGCTTAAACTGTTGCAATACGGATTACAAACGGCCAATTCGCGCAATTGGCGTCTTTCATCTTTTATGTTGACGATGGTACTCAATACTCGGGTTACGTAGCTTGAAACTAACCGCCCGATTTTGTAGGATCACATTGGGAACAATTTGACGCATTAACCCCTCAATTAATGATTAATCACTGTTAAATAAACAGTAACCCTATATCGATTATAGTCTAGCCTTACCACGTCTCAACGCGATTCAGTTTAGGACTTAAACTGACGTTTCTGACTGAAACGTTTTATAGCGATTCAGTAGGTATAGGTTCGGTTTAGGCTCAGGGGCCTTACCATGATGTCTTAACGCGATTCAGTTTAGGTTCTGTTTAGGCTCAGTTGTATGGCAGCGACTCAGTTTAGGGCGTCAACTGAATCGCGTTAAGACGTCATGGTAAGGCCCCTGTTATATGAAAGCCACTCAGTTTAGGTCGTCAACTTGGTAAGGCCCCTGTTCTTTAATGTAGATACATTTTCATAAAAATCATTCAATATACGTTAAATCTGTGGTTGCTTGAATGACCGAGTCGTATGATTTTGCTCAATCTAAATCATACGACTACACATTAATATTATAAACTTAATATGAGTTCGTCTCAAAATTTCAAGTTCGTATTCACTTCTGACAGAATTGCTTCTTCTGTCAACCGGGGCTTTAAAAATATTTCTGACAAGGAAAATAATCCGCTCGGAAATATCGGCGAATTGATTTCATTACTTATGCCAATGCGGAGCGCACGAGGCACGTTCCTTCGGGAGTTCAGACATCCTAGCGGCATATGGGTTCTGTTTCAATCATTTGTTGGTTCTGCGATAAAACTGTCTTGCAAAATACTTTAAAAGCCGCATTAAAATTCGATTTAAAATAATATACGGAATTGGAATTAACCTTTTCAATACAGTTGCTCAAAAAGTGCCCTTTTATTGTCTGTTTTGCGTGCGCAAAGTTTGTTTTTGCGAACTAGTGCTTTTTACTTTTCCAATTTTTTTAAATGTAGATGTGTTCCAATTCATGACTGCTTACCGAAGAGTATTATTGTTCGTTAACTTTACCGAGGCGTAATACAACTAAACACCTACTATTAACGCCAAAATATTAAAGATATTGATATTTCATATTTCAATATTTACTTCTTCATCATAATAATGATCATTAATTAAAAACATTAACATTGAAAACAGTTCTTATAAATCTGTGTGTATGAAACGGAACAGTGTCAACGAAACGTCAGTCAAAGTAGAGGCGTTTTTCAATCAGGTAAAGATGTTCGAAGGGTCTATTAGACATGACGATACGATTTGTCACATGCGATTTATTATTTTGTTAATGACAAATAATGGTTATGATATTGAAAATGAGTAAGTAAAGAAGATAAGATAAACATTTTGAAGATGTTCTTGATAGTTTAGTTACAATAAATAGTGTTACGGAAGTAATAAAAAACTTTCAAATTCGTTCTTATGTATTTAATTTTTTTTCGCATCTGTATTGAAAAACGTCGTTCGATACACGTGCGGACATGTCATTTTTCACTCATCCCGAGTATTGCCACTCGCCTACGGCTCGTGTCAAGATACCTCGGGACTCGTGAAGTAATGACATACTTTCCGCACTAGCATCGAAATGTACTATTTTGTCATTGTTTTCAACCGACTTCAATATTTCTAAAGGAGGAGGTTCTCAATTCGTCTGTTTTTTTTTTTTTAATGGATGTTCACTCATAACTCCGTCATTCCTGAACCGATTTGAATTTCTTTTTTGTTTTCTGAAAGTAGACGGTTCCTGGTTGGTCCCGTTTTTTTCAAAATCCATTTCTGATGATGGGATCTATGAGGAACTGAGGGAACTCCTCAAATTTGAAAGGCACATGCATGCTGATTTGGGTGATTTCTTAAGAAACTCGAGCATTTCTTTACGAAAATCATCAATTTGGTGGAGTGGATCTGATAATGAAGACCAGGGATGGCAAAGTGGAACTGCTTCGTAATTCTCAGGACTATGATCCGATTTTTAAAAATATTTTTTTGTCTGTTTATAGATGGTTTCAGGATTGTCCCGTTTTTTTCAAAATCAATTTCTGATGATGGGATCCATGAGGAACTGAGGGAACTCCTCAAATTTGAAAGGCACATGCATGATGATTTGGGTAGTTTCTTAAGACACTCGAGCATTTCTTTACAAACATCATCAATTTGGTGGAGTGGTCCTGATGATGAAGACCAAGGATGTCAAAGTGGTACTGCTTGGTAATTCCCAGGACTGTCAACAGATTAAAAAAAAAACTGAAAATAGATGGTTCCAGGTTTGTCCCGTTTTTTTCAAAATCAATTTCTGATGATGGGATCCATGAGGAACTGCGGGAACTCCTCAAATTTGAAAGGCACATGCATGATGATTTGGGGAGTTTCTTAAGACACTCGAGCATTTCTTTACGAACATTATCAATTTGGTGGAGTGGATCTGATGATGAAGACCAGGGATGGCAAAGTGGAACTGCTTGTTAATTCCCAGCTCTATCATTTGAGATATTCATCTTTTCTTTGTAAAGAAATACCTTCAAGATAGTCCTATTTGATTATAGTTCTATTTTGATGATGGGCTTCATGAGGGATTGAGAGAACTCCTCAAATTTTAACGGCACATGCATTCTGATTTGAGGGTTTCCTTAAGTAACTAAAACAGTGTTTTGGCAGAGCCAACATTTTGATGAACTGGATCTGATGATGAAGACCAGGGATCGCAAAGTGGAACTGGTTAATAAACCTAGCTCTACTTATTATCCTACTTGTGACATTCATCTTTTTGATTTGATTTATATTCTGATGATGGAGTTCTAGAAGAATTCAGAGAACTCCTCAAATTTGAACGGCAGGTTAATTGTGATTTGTGGCATTTTCTTACTGTGGCCATCATTTTGCTGGAGTGAACCTGATGTTGATAATCAGGGATGGCATAATGAATATGCTCGTTAATTTACAGTCTGTCATCCAATTTAACACATTGTTATTTTGTTTGTTTAAAGGTCTACAAGGGAGTTCCGTTTGATTATACTTCAAATGTAATGATGGAAGCCCTAGGACATTAAGAAAGCTCCTCAATTTTCAATCGTATACGTGCGGTGTATTGGATATTTGTGAAGTAAACTGGCTAACTCAAACAAATTCTTATTTTCTCTTTTACCGGGAACCAAATGAAGTCGGCTTTTTTTTCTTAAAAATTATTTTTAGTACCTAACAGAAATATAAATAATAGTTTATCTTGACAGAAGTACCTACTAAAGTATTTGCAGCTATAGTTTGGCCACGATCTGCTCTCATTCGTGCATAGTCAGAGATAATCTTACTGCCTTTTTCTTACTCTAGTATTACCACCCCTAATAGAAGGATGGATATAGTTGTTTTGTTCTACTGTTACTGCGTTCGCTGCATGGCCAGACTATTTACCTATAGTTTTTCTTTCCCTGTGCGGTTTAATTAAAACAATAATTTACATAAATAGTCGATGACACTGTTTTTCGCTCTAAAACTCTTATTTTGATATATCCATATAATGTGCCCCACGCGAAGGTGAAACCTTAAAAAATTAAAAGGTAGGTAGATACTTACTCACATGAACAATTGTATATAAGTACCTACGTAGTGGTACTTTTATGTATTAATAACATAATTATTATTAAATAATCATTTGATCTCACTGAATTTTACAAATTCCGATGGAACCCTAAGATCAAGCTCTACAATTGTCGCGAAATGAAATCTGCGCCTAAATCACGCGTAAAAGAGTATTTATTATCCGTAGCATTGTGTTTTGTCTCACAAGAGGCAAAACCGTTCTAAAGGTCGGATACAAAAGTCAAAGTATGATACGGACAAATTGATATGCTTTACACGCTTTAATATCATGGTCATAATATAATAATATATAACAGAATATAATATAATATAATATATATATAATAATATAATATAATATAATATAATATAATATAATATAATATAATATAATATAATAGACATAACACCGATATAACAGAAGGCCTAGTATAAAAGTTGTACGACACTTACTTCGCGATCGCGTTAGCGTATCGAGAGTTCAAATTATGTTTGCCGTTTATTTAAATCATCCGGCAACTTTCATATTTTGACCCCTCGATACGCTAACGCGGTCGAGAAGTTAATGTCGTACAATTTTTATACTAGGCTTTCTGGACCAAAAAAAAATCGTAGGTGCTCGATGCTCCCCAAACTAAACGTTTGCTCAGCGATTTTTAAAAATAACGTGTGTTTTGATTTGCAGGATTACACTTTAAAGTTTGTTTGAAAACTCAATGTACTGCGAATTTTGTCATTTATGTATGATGTTACATGTGTGTACATAGAAAATACTTTTTCGTTTCGATGAAAAAGTGAAAACGTATAGGGTACATAATTTTTTAAAGTTGTTGAACTAAACTTGTTAGGTGTGAGGAGTACAACCTACCCGGTATAAAAATCGAGTTTATATATATATTGATTACCTGAAATCGCGAAACGTCTGGTTGATGTTACTGGTGAGAGTGGTGACCGAAGAGCTGGTGGCTTCCTCGCGCTAAAGTTGCGATACAACGAGGAAATGCCGCCAGCATCCTAGGTACAATGCCTCAAGGACCTATTTTAGATTTAAGGTAGGTAGAGGTAGGTAGTAAGGTAAGTTATACTTGCTGTATATATTTTGAAAATAAATGTTATGGTATTAACTAAAGAGTTATAACTATTTCATCCACAGCAGTTAGTTAATATCGAACATAGCAACAAAACTCATTAACATTGTCTAATTTACTTAGCCATATTAAGTAATTAACGCCACCGTCGTTCAAATGCTTACGGCATAGGCAAATAAGTTAGTTTCAAACCCCTTAGGACGAAAAGTTTCTGCTTAATGTACATGAATTAAATACAAATCTTTTCGTAAATTGAAAACTTCTTCTTTTATCGGCCGTGAAATTATTGTAGAAATGTAAGAGATAATCGCTAGCGACTGCGGGATACGAAAGCATGTCAGTCTCGCTCCTATAGGTACTAGTTCCTACTCTGGCAGGATGGACAGACTTTCGAATTGCGCAGTCACTATCAATCAACTATGATTAAGTACAACTCATGGTAAGCACTAAGATCAACTTCATTGAATCAACAAATGTAGGTGTAACAAATGGTAGGTAGGTATACATTCTTAAAAGCGACTATATCTTATCTAACGCAATATTCGTAGTATTTTAAACAAAGTTAATTTTACCGCCCTCGCGAAGCCGATAATTCTAAAAATAAGAGGTATCGTAGATTGTACCCCGGTAATTGAATTTTGACGGAACCGCCAAGCCACGATCGCGACGGGATCGGGATTAGCAGTCGTTGACTGACGCTCGCCGGGCTGAGCAATCCCATTTACTTCATTAATTACGGAAGATCGCTCGCATTTAATAGGGCTGAAGAGTTATTCATATTAACTGCAAAAAGATCAACCAATTGTATATCTTCACAATTCAAACGGACCTATAAAACACACCCGTTTTTTCCCTCGTATTCGATATGAAAAGTAGGGTGTTTAACGGCACGGTTGAATTGAAAGACACTATTACGCCCCATCTTTTCAATTCAAGTGGACCTATAGCTACTAGCAACACATGGTATGTCGTTGGACTGGTATTTTTATTTTAGTTGGTAGCAAGAAACAATATTAATTAACTCCCAATGAAGTACCTAGGTATAAAGGGATTTCGAAGTTGACCCAAAATGGATTTAAAAAAATTTAATTTACCTACAAATTTACTGGAGAAATGATTAACTTTTTACGCGTAGTAGGTACCCTTGTTAATTAATTATGAAGGATTTTTTATAAACATATTTTATTGTAAATAGGGTGGTTTCGACTCTAGTTCTGATCAGATCTATGACTATTTAATCAGCGGGACTGGCAATGCCTGTCATTTTCCATACAAAAAAGTCTGGCAATTTTTGCGGGGGAAGGTCACGTCAAATGTATGGCAATTTCGTAAATGACAGACGTTGCTACTCAGTCTGGTTTAAAACTCCAAATTATAAATGGGATCAAATCAAAAAACCCAAGTATTGGGGGAATTATATACAGGCCAGGCAGAATTGGGCTAGTATTGGATCTCAGGAAGAGTTCATTTATAAATAATGTTTTTTTTTTATCTACCCACTATTTGAAATATAACTTTTTGAAAGTGCTGGAAGTCTTTTTATTTCAATATTGATTTGTGTTTTTGATATGGAATACATTTTGCCAAGGTAGCCTTAAATAAGGTATAATAAAAAGCCGGCCAAGTGAGAGTCGCGCACGAAGAGTTCCATACCATTGTTTAAAAAACGCCAAAAAAAATCACGTTGTTTGTATGGGAGCCCCTTAAACATTGATGTTATTCTGTTTTTTAGTATTTGTTGTTATAGCGGCTATAGAAATACATAATCTGTGAAAATTTCAACTGTCTAACTATACCGGTTCTTGAGATACAGCCTGGTGACTGACGGACGGACAGACGGACAGCGAAGCCTTAGGAATAGGGTCCTGTTTTACCCTTTGCATACGGAACACTAAAAAAGGATAGTATATTGTTGCCAAATCCTGGTTTGATTTATATTGCTTCTAAAAAAACGAGTTGGCAAACTCGTATTGTTGTAATGATATTATGTATCATTTTCCCTGGATCCGTAAAAATATCACACGTCAACACCGACAGGCGCGGCTGATCGAGACTTTAATTAAAAACAGGCTGCCGGCTCTGACTGGCTGAAACTTGTTTAAACTGGTTATTGGACTGCCAGTCACCTGCATCGGGTGCTACACTAATAATATTAGGCCTGTGCAATAAGGACTCTCAAAAATAAGTTAGAAGATTAGAGACCTACTACAACCTAAATACCGGTCAGGAACATTACCTTTCCTGTTTCATAATTAAATAATGTATGAAAAAATACGTAAGTACGAGAATTAATGTGCTTAAAAAAGTATGCTTGTTTAACAACGACGCAGTAAAAATGTGATTTCGAAATTACTTTCTAACCTTTTTCTTAAAATATAAAATGTTTACCATAATATAGTTTCTATACTTTTAATAGGCTCCTTGTGTTACAACGATACATTTAATAAAATTCAATCAAGTATAGTGTTTTTTAGTTCTTCCCGCGCAAATTGACAGTGAATGTTTAACCTTACGTAGGTACCTAAATATCAATAACGTGCAAAATGTAGGTATAGGTATGATATGGGCAAGTAATAAATCGGGCATTATGCATAATGCTCAACCAGTATGAAGAATGCCCAAGAAGAGAGGGCAATTTGATAAAAACTATTCACATAATTAAATTGCCCGGGCATTATACATAATACCCAACACCTTTTTGGCAGTGATAAAATATATTTTTTGCGATTATTTTGATTTTTAACATTAACGGGTTTACTCAGTTACTAGCTGTTGCCCGCGACTCCGTTCGCGTAGTTTTCAATTTTGTTTGTAATTATTTTAATACCGAATAAAATAAAATACTTGAGAGCTTTGTATTTATATACGCTGATATTAGTTTTTCTTATGACACAATATACGTATGTAGTCCAAAGATGAATTTTCAAGACTCTCACTTGAAAAATGATACAGCCTCTGTACAATGTTTCAGCCCATTTTTAACCCCTTTAGTGGATGAATTTAGAAAAACCCGGAAATCACTTTTCTTTTATTTTGATAAGAACAAGTGTGCTCATTATATAAATAGCCTACTGTGCAAATTTAAACTTTCTAGCATCAGTAGTTTTGGTCCTGCATTAATGCAAACTTTAAACCCTACATCAATAAACACTGCAATTAGTTTTGTTGTTACACAATAAGCAGTCAATAGATGAACCTTCATGTTTTTACTTGAAGAATGATACAGCCTCAATACAATCTTTCAACCCATTTTTAACCCCTTTAGAGGATGAATTTAGGAAAACCCTAAAATTCCTTTTCTTATATGTTGATAACAAGCTAAATATAAAGTTTCAAGTCTCTCACTAAACATATTACGCCATCCCTATACAACATTTCAACCACGTGTTTAACCCTTTAGGGATTGAATTTTTCAAAATCGCTTCTTATAACTTGTATACAATATATGTAAATGAAACCTGATGTGCAAATTTCAACTTTCTAACTTCAGTAGGTTCGGCTATGCGTTGATTAGTCAGTGAGTGAGTAAGTGAAGGACACACGCATTTTATATATAGATATGCTCAGCGACTGTTGAGGATGCGGAGGGTGAGTGGATAAGCGTTGTCGAACGTGAAAACGAGACCATCGAACCAATAAATAATAAATAAATATTATGGGACAATCTTACACAAATCGATCTAGTCCCACGGTAAGCTCAATAAGGCTTGTGTTGTAAGTACTAGGCGACGATATATATAATAGATAGATAGATATAAATACTTAAATACATAGAAAACATCCATAACTCAGGAACAAATATTCGTGATAAACACACAAATAAATGCCCGGAGCCTGACCAATGGGGGCTACAATCGGCCATATACGTCCGGGTTCACACGTCGGGGCTTTGTCAATCAAAAAAACTACAATTTATCTTTGATTTGTCAATAGGTTCTTATATAGTAAAAAAATATTTAAGCCGGTCTTAATTAAATCAAGGCCGGCTTATCACCATCAGCTCCGATGACGTTAGTCATGCAATCCGCACAGCCTATACGTAGAAGTCCTAGGCCGGTTGGAATGCACAACTTCTGGCTAAGATGGTTAGTAACAACACTTTAACTTGGTTCCCTGCCACCTACCTAAACAACTGATGTAACCATCCTACTTTATAAGTTCGGTAGGTAACCGGTAGTTCCAAGTACGCTAACCACTACAGGCCCATCACCTGCTTGCCTACTCTCTACAAACTCCGTACGTTCATCTTAACAGCAAAAACTAATGCTCATACCTAATATTCGCTCATAATGAATGTTAGGTTGGTCCCGTGCTCCTCCTCCTCATAGACAACATATCCGGTGGAGTCGCTTGGTTATAAGACCTATGGTGTAAGTGCATCATCCAAGGCTCGAGAGGAGGTTGGAGCTGTAGTATGTCTAGGTATTTCTCAGGAGCGCCATTTTAATGCAGAAATTGTTAAAAGGTCCCCTAGCAGCCCCTCGCTATGCCTTTGCAGTATTACGAATAAAACCAAGGATGACCTACCGTCTCTAGTCTGACTGAACCACTATAAAACATTTATTTATTTACCATTCATTTATTTTATGGTATAAAATCTTAAATGCTGAAAATGACGTTCGGTAAGCGTTTCATACTTCAATTTGTTGAAACAAAACATCAGAACTTAAAATAGGGGTTTAGTCATGATAATAGGGATACCTACTTCCTATATTATTATATAAATATTCATAATATTTTATTTAATCATTTATTTGATAAACTCATAAAATAAAATAAAAAATTTGCGATGCGTCCCGGGATAATGGCTGACATCGGTGGAATTTGTCAAACGCGTCGTTACCCCGACAAAGAACTTTACCAGGAACTTGGTCGTTTAAGATCCGCGAGTGTTAATCGTATTCGAGCTGTTGTCTAGAGTTCAACTGCTCACTGTTTACCGAGTAGAATAAGAAAAAAACTTCATCATTCGGTGGGCTTCGTCACGTCTTGCCGTAGGACGTCCAGCAGTGATTGTAATTCTTTGATCGCTTAAGATGTCTTGCCAAGAAGTAGAGGCGGGAGGCTTTACTAGTCAGGTGCTCTGTGATGTAGATATACTTGTTGGTTCTCGTTAGAAGTAAAGCCCAGGTGCTTGGCACACATTTTGGAAGGATTTTTGTTATTGAAAGTTTTTGCTGTTTTGATTAATTCAAGCTTCAATATGGTAGAGTTTGTGTCAAGTATTATTGGCATACTTTTGTTGTTGTAATTTGTTCCTCGGACTCGGTAAATATATTTTATGTCCGATTTACTTATATTACACTCTAAGTAATGATTGCCAAAAGGTCTGATTTTGTTTCGTTTTTCATTGTCGGAACATTTTTATTTCTATGTTGGTTTTACGTATACCCATTTAGAGTTTCTCCCACTTTGTTTTCTAAAAAGACAATGTAGTCATTGTAATCTTTCAACTGTTTTTGACCCAATCAATAATGACCAGACAATGTGATAAATTTTAATATTTAGGTGACAATTCATCACTTGGCCCAATATAGCCGGGCATTATGAATAATGCCCGGGCATTAATGACAAGCCCATAACTTAACCCGTGGTTCGTAGTGAGCAAGTAGTTTTTTAATTTCACGTTTATTTTTCCTTGTTATCGTAACATTGCTTAAATTCAGTCTTTGTTTTTTTACCCGACAACCTTGTTTTTTGCGACATATCGGGAAGTCGGAAATTACTAAACGCTCAAACTTTTGCAGCAAACAACAGCTGCGTGGCATTCGTGGTAACAGTTACTCGTATTATCTTCTTCTTCTATCTATCTTCCATACATAAAACAGTAACGAACGAGCTATATGTTTATATGCGCGCTAATAACGAAGAAACGGCTGAACGGATATAGTTGCAATCTTATATGGTACATCAAAGGGATTTTGGGGCAGGCTTTAGGCTATAAAAAAAACTAGCTTTTTAACTTTAAGGGAGTAAAAAGAAGAGTTCATCTTTGTATGGGAAAAGTGTGTTTTGGTTTCCCGTTGTTTGTTTGCCTAGCAACGCCTATCTTGGAAATCAAAACTGATGGATCTCGGACTGGATGGATGAATGGATCGTGCGTGTGTAATTCTAATTGGTCACTAAGGTAATAAATAAGTTTAGAGAAGACAACTAGAACAGAATATGTATGCCGTATCTCACAGTTGGAAGGGGTGAGGCACCAAAGAATACAGCGTAACTAACCAGGGCGACACGATTATGACAATGTTCAATGTTCATTATTTTTACATAAACACTAAGGAAATATGCTTATAATAACAATAGTAATAACTAGGTATAGGTAAAGTAATTAATTATAAATACGTTTTAATAATCTTTTCATTTCTCATGCTCTGAAAGTGGGTTGTTGTTTATCTATGAAGCGGGTGGAAAACGATGCATGGCGGCCCTAGGGTCGCAAACTAATATATTCCTCTTGGTTCTCGACTTGTACGCACCAAGCAGAACAAAGTGTCAACAATATTATTATATTTATTATTTACTCACCCCAGAAACAAATCCACGGGTATAGTTCTTTCGCTCAAAATATTGGAATTTATAGTAACGATTATCATACGTAAAGATGTGAATTTGTGAATTAATTTTAATTTTTCGGATCAAATGTAAGTGTCTTATTGGTTCTATTTAGCGGTAACAAGAAGGAATAAACCTAAAAAGATTTTTTTTTACTTTAATATGTTCAGGTAAGCAATGGCAATATGTTATATAGCCACACATTAATTCATACTAACTTATTTACCTATGCAAAATACAAACTATTAGTCATACAATTATAACAACCTACCTATGTTTGTAGAAAAGCGCGGCTAATTTAAAATAGCGTGGTTAAAAACACTGTATTTGAATAAGTTATTCGAAAATTGTGTATAATTAGGTATATCCACAGAGCATGGACCTCTTTAGTGTGACAACCTTACATACGCGTCGCCCTACGACTTCCAATCTCTTTGGGTATATCTCATATATGTTTTTGTGTGGCACGTAAGTTAAAAAGTTTGCTTGTTTTTGTTGTTTACAAATTTTAGTTTTCGATTTCTAAAGTAATATCTGATAACAAACAATGTAACAACAACAACTCATATCGTCATATTCAACAATGTAATTAGTTCAAGGAATATAGCAGCCAATACTCAATACAATACCTGGTATAACATTATTTGATGATATGTGATGTTTGTTTTGGGATATTTTGAGGTTAGGTGTTAGGTTTTCAAAGTTTTGTACTGCAAACATTGATATATGAATATCGAATAAAGTTTTTTCTTTATTTCATTATTAAATTACCTACATGATAAACTCGGAAAAAAGGTACTGAATGGAGTCCAAGAAAACCGATTGTGAGTTTATCAGCCGCTCAAGGCAATTGTTGTAGAAATTTTTGAATTTATTTTGACCACTTTTAAAGTAGGTAGGTACAATGGAAAGTTAACCTGAATAAATGATAGATAAGAAGAAGAAATTATAGTAAACAGTGAAACAAGTTACCTATGTTTGTTTTCAATAAAACAAAATACCTATATTATGCCGTTGTTGTGTTAAATATTCTACACTTTTGTAATTTTCTACAATTTTGTGTGTTTTGCTTGCTGAGCGGGTGGACTGCCCGATAATGCGGCATTGGGATGAGGCTCACGCTCCGGTGCGTGCCCCAGCCCGTCGTTTTTAATAGGTACATATGTCTAGCTTTGTTACTAACCCTAGTTGTAAGTTTAATTTTGTTATTTTTTGTTTTTGTTACTAACAAATTATGGATCCCAGTGTCCGAAATAAATTATACTCGTATTTGAATTTGAATTTGTAATGTTTCCTTCAAGATTTTCTTTAAGAAGTTAATGGAGTAGTTTTAGCTTTATCGTTGTTTTTTACTTTCCTCGCATTTGAAATGAAAAGTAGAGTGTTTAACTCGGGTAAAAGGCACAGCCCTTGGTTAACAATCTACTATATTACGCCTGTATGACAAACGGGTCCTCGCCTATTCGCCTTCGCCTATGTCTGATTGAAATGAAAACCAAATGTACCTTTGTTTATAATTCTGAATGTAATTTATATTCATTTTTAACTTTAAGAAACTCGATATAAGTCGAAAAATTTACCCATAACGTTAATCATTGGTGGTCTGTTCTCTCCCTACGACTTAATCCATATGACAAAAACTGCACGCAAAATTCCGGGCCCTAAGTCAATATTATCTATCGTTTAGTTAATAATTTTGGTCAAACAGCCATTTTACGTATTGGTATTCTACGATTTACAAAGTAAAGCTCCTCAAAGTGAAAATTCATAAATCAACTTTAGTCGTTTAGCTTACCTAAATATTTGCTTGGAACTCTGTCATGCAGGTTGAAATTTATCTCGGTACTTGGAATTTCCTTATTACCTACGCTTGGCTTTGGTAGGATTTGCTGTTGCGGTGCTAATAATATAGTACTTGAAATTTATTAAAAAAAGTCATGTTCAGAGTATGAGTAGGTACCTATATGACTTCGAAAAGGAGACTACAATGGCCAACCTATAAACTAACCGACAAGTTACAATAAAATAAATGTAAATAGGTACCAAAGTTATATACCCAACCCACCCAGCACCTTTAATAAAAAGTTTTATTTAAATTTTGCTTTTCCAGGCAGAACGATGCATTTTATTTCATAACAATTATAACGCTGCCTCCGGCCTGGCGGTGGCGGCCACGTCAAATGCAAAATGAAAGTTCAACACAAACATTTTCTAAAGCAAACAGTTTTTAGAAAGGAAAAATGCAAAAAGGGTCTAGCCGCAATCCTATAGTGAAACTGCCCCTGGCTGAAATGTATAGCTTTCTTAGGTGCGTTTATTTGTCTTATTATAAGATGCCGTTTTACCAAATTTCAAGCCTCCTCTAACCCTCTTTGTATGGCTAAAAAATAAAACATAAAATCATCATCATCATCATCATTTCAGCCGAAAGACGTCCACTGCTGGACATAGGCCTCCCCCAAAGATTTCCACAATGACCGGTCCTGCGCCACCCGCATCCAGCGGACTCCTGCGACCTTCACCAGGTCATCAGTCCACCTTGCGGGGGGCCTACCCACGCTGCGCCTTCCGGTACGCGGTCGCCACTCGAGAACCTTTCCGCCCCAACGGCCATCGGTTCACTGCCACTTAAGTTACCGATTCGGAGAGCTATATCGGTTACTTTGGTTCTGCTGCGGATGGTCTCATTTCTGATACGATCTCGCAGAGAGACTCCTAGCATAGCTCTCTCCATCGCCCTTTGGGTGACTTTGAGCCTTCTTATGAGGCCCATTGTAAGCGACCACGTTTCAGTACCGTATGTCATCACTGGCAACACACACTGATCGAAGACTTTCGCCTTCAGGCACTGCGGAATATTGGACGAAAACAAAAAAAAAAACATAAAAAAAAATAAAAAAAAATTAAAAAATTCAGACGAATTGAGAACCTCCTCCTTTAGAAATATTGAAGTCGGTTGAAAATAAAAATATTTTTTTTATTTTTTGTGGCTAAAGTAATGGTTCGATTTCTTTCAAATTTGGATATTGTATATACCTAATAGTAGTTAACTTTAAAAAAAACGGTTCAAATGTATTTTTTATTTTTGTACCTTTTTTAATTCGTAAAAGAAAGCGACAATCTGAATTTTAGTTATTTAATGCACAATATAATATTGCATTAAATATATTTTTTTATATAAATCCATTTGTGGCAACAAGGTAAAATTTTCTTACTAATGCATACAGGTTGTCCGCCTTATACGACCATTGGTGGGTATAGACTATAGATAAATATAGGTAGGTATGCCGCATGAATAAGGCATACGTCAAGGATAATTAAAATATTCTTAAAATACAGATACATTCCCGGCATTTGTCTAAGAAGACATATAAATGCTTCATAAAGTATGATGGCGAAAAGAGGGGAGTAGAAGCAATCGATCAATATTGTTGTGAATGTGTAAATGGGTTGAGAACTTTGCACTCACACTAACATTTATAGTATTATGCACCTTAGGCCTGCATTACACTGGTACGTTTTACTTACGTAAGTTGGGACGCAGCTATATGCAAGAATAAGACAGTGATATTCATGTCTTGTGCTGTAAAGGAAAAATGCAAAAATTTAGTGTTTGGGATACCAGTCCGCCGCTCTGATAACGGAGCTACCTATAACTATTATACTGTTAAGTTTTACTTACGTAAGTAACACTTACCAGTGTAATGCCCACCTTAAGGTGGTGCATAGGGGGTATTAAATAGGTACTGGCGTTACAATTCCCAGATTAAGCAAATTATAAATCATAATTGAAGTATTTAACGTGATTTTTATACAAGGGTCAAAGCTATTATATGTACACACATATTAGTATATTTACGTACTCTTTATACCTACAAATAAACCTACCCAGTACGTCCCTGGCGGGAGATTTCGTTATTAACTTTTGAAAACAGTTAGTTTAGGCTTTGTTTTCAGCCCGTGCTGGTCATATCATAAGTTATATTAAATTCAGTGGCCGACGCCGAGGCCGACGCATTGTGAGAAATATTTGTTTGTCCGTCAGTTGTTCGATAAAACTCGCCATATACTCGCTAACTCTGTGTTCCACGTTGTTATAAAGATAATATATAATTAGAAGCAATTGTGTCTTATACCACTATATATGATTAAACGAACATAACATACGTGAAGTTCTATTACAATTATCAGACCTTTTTCCTTGTATTTATTTTAGCAGCAAACAGTATTTTATAGTTATATATAACACTGGAACTGTTACTTCATATTAGATTTACAGTTAACTGAGTTGTTTGTGTACCCGTATGCAATAAAAAATAAACTAAGAAAATTAACACAGGCAAGGTTTACAGACTGGCGTTCTTCATAAACGCACTTCAACTCAACAACAGATTAGCTAAATGATTGTTTGTCCTTATCTGTCACTTTGACAATCGCGTTTGTCAGAATGGGAGAAAACATAATTTAACTAAAGCTTCTGTTAACTTTTTATGAATAAGGCGGTAAAGATTTAACAACAACAAAGCCATAGCACACTAACTTTTGATGTTTAAATTACTACTCCAAAGCGCCATCCTAATGATTTGACCTTTCAATTTATCGCCTACTTGGGGACCGGGTCAATTTCAACAGTACTAGTTTTTCGTGTCATTCCGGTGTAATTCTTTATTTACGTTTCTTCGATGTTTCTTTTAATGTCAATCGACACCTCAGACTGTTCTTTGATAAGCCTCTTACAGAGCACTTGATATCTTAAGCCTTTTGAGAATTATCGGAGATTAAAAAAATTTACTCGCACGTGAATGATAAGTATACACAGGAATGATATAACACTCCACCTGAATGACATTTTTCCCAACGGAATGAAAAAAATAAACACAGGAATGATATCTATACACTAAAATGAGAAAAATGCTAAGAATTGCCAAAAAATCAGCCAAGTTCAATAATTAACCGAAAATTTATTTCGAATGGCCATGTTCAATCTAGCATATCGAGTATTTCTTTCAAAGGTGCCACTTTTACTAAATTATAAGGACAATTTATGATACTGCTACTCGAGATAACAAGCTCTTTCAATTTAAAAACGAAAAAATTGTCCCACAAATTTAATAGGTAAAATTTTAGAATTTCCATTTGAGTTACCGCAATACAAAGCCTATAGAAATAAGCAATAACATTAGAAAAGAACTAAGGACATTTTTGTTGGAAATTAAAAAAAGCTCGTTATTTCGATTTGAAATACATAACATAAAAATTATGTGCCCAAAATGTATATTTCATAAAAGTGAAATTTTATTAAGAATATTAATACAAGCTGTGCCTGAGCTACCATCAAAGCTTAACCGTCAAGCCTGACGGACGCTAGTAATTTAAAGAGTTACCCTTAAATACTAAGCTTGAGTTGGTAGTCTAGCTTGGTATTTAAGGGTAACTCTTTAAATCACTAGCGTCCGCCCGTTGACCACCTACACGTCATCAGGAAGTGTCACCTCCACACCCTCTAAGCATGTATTTGTAATAAAAGAATCGGAACAGAATGAAAGGAAAAAAGAGCAGGAATAAGCTTCATTAATAAACATTAAGAGGCAAAACAATCAAATAGGGCTTCTTCTCATTAAGCGTTTAAAAAAAAGTCGATGTCTTCTTGGCTTCTTTAACCATATGGCTGTACGATGCACGATGCAACGTCGACGCTATGGCGACACAACGCTTTTTAAAGTAAGTTGAAGACCCCGAAAAGTCGTCGACGATCGATCTCGAAAAACGCTAAATATGAGAGAGCCCATAGAGCCGTGACAAAAGCGAGTTGAGATAAAAAAAGGAAATTTACCAATTTAAGAACAGCATTGTATGTCCGTAACAACAAAATCAACAACGCGCACAAATAAAAATATTTTTAACTTATAAAAAATATAACTCAACAGTCACTTATTATTTTTATAATATTTACCCAATTTAAGAACAGTTAACAACAAAATCAATAACGCGTACAAATAAAAAATATATCAAATCTAGTACCTACTACTAGTTATCACTTATTTACCATGTTTAAATGAAGTAACATTTGAAGGCTGGGGGAGCAAGGGTATTGACGTTGGTGGAAGGCGATTAACAAATCTCCGTTTCACCGACGACATAGTCTTCTTCTCGTCCTCACCTGCGGAGCTCGGCATCATGCTAGAAGACCTGAGCAGGGCAATCCTTGAGGTAGGATTAATGATGAACATGTCAAAGACCAAGCTCATGAAGTCATGACTAACTCCTCGAAAACAACAGAGTGGTAGTAGATGGTGAAGCAATGTTATATGTCGATGAGTATATATACCTGGGCCTGGGAAAATGCCTGGAGGAGCTATTGGTCTATGAATGATCAGATGAAGGGTGACCTTCCCATATCTTTAAAAAAGAAACTCTTGGACATATGCCTTCTTCCCATCATGACCTACGGAGCATAGACTTGGTCTTTGACAAAAGTTAAGAAATCCACCCTCAAGGTTTGCCAGCGAGTCATGGAGCGAAGTATTCTTGGCGTGAAGTTAACTGATCGCATCAGATGTACGGTACTACGCTCCAAGACCCGAATAGCCGACGCAGCAGAAACAGCCGCCAAACTGAAATGGGACTGGGCTGGACATGTTTGCCGTATGCCCGATGAGTTGTGGGCTAAAACAGTAACCAAGTGGGTACCACATAACATAATAGAACACGGGACTGCGGCAAACCTCAGCGGCGATGCCGAGACGACCTGGATGCTTTTAGTAGGAACTGGTGGGAGATGGGGCAAGACAGAGATACGTGTAAGGAGAGGAGGGAGGCCTTTGCCCAGCAGTGGGACACTCTAGGCTCATATAAATAAATATAAAAACATTTGAAAAAAAGAATGGTACTATAAAAATCACTGAAGTGTTTTTCGAAAAATAGTTTTGATTAATAATTACCTACTTGGAGTAATTTTGTCAAAATTTGCCAAATACAGGTGTTTACCAGTTTACCGAGAAACACCCAATTGATGTCAATGCCTATTTTTTAACCACAAATTCAGGGGTCTAGCTTTACCCATCATAAAACGACATGAGATTGAATGGCTTGTAGAAAAATATGATACAGCCGGAATCTTATTTTGTCGGACTTGGCGGGGGCATGGCAGTGCCCCCAAATAAAACTAAACACAAAAGTGAAGCTACTTTTGATATCTTTCCGGTGTTATTTTCATTCTGGTGGGTATTAAAGCCATTTTACTACACCGAAATCACCGGAATGAAATTGGTGGAATGATAAACCGAGGTGAAATAAAATTATAAAAAAATAACTAAATCCCAAATTCTTTAAATATCGCGACATTTAAACTCACAAGTACAAAATACACGATCTGTAAATATTTGAAAAATAACAAATATGAAACAAAAAACATATAGCAAACTCCGGAATGATATTTTTTTTGTCCCCGTTAATCGAAATGACATGACTCGCGTGTGTAGCGGATCTATTCAGCATCACGTCGACATCTTCTTGCGGTGAGAGCCACGGCATAACTGACTCCTCAAAGTGCTCAGGAGACGGGGGGTGTACGAAGTCAAACTTAGCCAATAAACGTCGATGAAATTTGTCCGCGGTAATAAGGATTATTTTGCCGGACAAATTTCTTTACGCATAATAAGGGGGTTTATTAAAGAGTTAGTAAGCAAGTAATATTTTAAAGGGTTCTTTATTGATATGGTATTATAATGAACTAAAAACTAATTTGATATCTTGTATAGTTTTCGAGTTATGCGGCATTAAACAAGAATAACTGGCTCCCGGACAACCCACCTGAATGAAAAAATGGGCCTTTATTATTTTTTTTCAATTATTAAATTATTATATATTTTAATATTAGTTATTGCCCAAGGTCGATAGCTAATAGATGTTTCCAAAAAAAATAGTATATGACTATTTTGACTTTCTGCACCAGCGTTTTCAGTCTTGCCATCAAATTTTATTGCTTGGGATATTCACCCGACCGGTTATTCAGAAGTTCGAACCGCGAGATCTGTCTTCGGATCGATGCGCGGATATTGTGAGTGTTGTATGTCGTGCCGATAACATTTTAGTAAAATGATAGACCAAACTTAAGATAATATGTATATATAAATAAATAAAATATGTAGGTACATTTCGACACAGTGTCATGTGTCATTTAGCTGAGGTAAATTAACTAAATTCGCGATAACCCGTTCCATGTTTATAACAATATTAAGCACTTATTCATCAATTAATTATATAGAATCTCACTATCCCAGGGGCCTTAACTATATTCTCGAGAGACTCAAACATATTAAACAGTCGTCTTCGGCCTGGGTCGGCCGCGGTTGCACGGTCCAGTTGACGATAATTGTATAATGATCAAAACTTGTCGACCGAAATTCGACACAAAGTTAGTGCCCTGTTTTTGAAAATGTATAAATTTATAGTTAGCAAACGCGGCTGGGTTAAAATCTTACGATACTTAACGGTCTTTCCTGTGAACTTCCCAAAAGTTAAGGGCTAGAAAGGTTGATTTTCTTATTTAACCCTTATCCACATGACAGGGTACTTACTTCTTTTCTATTGACTTCAATGATAAGATAAGAATCATTAATACTACCTATATACACACAAGCTGAACATCGCATATATTTGACTCTTTGAAGGTAAAAAAATAACTGTTAAACCCCGCAACGAAATTTTAACATGCCATGTAGATACATGTTCCGTAAGATATGGGAAATTCTTAGGTAAATATATGTGTGTTAATCGATTTTCTTATTATACTAGACAACGGTTTTGTTGTTTAAATATAAAATTACTTTACGCGCGAAACGTGCGTTTACTTTGATGTGGTTTAATTTTCCGCCGAATCAGTGATTTTGAACGTTAGCGTTATTGGCAATTAGAATTAGCCTTTGAATCTGCTTACTAATTAGCTGTGTGTTTTACCTCCCAATTTAATATGAATGACGTTTTATCGCAGTGCATACAAATTTCGCTGCCAAAAGGTAGACTAGACACAAATACATATTGTCCAATATACAAATTCATATAGGGTCATAGGGCAATAACATGAGAGAGGTATTCTGAATGTGAAAGAAATGCTTTCTCTTTTTACGTTTACCAGTCAAGTTAAACAAATCTACTTACACATTTATTGATCAACATAATACTACTAGATTTTCAGAGAGATTCAGTGTTATCCATTTTATCAGGTGTTTATGCCCTCTCGCCTGGTATACTGCGAACATCGACGAATCAAAAATTTGTATTTTCTTTTCTATCTTATCTATCGCACTTGCTACTAGCGATAGAGATGCAGATACCTACAACATTTGGAATATTTTGAGTGCGGAATAGTATTGTAATAGTATTCAATCATAACACATAATTATAATGCTCGTACATATGCAATTTTATTAATTCGATACAACCACAATTGTTTGTTTTGTTAATACAAGCGTTCATGATGTCTGTTTAAGCCGCAAGCCACCGGTGGTGTCCGCAAATAATGGAGTTAGCCCGCTAATTGATATTTCCATTAATCAATTTATTCCCGGGGTATTACTGTTGATATCGGCCCATCATTAGCATCCTAATTGAAGCTATTAAGCTTCGGATATTTCAATTCTTGTTTAAACATATTGCTTGAATTAAAAATTTAACGATAAATCATATAGGTACTACAGAAAAAGTGACCAAGGCCCCAAATGCCCAGTGAGCCCTGGGCACTGGAGGCCTTGGTCACTTTTTAGGATTTCGTGTCAAAAGAGTAAAACGGGAGTTACTTAGACTCCGCTGTCCGTCCGTCCGTCCGTCTGTCTGTCAACAGGCCGTATCTCATGAACCGGTATAGCTAGACAGCAGAAATTCCCACAGATTATTTATTTCTGTTGCCGCTATAACAAATACTAAAAAACAGAATTATATTTAAGGGGGCCGCCCATACAACAAAGGTTTTTTTTACCGTTTTTATAGATAATGGTACCGAACCCTGCGTGTGCGAGGCCGACTCGCACTTGGCCGATTTGTTCGGTATTATATAACATCTCTTTCAATATATAATTTACATATGTACAGCCACATTCCAGAGAATCTTTTGTTAAGTTAACCTTATAATTTTGTGATACAGATAATATACCTACATTTTATCGTTGTCAAATACTTAGTAAAGTGTTAGTATAAGTTAAGTACTAAGTTATCCATACAAATATAACGAAATGTAGAAACAAGTGTTAAGTTCGGTGAATACTGACCCACCGTGATACAGTTTACACTAGTACGGGGGTCAGAGGACACGTTACCTTATCTTTGGTTTTTACCATAATAAAAGTGTTACAATAATCCAAATGTAAGTAGGTTAAGCACCTTTTCTGCTAAATTAATTTATTTTTATTATTTATTTATTTTACAGTAGACTAGGTACTTAACTTAAAAACAGGAATCAAAACATTTATTATAAATATAATTCGTCCTTCAATATTCAATCAATAATTTAAACTATCGTGTGTCATACTGATATTAAATTGAAACGGTTAAAACTCACGTATTTTAATCGTTAGTAGTTAGTTTTATGAGTAGGCGTGACACGTTTCGATTGCATCGGGCAGTCATCGTCGTCTGTCCAACGAGAGTGGTGCCCGACCTTCGCGGATCGGGCATCACTTTCAAATTCATTTTTCGAATCATCAAAATTGGTCACCTATTACGCCCGAGGTACAGTATTAGGTCATGTTTAGGCAGCTGCTGCGTTCTCCTAAGGATCAGGACCCTCTAGGCAACCCAGAGGTGTCTGAAATACCCTGCGACTGTGGTAGGTCATATGTAGGAGAAACGGGGCGGACCGTATCTACGAGATTGTCAGGGGTGCGTATCACAATGAATACGCACTTTTAGTATAATTACAGTTTACAAACGTTCATAGCGTATAGCAACGCCGGTATATTCTTATAGCTATAGGTATAATATATTAAATATCTATTTCCAAATAGTATAATACAAGAATAATATAACGTTAATTACTTATACAATTATACATACCGTTGTTTAGTCTAAGATACATGAAACGAATGCCGTTTCGTATAACAGTATCAACGTATACAAGTTAAAACGTATCAACGTATAAAAGTTAAAATATCTACTAACTAACATCTTATATAACGATCTAAACAATACTACATCACATCTCCAGTATGTCTCAAGACAGAGTTGCAAAGCGCATCTTTTACTGCGAAATGCAAAATGGCAAGCGTAAGCAAGGCAGCCAGTTTTTGCGGTATAATGATGTGCTGAAGAGAGCATCAATAGAGCCAACGACATGGGAGACTTTGGCCGGGTACCGTCCACGGTGGAGGCATACTGTGCACACACAGGTGCGTGAATTTGAAGCTAGGCGATGCTTAGATCTCGACATTCTCGACGCGAAGCGCGATGAGCTAAAGGTAAGACCACGTGCGGCCATACATTTACATTACAAATATAGCGGAGGAGTGCTGACTTGGTGCGAGTGTGCCCGCACATTCTCTGCAAAAATTGGGTATGTCAGTCACCTGAGAGCTCATCAGCGACGGTCTTAGCGCTAGAACGTAGTCGCTGTGGCCGAAAACGGCTAGGAGAGATGATGAAGATGTTCAGTAATATTTTTAGGTATTTAAGTTTAGGTTAATTTATCAAATTAACGAAATATATGTAGATACATAGAATCTACTTAGCCCTTGATTAACAGATTAAACTCAGACTCAATTATTATAATAGGTATATCATTGACTGTAACGACAAATTTCAATGCTCGACAAATCTAGAAACCCACCTGATTGAGACGGGATTAATCGAAATGTCCCAGCGCCATGTACATCGTGTCATTTCGCTGAATCTGGTAATTGGATATCGATCAACATACTGAGACTACCGAGTCTGCCATGAGACCACAAACGTATACAAACCCCTGCCTTTTACGTACCTATGTATGTAATGTAGTCATAGAGGATGGCCAATGAAAGCATGTCCATGACTAGTTGTAGAAGAGAGAGGTTACATGTCGTTTGTCGTTGTCAGTCTGACTTTTTGTTGTTTCCTACCTACCACTAATATTCGTAATACGATGAGTTTGTAAAATTTTATTGTATCTCTTTGGGTCTCAATATAATGACAAGTGGTAATATAGGGGTCATACACATTTAATTAACGCGTTACCTATATCTCTCGCAAATGCATTTTTACGCGCACCTTTACAAAGGCGGGTTTTTAAATATTTGAGGCAAAAATAAGAAAATCTTATATCCGAAACGTTAACTGTAAAAGTTTTGCCCGCAAAAGTGACGTTTTAACTCTGTTTGACCCATAGTCATTCATTTAACAACTTTGCTCCATATAAAGCTTTCTCAATTTTAAACTCCTTTTCTGATTCTGTATTCTAACTTTTAAATGGATAAAAGAGTCACCAAGGTAGTCATATGAACTTGCTAATCAGATAGCTACAATAGCCTGACATTAATAAGTTATTCAGTGCCGGTCCATATTTCTAACGTTAATCATTCGGAGAGTTCTAATAAATGCCATTAGTGGAATTAAATATTATTGGCTGCACAATGAGAATATGCTAATTCACAAGCTATTATAGTATGTGATGTTATTGTTACGGCTCGACGATAATGATACCTACATGGTATAGTTGACGCTAAAGCATTATGTTAAATTAAATTGGGCCAAGAAAATTAGATAATTTCCAGGAACTAATTCCCAGCAAGCGAGATATTGTTTTAATACCTGCATTATGAACCCGTGTTGCTGTAGGTACCTGTGTTATGACCTCCACTAGGTAAATGCCGTAAGTACTCCTTAAGTACTTTTCTAAGTTCTGTATTATTAACCATAACTTTAAGTGTAAGTGCTTGTTTACTCACGGTTACGGGCCGTTGTTGTCTTTATAAAATAAATTGAATTGAATTAAATCCTCAAGACGTAAACCGAGTTTGCACATTCCAGGATTTGAGCTTGATTTTTGAGAGCCACGTAACTGTAATTTTTATTTTTTTGCGTTTAGCCCGAAAATGATACGTCGGACGGAAAAATCATTAGGGGGAGTATTAAAGAGGGGGGTGGGAATATTAATTGCATGCAAAAATACGCAAGTAGGTATGACGGATTAGCACTAATTGACACTAGCACGTTTGGCGGAATAGCGAAATAACATTATTCATATTAATAAATTGGGATTCCGCAAAGTAACGACCATTTCAATAAATTACGAGTAGATAATTAATTAAGTTGAGTATTGTTGGTAATATAGGTAATTCATTGGAGTCAAAAAGATAAAAATACAATAGAGATCTACTTTTTTGCGTAATTTTAATTAAAAACAAGTGGGTACGTATTACCTACTTTTGTTTAAATCCCTTGTACTGATTTCAGTCTTAAGTAACTGACTAGGTACATACCTATTACGAGACCCGTTGCTGCTTATAGAAGCAATTTTTGATAGTATACAGTCATATGTAAACTAATGACAATACAATAATTTGGCGACATTGAACGGATTTGATGACGGAATCAGTAGTAGAACTCTTTGATTCCTTTTATTGGGGCCTACAAATGGCAATCAGTAAATGTGTTAAAAAAAAAACGGTTGAGTGCATGTCGGACCACGGATAATTGACGGTTCCGTACCGTCTTATGATTGAAAAATTCGGTTTCAGTTTACAGAATTTTTATTTCTCAAAAGAATAACAATAATTCACAGACACTTTAGAACGGATTAATCGCGTTTATTAACACCATGACCCTATATGTCTCGAGCCCTTTACAGCACTCGTTTTCACTGGGTTAAGAAGATGATGAATCCGTTCTAAAGTGTTCATGAATAGCAATCGCGGTAACAGAAGACAATATTAATAATTCACAAAATTAATAACAACTCATGCTTACGTCTTTACTAAAAAACAAAGGTTGGTCTACAATGCCCAGAGGGGCTTATAAAGCTAGTAATACATTGCCTGACGAGCGTTATATAATTCAGCACCAAGATGTTTGTCATCTTAGATCCTTTGGGCTCTCTGAAGGATCTGCATTGACAAACATCTTGGTGACTATTTGTGAAATAATTTTTTTTGACAAATATTTACTTATGACACATCATTTGATAGGTCTTTACAAATAAGATTTCTTAAGCAAAAAGTTGATTGATCGAATATTTTCACAGATAATCTCCAAAAGTGCCCCCCCCCCGTTACATGTTAGACTATAATCAAATTAAGTAAGGGCTAGTTCCACGAAAATCGATTGCGGTGTCTCTGTCACACTTAAATATTAGAGTGACAAAGAGGTTTTTCCGTCAATGCCAATTTTTGATGTTCGTGGTAAACGTGTGCAGTTAACAAAAATACGCCTCAAATAATGTGATTTTTATTAGAAGATTTGGTTTGTTAGGCCAGTTAGGAGATCGTTCATTGTTCGTGGCACGCCACGCCACTCGACCTTGAGTTTGTTCGGAGCTCCTGGCATCTTGGATCCTACAAATTACGCTGATACAAAACCAAGCAATTTTGTATCAATTAAAGTACCTATTTTAAAAGTTTTAAGGTACCTTCCTACTCTGCTCATATTAATTATATAATACTTATGTAATGAAAACAAATACTTTCGAACACTGTTGACGTGTCCATAAATTATCCTATAATTCTTGACGCGAACTTACCCCTTCGATGATTCGAGGGGAAGGACGTATATAGGTACTGAAGGTAACAGATGGAAATGACGAGTAAATCAAACCACGTTATTTGTTCCGAGCAAATGAACTGTACAACTTTAAAGTGTTAATATTGTCTTCTGTTTCCGCGATTGTTATTCATTGAAATTAAACTTGGTATCTTCACCAGAGGGGACTGCTTGACACGAGGTATCTTGAGTTTGTTAGTCCACAGCGCACTTTTTGCATGCTGTAGCTCAGCACCAAGATGTTTGTCAATGCAGATCCTTCAGAGAGCCCAAAGGATCTACGATGACAAACATCTTGGTGCTGAATTATATAATGCTCGTCAGGCAATGTATTACTAGCTTTATAAGCCCCTCTGGGCATTGTAGACCAACCTTTGTTTTTGTTTTTAATTATTTTTATATTTTTTTATGTAAATAGGTAGTTTGCACAAGTAACTATTTTGATTCACGGGGAGAATTCGCATTCTCTCAGTCATCATCTTAAACCTGTGAAAACGAGTGCTGTAAAGGGCTCGAAATGTAGGGTCATGGTGTTAATAAACGCGATTAATCCGTTCTAAAGTGTTTAATTTCAATTTAAAGTGTTATTTTAAACGTCAAACTAGTCTTTGAAATTATGGCATTTACTTAACACTTTCACAGTCTATGCTATCGAAATTCAGGAAACTTAGCATAGATGGACTCTATTCACCACCCGACGATTAATACTGCGAAAATCAACTAGATTGAAAGTGTTACAAAAGCCAATGTATTGGTACGATGTTAAACTGGATCATAATCTTGCGAAGGGAGATAATAAAAACGTTTATTCCGCACTAAACACGCGTTATGAGAAACCCATTGATTGCTCTCTTTTTCTCTTGGGGAAAAGCAATTATGTACTTACCTACTCGTAACATATTATAATACTGATCGAGAACAATAATGGTGATTAGTAAAAATAGGGTAACTTTATTATCACTTAATTATTATTATTCAATATTTCAACTGGTTGTAGGACATATCGCAAACAGAGGCCTTAGTATAAAAATTGTACGACATTAACTCCACGACCGCGTTAGCGTATCGAGGGGTCAAAATATGAAAGTTGCCGGATGATTTAAATAAACGGCAAACATAATTTGAACTCCCGATACGCTAACGAGTCGAGGAGGAGTTAATGTTGTGATAACCGCGTGTGTAATTTAACTTTAACTCATTCACCACTGAGCTACGCTCGTAGCGCTACGCCGTAACCGATAATATGGGTTTTCTGCTACTGCGTAGATGTTTTGAAGAGGCGAAACGACAACGTGTCGTGTATATATATATTTTTTTTTTATGCTATAGGGGGCAAACGAGCAAACGAATCGCCTGATGGTAAGCGATTAACGTCGTCCATGGACACCCGCAACACCAGAGGTGTCGCCAGTGCGTTGCCGGCCTTTAAGGTGGGAGTACGCTCTTTTCTTGAAGGTTTGAAGGTCGTATCGGTCCGGAATCACCGCTGGCGACAGTTCGTTCCACAGTTTAGTTTAGCTGTGCGAGGCAGGAAGTTTCGGGAAAAGCGCACAGTTGAGGACTGCCAACCATCTAAATGGTGAGAGTGGAAATATTGTCGCGTAGGGCGATGTCGGAAAGAAGCGGCAGGGATTAATCCGAACAATTCCTCGGAACACTCCCCATAATACATGCGATAGAAAATAGTATATAGTAGATAGTATATAGTCGATATATGATTTGTTTTCTTAGAATAAAAGGAAAAGTGGAAAAATTCACGACCTCAGGCGGGACTCAAACCCGCGACTCTGGGATACATTAACATCGCTCTGCCAACTGAGCTACAGTAAAGAAGGAAGCTAATTAGCTTCTTTCCTCCAATTGGAGGCCACACCCGTGGCCTCGAATTTCTCCACCATATTTCGTTCATTCATATATAAATGATTCACACCAATTCGATCCGATCCGGGAGGATCTGCCAGTTTCTATGTATGTATATAAAACGTGACGTGACCTCCGAGGGCTCCGAGCTATCACGTGATTGTTTGTATATGTCACCGTATAATTGTGAGTACCGTTAGTTTATATACTAACGCGCGAGATTGTAAACAAACGGATTGGTTAGGTTAGGTTAGTTTATAATATCCATAGTCAAATTATAAACTGTCGGGAGTTTACAATATAACGGTGACGTATAGAAACTAATAGATCGTCCCGGATCGGATCGGATCTAATCGTATTGGTGTGAGTCATCCTTAACCGTGAATATGAACAACGCGACAGAGATGTAGATGGCAGTCATTTGTGGCCCGCTCCGAAATAACCTCGCAACATGGCCTTAATGACATTCCCGCACGTTACGACCGACCGTGTGATTGTTTTCGCTAAACGCGCCAAATTGACTCTTTTTACGACCGAGGTTTTGTCGTAATAATGTGGAATGTGCTTTTGGCACTTATTGTATACAGCCTTTACCGACTTTTTTTATATTGTTAAGTAATGCATTAATTTATTTTGTCAATAAATTATTCTTCGCCAACCCAAAGGATCTGGGACATCCAGCTAGTATTAAGGTCCTTCATTTACTTCAAAGCCATTGGAGAAAACGTCTCCTATAATGTTAGTTACTACACTATGTGTGTCTGCAAACTGAGTTTGCACAAGTGATATCGAGTACTGTAAAGGACTCGAAACGTAGGGTCATGGCGTTAAAATACGTCATCAATCCGTTTTAGTATTTTATTTCAATAAATACTA
This sequence comes from Lathronympha strigana, assembly GCA_949128165.1. NCBI lineage: Eukaryota > Metazoa > Arthropoda > Insecta > Lepidoptera > Tortricidae > Lathronympha > Lathronympha strigana. The sequence goes on from OX421903.1 coordinate 12,723,237, forward strand.
ACCGCGGTAATAGAAGACAATATAATGATATATATAGTTTCCGTATAAAACTAATGCAGCTATTTACTGTTAGTAACTATCACTTTTCAGGTGGTTCTCAGTGGATGACTCACGCTACATCGGGCCGGGACGGGCCGGGCTGTGACCGATGTGTCAATTTCTATAGACAGCTTCTCGTGCTCGCCTCGGAAAGGTCGGAGATCACGTGACTTTTTCCATAGAAATTCGGTCACGGTCACGGCCCGACCCGTCCCGGCCCAGTGCCCCTTAACTCAATATTATTGACCAAAAATTCCGAGTAGGATTTTATACTTATACATCTTTGGTATCGTCTTCGCAAAGAAGAAATAAGTACCTACCTATGCAGTTTCAGAAATTTAATACCCAGAGGAAATAAATGCAAGCGGCAGAAGTTGTGGAACTACTCCATTTCATCATTTCAGAAGTTTGTTTGGATAAAATATTAGAAAGAAGAGAAATTCAATTCAATACAACTACCCAAACAGAAATTCATTTTAGAAATGATTTATTCTTACTCGGAGTAATAGATTAGAATAGGTACTACCTACATACGCTTAAAACTTAAAACCCGATTTGATTAATATGTAGCTTTTAACGGATTGCCAAATACACTCTAGGTACACGTATCCATGGGAATCGATTACAGTAAATTATTCCCCTCCATAATCGTATGTTGTGATCGTATTATTATTATCTCTTTATTTATTTTCAATCTTAAGTTAGGTTATTATATTATAATAACCTATTAGGATTATAAAAGTAAAATACAAAAACACAAACAAAAACAATACAAAATACACATAAACATATTATAAAAAACCTAACCTAGAGTGCCGCCGGCAACGGGGCAGATAATCCAGACATTGAACTGACAGCTTGTATGGAAATTTTGATTAATTAAGTGGGAAATAATTTATAATAGTTGACTTTTTTAGCGTAACGGATATTATATCGGGAGTCTAGTATTATGTAGGCAATAAAATCCAACAAAATATAATTACATGCTAATCGTCACAAATATGTACACACATGTTACAAACGTTTTTCATGTAAGTTTTATATATATATTTAGCCATTTAAATAGGTCAGGACCAGTTTTTACCTATTACCATTTGTTTCTAGCGAAATAACACATCTTTCACCTGTGCCGCACATTTTGTAGATTTAACGGTTTTAGGTGAATACGTTGTCTTCTGTTTTGGTTTTAAGTTTAACAGATAGAAGACAAATATGTCGTCATGTTCATAAACATAAAAAATATTTGTTACCATTAAAAAATCTAGTAAGTTAAGTTTTTTTTTTACTATTTACCTACTTCCGAAAGAAAATTTTGTGGGATTCTTGCATATAATTATTATCTATAAACATCCCATTCTAACGTTATTTCAAAAAACCAGGCAATTATAATTTAATGTCTGTCAAAACCGTATACTTCCTGGGTTAAGGGCCCTGGCTGCCGGTGGTTAGGGCCGCAGAGAAAGGAACCGCCGGACCATACGCGCCGTGTCCAGATAGAATTACGGCCTTCTGCCATTTATGCGAGGAAACAGAGAGGGATAGATTTAAGAGGCCACAGTAGCCAAGTTGTTATCATTCAGACGTCTATATATAATCTATAGATAATCTATATATATAATCTATATATCTATAGACGTCTATAACTAGGTACCAGAAATTCATATGCATAAAACTTCATAATATTTCCTAAAAACTAGTAAACGTGAAAACATGATTTGAAACAAAAGCCTCGATAATTTTATTTTTCAAGCATGGGTCCTTTTTTACGTGTTTTTGGTCAGAACGTCGAAGCCCTTGAATTTATAAATATGATTCTTAGTTAAATAGTAGAGTAATAGCTAGCTTTTAAATGTGGTAAAAGCTTTATCTATAAAAATGTAGTTTTGTTGTCAACAGCAATTATATGATTACGCGGTTTATTTTGACGCGCTCGCCGACTATCGCCTTTTCAGTTTTCGCGTGCTCTTGCAATTAGATCTATCCCGCTCTCTTTTGGTCGAGCATGTGGAGACTCTTAATTTTTTGTGCAATTTAGTCAAAATTTAGTCTAGTTTAGCCCTAAACTAGACTAAATTTTTTGTAAATAAAAGCTTTTACCAGATTTAATAACTAGTTATTTATTACTCAACTATTTAACAAAGAATCATTTAAATAATCTTAACGGTTTCAACGTTCTTACTATTAAGAAAACATGTGAAAAATTAACTGTTTCAAAAATAAAAGTATCAAGGCTTTTGTTACTAATCGTGTTTTCACGTTTAACATTTTGAAGTTTTATTTATTTTAATATCAGGCAAGTAGTTGTCATCAATATTGAGATCTAGTGTGAATGATGACAACTTCGCACTTGTGGCCTCTGTGGTGTTTTCTTGACCCTACGTATTTCTTCCTTTATCAAGATTCGGTAGGTAATTAGGCAAAAAATGTGCATACCCACATTATGTAAGTATGTATCTTAACAAGTAAATACATTCGTAAATTAGTATGTGTATTATTATTTCCCAACTAATACGTATTATATATATCCATAAATACAACTAACAAAATATATACAGTAGGTAACAAGACTAACAAGCTAGTTTAAATCTAAAATAGGCCCTTGAGGCATTGTACGTAGAATGCTCGCGGCGTTACCTCGTTGTATCGTAATTCGTAATGACACGTTGTGCGAGGAACCCGCCAGGTCATCGGTCACCAGTTACATCAACCAGCCGTTTTTTAAGTATTTTACTTTTGTGTCTGTCATATAGAATTAATCTGAATATAATTATTTTTTCTACAATATGTATTCACAAACACAGTCATAGAACGTGTTTAATTAGTTATTTGAAATTTTTAAAACTGAAAACCCTCTGTATATAAGTTAAATGAACGTTAATAAAAAAGATGTTTGAAAATAATTATCAGCCATTTAATTTTTCCAATTAGCAAGCACGAGGACACCAGCAGACGACAGACCTCTGTTCATTCTTAACAATTAATCGTTGTTCGGAATCCAACAACATAAAATGGACTCTGTGCGGCAACTTTAAAGTCTAAGACAGTTCGTGAGGTTCTTGAAGCAGCAAAGACTTCATTACGTCTCCGGGTTAAGAGACCATTTTGTTTGATCCGCCTCTTGGACCGCTGCAGTGATGATAATGGTAGTGGGCCGAGTCGTGCGGGGGTGCCAAATAGGCCTTCGGTCTCTGGGCACGCGATGAAGTAATCGGTAAGGAAGGGAAGGGAAGGGGTACTCTGGAGAGGAACACTTGTTTTATACAGTTTTTTGGAATGTACTTACTTCTTTTGTGATGGTTGCTGGAAATTGTGATATAGTCAAGTAAAAGGAAAGTAGCTAATCTCAAAAGAAATAACATTCTGTCAAGAACGTTTACCGCTCAGAAGGATTTATGAGATATACAACCCTTACGGGGGTTAAATTATTCAACAAGTACGACGACTCAATAAGCCGCTAGTTTAAGGAACAACAAGATGCATTTCCTGTTATCGTTGGGCCTCAAAGATACTAGGATCGCGTTTCCATAACCTTAGAGTTATAAACTATTATGACATATAATATGTCATTGGGTTGCTTTATCATCGTCACTCTATAAACGAAACAATTATTACTTTTATCCTAAGGAACAGTCGTACCCATTCCAATTTATATTGAATACTTTGTTAGACTTTTTTAATTGTATTTAGACGGGCGGATGATTTTAATTCACAAATTGAATAACAGGGCCAGTTGAAAAAATAAGTTCGCAACAAAATCAAATTCGCAAAGTTTGATGACTTTGAATAATATGTTAAATTTAAAGTATTTGAAAGCTCTCCGATTGGTCAATAGCAACCAGTCGTCTGAAGCTAGTAGGTACATACGAGTAACATCTCTAAATATTGATTAGTGTGATATCATGACTTTTCGTGTTTTTGTACCCGGAAATACTGTATTGTACTCAATGCCAATACCTACAGTAGCCTATTTTCCTTTAGGTACCTACTACCTATAACCAAAAATATGTTATACCTATATGTACTAGCTGGTGTCCGCGCCTTCATTCGCGTAGAATTTTGTTTGTAATAGTTTTGTTACACTATTAAATATTTAGGGCAGGTATTATTTTAAAAATCCCTTCGCGTTTATTCGTTTTTAAACAAATTGTATACAAATATGCATGATGCAAAACTCCAAGTTTCCCATGGATGCCTACACTACATAATTCCGAAAACCTATATGCTGAATTTTAAAATCTCGAATTTAATTTACTTACCCGATTTTCAAAATCCCGACCTATCAAAACTCCGATCATCAAAATTCCGACTCATAAAAGCACGAATGCTTAGCAACAAACTCTTGGTTTATAAATGCATCATAAAACCTATCTGGACATATGGTATACAACTCTGGGGATCGGCCAGCAATTCCAACATCGAAATTCTCCAAAGGTTCCAGAATATCGCCCTCAGAACAATAGCATGTGCACCCTGGTTTGCCCGAAACAAAGAGATACATGAATACCTAAATATCCCGACCATCAAAGAAGAAGTAAACAGATTCTCAAAGTTATACAAAGAAAGACTTGCAAATCATAAAAATGAACTTGCAAGAAATTTATTAAATGCCAGTAACACTGTAAGACTCAAAAGATGGCAAATCTTGCAACTAGACCAGAGAGAATAACCCACACCCTCTCTTCATATGAAAGGAATGGCGGTTAATGGACCACCACCTGTAAACAAGAAAAAAAAAAAACGAAACCAGACAATCTGATTATGGCTAAAAAGCCGATTGCAGATGGAAAAATAAAAAAAATAAAAGCACGAATATTTAAAATTCCGAATAGAAAAAAAACAAAATTCTGAATAAAATAATGCCGAATCTGTATTAGATTCGGGATTACGTTAGTCGGAATTTTGAATATTCGTGGTTTTATGAGTCGGAATTTTAATGATCGCAGTTTCGATAGGTCGGAGTTATAAAATTCGGGATTTTGATATATAGAACTTATAAAAACTTTCAACTCCCTTTCATCCCCTCTGGTGAAGAAAAAAGTTTATTTGGTTGTAAATTGAAAGAGATGTCATATACTACAGGAAAAGTGACCAAGGCCCCCGGTGAGCAGGGCTGGAATCGAACCAGGCTCATAGGCCACGCCACCCGATCACGGCAGCCAGAGTCCGAAATTTCTTAATTTCATATATGCAATCCTTTCTTATTTTTAAACGTTTAAGGTTCGTTTCGCCAATCCTACAGCTCAGCTAGATTTACGTATAATTTAATATATAGGTAGTAGTGTGACTACTTAAAAAAATAAAAAAAACATGAAGCGCGATACGTAGGGCGTAGAGTGTATCTCTTCGATACTTATACAATCTACACAATTAAGGGAAGTCGGAATCGGAACTCAAGGTGTATGTCTGAAATTTCCTGAACATACTATACAAGCCAATTGTTCACGTCCCGCGCTGTCACGCCGACACGGCTGTTAGCCGGTAAATAAGATATATCTGAGTGTGGAAGGTCCTGTCGTAAATCACGCGAGTCTGCAGTCTGAAGGGCGGTACACGATACACGCAGCTAGAATTTGGCCGTCGCGCATGCTAGTGACATGTTGTAACAACCTAGACTTGAACGATACCAAAGTGCTTTGTACAAACTGAATAATAGAAATATAGTTTATTAGGGTAGGATACACAATACTAGGTAGGTAGGGTCGGGCCATACGCAGTGTAGGGTTCCGTAGTTTACCGTACGTCACAATAGGCGAACTTAAAAAGGGTTTTAATAGATACCATGCTCATAACGATAAAAACCCTAAAAAGGAGTATCTTCGCAGCTCTGATAATGAATTTTCATACATTTTACCACCCGCCCGGAGCTTCCGGAGGGCCTCGTGCATGCGGCGCGCCCCACGCCGCACGTAGCCATCGCTCACCACGGAGTAGGTACTGTGCTGTGGACTGTGCTACTTCACTACCGCTAATAATTATCGTGTATTTATAAACGATAAATATCTTTATTTTTCAATTTAGGCACTTATGAACGTCATAAAAAAAAGCTACTACCGGTTCTATCCCTACACCACAGCCCAAGAAGATTATTACCGGCAAGAAACTCGGCGGGACTTATTTTTTCAATACAAATTACAAAAGTAGGTAGTATGTTGTAGCTAGAGACATCAGAAATTCTATTGAATGAATCTAAGTTTCTAATAACATGAATTATATTATCATAGATATATTGGGATGCTACAGTCAAAATATTAATTTATTTAAATAGCTCCCTTACTGATCCACGTTTACCTAACTTATACATAAAACGAATGGCTCTCTTTTGTAAAACAAATATAGTCTGTATGTCAGCTGCCTTGCCCCAAACCAGAATACCGTATGATATTACACTATTAAAATAACTATGATAAACTAGGCGAGCTGTCTCAACATTAGTTAGTTGTCTGATTTTTCTAACGGCGTAAGCAGCCGAACTTAATCTATTTGCGAGTGTTGTTATATGCGGACTCCATTGTAGATTTTTGTCCAACGTTATACCTAGGAACAATGATTTATCAACTATCTCTAAACATTCACCATTTAAAAGTATCCTAGTATCCACTGGTTTAACATTGGGCATAGCAAATCTAATACATTTAGTTTTCATAGCATTAAGTAGCAGATTGTTAATAGTAAACCAGTTAAGTACATCAACTAGTGCGCTATTAATTACACTATAATCGGTAGATTTCCGGTCAACCTTAAATATTTATGATGTATCGTCTGCAAAAAGCACTATATCACAACGGTTCTCTACGACACAAGGTAAATCATTTATATAAACTAAAAACAGGAATGGGCCCAAAATAGAACCCTGTGGCACTCCTAGTTTAACTACGGCGCCGGTAGACAGTGATTTATTTACTCATTCCCACTATTCCCCTCTATTATTAGTATAATAACATTACTTACACAACTTCGTTTAACATAAGACAGAATGAAAACAGGAGTTCATTAACATCCAAATTCCGCGGTAATATGCGTAAAAAGCGAATGTTACCCGAAAAAACACAATAAAGCCGCTTCAGTATTCTTCCATAACGAGGGAGGGGATTTACATTCCCTCGCCAGAGTTTAATGAAAGCAATTGTTTCAATAATAAACAAGGGAATGAAAAAATAATACGACCGTATATCATAACGCTGTGCCTAATGGCTCTAGGCTTAGTAATTTGTGTCCTACGTGACTCCTCGGAATCCAAATAATGGTTCCTAAAAATTCAGTACGAGTTAATAAATAGGTACACACACAAATCGTCCTAGCCAGCTCACAGTAAGCTCAATAAGCCTTGTGTTGTGTGTATGTAAGTACACTACAGTATACCGGTTTTTAACTGTATGGAAAACCCGGTTAAAAACCGGCTATTAACCGAAAGTTCATACAGTTAAAAACCGGTCTGCACACCCTAAATAGAATTCATCCATAACTGAGACAAATATTCGGGATAAATCGACTTTGTGGACAAGGTAACTACATGGGGATGTTATTAAAATGGTATATCATATAATGCTTCAATTTCTTGAGTTCCGTGTCTAAATATTTCCCGAATCTTCAAATGATATTACTCCATAGATATATAGATTACCGATATCGAGCGACGAGGTTAGCTATTCTTGCAAAACCACAGTTTATTAATGAAACTATTACTCATAAATTTGTGTTTGACCCACAACCTACCCTTTATATTTGATGAATTCTGATTTATCTCCCAAATTTAACCCCACCTTTTTAGGGTTCCGTAGTCAACTAGGACCCTTATAGTTTCGCCAAGTCTGTCTCTCCGTCCGTCCGTCCGTCCGCGGATAATCTCAGTGACTGTAAGTACTAGAAAGCTGTAATTTTGTACAAATATGTATATCGGTCGTGCCAACAAAGTGATAAAATAAAAAGTGGTTATAATTTTTTTAGGGTACCTCCCGTACACGTAATGTGTTAATGTGTGTGTAATGTGTGTGTGTGGGTGTTTTTTTTTCGTTTCAACCCTACAGCGTTACATATCATTGCATAGGTATTTGAAAAATAATGAGGGTTTTCTAAAAACAGTTTTTGATAAAGTTAATATTTTCGGAACGCTCCAAAAGTTTAAAAAAAATTGTCAAAAAAAATACAAAAGTAGAACTTAATAAAAATTTTATTGGAAAATTATTTTGAACTTGATAGGTTGAACGGTTCTTGAAAAATTGTACAAAATAATTTCTGAATGAAGTTTGTAACGTATATATAAACATTTCTTTTTATCTTGATTTCTTAATTTATCATCCCACACGTATCTTCCTTCTTCTAAAAAAGAATAATTCAAATCGATTCACGCGATCAAAAGTTACCCTCGAAAACCCAACATACATAACCCGTCTAGTTTGTATAAATTAGTAACCCAATTCCCCGAGAGATGCCGCTGTACCGTGGTTAACTTCGCGCTGTTAAGATTTTCCCGGTTCTCGAATGTACCATCGAATTGTTAATTATCATAAACATATTGAGCATGGTATGTATTAAAACAAATTTTAAGGTTGCCTATTGTGACGGACGGTAAACTACGGAAGTTACGGAACCCTACACTGAGCATGGCCCGACATGCTCTTGGCCGGACAGATTTTGCGGGCTTTACTCGTAGTGTAGTAATCCAAATATTTAGTTGTAAACTGTAGTAATGCAAATATATAGCTATCGACTGCGCAATTCGAATGTATATGCATCTCGTTCGTTCGTAACTGTTTGGAACGAGTTGGAAATACTTTCGAATCGCGCAATTGCTATCGACTCGCTACAATAAATACTCTACCCACGGATCTTCATAAAATTTAACAAGTTGTTATACCTCCATCGTTGTGAGGGTCATTAAACATTAACGGGCTGTAGCCCGTAACCCGGGAATTTACTGCCCGCCCTGGTCAGACATTAAGAATAACTCACGGTAAACCGGGCCGGACCGTGAACGATCTGTCAATTTCTATAGAAAGTGTCACGTGATCTGCTCGGAAAGCTCGGAGATCACATGACGCTTACTATAGATATTGGCGGATCGGTCACGGCCCGGCCCGTCCCAGTCCGGTTTAGCTCGAGTCATTTTTAATTGCATGCGAGAGCGCGGATGAATGGAATACTTGTCCAACCCAATTTCACGCGAGATAGTGAATCTCATATAAGAACCTACCTATTGATACGCCCTAGTAATCATCTCGCCCGCGCTCGTCACGCAAATTAAATTTCATTTCCTTTTCCTCGATCATTGTAACTTCCTACCTTAGTTTGTTACCAACTTTGTCCTTAAAATTTAATTTGTATGGCAGATTTTTACTACATTTACTAACTTTAGTTTTATTCATGCATTTTCTGACAATTCGTCTGAATTAAAATTGATACTCGTATCTGATGATCTTCTGATCATAGGGTTCTCAAGTGGGTAACCAATACGAATCCAACTACATGTAATTATTATAATTTATTCTGTTATATATTTGTTCACATTAAAAGAAACAGCTAAAATACAGGGAGTCTGTATTTTAGCTGTTTCTTTTTGAGAGAATTGAGAGTAGGTAGCGACGAGCTTAATGTTCATGCAATAAAGCCCTGTATACATTTTTTTAGAACTTTGGCTGTATTCATATCTTCGTAGCTGACTGTATTTTTTTAAAGGCCAGTTAAAAACGGATCCAATTTTCTTGTGAGATTTGATCTCCTCTGTTATGGGAAAAAAGCTCTTTATCTATCTCTTTAAGAGCTGGTACGTTCATTCAATACAATTTATGTGACATAAAAGTAAATTAATAATTCGTTACTCACAAAAGCTATTCACTCAGGAGCAAACCAATCATAGTCAATAAAATACCGACGAGTACCTAAGTATTTATTTCTAGGGCTGCCGCTTTAAGGCAGCTTTAAGTTAAAACGATTTCAGAAGAAGCAGAACATACTTAGTTTGCATAATACTTAGTGTTACAATACTATTTTGTTGCACAAGATATCGCGGAATGTTACACTTTTATAAAGAGTAAATAGAGGTACATAGATACCTAAGTAAATTTAGTTTCTAGCATAGATATAATGAGTATTTATAACGAAGCTAAATTTTAAAGGGTCTTGATGTCTCCGGGGGTGTGGCCGGAGACACGCTGTGAATGGCTAAAGCGCGCGGTAAGCGATCATGTGACGACGCGGGGCTAGAGAGGAATATAAGTCGATAAACTGTTATCCATCGATATTTGATACGCTATATTATTAATAATATAATGATGAGATAATATTCTTAATTTAGTTTAAACAATAAAATGCAATTTTAACTATAAAACTCTCGTGAGACTCGAACATATTAAATAATATTTAAAACGGGTCACTCACGTAATTTAGTACCAGAGCAGATAGGGCACTAGCCCGCAGTGTACGACTTGCCTCTGTCGCGAGTGGGCGCTCCTGATGACGTTCTTCGTAAAGAACGAAACATGTCGAGCGAAAATCGACTAAATTACGTGAGTGCCCGTTTTAAATATTATTTAATAAAATGCAAACTGACAATATTAATTTCCCCGATGAGTCTCGTTCCGCGGTCTTGAACCAAGTGCCTAGCTTCTCCCTCGCTACAGTCGCTACTCATCCACAAACTCCATATAACTGCATCTTATTTTTACTTAAAGCTATTATAGACTTTATTACAATATTTATAAAGAACATCTTTATCGGGCCGCGCGTTGCCTTCGTGTTGTAAATCTTCATCCCTTCTCATGCCAAGCCGGTGGATGTCGTGATCTCCCTCCTACGCAAGACAGGATCTGCTAGCTGCTGTTGCTCTCTCTTTCTCCTGAAGGGTCACCGTAGCCTCCATAACGAGACGCAATGGTGTCTAATTAGGGGTCCAACATGTGGCCTGCAAATGTGTCAGCCTCCTAGAATTCGACAACAAAGCAGTCTCTTTGTTTTATAAATAACAGCTGTTCAAGCCTGAATAATAAGGTCCAAGTGCACTTAACAAATATTTTGTGCGTTAGCCAAATTAATTTGCCTTATTTTATGCTGCCGTTTAAATTACGCACGTCTTTGTTTTTTCTGCATTACTGTAGATATACGATACCATTTCTTAAATAACTGGCCCTACACAGAAAATAAACTCAAACTTATTTTAACGTCCTTTTGTTTAATTGTTACTTTTGTACAATTCTTAAAATATTTATTTATTTATTTATTAAAACTTTATTGCACAAAATACAAAAAAAAATGTACAAATGGCGGACTTAATGCCCAATGGCATTCTCTGCCAGTCAACCATAGGGCCAAACAGTGACTTGAATAAAATGGTGCAAAGGGAGAATTAAGGTAATAATATCGAAATAATTGCAAAGCGAACTGAAGAACATTATATATATTATTATATATAATACACAGATAAAATAATATAATATACTACTACATAATATTTCCAACATGCACACTATACTATAATGATGGACGCTATGGAAACTCTTCCCTCAAATATCCGATCCATTCAAATTTAACACTCTTTGTCTAGGTGTCTTTGAATTTAGCGAGTACATTATGGATGCGCTGCTTAATTACACCTCTCTTGTATGTGGAATTGAGTTGCCATCTCACACGGAGTGTGAAAATGTTAAGTAAACGTCATTATTTCATAGAAGTTTGACTTTAAAATAACACTCTAAAGTTTGACAGTTCATTTAATTGGAAGATATAACGTGGTTTGAGGTATTCGATCAATCAAAGAACGGTAAGACCATGCAGTCGATATAATGGATATATATATATATATAGATATATAGTCCATGAAAAATTTGCCAGATATCTTATTGTGGCACATAATTTGTGGGTATTTAGAAATAACTCAAATAACTTAAAGGTTTCTTAAACAAAAATTAAATTAATGAAATTAATTTTAGGAATAATCGCTCTAAAAAGTGAGTGTCGCCTCTAACTTTCTAAATGGTGGTCCAAAAAATTTTGAAAAATTCAGGAAGATAGAATAAGACGAACTTATGTACCACAAAAACTGTGTTGAACAAATTTGGTCAATCCGTTTTTGGGTTTTTGCATAAAAACAATTTATTATAATATCAAAAAATCTTCTTCAAAATTCACTTACGTCCTTGTAAGTGCCTTAATATTTTGAAGGCACTTACTTTCGTACGGTACGGAACCCTCAATTATACGTGGTCCGACAAGCACTTGGCCAGTTTTTCTTATAATTTCAGATTACATGTATCAGATCCATTTTTTTTAATATCAGCTTTGCCAGAATCGATACCTCCAGGATCCAGGAGGTTATAATACAGGATCAGTTTGTAAAGATTAATATTTCTAGATAAGAATACATTATAGTCTAACAAATTAAGTCTGACAGTAATTTTTTTTTAACCTATATGTCTGGTGCCGACACCTAAGATAAAAAAATGTTCCATACATTTCGGCAAATATGTTGAGATAGGCTGATATCTGATTCCGGGTTGGCCCCACAGACACTGTCCAGGCGAACGTGAATATTTGTACCTTTTCACCTCGGTAGGTACGCATTAATTCATATGGGTAGCTTGTATGCATTAATTCATATTATGAGAAGCTACATACATATTGGCAGAAGTAGGTATATTGTCCACGTTCTCAACTCAACCCTACGGAGCACAAAGCACTGTTGTCCCTGTTAGCCGACGTTGCCGAAATATGCTAATGTTTTAGTCTAGTACAGGTGCCTCGTTGGAATTACAAATTTTCTGAGTTGTTTTACATTTTAACACTATAGGCCTAAACGTTCATCATTTTTAGACACGGCTTTGATAAATTGACTTAACCTTTCAAGGCATATACTAACAGCTTTTCCCGGTCACGCTTTTAGATCCTTAACTAATGCATTAGCCCTTGCTAATGCATTCAAACGAACAAGGGTGCGCTACGAAAGATTTATTTGATTGTATTTTTAAAATGGTGTAGAACCCTTTCGCATTATCTTTATCTCTTAGTCCGTCTGTAAGGTTCCGTAGACGTTATAAGTTTCCTTTGTTACATAAGGGATGTTGTACAGTCGAGGTCAAAAATACTCTTACAGTTGAGTGTTACAAAAATACCTTTACATTTAAGTACACATTGCATGACAAAAACATGCTTACAACTCACATGACAGATTCTGCTTTTCAGTTAATGTTCCAAATTTCACTTTATAATCTGTCTTCCATAAAAACATTTACAAAAATTGTGTCATAACAGATTTACATTGCATGTTACAGAATAAGATTTACTGCCAATGTGCCGTAAATACGTTTACATTTTCAGTGACATTTGAAACTTTACGATCAAGCTTACTTTTCGATTACATAATATCTTTTGTTACATAAATATCTTTACAGTTTTTTTTTTTTAATTTTGAATAATGTTTGATCGTTAGTTAGTTAGATAGTTAACACTGCATGCGATTATATTACTAATTACATATATACACACACGAGTATATATTATGTTAATGATACAAATTCAGTGTTTTAATATGCATAATGTAATTATTTTGCCTTTTTGAAGCAGCCCATATAGCAGTTTTGGACCTGTCCCGCAGTAGTGTTCATTGTCATTTTGAAAATGGTGACATTATTTTTATTATTATGAAATGTCTTATAGAAAGATATGGTTGAGAAGCCCTGCACATGAACTTTTTTTTGTAAATTGTATCTTATGATTATTACGATGTTTGAAACTGATGTCAATTGATATGCCAGACTTGTAACGGTTAAAACTGTATTAAAGATTTTACCAATTCATACGATATATCACCATCATCATCATCATTTCAGCCGAAAGACGTCCACTGCTGGACATAGGCCTCCCCCAAATACGATATATATATATAGGAACATACATATTGGCAGAAGAATATACATATATATATATAAGTAAAGGAAACACTGTCTTTCACGTAACCAAATTAAAAATCCACTGTGCAAAAACTGTTCCGTCCTTACTACTTAGTAAGGGTGATTCAGTGCACTGGTCACCGCGCACATTTTTTTGTTAGGGACCCTGACTCAGCTCAGGGTTGTGAATCATTTTCTGCCATCACATGCAGTTATTTTTGAGTAATTTATAGAAGGAGTATTATAATATTAATAGTGTATCTCATTTAATATTCAAATAATGTAAAATGAGGTAAGAATATTCTGTCAATTTGAAATTAGTTAACAAACGTAACATCAGTTTTGTAACAAATTTGTACAGTCACGTATAGGCTGACCGCCAAAATGACGAAACTTACATCATTAAAATTGGCTTTCATGGGCATTATAAAAATAAAAAAATAAAAATAGAATAACTATTGTCAATTTATCACGGGTAACCCGGCTGATGAACTTCAGACATGTCACGCTTTGTAACGGTCTAACTTAAGGATGACTCACAGTAGTCCGTTCCGTTCCGATCCGATACGGGACGATCTGTCAGTTTCTATACAAAAAGTCACGTGACGTCCGAGGGCTCCGAGCTATCACGTGATACTTTCTATAGAAACTGACACATCGTCCCGTATCGGATCGGAACGGAACGGACTACTGTGAGTCATCCTTTACTCAGAATCTAAATATGAGCAGTCGAATTTTCCTAACTTTTGTAGTATAACTTATCATTATGTTATGAACTGACGTAAAAATGTTATTTAAATTAAAATAGCAACCGTTCATATTTTTTTTTACCAAAACCATTGTAATTATAAAGAAAATACTGAACGCAACGGCATCAGTCGTCACAAAACTGAAGTAAACACGTATTTTAACCCATTCAATGCCGAAGACGCGAATTCGCGTCCTGTGTATGCGTAAACGTGATGCCGAGGACGCAAATTCGCGTCCACGAGTTATTTGTTTTTTTTGCTAGAAATCAACTGTACTTAAAAGCTGATACGAAAATGTGATTTTATTTATGAAGGATAATATTATACCGTCGCTGGTTTCTGGATTCAGTGCATATGTAATTTTCATAATTCTTATCTCGGATGCCGAAGACGCGAATTCGCGTCCTGTGTATGCGTAAACGCGATGCCGAGGACGCAAATTCGCGTCCACGAGTTATTTGTTTTTTTTTTGCTAGAAATCAACTGTACTTAAAAGCTGATACGAAAATGTTATTTTATTTATGAAGGATAATATTATACCGTCGCTGGTTTCTGGATTCAGTGCATTTGTAATTTTCATAATTCTTATCTCGGATGCCGAAGACGCGAATTCGCGTCCTGTGTATGCGTAAACGTGATGCCGAGGACGCGGTTTACGCGTCCTCGAGTTTTTTTTTTTGTAGAAAACAACTGTACTGAAAATCGGATACCAAAATGTTATTTATGAAGGATAATATTACCTATACTGTTGCTGGTTTCTGGATTTAATGAAATTGTATTTTTTTATAATTCTTGTTTCGGGTGCGGAAGACACGAAGTCGCGATGTTGCTAGAAAAACAATTATTTAAAAAAGCTTTTCCCGAGGTGATTTTTAAGACAAATTGTATACTGTTACCGGTTATTAAAACAGACACATTTGTAATACTCAACATTTTCATTTCGGGTGAACCGAAACAGACGGACAGACAGACAGACATACATGACGAATTTATAAGGGTTCCGTATTTTGCCATTTGGCTACGGAACCCTAAAAATATATGCACGTATTATAAATGAATATATATATAGAGGTATATATAAACAAAAGGTTGCGAACCACTGTTTTTTTAAAATATTGATACTAATTTGCAAAAACATGTCATTTTATTAGTCTAATAAAATAAGTGTATAATTACTAACAATATATTTATCTATTACCTATCTTTATCTATTATTGGGCCATTTTAGATGCTTTTTTCGATTTTACTTTATTTTTCAATTTCGAAAACTTGAATGAGAATTTTATACAGAATTGCGAGCTCTTTCGATCCCAATAAGAAAAAAAGTCCTCTCATCTTTTTTCCACTTAGTTACGATTTTTCCATAGACTTTCACGTCCGTAACTCAGTGGAAGTAGCAATAAATGTATGAAAATTATGAGACACTTTTTTTTTCATTATTGGGATCGAACGTGCTCGCGATTCTGTATAAAATACACATGCGATTTCTGAAATAGGAAAAAAAACAATATAAAATGGCCCTATTAATAACTGAACTGATAACTACTTCACAAAAAAATATCAAAATACTTACCATTTTTGTCCATTATCTTGTGATGGTTGCCGTGAGGACAGCCACACATATCCCTCGACCTGAAGGGTTCTGCGAGGGTTTCCAGACTAACTCAGGGTTTAGAGGATAGGGTTAAGTTAAACTCTCAGTTACTCTAATATAAATGCGGGTCTTTTATGCCCTTTATTAAATTAAATGGCTAGTGCCTACTTTTACAAGTACTAATATTATAATTCTACGGTCGCGAGGCCCGGGCCTAGGAATTGGTGGTACGTTCCCCCCGAGGGGGGAAAGGGTTAAGGAAGGTAGGTAGGATAAGCTCACTGGCCCATGCGTTGCTGCACACACGGCCCGGCGCGAGCTCGTTCGCGGGGGTACGGTCGGGATAGCTTACGGGCCTATGCGTTACGTGCACACACGGCCACAAGCAAGCTGGAGCGGGGTAGGAGGGGGGAAGGGTCCTTCGGCACAAATGCGTTATAGCACACACGGCCTATAAAGGACCCGGGGTTCCAACCCGGGACGACGCGTTCTGCACACACCGCCACACCGGGTTGGGGGACGCAGCCGTTGTTCTCAGCGCGGGCTGAGAGCATCGACTGCTGGCTCTCGCCGGAGCGCACGGGGTTTTATAGCTGCGGCGCGCGTCGTGGGTGGCCGGTCGCGTCGTGGGCGGTCGGCTGCGCGGTGGGGATGTCGCCGCCGCGCTTCGCCGGCCGCGCCCCGCTCCCCGCGGTGACGTCGCGGGTCGTGACGTCACAGTGCCTCCCCCGAAGAGTAGATTTTTACCTATAGTAAAAATCGCCGGATGCATTAGCACATTGTAAATGGTACATTTGTTTATGTTAGGGTCCCTTCGTATATTCCTAGGCTATTCATTAGTTTTCCCATTTTTTTGGGCAAGAGGAAAAAAAATATATATATAATAAACGGGACGTTTTAGCCGGTAATCGGAAAACAAGGCAAAATAATATATCATGAAAGAAAAAGAGCATAACGGAAAAAAAAACTGTGCCTTTAACCTAGGTAAGCCCCTTCTGGGCCGGTAATTGATTAAAAATTGATAAAATAAAAGAAAATAAAATTATAAAAATTGATGGCCTTAATCTGGCTCTCGCCTCCTGCGTAGTAGCCTGACCATGCCTCTCCGGTACCGGCTGTTCCTGAGACGGCCCCTCCTCGGTCTCGTTCTTGTACGTCTCTGGAATTCCGGGCTACCTCGTACTGGTAGCGTGTCCGGATCACGCGTCGCTCTGTCCAGCACATCTTGGATGCACGCCGCGTACACCTCGTGTTTGGTCTTGTGCTCAGCCCACGTCTCGAAGGATACTTCCAATTTGCGCCCGTGCGCTTTGGTTAACTCCGCCGTGTTGTCATCAATCAGTGTCCGATTGCCCTGCGATGCCGGAACGTCCTGCCCCGTGGCCTTGGCTCTGTTACCCTGGGTTTCGGTACTTTCCTGACTGCTTGTCCGGTGCTGAGCAGTTGTAGCCACTTTGTCTGGCTCAACCTTCTCCGGGGTCGTCTCCCCTTCCCACGTCATCTTCATGCCGGCTCTCTTTAGCACATCCATACCGAGCATGATGTGTGTGGCCGTAGGGAGGACACGTAACCAGTGCTTCACTTTGATATCCTTCACGGTTATGTCGACCAGTACGCACTTTGTGATCCGGGACGTCCCATTGTCCGCTAGCGTCACTTTCCTGTGCACCTCTTTCTCCTCCGCGCCGCTTTTGACGCATTCTTGGTATGTGTGTTGATCGACGTATGTGTTTGTGGCGCCTGTGTCCACGAGGCACCGATACTTTTTCCCCATTATATCTGCATTTATAAAAATCCTGTTGTCTTCCCGGTCTTGATCATCTACGGCTCCTGCGGCTTCGTTTTTACCCCATTTGTTCCTTTTGCAACAGTCTTTGCTCGACACACCCGGCTTTCCGCATTCAGTACAGAACAACCTTTTTTCTGACCGGCATTCTTTCGTGTCGTGACCCGGTTTGCCGCATGACCGGCAGCATGTTCTCGCATCGTCTCTCGGGTTCACCTTACGAGTAGCTCCCTGGCTATCCTGCGGGACTGCGTCTTGACCATCGTCTTGATCATACCTGCTCGTCTTATTCCGGTCCGTCCATGACGCTCTGGTTATATTCTCGTATTCGGAGGCAACCTGCAGTAATCCCCTGAGGTCCCTGAAATCTTGCTTTTTTATGTACAACTTGTACCTCGACTGCATGTTTTCGTGAACACGATGCAGTTTTTGCTCCTCTGTGAGACCCCCGTATCGTCTCATTAACGTTTGGAGATCGGTGAGGTAATCTGTGAACTTCTCGTTATATCCTTGTTTCCTGGTCACTATTTTAGCAATTAAGTCTTCCTCGTAATTCACCGGGAAATAGTATCGCTTGAATAACTCTATGAACTCATCCCATGATTCCCATGCGTCGGCGTTATTCCTGTGCCACAACAAGGCTTTACCTTCTAGTATCCGGGGTAGGGCGGTCAAGACGTCCTCTTGTGTTATACTGCTCGCTGCTATCAGCTCTTCTATTCTTTCTAAAAACTCGACCGGATCGTCTGTAGGTCTGAACGTAAGGTTCCATTCCCGGATTATTTTCCCTACGTTCCTTGGCCGGTACTTTTCGTCCTGTTGATACATTACGGCGGTACGCTCTTTGACTGGCGTCTTCAATTCCTCTGGCTTACCTTCTTCGGCCTCCTTTACTACGTCCACTAAGAGTTTCCTTAGTTGGTCCACCGTCAACCCCTCAGTCTCTAGATCTCTGGTGCTAGCTTCCCGGATCAACTCTTCCTTTTTCAATTGGTATATCCAAGACGTCGGCATTGACGTGGCGTTCCTTGAGAGTTGTGTCTGACTCACCAGTTCTTTGCAGCTGCCGAGATCCGACTGAGGTTGCGGCTACGACTCACCAATACGGTTCCGGACGGGCGGGCGGGCTTCTCGACGGTTGTCGTCGAACGGCGGCTAAATTACGGGGCTTTACCAATGCGGTTTCGGACGGGAGGGCTGGCTTCTCGACGGTTGTCGTCGAACGGCGGCTAAATCACGGAGTTTTCTGCAACACAAGGTTATTACACTCCCTCCCTAGTTCCTTCTATTCTTGAGAAGCAAACTGAATGGATCTTGTATCTATGACTTCCCTTCCTCCTGAGCTAGTGAGCTCCCCTGTCTGTGAGTTATTTAGTTGGGCGCCAAATGTGATGGTTGCCGTGAGGACAGCCACACATATCCCTCGACCTGAAGGGTTCTGCGAGGGTTTCCAGACTAACTCAGGGTTTAGAGGATAGGGTTAAGTTAAACTCTCAGTTACTCTAATATAAATGCGGGTCTTTTATGCCCTTTATTAAATTAAATGGCTAGTGCCTACTTTTACAAGTACTAATATTATAATTCTACGGTCGCGAGGCCCGGGCCTAGGAATTGGTGGTACGTTCCCCCCGAGGGGGGAAAGGGTTAAGGAAGGTAGGTAGGATAAGCTCACTGGCCCATGCGTTGCTGCACACACGGCCCGGCGCGAGCTCGTTCGCGGGGGTACGGTCGGGATAGCTTACGGGCCTATGCGTTACGTGCACACACGGCCACAAGCAAGCTGGAGCGGGGTAGGAGGGGGGAAGGGTCCTTCGGCACAAATGCGTTATAGCACACACGGCCTATAAAGGACCCGGGGTTCCAACCCGGGACGACGCGTTCTGCACACACCGCCACACCGGGTTGGGGGACGCAGCCGTTGTTCTCAGCGCGGGCTGAGAGCATCGACTGCTGGCTCTCGCCGGAGCGCACGGGGTTTTATAGCTGCGGCGCGCGTCGTGGGTGGCCGGTCGCGTCGTGGGCGGTCGGCTGCGCGGTGGGGATGTCGCCGCCGCGCTTCGCCGGCCGCGCCCCGCTCCCCGCGGTGACGTCGCGGGTCGTGACGTCACAATCTAAACACTTGCTTTTAACACTTTCTTTATTATAATCTAACTATACAATAAAAAAAACATATATGCGGCTCAGTCTACGGCTGTCACGTCTATACTGAATACGTTTTCGACAAAAACTGTTTTTAGACGCAAAAACATCACTTACGATGCCGAAAACGCGAATTAGCGTCCTTCAAGTGTGAAATAACCTAATGCCGCAGACGCGAATTCGCGTCCTTCAAGTGTGATATATAACCTAATGCCGCGGGCGCGAATTCGCGTCCGTTGAAATGTTAACGTGATGCCGTGGACGCGAATTCGCGTCGTCGCGTAGAAGGCGGCGGCACTGCGTGATGATTAAAAATATGAGGCGTCGGCAATGAATGGGTTAGCAAAATTCATAAATATGTAATTCGATATTTTTTTTTATATAAGTATATTTGAATAATTTAAATTTAAATGTAAAATATTATTGAGTAATGAAATAGTCAAAACAGTACAAAGTTTATTGACCAATTGGAACCCAAGGCCACTGTTAGAATATATCATAGTGACGCATATAAATTGCAGGTTGTAAGAAATCTCTTACTGCTTGTCATTTTGACATGGTTCTAGAATGGTTCCAATTGGTTGACTGTACATATATATGTAAAAATTTCTACCTACTCGTGCGTACGTATCTAAATACGAAAATTTATCAAATCTGCCAGTAATATTTCGGAGCGGCGATGTGGCACATTTTGAAGCCTCCAGCATCTTGGTAACTACAGCCCTCTTCAATCAACTTTTTATGATTATCACACCCGAGGTTCCGAGGAGTTGTTCGGATTAATCCCTGCCGCTTCTTTCCGCCATCGCCCTACGCGACAATATTTCCACTCTCACCATTTTGATGGTTGGCAGTCCTCAACTGTGCGTTTTTTCCGAAACTTCCTGCCTCGCACAGCTAAACTGTGGAACGAACTGTCGCCAGCGGTGTTTCCGGACCGATACGACCTTCAAACCTTCAAGAAAAGAGCGTACTCCCACCTTAAAGGCCGGCAACACACTTGCGACACCACTGGTGTTGCGGGTGTCCATGGACGACGTTAATCGCTTACCATCAGCCGATTCGTTTGCCCGTTGGCCCCCTATAGCATAAAAAAAAACCCATAAATATTACAGAATTGGTACTTAGATTCATATTTTACGCAACACGAATTTTAAGTCCTAAGCCTTATTACTGAAGAGTTGCTTTTACATTATAGGAGAAGTATTTTGACTTAAGACATAGGAGTACCATGGCTTAATAACCCGAAACAAACTATTAAGCAACTCCAGAGTTAATTTCTGCAAATTACTTAAATATTTTTCTCCGTAATCCTTGTAATTAACTTTGACGGTTTCAGGAGATTACGCTTCTTTGTAAACTTGAGATGGTTTATTTTCAGAGAAAGTTTGTTAAATTCGGTGCCAGTAAAGATGACAAAAATCTCTATGATTTTAGAACTTCTCTCAACGATACACGATCATTAAGTATTTTTAATTACGAACATACTTATAAATAACATAAGGATCGGAAACCAGCGTTACCGTTGCCTTTTTATGGTTTTTATCTCAAATCCAGTCATTGTTTTGCTGATTCTAGTGCCATCAATAACAATTAGGTATAGGTACCTACATTGAATATCTGAACATCAAATTGTGTCCGGTTTTTTTTATACTACGACGGTGACAAACAAGCATACGGCCCGCCTGATGGTAAGCGGTCACCGTAGCCTATGGACGCCTGCAACTCCAGGGTGTTACATGCGCGTTGCCGACCCTTTACGGCGGCTTTGCTCCACGGGTCCCCAGCTGTCAACACAGTGATTCCTCTTGAAGCTCTGGCGACCTTACTCACCAACAGAAACACAACACTATGAGTAGGGTCTAGTGTTATTAAACTGCGTTTTTCTGTAAGGTGGAGATACTGGAGATACTTCCCCAGGTGGGTTTTGCTCTTGATCTATTGATCTTGCTAGCTGCTATTTGTCTGATGGCTTATACATGCATGAGTCGTGCTCATTAATGTGGGCCGCCGAAATTGCTAGGCTTTACTCCCGGCATCATCAAATTACGAAGCGGACTCCTTGTCGTATTACTAACTAGTCTAAATATATAATTATTATATTACATAGGTAACCTATTATATTTACCCCGAGTATATACTTAACCGAATTTTAACTGGGCAGTTGACCTCGGACATAGCTAGTATGTCCGAGGTCAACTGCCCAGTTAAAATTCGGTTAAGTATATACTCGTAGTTTATTTTGCCTACCACTATTAAACTTAGCGTCGGCATGGTAATTAAGGATGCAAAAACAGTATCAGGCAGACTGACGTACCAGGCAGGCGTGATGCATGAGCCTCCGTGCTCATTAATGTGGGCCGCCAAAATTGCTAGGCTTTACTCCGGGTATCGCCAAATTACGGAGCGGGCTCCTCTCCGTATTACCTACTACAAAATTATTATATACAAATTATATGTACATGTATACAGTAGTCGTGTTGTAACGAAACGAACGTCTCCGTTTCTTTATTATAGGTACTGTAAATATATCACGGATATATCTAACTAATCGTATTTAATTCATTATGATTGTTAATATTCTCATACTTTCAGAACAAGGCCAGGAATGAATCTCAGGAATAATAATAATATTGAATCATAATACTTAGGATCATTTACTCAATTAATAGCATCTTAATTATAAATGATTGAAATATTTAAAGCCGCGCGAGGATTAGGTATTATTAAACAGAGGGCCTAGTATAAAATTTGTACGACACTTACTTCTCGATACGCTAACGCGAACGAGGAGTAAGTGTCGTACAATGTTATTAGGCCTTCAGAAGCCGGCGCTAACTTCACTCCAGTGAAAGCCGACGCGAACGTCGCGCGAGTCGAAGCGACGCCACTTTTACACGACTGCCCAAAACAAAAAAGAGTGTTTTCACTTCTCTTGCTCGAAAAGTTCGCCTTTGTGTCGTGCCTCAGGCCAGGTATGTAGTAAAAAATTACCATGCACAGTGCACACTGCCTTTTAATCACAGATATAATCAGCCTTTTTTGATCAATTTCACCACGTATAAGTGATCAAAGACACCCCGAGCCATGGATTCCATGGACACCCCCATGGACGACGTTAATCGCTTACCATCAGGCGATTCGTCTGCTCGTTTGCCCCCTATAGCATAAAAAAAATAATTACCTCAATCCGATAACCTATACACGCGCACGTTGCCGGGGAATCCATGGCTCGGGGTGTCTTTGATCACTTATACGTGGTGAAATTTATCAAAAAAGGCTGATTATATCTGTGATTAAAAGGTATTCTAAAGTGCGTTTAAGTGCTTTTATACCTGTTCAAGCGAAGTACCTACAGAATAAATAATCTAACAGAGCGCTTGTTTGTTTCATTTGGTATGTTATCAAAGTAACATATCAAAGTCACCCCATACATTATGAATAAAAATAACGCAAAAAGTACTTAACCGATTTTTTTTTTCTACGAGCTTTTAAACGAAGTTAGTTTGTACTTTCATTGTAAAAAAGGTAAAAAAGTGGTAGTTTTAAAGTAACCCCATTCTCAATATAACTTTGATCGTGTCGTTTTTTTTTTGATAAAACTATAAGTCCATAATTTTTTTTATTTTGTGTATTGAAAGAAGAGAAAAAACCGATAATTATATTTTAATTTCATATTTTTATGTATAATGGGATCGTCAGAAATTAGTGTCAAACTTCAAAATTGATCAAAGTCCCCGGTTTACGGTTTTGTTTACTTTTTTAACTACTACAATTTGAAAGGCCCTTGACTATACATATATGTACATCAAATAATAATAGCATAGAATATGGGTACGCCGAGAACAAGAGAACAATGCAAACTTGAAAAGTATTTCTTGATTATTTTTAACTAGCGACCCGCACGGGTTATTATTATACATATAAACCTCCCTCTTAAATAACACTATCTATTGAAAAAAACCGCATCAAAATCCGTTGCGCAGTTTTAAAGATTTAAGCATACATAGGGATATAGGGACAGAGAAAGCGACTTTGTTTTATACTATATAGTGATTAATAATTATTCTTATTTGAAATGCAACAAATTGCAATGAAGTAATAATGCAATGTTCTTTAATTTTCAATAGTAACCACTATATTTCGTTAACAAAAAATATATTTCCTAAGAAATTTCCATGAAATTTAAGAGAATTTTACGGTAATTTACGGTAACTTACGGTAATATACCATTCTAACAAGTTTTAAGTAATGTATCTGACCGCGAGCATGAAGCACATGAAAATATGCAAATATTTCGTTATTACAAAAATTTGGATTTTCATATCGAAAAAAAAAGTTACAATGTAAATTGCTACTTTTGGTAATATTACCGTAATCTTTCCGAGAATATTCTCGCAGTCGGAAATATTCTCTGCAATTTCCCATCACTAATTACAAATACGCACCTACGCCAGTTCTCGAAAATGGTCGTGCCACGCTCTATTGGGATCGATCTATCATCACGGACAGGACTATTGTAGCCAATAAGCCTGACATCGTGCTGGTTGATCGATCGCAGCGCCGGGCCGTGCTCGTCGACGTCACCATCCCCCATGACGAGAATCTCGTGAAGGCCGAGAAGGACAAGTCCAGTAAGTACCTTGACTTGGCTCACGAAATAACCGCCATGTGGGATGTTGACTCGACGATCATTGTCCCGATAGTCGTTTCAGCGAACGGTCTCATAGCGAGGAGTCTCGACCAACATCTTGAGAGACTCTCGCTAGGTGGATGGATCAAGGGTCAGATGCAGAAGGCAGTAATCCTGGATACGGCGCGTATAGTCCGGCGGTTCCTTTCTCTGCGGCCCTAACCACCGGCAGCCTGGGCCCTGCCCCGTTGCCGGCGGCGATCTAGGTTAGGTTTTTTATAATATGTTTATATGTATTTTGTATTGTTTTTGTATGTGTTTTTGTATTTTACTTTTATAATCATATTATAAAATTACCTAGCCTAAAAATTACAGAAAATAAACAAATAGATAATAGCAATACAATTTCTAAAGACAAATGTCAATAGCAATAAGTACACAATCAGATAATAAAAAAAAAAAAACTTAATAAAGAATTTAAATGTCTAATCTAAATTTATGAAAAATTCAGTATAATTATTGTATATACATCTAGGTCATACCTAGTTAATATAATGTCAAATGTCAAGGAAAAAAAATAAAAAAATGACAAAAATTGAATCACAATAATAAATTAATATATCATTAATAATCTTGTTTTTCACTGTATTCCCTAACAGAATACAATGATTTTGTTAACAAGAATTGTTTCAGTCGTCGATCAAATATATCGTTGGAGGTTTCATTTCTGAGCGCCTACCACGAACCGCGAACGAAAGTGTACCTCCCTTTCGCACTTGTGATTTCTCACTCAAGTGCGACAGAGAGGTGAAACTTCGTTCGTGGTTCGTGGTAGGCCTTCTGATATCGGTAGGTATCGGTAGGTTGGTATATGTAGGTAAAAGCGTGTTGAAAGTAGTTCGGTGTTTGGTACGAAATATGTGCGCGTAAAACTTAAACCGAGTGATTAAGTGCTTAAAAGCCTGCGTCGTAATAAGTTAATACAACAGATTCTTTGCCATAAGAAATAGCTACTCTAACACAGTGTTTATGAAAATGTCTATACCTACAGTGATAAATGATCATGAAATAACACTTCACGTACGTGTACCTATACTAACACAATAGTTAGCTTTGGTGCCATGAGTAACTTTCATTATATGTTTTTATCACAAACAAGTACACACTAGTAAGTACATTAGATCGCGGCCGATTCTTTTACGTTATTTCAAAACTTTGAGAATTGCCTATGGATGATTTATTATTCAGTTAACATTACAACAACACAACACAAAATTAAAGTTCATTTGCTATATACCTACGTTATTAAGTAAGGAATAATTGAGACAAAATATCCGTATATATAACCCGTTTTTAGTGGCCTTAGGCCTTGAATATTTTATGACACAGACGCAAGATTTTATGTGACTTTTGTCAACAGAGAGAAGGTAGGTCTAGGAAGGAAGGTAGGTTTCGCAAGTTTCCAGCCTATTATCTCTCATTCGCAACCTGAGAAACCCTTTTTCAGCTTAGTTAAACTTAATTTTAGTAAGATTTTTAGTAGTAACTAGTAAGATGCTGACTAAACTTAAGTAGTGTTATTTTACTGGAGCGACATAAAATAAAGTAGCGCCCCGCCTGTGGTATACGGGCACATTAGTTATTCTATCCTTAATTGCAGCCTATAAGGCTTTTTCCAACAAATTTATTATTCTCTATTTCACGTAACATGTCAATAGGGATGATGACTAGGTTGAAAAACTATTATTCTAATTAGTCCGTCAGAAAGATTATCAAAAATTATTAGACACGTATATTTTCCTTTTTCAAGATAACTAAAATTGACGAATATGAAGAGCGTCAAAGTTCCGTGGTGGGGGCTGGTGACGTCACCTTAGAGTAAGAATCGTACTCGATTGTGACGTCACGCGAAACTTTAAAGCGCTGTATTTCCGTCGTTTTTCATTAGACGAACAAAAGAAAAAATACGTGTCGAATATTTTCTAATAATCTAACAGACGGACTAATTAGTTTTTTTTCGTCATCTAGCCACTACATTGTGGTCACTACATAGGGTGACTTTCAACCCTTGATTAACAATCTACTATAGGTGCAGTGCAGTGCAGTCACAAAACGTATGTACAGCATTTACAAATTAAACTTCTATTCTTACGATAAATTAAGTAGGAACCGCGTTTATATGTTGATATTTGGCTCTGAGGCTATTGTTGTATAAACAAAAAATCACGAACAAAGCCTGTTTGTCTCAGGGATTAGTAGAGTACACGCGATAAACAAAGATAAATAGAAGTAAGACAATATTATACCAAATGTCTCCAAAGCGGATATTGCGCACTCGAGACACGTGCTGCCGAAATAATGGCAAACAGGATAAAACCTTTGTCAAGTGAAATTGATACTTGAGTTTAAAAGACTTTGTGACTGTGTATTACATCCACACAATACCTATATGTACATACGTTCATATAATATTGTGTGGGTGTAAATTTGAAGTAAGTACTTATTTACGTATACATTACAATCCGTATCCATCATCTCATTATTATGTAGAAAAAGTCACTTGATCTCCGAGCTACTCTTTGTATATAGCTATAGCGTGAGTCATCTTTAACCCTTAAAATTAAGTTATTTAGGTACTTTTCAACTACAAAAAGACAAAAACATGGAACATAATAATTGTTTATAATATTATGATCGTAACCGATAGCAGTACAACGGTGTACCATACCGACACAACACCTACTCCAATTTAAAACACACATAATTAGATTAATTACTGTCCCGCGAGTGACGGCGTGACTGAGTTAACCATACTGTCTAATGCCGGTCAGGCAGATTGGTAATGAGGACTACCGCGAGTGAATTCGCCGCTAGGGGCGCTAGTGGGCCGTAGACCGTAGCGTAGTCCTACGAAAAGAGGTTAAATGTCATTTTCAGTACATTTTTAGTTAATGTCGTGTATATTTAAAAAATATGCTGATGAATTATTATTTTGGCTCTAAACTAAGCTTTAAATCGAAAGTGTAAATATAAAAAAAAAATGTTTATTTCAGATCTCTAGAATCCATATAGTTGTTAGTAGCCGATATTTAAGAAATATGTTAGACATAAAAAATATGTTACACATAAAATTAAAAAAATACTTAAATTATAATAAAAAACTAATATAACCCGGTCGTACCGTCCCCCCCCGGCCCGGGCCGGGCCCGGTCGGGCCGTTTTAGAGGTTAGTGCGCCACATATTTATACAAAAACGTTTCCATTTGTCAAAAATATTATTTTCATTGGACTGCAAACTAGTAAATAATAACTAACAAATAATACAAATGCCAAGGAAAACAGTCAAACCTTTTTAGTAAAAAATAAGGACAAAACATAAATTTATTCAATAATATCTAAAAACCATGTTAACTTTTTATTATTTTTCATGAGACTGCGTATTCCGTAGACATATTTAATGCTGAAACATATACTTACCACGATGTTAGTGCGGACCACGCATATATTGAGAGTTTCGTACCGTACACAATAAAAAAATTGTGCAAGAAAAGGCTTAAGCGCCTTCATAATATCAAAGCACTTACGCTCTTTTGTAATAAATACTTAGTCGGTAAAAACTCAAAAATGTTATACCAAATTTGTTCAAAATAACTTTCGTGGTAAGCTTGTCTTATATCCTATCTTCCTGAATATTTTCAAATTTTTTCGAACTTCCGTTCAAATGGACACTTTTTCAGACTTTCAGAGTGATTATTTCCGAAAATATTTGATAAATCAAATTTTTGTCCATGTAAAATTTAAGGCCAATCTGATGATGCCGTTTTTACCATTTTGGCTACGGAACCGTAAAAAATATATTTCTTTGTAAAAATAGCGCAACTTACTATTGAACTGTTTTATCAAATAATATTACAAAAAAAAACATAACCCATATACTTTTCGAAAACACAATCTACACATCACTGAAAATTGTTATAAACGAAAGTGCCTCTTTTAACTTAATACTGGTTTCGCGCCATACAAACTCATACTAATAGGCTAATAGCGCTTGACAAGGGACGCATGAGTGACGCCGCCTGGTGAGCAAAATACGAAGTTAACATAAATGTACCGAGATTTGAATTCCGAACCAAAATTTTTTGATGGGATCTATAAGCTGGCTAGATAGAGTAAAAAAATAAGATGTAGACAAAATAAACTATAAATATCCCCCTATTCGGAGTGCCGCCACTCGCGAAAGAAAACTACAGCATGTTTCTCTTTTATAATACATGAATTATAAGAAATCTTTGCCTGACAGTAAAAATACTTATACATTGTGAATAGTTTCGTATTAATAACCTACTGATCGACATATTCACTATTTCTATCGCAAAAATCAACACTTATACATTGCATAAAATATAATATGTAGATATGGTAAGATAAACATTGGATAGACGCGCGGCGGGACCGCGACCGACAGCCTAGATGAATGTTTGATGGCGCAATCCACTCACGACACACAACTTTTCGGGTAAATATTTTATATTACGATTTGGTCTATTTTTTATTTAGATTGTGTTACAAGGGATTAAAATGATAGAAATATATCACGGCGAGGGCGTACCTACATTGAATTCCGTTCCGAATGAAGCGATGGATTCTACAATCTCACTGCGTTCGGGATTCTAAAGTAGAATCCTGAGCCTAATGAGGGTTTCAAGCGTTAACGCCCAAGAAGAAAATAATTTTGATACCGTGTAACTGAGAGAAAATAAACAAAACCTGTAATAACCGAAAACAGCATCATACTCCAACACCACAATGCCACTAGTTAATGCCCGAAAACGTAAAAATGTGTAGTCCTTCAACGGAAAAGTGCCACTTTGATCTCTCCTAGCTTGAACAGAAAAAACTCTTGTATGAATAGGTGGTGTGAAAAGATTTATCTTTTGCAGTCCGAGCAGCCATGGACTCTTCTCTTAACTGATAGGAAATGACGACATAAATGTGGTGAAGTAAAGATTAAAAATAGATCGATAGATCTATGTATTTTCAAATAACTTAAAAAGAAAACTTGAGGAAATGAATAGTAGTATAACTCCTATATGGTGGTGGTATTATAATGAATACTAATATGAGTGGGACTTAATATTCGAGTACTTAATGAAAAGATTCATAGACGAACGAACGATCGAAATAGTTCATGATTTGCCCGCACAAAACCTTGGTTCTCCGTGATGGATTCATGACTTCGCGCTAGAATTCAACTAGAAAATGAGAGAGAAAATGAATTCAAAGGCCTGGTGAAAATGATAGAGACAAGCAATTTGGCTATCGTTTGGTGCATTTGTAGGCGAGACGTGTTATTTTGTCCGCAAATATACAGTATGTATCAGAACAAAAGGCAAAAAAAGAAACCCGTTAATGTTTAGATCATAAATATGAGCATGGTACCTAATTCATCAAAAATACGACAGTTTTTACGTGAGGTATAAAAATATACATTTTTGTATGTCTTTCCCATCACGGAACAATGGTGTTCCGGACTTTTAGGAGGCGTACGTGGAGCCGAAGCCAACACGCAGAGGCCCTTTCGACAATTTAATGAAATGTAAGGGGTACACCGAGCGGATGTTGCACCTGCCCGAGTCATGGGACGCACACGCACGCAGAGGCAGCACCCGCCAGGGTGTATAGACTATTGAGATTTAATGGAATCTAAAATATACTGGACTATTATTATGAAAGTGCTGGACTAAATACTGGGTTATGGAGAATAAAATCGGACGTCTGCCTAACCAAATGGTAATTAATTTTATTTCCGGCAGACGGTGACTCGCCCACATAAGATGGGCCCCCACAAAAAGCGACATCTAAGATGGCTCGAGGGCAACACCGGTATGAGGGCTGGGGGTAGAGAGGTGTCAGTGGACTTTAAACATATAGCCAACTCGTCACTTAGGTTTCCACATCTACCCTCCAGAACACAGTTCTCGCGACCCCACTCTGGACGGCCGGTTAAGGCAAGCCAGAGGCGGAGGACTTGGTCGGACGACGGAGTCCCCCAGGAGCGCTCAGGTACGTGCGGTCGCTACTACTCCCCAAGAACTCGCCACAAGCTGCCCTGCGTTGACTGATTGCACCGGTCGAAACCAGTGGGCGATGGGGTCGTCACATCCCTACGGCATACATTAATTATTATTGTTTTGCACCTCCCCTGTATAACTTGTTTACAATCTTATTATTGACATTTCTTAAATTACCAACTGACAGACAGGCGTCAAACCTTGTTGAAGTTTGGATTTTCACCTAGTTACAAATAAACAGTTAACAAAGCGCTTGCGCGTTGCCTATGACCACAGCCATTATTTGAATGATTACCTAGGTTACTTATAAACAGAACTCAAAGCGCATGTGCGTTGACATAACAACGTCAATGTTTATTAGTTGCCCCTAGCTACATATCAACAGTACGCAATACGCATGCACTGTCACAAATCAAAAACGTAAACAAACCCTATAGGATGTCACAAAAACCATTAACCGACTGCAAAAAGAAGGTTCTCGAGTAATCCATTTAGTAATGTTATGCCATAAAACATGTATTTTGGCACGTGAAATGCAGGTCATTACATTGTACTCGAGTTCCCCGTCAACCAGTTTTAAGGTTTGCTCTTCGTTGTGATACATACTGTATAATCGTCATTGCTTCAAAAAAATTTATTAAAAATAGTGTAATTTGTGACACTTTTTAGGGTTCCGTAGTAACTAGGAACTAGGAACCCTTATAGTTTCGCCAAGTCTGTCTGTCTGTCCGTCCGTCCGCGGATAATCTCAGTGACTGTAAGTACTAGAAAGCTGTAATTTTGTACGAATAAGTATATCGGTCACGCCAACAAAGTGGTAAAATAAAAAGTAGTTATATTTTTTTAGGGTACGTACACGTAAAGTGGGGGGTGTTTTATTTTTGGTTTTAACCCTAGAGTGTGACATATCATTGCATAGGTATTTGAAAAATAATGAGGGTTTTCTTGAAACAGTTTTTGATAAAGTTAATGTTTTCGGAAAAAATCGCTCCAGGAGTTTAAAAAATGTGTCCCCCCCCCCTCTAACTTTTGACCCATGAGTTCAAAAAATATGAAAAAAAATTGCAAAAGTAGAACTTAATAAGAACTTTATTGGAAAATTATTTTGAACTAGATTGGTTGAACGGTTTTTGAAAAGTTGTACAAAATAATTTCTGAATTAAGTTTGTAATTTAACCGTATATGCAAACATTTTTTTATATCTTGAGTACTTAATTTATCATCCCGCACGTATCATCCTTCCAATAAAAAAAAATGATTCAAATCGATTCACGCGATCAAAAGTTACCCCCGAAAACCCGACATACATAAAACGTCTGGTTTTGTATAAATTAGTAACCCAATTTCCCGAGAGATGGCGCTCTACCGTGGTCTACTTCGCGTTGTTAAGATTTTTCCTGAGTTGATGGGGTCGGGACGGGTGTGATCGAAAATATCATCGGATTGTTAATGGGTGGATTTCAAAAAAAGTGTACATTTCAAAAAGAAAAATGTCCTCATCATTAAAAAATCTGTATAAAAATAAATATTGCAGTCACACGCATTCCAAGTAATTCATAATATAGCACACCTTATATTCTAGTAGGATTTTTATACCGTTAATGAATATAATCAGTAAAAGTATGTTAGAAAAAATAAAAACTAAAATATTGTTTTTTTCTCCCAAACCAAATTCATATGTCCTCACGACACCCCGCGGTAAACAAAAATTCATAACTTTAGCATTGAAATGAATCGTGTGGTAATTTTTTAAGGAGTTCTTTAATATACACATTTGTTTGTAGAAAATCATTTTTTAGACGATTTCTGTATTATATGTTTAACAAAATCCTATGTTGAAGTTCGGGGACTAATTTAGTTCCATTGTGTTACACAGCTGTGTTACGCCGTACCAAACGGTTAAATGCGAAATATGAAGACACCAGTGTATAGTACGTCTGGCAACAATTCTAGGTTGCCCCGACGCCAGCGCATATGTCGGTATCTATATTGGTTTTCACGCAGTGGTGAGGTAAAGTGTGTTTTCGTATTTTGTCGAAAAAATTACCAAATTTGGATCTAAGTTTAAAGCATGAAGCTTATTGTTTTTTCTCAGTATTTTTACATAATTCGGTAGATACATTACTTGACTATACACATAGGATTCACAAATCCAGAAATTATTTGTCTTCTTTTGTCTACATGAGGTGAAACACGTGGTGATAGCCATTATTGCTTCCATTGTGTGATTTTTGTGTTACGTAACTAAACTTAAGGATCGTTCACATTGCAATTTTCAACCAACTTCCAAAAAGGAGGAGGTTCGCAATTAGTCGTGTTTGAATGTTTCAGTGTTTTTTTTTAATAAACTTCAATTTTTTCAAGGATTTCAAAAAAGTGTACATATCACAATGGAATATTCACAAAAATGTGACACAAATATCACAATGGAAATTATAAGGACTACTTCACAAGTACAAAAAAAGTTTGTTTTATGTGAAGATACTATAATTGATTTTCATAGTACTTGGAAATAATTGTTTTTTTTTGTAAATTTGGCAAATACATGGAAATAAAACAATGTTTATAAAAAAAACACTGAATCATTCAAACACGACGAATTTCGAACCTCCTCCTTTTTGGAAGTTGGTTGAAAATTGCAATGTAAACGATCCTTAAGTTTAGTTACGTAACACAAAAATCACACAATGGAAGCAAAAATGGGTATCACCACGTGTTTCACCTCATGTAGACAAAAGAAGACAAATAATTTCTGGATTTGTGAATCCTATGTGTATAGTCAAGTAATGTATCTACCGAATTATGTAAAAATACTGAGAAAAAACAATAAGCTTCATGCTTTAAACTTAGATCCAAATTTGGTAATTTTTTCGACAAAATCAAAAACACACTTTACCTCACCACTGCGTGAAAACCAATATAGATACCGACATATGCGCTGGCGTCGGGGCAACCTAGAATTGTTGCCAGACGTACTATACACTGGTGTCTTCATATTTCGCATTTAACCGTTTGGTACGGCGTAACACAGCTGTGTAGCACAATGGAACGAAATTTGTCCCCGAATTTCAACATAGGATTTTGTTAAACATATAATACAGAAATCGTCTAAAAAATGATTTTCTACAAACAAATGTGTATATTAAAGAACTCCTTAAAAAATCACCACACGATTCATTTCAATGCTAAAGTTATGAATTTTTGTTTACCGCGGGGTGTCGTGAGGACATATGAATTTTGTATGGGAGAAAAAAACAATATTTTAGTTTTTATTTTTTCTAACATACTTTTACTGATTATATTCATTAACGGTATAAAAATCCTACTAGAGTATAAGGTGTGCTATATTATGAATTACTTGGAATGCCTGTGACTGCAATATTTATTTTTATACAGATTTTTCAATGATGAGGACATTTTTCTTTTTGTAATGTACACTTTTTTTGAAATCCACCCATATATATATATTGGTAATATGTATAAATTAAGTAAAAAATAATAATTAATTAAGTATCTAACCCTCATGTAATATGCAGGTGTTTAACTTCGGTATCGATCAATTATGTAAACAAATAAACATTTGGAAGCTGATCGGAGGCAATGCAAATGACTTCTTAAAAATCTGTCATTAATCGCATCGTGTACATAAAATATGTTTAGGTTTTATCCCATAGTGAAATCGCTATGGAACCTGCGCAAGAAGTTAGCCCGATTGAGTTTTGCAGACATTAGTTTTCTTAGCTCAGATCCGGCAGGGAACATTGTGTTACAAATTGTAGCTAATGAGGCTTCGTCACCAGCCCACAGCAGACGAAGGCTATTTGTCTCGCACGCGACATCCTCGATTAATTTACTTTTTCTCCACTAATCTGCCGCTGTCCTTTTGTAAATTAATTATTGTTTGAGTTTTAGTAGGTAAAGTAAAAAAAGCAGGCAGAATGTATTTATTTTATTTACCTAACTTACCTAAAAACCCTAAAAATAGCATAAAAATGGTAATATTTTTACCTACCTATTTGAATTTTGGCATGCACTTCACTCGATTTCTAAGAAATATTGGCCAATATTACTTAAATATGGAATATTTGATCAATAGACTTTGACAGGCTGTCTCATGTGTTCATCTTTAGTATTACCTACGGCTTTGTTCTATTAGCATGAGAATTATTTATTCATATCTCATGCTCTGAAAGTGGGTCATTATTAAGCTATGGAGCGGGTGGAAAATGATAGAGTCCGCCCAAGGGGTTTTACTTTCATTTTTTCTAAGGTTTTACTAATTGCAATAAAAAACGGTTTAAAATGGATGCATTGTACGGATTCCGAATGACGACATTAAATCGTCAACAAGGTCATTTTTGATTATATAATATATTCTTTCGAGTACCACCTTAAATAAAAAACACTTCACCTTAAAATAAATTTCTGACATATTAACAGCCGTACACCTACTACAGATTTCCATACATACTACAGACTTACAACCTACTTAAGTATATTTTGTTGGAGGTCACGGTAGATCGAGTGGGATAAGTCTTGAAGAAGCTGACCAGGACCACAGTGTACGGGTGACGGGAACGGCAGGCCGCGGAGATTTTAAATAATACAATTAACTTACTGCATGACTCGATATATTATCAGACATTAATTAAAATATACATTAATGACAAGCACAGTGCAAGACACGGCAAAGGTTAGAGAGGAAGGAAGTGGCCACAGACAAAAATAGGCATGGGCAACGTTTCAGTGTTGCACCATAAAAACTTAGTTTATGGTTATTATAATGCATACAATAAATATGCACAACGCAATTTTAACACGCCCTCTTATGCTTTATAATAGAATAACACTTACAACATGCATAAGAAAAGGCAAGCATAACATAAAACATGTATATAAATGCAACATATAAATGACAACTAAACATTTAAACATTATGCCTATTATATACACATATTCAGGCTAAACCTGCTTTAGCTGTTTTACATTACAAGCCTCTATAAAACTTTTGTATATTTAACACCCAGAGCCTTAGTAAAAACATCAGTAATTATGTGTTTTGTAGGATCATATTTAACACAAAAGAATTATTTTAGTGCTAGAAAGTGCTACTCAGTGCTATTTCCTGGATTCCTAGTAGATTCAATACCAAGTTTAATTATGATGCCTGTGTAGGACTTTCTATCCGTGCAATAGTTTGCCCAGTCTGCATCTGCAAAGGCATTTAGGTTCTAATTACAATGTTCTTATATAATATAAAAACACAATAAATTGTCTCCAACAAATACCTTAATATACAATTCATTGCCAGTCAATGAGTTAAATCGATACAATTATGAAATTGAAATAATTGGCTGTAGCAATAAGCAATATTGGGCCTTGTACACATGACACACGCACAAGTAGTTACATAAGAGAACCCAGAAGCTTTGTGAAGTTATACACATTTTTATCAAGCCTTTCTTTAAGTATAACAGCTTACTATGAGGCAAAATGGGTGTTGAGACTGACACGCATACCAAATTTAACAAGTAATTTCCTCATATAGTAACTGATCTAAATTTAAAATATGCCTGGACCTAACACCGCAAGTTAAACAATTATTTAAACTATTTAAAGGACCAAGGCTTTGAAATTACTTTCCAATAAATATAATAGTAGGTTATAATTGCTGCTGTCTCTACTATAAAACAAATAAAAATCGTTTACATACAAAACAAGGCTACAATGACTAAAACATTTTGTGACTTATTAACATAAACACAGGGTTCAAATTTACTCTGCACAAATGACTTGCTTTACTCCATATATGCCCTTAAGCAGTAAACAGATTTTCCTATTATACCCATTTTTTAAACCTGGGGGTTGCTTTATGTAAATGGTTTCCTGGTGATCCCCATTTAGGAAAACAGTTTTGACATCAATGTGTTCAAAATATAGGTTTAACTACTGGACTAAAAAATGTTGGTGTATTTTACACTGTGAACCTGTGTAAAGCCTCTGGCAACCAATTGAACTTTATGTTTGTCGAACTTACCAGAATGACCACATTTGTCTTGTAGACCCACCTGCT
The DNA here is from genome assembly GCA_949128165.1 of Lathronympha strigana. Classification (NCBI taxonomy): domain Eukaryota; kingdom Metazoa; phylum Arthropoda; class Insecta; order Lepidoptera; family Tortricidae; genus Lathronympha; species Lathronympha strigana. Next base: position 12,760,198 of record OX421903.1, read on the forward strand.
CTCCCACAGGACGATCCACCAGCTTCCAAGCTTTATTTGCAAGCAATGAGTTACACTCATGCTACATGGCATCTTGCCAGTGATGGCTGTCAGTGCCAGATACAGCCTCTTTGATAGGTCTGAAGCTCATCAAGTGATTAGTGAGCCATGAGAGAGATTAATTATAAATTCTCATACCTTATTAGAAGCTTAGAGCTAGTACTACGAACTGAGCGCTGACTAAGTACAGGCGTCACGGGATGAATGATGTCCTCCCCTCCAGCTGACGCCTCGGACGGTGCCGTCACATTATGATGCGCGACGCCCCGTGGCGAGTCAGCAGAGACCGCCTTTGTTGTCTGCGAAGTACACTCCTCTGAAATTATTTAATTTCATTATTTGACTAGAATACGATAAACAATTTATTTATTTTTATTTCCTATGACCACTTCAACATAAATCTGACTAGAATTTATTTCTTTACTAATGCTAGAAGAATTACAGTCATTGAAATTAAGGGGACATGAAATATTATTACTGTCAACCCATTCATAATAAAATAATTAATTATCTAGTTTATCACATTCATCATTTTCTTTGGTCTTTGTATAAAACTTATTGTCTAAAAAAAAATTTTTTATGTTCCAAAAAAAAAAACACTTAGGATTAGAGGGGTCAAGAAACCTATACTCTTTAGAGTCGCAATAGCTAACAAATATATATTTATTTATTTTTATAGACCAAATTTTTATAGCATTTTTGCAAAGGTACTAAGGAATATGCAACACAATCTGAATACTCTGAAATACTTGAGGTCTGGCTTAATACTAGTCCAAACGCCCTCTGGAGTTAACCCCAACAGAGTAGATGCCAGACATACTTCAGCCTCGCCTCAAACTCAAAGTGGCAAGTTACAACATTGTTTGTGAACTATGCTCTCTTTAGATAAGTATTCAAGAAATTACTTGCATATACTCCACCCCCATTGGAACATAAAACTTTAATTTGCCAACCTAACCGCCTCCAAACAACTGACTTGAATTTAATAAAACAGGATATTACCTCAAAAGTCTTCTTGACCAGGTATCCAAAGGACTTCTTAGTGCAGTCATCCATAAACGAAACCAGGTACCTCGCACCTCCAATGCTGCTCTCTAGCATGGGTCCGACGACAAGAGTATGGATGAGATGTAACGGCTTGCAGGCTTGTGATGCTATACCCATGGGGAATGACTGACCATTCAATTTTCCCTCTAGGCAAGCCACACAGCTTTCTAAGGGATGTTTACCCTGAAACATAACACCAGAAGCAAAACCATGTCTCAAAAAACACATACCTTTTAAGCTCAGATGAGCAAGTCGTCGGTGCCAAGTGTCTGTTGACACAGCCAAAGCAGCTACATTAGTACTCTGTGCTTCCTGTCTATCACACAGGAACATAGAAGAGTACACTTCCTGCGAGGATACACCAGACTGCAACATGCCTACATTCAAGTCTAATTTATATAAATCATTAATGTTGGAAGCAGTACCAACACAGTTGCCAGTTGCCTTATCTACAATATAACACATCGCACTGTCAAAAATTAATTTAAAGCCTTGTTTACATAATTTACCAACTGAAACCAGATTTTTAGCAACATCAGGTACATACAAAACATTATTTAAACGATTAAGTACATCATGTGATTCAGAGATGTCACCCTTACCTAAACATTGTAATTGTTTGTTATTTGCAATTGTTATGGAATGACTACAAGTTTTAAAATTATTTAACATTTTAGAATTATTGGTAAGGTGAGAAGAACAACCCGAATCCAAATAAAAATCAGTTTTAGTTTCATGTATGGCCATAAAGGCAGAAGTTAGATAAGCACTGTCATCACTCCTAGCACTAGCCGCCTTTCTATCACGCTTTAACTTAAAACACTTTGCACGTACATGTCCATTCTTATGACAATAGTCGCACAACTTTTTCTTAGCATTAAGTAGAAAAGCAGCATTGGCCCCTGATGAGTCATTGCCACCCATTTGTTTCCGGAACTCCTCCTGAAGTATTCTCGACCGCACTAACTCGCTGGACAGAGAACTCGTGATGCAGGCAGTTTCCAGGTTGGACACCAAGGCGTCGTATTCCGAAGGCAGGCCGCTCAAGAGCAGCTCAGCAACCTCGCTGTCATCAATAGTCTTCCCGATATCAGCAAGTTGCTGGACCACAGTCATCACCGCTTCAATGTACTGGCTCATAGATGAAAATTGGCCAGACTCCATGTGATGAAGACGTCTGAGCAGCAACACCCGGCGATACAAGCCCTTGTCCTCAAAAACCTTTGAAAGACTGGCCCACGCATCCTTAGAAGAGTTACATTCACGAACATACTGGTAGCATGAAGTTTTAATTGCTAAACAAATCCTCGCTAGAGCGCGTTGATCGCGTTGGACATCATTGTCGGTGCCCAGCACACAACTCCATAAATTCTCTAACGTTAATATCATTTTCATGGTAAATTTCCAAGTATTGTAATTCTGGATACCTTCTAATTTGTCTATATGTATCCCAGAGTTAAACGAAGGCGTAGATTGAGCAGTATGTAAGTCATTTTGCGCGCCGGCATCGGCGCCTCCGCTGGCCACGTGGTTGCCGCCGTTCCCAGTCTGATTGATACCATCAGTTTCCACCATAATTATTTCTTCGGCGATTCAAATACTATATCAAATAAGTGTACGTACTTTTCTTCCTATGGATTTAGCAGTTTCTTCTTTCTTCGACGAAAACTGGGCCCATAACCTGTTGGAGGTCACGGTAGATCGAGTGGGATAAGTCTTGAAGAAGCTGACCAGGACCACAGTGTACGGGTGACGGGAACGGCAGGCCGCGGAGATTTTAAATAATACAATTAACTTACTGCATGACTCGATATATTATCAGACATTAATTAAAATATACATTAATGACAAGCACAGTGCAAGACACGGCAAAGGTTAGAGAGGAAGGAAGTGGCCACAGACAAAAATAGGCATGGGCAACGTTTCAGTGTTGCACCATAAAAACTTAGTTTATGGTTATTATAATGCATACAATAAATATGCACAACGCAATTTTAACATATTTATCCCTAATCGTTCTCGCGTATTATAACTAACAGGGTCTAACAAAAGTGCCGAACGATACTTCAGCAGCTGATAAGGTCAATGACCCTGAGTACAGTGCAAGTGGAAAGTTTTCGAAATGCTGGTGCGGACAGCATGGCATTACTGCACGAGCCCTGAGAATACCCGGGACGAGTGAAAAATAACATATCCGCACGTGTATCGACCGACGTTTTTCAATACTGATGCGAAAAAAATACATAAAAACCAATTTGAAGGTTTTTTATTATTCCCGTAAAACTATTGCAATACAGTTGAACTATTAAGAACATCTTCAAAATGTTTATTTTATCTTCTTAACGTTCTCATTTTCATTCTCAAAATCATTATTTCTCATTAACAAAATAATAAATCGCCTGTGACAAATCGCATCGTCGAGTAAATAGAGCCTTCGAGCATGTTTACCTGATTGAAAAACGCCTGTACTTTGACAGACGTCTCAGGCTCTGGGCCTATACCACGAGAATCGAACGATTACGGATTTGTATCTCCATCTCTGTCAAACTTGTATATTAGAGTGAGTAAGTGAAAGAAAAATGGAAAAGTAAAAGCACTAGTTCGCAAAAACGAACTTTGCGCACGCGAAGCAGCCATAAAAAGGGCACTTTTTGAGCAACTGTATTGAAAAAAGACTCGCTACGCTCGTGGCTCAATTTCGGTATCTTTCGCGTGCTCGGGTCTCAATATTTAAGCCCGAGTGTTAAACATCAACTTTGCCCCTTTGTATAATAAATAACGATTACTTTATATTTTAAATATAGGTACTTGTATTATTTTATTTAGTAAAAAAATAGAGCGTTTAACTACGGTAAAATATAGGTACCTATTTCAGTCGAGGTATATTGGCGTTGTAACGTAGTGATATTTTAACCAAGGGTTGAAAGTGACCCATCACACCTGAGAAAGTTCGAACGTAAAATGGATTCCTCCACGCGAGAAAAACACTCTTCTTTTCATTTCGACTAAAGTAAAATACTACAAGTACATTTCATAAAATCAATTGATTAATATTGAAATAAATCGATAGACCTTGCAACAAATCGCAAACAATTTTTGATGCAATCCCATAGAGTAGGCGCAACGAATTCAGTCCTTACTTCTATAGAGCCCATTATTCAATAATGTCATGTAATGAAAAATATTGTGTGTATAACGGGCAGTACAAGAATTACGAACTCTTGTTGAAATTAAATAAATTAAATTACTGGTCGTGGGAGACGAAGCTGTGATCCGGGACGTGTATTTCACTGGCAACCCAGGACGCGAGTGCGCGGCCGCCGTTATCCTACGCCTCGCTGAGTGCTGGTTCCGGTTTGGCTCGCTGGAGATCCTGGCCAGGAACGGAGAACTCGCCGTGCTGAAGCAGCTCGCTGATTTTATTATTAAGGAGCATTTCCCAGATATTCAACTTTCGGATGAAAATCGTTTCATAAGATTATTCTCCGAAGTAGCTCATCGTACGCTTGATTTAGTTGCGTAGGGATGTGACGACCCCATCGCCCACTGGTTTCGACCGGTGCAATCAGTCAACGCAGGGCAGCTTGTGGCGAGCTGTTGGGGAGTAGCGACCCCACGTACCTGAGCGCTCCTGGGGGACTCCGTCGTCCGACCAAGTCCTCCGCCTCTGGCTTGCCTTAACCGGCCGTCCAGAGTGGGGTCGCGAGAGCTGTGTTCTCGAGGGTAGATGTGGAAACCTAAGTGGCCAGTTGGCTATATGTTTAAAGTCCAGTGACACCTCTCTACCCCCAGCCCTCATACCGGTGTTGCCCTCGAGCCATCCTAGATGTCGCTTTTTGTGGGGGCCCATCTTATGTGGGCGAGTCACCGTCTGCCGGAAATAAAATTGATTACCATTTTAATACATAATACATTGAATCATCACAAAAACGCAACTTCAGAGTTCAGGTTCCACCAACAAAATCAACGTTTGCCCAAAGATTTTGCTTATTCCTTCATCCATTCATCTTCTATATATATATAAAAGAGGTTGTCCTCATCTACGATCATCGCACAGCCGAAACGGCTAAGACTAGAAACTTAAATTTTTTACCAAAGCTTCTTTTTAGTACATAGGCAAGAGATAAGAACGTATTTTTCGAAATTCCACCCCTAAGGGGGTGAAAAGGGGATTGAAAGTTTGTATGGAAATGGAAATTTTTTTTGAGCTAGAGACTTGAAACTTTGTGCAAAGACTCTTTATTATATATTATATAATAAAAGAAAAATATTTTCATGGTTTTTGGAAATTCAACCTATAAGGGGGTAAAAAGGGGGGTGAAAGTTTGTAAAGGAATGGAATTTTGTTTTGAGCTAGAGACTTGAAACTTTGTTTTAAAACTCTGTATTACAATGAAAGAAAAATGTTTTCATAGTGTTAGGAAATTCCACCTCTAAAGGGGTAAAAACGGGGTTGAAAAACTGTATAGGAATGGAATTTTGTTTTGAGCTAGAGACTTGAAACTTTGTATTAAGACTCCTTATTATAATTAAAGAAAAGTGTTTTCATAGTTTTGGAAAATTCAACCCCTATAGGGGTAAAAAAGGGGTAGAAATATTGTATGAGAATGGAATTTATTTTTGAGCTAGAGACTTGAAACTTTGTGTAAAAACTCTGTATTACAATTGAAGAAAGACGTTATCATGGTTTTTGGAAATACCACCTGTAAAGGGGTAAAAAGGGGGTTGAAAGTTTGTATAGGAATGGAATTTTGTTTTGAGCTAGAGACTCGAAACTTTGTTTTAAAACTCTGTATTACAATGAAAGAAAAATGTTTTCATAGTGTTAGGAAATTCAACCCCTATAGGGGTAAAAAAGGGGTAGAAATATTGTATGAGAATGGAATTTATTTTTGAGCTAGAGACTTGAAACTTTGTGTAAAAACTCTGTATTACAATTGAAGAAAGACGTTATCATGGTTTTTGGAAATACCACCTGTAAAGGGGTAAAAAAGGGGTAGAAAGATTGTATGAGAATGGAATTTATTTTTGAGCTAGAGACTTGAAACTTTGTGTAAGAACTCTGTATTACAATTGAAGAAAGCAGTTTTCATGGTTTTTGGAAATTCCACCTCTAAAGGGGTAAAAACGGGGTTGAAAGTTTGTATAGGAATGGAATTTTGTTTTGAGCTAGAGACTCGAAACTTTGTGTTAAGACTCCTAATTATAATTAAAGAAAAATGTTTTCATAGTTTTGGAAAATTCAACATCTATGGGGGTAAAAAAGGGGTAGAAAGATTGTATGAGAATGGAATTTATTTTTGAGCTAGAGACTTGAAACTTTGTGTAAGAACTCTGTATTACAATTGAAGAAAGCAGTTTTCATGGTTTTTAGAAATTCCACCTCTAAAGAGGTAAAAACGGGGGTTGAAAGTTTGTATTGGAATGGATTTTTTTTTAGCTAGAGACTTGAAACTTAGTTTTAAAATTCTGTATTACAATTAAAGAAAAATGTTTTCATAGTTTTTGGGTATTCCACCTCTAAAGGGGTAAAAAGGCGATTGAGAATTTGTATAGGAATGGAATTTTGTTTTGGAACTTTGTGTTAAGGCTCCTTATTACAATTAAAGAAAAAAATCATAGTTTTGGAAAAATCAACCCCTAGGGGGTAAAAAAAGGTAGAAAGTTTGTATGAGAATGGAATTTATTTGTGAGCTAGAGACTTGAAACCCTGTGTAAAGACTTTTAATTACAATTGAAGAAAACCGTTTTCATGGTTTTTGGAAATTTACCTCTAAAGGGGTAAAAAAGGGGTTGAAAGTTTGTATAAGAATATAATTTTGTTTTGAGCTAGAGACTTGAAACTTTGTGTAAAAACTCCTTATTACAATTAAAGAAAAGTGTTTTCATAGTTTTGGGAAATTTAACCCTTATGGGGGTAAAGAAGAAGGAGAAAATTTGTATGAGAATGGAATTTATTTTTGAGCTAGAGACTTGAAACTTTGTGTAAAGACTTTTTATTATTTTTAAGTTTTTGGAAACTCAACCTCTAAGGGGGTAAAAAGGGGGTTGAAAGTTTGTATAGGAATGGAATTTTGCTTTGAGCTAGAGACTTGAAACTTTGTGTAAACAATCCTTATTACAATTAAAGAAAAATGTTTTCATAGTTTTGGAAAATTCAATTTCGAAAGGGGTAGAAAGGGGGTTGAATGTTTGTTTGAGAATGGTATTTTTTTTGAGCTATAGACTTGAAACTTTGTGCAAAGACTGTTCATTATTAAAATATAAAAAAGTTGTTTGCTATGAGGATTAAAAGTTTGTATGGAAAAGGAGATTCTTTTTGAGCTTGAAACTTTGTGAAAAGACTCTTTATTAGAACAAAAGAAAAGTGTTTTCATAGTTTTGGAAAATTCTACTTCTAAGGGGGTAAAAACGGGTTTGAAAATTGTTAAAGCGGGGAAATAAAGATTTTTTTGAGCTAGAGACTTGCAACTTTATGCATCGATTCCTTATTAAAATAAAAGAAAACTGGTTTCATGGTTTTTTGGGAAATTCCACCCATAAAGAGGTGAAAAGAGTGTTGAAAGTTTCTATGGCGGAAAGTTTTCTTTTGTATTTATAGACTTCAACTCAACTTTGTTATTCAAGTATGTAGGTAATCATTTAAATGCTATTTAACCGGATGGTTGTCTGTAAGAGACATATATGTTGCTTTTTAGCGATAATACCGCCTGTTGCCAACATCTACCTAATAAAAAACTTAAACGTTATCAGTAGTATTAATTACTTTTTGTGGAGTGCAATAAAAAATATTTGTATTTTATATGTGTAGGTTATATCAAGTCACATTTTAAAAAGATAAAACAAGGTATGAAACTCTTTAGGAAGAACCCTATTATACGCGGACGAAGTCGCGGGCGGAAAGCTAGTTTATAATAAAATATGCACAAAATTCCCTTTACAAGATATCTCGTCAAAAGAAATAAAAACTAAAGTACAATCGTGGCTTAAATCGCTTTGTTATGAAGATATAGAGAACTTGCTGAGAATACTTAAGTAGAGCTCACCCATACACACATTACACATACACCATGAAACACACATTCACACTTCATACATATATGTATACATACATACACACATAATGTTATATGTTATTTATTCATCCTTTTCCTTTGAGTAAAAATGTGTGGTTTCCCGCGAAACAGGCGTCGTCTAGTGCGGGGACTAATGCTTTATGATTTTTGTAAAATTTACATTGTTAATATTAATAAATGTCTAAATGTCTATGTCTAAAAATTTTGTTAGGCAGACGTCCGATTTTTTTCTTCTCTCCATAACCCAGTATTTAGTCCACCACTTTCACCTAATAGTCCAGTATATTTTAGATTCCATTAAATCTCAATAGTCTATACACCCTGGCGGGTGCTGCCTCTGCGTGCGTCCCATGACTCGGGCACGTGCAACATCCGCTCGGTGTACCCCTTACATTTCATTAAATTGTCGAAAGGGCCTCTGCGTGTTGGCTTCGGCTCCGCGTACGCCTCCCAAAGACAAAAAATTTATTACCTATATTATTATTATAAAATTAAATTCACAGTCGTTTGCAATTTCGTGTTTACCACCTTTAATACAAAAGATAGGTACTACATATTAGTGCCCGCATTTGTGTTTTTGCAATTTACAATATCAGTCGATAGGTAATCTCCTAAGAAGCTTTTACGTCCTGCTTTTTTAGGGTTCCGAAGCCAAAATGGCAAAAAAAGAACCCTTATAGTTTCGTCCAGTCCGTCTGTCCGTCCGTCCGTATGTCACAGCTGTTTTACTTAGTAGGGAAGAGGTAACTATAAAGCATAATTATGTTAATGATATTACAGCTAGAAGTGTGTTTTGTGTACCGCTACCTAGTTTTGCTTATAAAAAGCAAAATTTATAAACTGAATGTCAAGAAAATTGTTTCGCCTAATAATTACTTGCGGCACATCATCAAATAGGCCTTTGGAAATAACTGAGGGGTTTCTTGAACAAAAAATTGATTAATGGAATAGTATCGGGAATAATCGGTCTGTAAGTCTGAAAAACTGTCCCCCCTCCCTTTCTCTTAACTTTTGAATGGGAGGTCCAGAAATTAAAAAAAAACAGGAAGATGGTATTTAAGACGAACTTACTACGAAAATTATTTTGACAAAATATGGTTGAGCCGTTTATGAGTTTTTGTCAAAAAACTATGTATTACAATAGGACGTAAGTGCCTTGATACTATGAAGGCACTTACACCTTTTTATTTGAACAATTATTTTATCCTGTGACGGTACGGAACCCTCAATTATGCGTGGTCCGACAAGCAATATTGTCCGGTATTTAAGAACCTTCGCCATGTGGCTGATCCAGGTTTATTGAAGCGTGTATATCAGGCTCTCGGTCAATCCCTTATATCATATTGCATATCGGTCTGGGGAGGTGCTCCCAAAACAACTTTGATGATTCTGGAAATAGCGCAACGTGCAATATTAAAAGTAATGTATTTTAAACCTTTTACTTACTCCACAGAACTACTATTTACATTAGCCAAAGTCCCCAGTGTGAGACAAGTTTTTATCGTGTCATCTATCGTGAGATACCATTCTGAACACACCTTTGACAAAAATTATTTAGAAGAGTATCGTAGACCTCAATATATTGGAACAAGGAGTGTCATATATAACACTTGCTTTGCTAAGAAATTCTATAATTTCATTGGGCCATTCATTTATAACAGATTAAATAAAACCTTAAATATTTACCCTAAGACAAAAAATGAATGTAAGAAGACTATCACTAATTGGCTACTCACTAAAAACTATCATGACACCGAAGAGTTATTAAGCATAATTTCTTGAAAATAATAATAATATTTAAAAAAATTTGTTAATAATTGTTGATACACAACACACACATACATACACACACACGCACCCTCAAGATTGTTATAATCTAGTAATCTAAATTAAATTGTATAAACTGTTTTCATCAAAACTATTATTTATTCTGTGTCAAAACATCAAACATTGTAAGGGGAGGAGCACTGCTTATCCTGAAGTACAGGCTTGCCTATTCAGGGAGTAGAATCCTAGTAGTAGTAGTAGTAGTAGTAGTAGTACTACTACTACTACTTGTATTTGTATTTAATATTTTAGTTCTTTCACGTACTTCCTGAGAAATCCTCGTATTAACTTGTTGTAAATACTCATAAACAATAAAAAATGCCGTAATTGATCAGAACTCACAAATAAAGGATGACTCACACACTAGCACGGGACGGGACGGGGTGGGACGGGAAAATCTTTCGTCATAGCTCGGAGCCCTCGGATGTCACGTGACGCTTTCTATAGAAATCGACAGATTTTCCCGTCCCGCCCCGTCCCGTCCCGTCCCGTTTTAGTGTGAGTCATCCTTAATCCGGTTGATTAAAACTGCAAACCTACTCGCTTTGTTAATAAAAGTGAGTAGGTATTGCTATTAAAATAAATAACGTTTATAAAAAGAGAGAAATCTCAAGTAATGGAAGCCCTTTAAGGTAACTGGCGGGCTTTTGATAAGAGCTAATTAAAGGCAGAATAAAGGTCCTACCTCGTTTTAGAGACAATGCTCCGCGACCTTATCTGGGGTTTAGCCTCGCCGCCAAGTTTCTACACATACTCGGTAACCTAACATTTCTATCTCATCTCTAGGTTTAGGATTTTTTATTTGTGTGTTTATCATGAATATTTGTGCCGGGGTTATGGATGTTTTCTATGGATTTATTCAGGATTCTGCTTTTTTGGAGTGTATGACCTTTTCGTAACTTTTTGTATAACGTCGGCTGAAATTATTTTAACGAACTAATGTAAAAGCGGGCGGAGTGGCTGGGCAGAGACTACCTTTTTGTACCATTCGGGGTCGAAACTCTTGGTCCATGGGGTTATTGGTCCAAGTTATTGTAGAAATCTCGAAACGTCTGGTTGATGTTACTGGTGACCGAAGAGCTGGTGGCTTCCTCGCACAAGAATTGCGATACAACGAGGAAATGCCGCCAGCATCTGAGGTACAATGCCTCAAGGACCTTTTTCAGATTTAAGGTAGGTAGAGGTAGGTAGCTAGGTAAGTTACACTTACTGTATATATTCTGAAAATAAATGTTCGTTATTTTTTTTTATATACCTACCTACATATACATGTGTAGGTACTTGCTTCATTCTTATTTTCTCTGATTCTACTAGAATAATTGCAATGCGACGTACGTATGTATAAGTAGATATGTACATATATTAATATGTTTGCTCGTCGCTAATTTAAAGTCATGAAAATTGCGAATTCTAGAGGTGATGAATATAGAACGCATCATAAAATGCTTAAATCTATAGGGTTCAACGAGTTTGGCACTGAATTTGTTAAACATTTAGTTTACCTTATCAACTTTTACTTCTTTAATATGGTCTATCTATTCATTCAAACCAGATCAATATCAAGAACTGGACAAAAACTAATAACAATAATAAAAATATAAAAATAAATAAATATACGCGTGATCTGGTTTCAGTAACTCAGCGACTTTTACGTAGGAAAAATAGTAGGTGTTTTGATTAAAAACACGGAACGGAACCATAAAAGTACATCGAGGCGAGGCGGACAAAGTTATAAATGTATATGGAAAAATGTAAAGTAACCTAACTCGCTTTAATTATATGCCAGCCAACGACTATTCTGAGCTGTCCCATGCGCATAAAGGTTGTCGATATGTATACAAAAACTATTGGAGTGCGAAAGGGTTGAATTTGTTCTTTGATGGTATTTTGGAAGACGACGAACATCAATATTAGAGTTATCTGGAGCATTCCTGACATTGTATGAAATGTATGTATGTGTATATACAGATTGAAATAAAAAGGACCGTTTAAACTCTACATAGTGTATGTATGTCATTCTGAACAACTTTTGTCATGGGGCCAATACCAAAATCGCAAAAATCTAAAAAATTTTTTTAGCTGGTTCATACATTCCCTAGTTATTAACTTACCATACTAGTACTTACCATTTAAAAGTAGAGAACGAGTATTACTATACATAACATTCCTAAAATATTTTTTAAGAAAAAAAAACCGACTTCATTTGGCCTTCCAGGTAAAAGTGAAATTACGAATTAGTTTGGGTTAGCCAGTTTACTTAAAAAATATCAAATTCACCACACGTGTACCTTTGAAAATTAAGGAGCTTTCTTAATGCCTCATGGCTCCCATCAAACATCTAAACTGAAGTAAAATCAAACGGAACTACCTTGTAGACATCCAAGGTTGCAAACAAAATAACAGTGTGTCAAATTGGATGACAGACTGGAAATTATCGAGTAGTTCCACTATGCCATCCCTGATCTTCAACATCAGGTCCACCCCAGTAATATGATGGCTTCAGTAAGAAAATGCCCAAGCTAATTATGAAAACTCTCCAATCACTATGCACGTACCGTTCAAATTTGAGGAGTTCTCTGAATTCCTCAAGAACTCCATAATATCATCATCATCATATCGTCTTATGGCTGATATGATAATGATGATATGGCAACGGAGCACGTGAAAAAGGCTATTTACTCGCAAATGTCATTAATTACTGAGTAAATGTAACCTATGATTATCATCATCACCATCGATAAAAATAGATAGGTATGGGAAGTTTAATGCACGTGTACCAACCTGTTAATCCATTTGAGATTAACAGGCCACAGTGGCCAAATTGTTATCATTCAGACGTCTAGATCTTAATATTGATAACAACTAGGTATCTGATATTCATACACATGAAACTTCAACATATTTCCTTCAAACTGATAAACGTGAAAACATGGTTTTTAACAAAAGCCTCGATACTTTTATTTTTCAAACATATGTCATTTTACATGTTTTTGGTTAGAACGTCGAAACCCTTGAATTTATAAACATGATTCTTAGTTAAATAGTTAAGTAATAACTAGTTCTTAAATCTGGTAAAAGCTTTTATCTACAGAAATTGTAGTTTACGTGTAAACAGCAATTATCTGATTATGCAGTGTATTTTGACGCGCCCGCCTACTATCGCCTTTTCATGTTTCGCGTGGTCTTGCAATTAGGTCTATCCCGCTCTCTTTTGCTCGCATATGTGGACGCTTAAGAAACGTTACGATTATGGTTGCTACGCCGTAGCCCGTAGGCCCCGTAGCAGCCTCTTTTCGCAATGTAATGGACAACGGTTCCAATCTTCACTGTGCTAGAAACAGAATCAGCGCGGGCAGTTCACAAAGATATTCTGTAAACCTCAGTACCTAACAACTTTAAAATACACCCGCTAACAAAGTTATTAACACAGAGCACGGACCTCTTTAGTGTGACAAGTTTGACCCACAACCTTAGGTACATATAGAGGAGCCTTTGGCTTTGATTCTCGAAATCGACCATGTCAGGTAATTTTGACATGTTATTGTCAAAACTGCCATACTTGCTATTCATAGGGTTGTGATATGGGTCGATATTGTATATCGATAGATAAGGAGCAGTTATTAACATTTCACTAAAAATTACATGAAATAAAGTTATGCAAATATTTTTATTTCTTACCTTATTTTAACCTCTGTTTAGAAATCAGACACTCAAATGACTTAATTTCATTTTATTACTCCGTTATGGTTTAAGTGAATTGTTTCTTATATCAGTATTCTATAATGAAGCGATGCTAGTAATATCTTAGTACAAAATAAGAAGAGGATATTTATTTAATTATTCACACCAGAAGAGTAAATAAAGAATTGCCGCAATTTTACAAATTTACAATATCTTAACTAAGGGCCTGTTTCACAATCTCCAGTTACAGCTATCTTTCAGATAAAACATAACGCGCTCTCTTTCTTTACAAGACTTTTATTTACAGTAATGTGACATACACGAACGGTATAGAACAGTGTGTATTAAGGGCAGTAATCAAGATATTACGAACGAATGTGAATTAAAGTCACAGGTCGTAATTCCAGTACGGCTCGTTAGTCGTGACACATACAATGTTTTTCCTCACATTTGCGAGGAAATAAATAAACTTACTGCAGATAAATATACAATCATTATTAGCGGTAGTTAGTAGAACATTCAAGCAACACAGGAAGTGGTGTCCACATACATAAGGTACCTCTACCTCTTCCGAAGTCCTACTAGAGAGACTAATCCGTATACAAAAATAGATCGAAGTGTGCAAGATTTAATAGTGTAGTTGTATTCATTGTTTTTGTGTTAGTTTCACTATTATTGATTGCTTTTTGTATGTATAAATGTGTGAGAAGTGCGCCTGTGTGCACGTTTTCCCTCGCAAAAGCTTGGACGGTATTAAGATGTTGCTGTGACGTCTCCCTTCCAACATGTTGAAAGCCTGTGTTGCTCGAAGAGCTCATTCTGTACAATGTACTAATTAATATTCGTCGTTACTCATCATCATTATCATCATCAGCCGAACGCTGTCCACTACTGGACATAGGCCTTCCCCAGGGACTGCCACAGACACCCGCAACCTTTACCAGTCAGCCAGCCAGTCGTCAGTTTATCTTGTGGGGGCCTTCCCAGGCTGCATCGTCTGGTGCGTGGTCGCCATTCGAGAATTCGCCGACCATACCGACCATACCGTAAGCCCGTAAAATGGGCGTCATTACAATGTATTTGAGTTCCCGTCAACATATTTTAAGGTTTGCTCTTTGTTCTGATACACACTGTATATATTTTTTTAGTATTTCAATAATATTTAAATAAAAATTCATCTTACTATTTTAGTAAGGCAGTATCGATAACAAATGCAGCGTCGTGTCTCTACCCTATTTCTCTTGCCCATACTAATTTTATATTGAATTAATTACATATTATTTAATTACCTGTGATACGAAACGTTTGAATTTTGTTTATTTACAAATTTGCTTTGGTTGCGGCACCCGATTATTGAGCAATGTGGCATTTTTGAAGTATTTTCATTTTATTATTACTCCATGACGGCCCAAGGGGTAGGTACTGACTGCTACTGACTGTCACGTGTGCGCCGGGCGCATATGCAACACACGAGTTTTGGCTCTCAAGCCGTCTCTCTATAGGCGCGTCGCCCTACGATTTCCAATCTCTTTGGTTATTAACAAAAAAGAAAACCGACTTCGCACAGAACCAATCATCCTTACGGTGTCAAAAGGCGTCCGCAGTCGCCATAGCAATGGAGACAAACATTTCAAATCTTGCTAAACAACACTGTAAAAAAAGTTTTTCAAGCAAAAGGGCTTAAGTGCCTTCAAAATATCAAGGCATTTACGTCCTTTTGTAATACACAGTTTTTTGGCAAAAACTCAAAAACGTTTCGACCAAATTTGTTCAAAATAATTTTAAATCCTATGTTGGTGATTTTTTCTTCATTTTCTGGTCCTTCGTTCAAAAGTTTGAGCGGTGGGGGGACACTTTTTCAGACTTACAGAGCGATTTTTTCCTTAAACCTTTAAGTTATTTCTAAAGGCCTATCCGATGATGTGCCACAAGCAGAGATGTTAACTATTTGAAATAAAAGCATTTAAAATGCAAATACAAAATACCTATTTTGTATTTAGTATTTTAAATACTTTTATCATAAACCATTTTGTATTTTATTTGAAATACTAAAAAGTTTACGTATTTTGTATTTTTGAAACCTTTAAAATACAAAATGCTTTTTGCCATTTTTTGACGCAACACGGATTTCTACCGGATGAACATAGGGTGAAACGAAATTAATTAATCGATCGATTAAATGCGCTAGGGTTCACATTAGTGGTACTGAACACCTCAATGACCTCTAACTTCCACGAATTATTCAAACAGCGTCATCAAAGTTAACAAAAAGTTGAACTCGTCACTTTCAGCTCGCTCAACGGTAGATATTACATTATAGTAGATTGTTAACCAAGGGCTGAAAGGCACTCATTTCCGACGAGGTAGTTTGGCGCTCGAACGAAGTGAGAGCGCCAATAGTGCGAGTCGGAAATGGGTGCCTTTTACCCGAGTTAAACACTCTACTTTTCATTTCGAATGCGAGGAAAGTAAAAAAAAATCAACTATAAAGCAAAAACTACTCCTGTAACTTCTTAAAGAAAATCTTGAAAGAAGCATTACAAAAGTGTAGAATATTTAACAAAAAAAGGCATAATATAGGTATTTTGTTTTATTGAAAACAAACATAGGTAAACTTTGTTTGACTGTTCAGGTTAACTTTCTATTGTACTTGAAAAGTGATCAGAATAAATTCAAAAAATTCTACAGCAATTGCCTTGAGCGGATGATAAACTCACAATCGGTTTTCTTGGACTCCATTCAGTACCCTTTTCCGAGTTTATCATGTAATTTAATACTGAAATAAAGAAAGAATTTCATTCGATATTCATATATATCAATGTTTGCAGTACAAAACTTTGAAAACCTAAAACCTAACCTCAAAATATCTCAAAAACAAACATCACATATCATCAAATAATATTATACCAGGTATTGTATTGAGTATTGGCTGCTATATTCCTTGAACTAATTACATTGTTGAATGTTGATATCAGATATTACTTTAGAAATCGAAAACTAAAATTTGTAAACAACAGCAACAAGCAAACTTTTTAACCTACGTGCAAGTCGTGCAACAGATGAAACATATATAAGGGATGCCTATTATTATACCTAATTATACACAATTTTCGCATAACTAATTCAAATACAGTGTTGCTAACCACGATATTTTAAATTTGCCGCGCTTTTCTACAAACAGAGTTGGGTTGTTCTAATTTTATGACTAATCTTTTGTATTTTGCATAAATAAGTTAGTATGAAATAATGTGTGGCTGTATAACTTATTGCCATTGCTTACCTGGACATATTAAGATTTAAAAAAAACTTTTTAGGTTTATTCCTTCTTGTCACCGCTAAATAGAACCAATGAGACACTTACATTTGATCCGAAAAATTAAAATTAATTTACGAATTTACGTCTTTACGTATGGGTAATCGTTACTATAAATTCCAATATTTTGAGCGAAAGAACTATACCCGTGGATTTGTTTCTGGGGTGAGTAAATAAGAATATTGTTGACACATGTTCTGCTTGGTGCGTACAAGTCGAGAACCAAAAGGAATATATTAGTTTGCGACCCTAGGGCCGCCATGCATCGTTTTCCACCCGCTACATAGATAAACAACAACCCACTTTCAGAGCATGAGAAATGAAAAAATAATTACACATATGTTGAAACGTGACACTTATGAAATTAAATGAATTCTATGCCAAATATTACAGTTACGTATTCTGTTTGAACTCGGCAATTTTTTTACCACCTCGTTTGAGCGAGCTGAAAGCTAAAGGAAAGCCATCCTTTTTCAACATATTACTTTATTTTATACCTACACATAACATAACTTTTAGTAACTATTATATAGGTACTTAAGTTTTTTTTTCTTTACACAAAACAAAAGTGACACACCCTACATGTCGGAGTAAACAAGATCACACTATGGCGGGCCGGCCTGATTTTAGAAAAAAAAAATAACCCGAAAACTATTCAAATAAAAAAACGGCGGACTATTTGTGAAATTTGACACGTTGGCGGTTTACATCAGCCAAATCTAAATATAAAGACAGAACATAGGTACATAATCGTTTAATGATGAATTTAAGACTAATCTTTTGAACGATTTTTTTTCAAGAAAATTTCGCTAAATTAAAAATCTTTGAAATATAATGAAACTTCATAATATATATATATTTTAGCAGTATTCAAATAAATAGTTTTTCTTAAAAAACTGCTTTAAGAACATGACTTAGGTGTTGTGTGCCTCTTAAATAACTAATGTCGAAAAAGTATTTTATTTGAATAAAAGTATTTTCAAAATACCTATTTTGCATTTTGTATTTCAAATACCTTTTTGTGAAACTATTTTGTATTTTTATTTGAAATAGGTAGAATATCAAAGTATTTGCATTTTGTATTTAAATACATTTCACTACCTATTTTTAACATCTCTGGCCACAAGTATATATTAGGCAAAAAAATATTTTTTTACATTCACTTACATGTATGGGGGCGCCCACCCTGAACATATTTTTGCAATTTATAAGCAAACTAGGTAGCGGCACACAAAATACATCTCTAGCTGTAATATCATTACCATATGCTTTATAGTTACGAGTAAAACAGCTGTGACATACGGACGAACGGACAGACGGACTCGACGAAACTATAAGGGTTCCGTTTTGCCATGTTGGCAACGGAACCCTAAAGTTGAGCATGGTAAGGCAAATTTTTACGTAAGCTATTAAAAAAGATTTCATATTATATTATTGTTTTGCAACTGCCCTGTATTATTTATTTACAATCTTATAAATCTTATAATATAATGTAAATGAAAATGACATCTCAGACAGGCGTCAAAGTATGTCGTCCGAGTTTCTGCCTAGTTACAAATAAGCAATACGAAAAGCGCTTGCGCGTTGCCAATGAACACGGCGATTATTTAAATCGATTGCCTATATATATAAAGAAGGTCTTCAACAAGTTTATTTAGTGAGTTCAAATCATTAAACATGTAGGTACTTAACACGTTCGCTGACAGTGGCATAGTTAAGCACCGACCGCGTTAAGCACGTCTAATGCACGTCATCTCCGTGTGGTTTAAAACTCAAGGCTCGCACCAATACGCATACCTATGTGCGAATGATGTCAAAACTAGAATTTGTAAAGTTCGAATGCCGGTGGAGATTGGTAATAAGTTAACTACTTAATCAAATCTTAAAAGAAAATTAATGATTTCATCCTATTACATAAGTAGTCAGTCAATAGTGCCTACTCAATAGTAAATCATGACATAACATTTTATTTTTCATAAAAATGTAATAACCTTTTAATGACATAAAACTGATATAAACGTTAAGTACTGCATAGTTAAAGGCGTTAAAGCTTATTTCTAAAAGTGCCGCTCCTTAGCGAGTCGATTCCAATTCGAACCGCGTGCATGGCCGTCCCAGGAGCCGTCATCACGCCGTATCCACCGTGACCGTAGCAGTGGACCACCTTCACACCGTCCACAGTTTCGGGCTCCACGCGCACCGGCATGCGGTGGGGCCGGAGTCCCACGCGGTGTTCCAGCACCTCGGCCTTGCGCAGCCCCGGCACCAGATCACAGCACCGATCCATGATACCCGCCGCGTCGTATTTGCACACATCCATACTGTAACTGTCGTATTGCCGCGTCCCACCGAGTGTAGCGATTCCATTGAAACCAGGAATAACATACGCGTCATAATCCCCATAAAAAGCGCATTTCAACCAGGGAGCCTTAACTTTTATCACTTGCCCACGCAGTGGAACCAAGTCATTGTCATTGCACAGATATTTGGCGCCAAACCCTGTGCAATTAAAAACTAAGTCAAAATGTGCTAACGAGGTAAAATTATCGATTTTTCCACGTACTATTTTACCGCCTTTCTCAATTATTATCTGTTCCAGCCACGGCAAGTGCGCACCGCATTCGGTTTTTATCGTGGAGAAGTAGGAGCCGTACTTCCAACCTTCGCCACATATATTTAGTTCGTCATCATCAACCGGTCGGTACATTGGTACCAAATGTTCGATTAGATGGTTTTTAGTTACATGATAATTGTTTTTTGAAAATATATATGATGACACCATCATTATACCGGCGTCCGCAGCTTCAGAAGTTTTTAAAATATTTTGGTAATATTGCCACGAGTCGTCGATCCATTTCTGTGTTATGTCTTTGTTTGGGCCTCGGAAACTGGTGCCCGGTCGAAAGATACCGGCCGCTATAGAGCTCAGTGTGTCATCTTTGAAAGCATCAGCAATGACAGTGACCTTCGAGTGCCTGAGTTCATCTTGAATCAACCTAGCCACTGTCATCCCAACCACGCCAGCACCCAAGATGGCGATTTTTGGCGAACCGGGATCCATGACTTTCTGAAAAAACAAAGGAGCAAAATATTACCAAAGTATACTTATTGATTGAACCCTATAGGTAGATTCTTGAGATATTTATCTAAGATAGCCGTTAATGGAACTTCCTAACAATGTAAATAAAAGGCGTCACATGTTTTGTCACTGTTTCTCCTTGTATTTTCACACTATCCTGATCAAACACCACTGAAACCATTCACTACTAAAACGGTCGTATTATCGTAACACACAAAACAAGATCAATAAGTTAATCTTGGAGATTTAATATAAAACTTTAAAGATAGGTTATTACGATCAATATGGCGATTTGTTTACATTGTTAGGAATTTAGGAAGTGCCATTGACAGCGATCTTATACTTATTTCTATAATTAAAAAATGAAATCACTTTAAGTCAGTCAAATCTATCTATGTTTTTGTTTTATACAAGTTTTACTTCGTGCTGCTACAAGTTCCATATCAATTTCTTAATTTCGTATTTCCTCGTTAGCTCCTTTGAAGGATTTTATTCCTTTCCTATTCGCTTAGCGTTCTTCCAAAGTTCACCGCACGCTACCTATGAAGTTATCTCGAAATGGATAACGCGCCGTCCTAAACAAACTAACTTGGTCGCGGTGTTTACGCGTGGTTATCTGTTGTGACCTTTAAACTGTAATTTCCAAATGCTTAACATTTAAGATTTAGAGTAGGTACTTCAAGTAATAAAGTAGTAATAAAAGCCCCTTGAGCATATGAAACAAGTTTGAAAGTATCTAGGTATAAATTCAAATTCAAATTATTTTATTTCAGATTTACATCCATATATGGTTAGTTACATTATATACTTATATCTATGTTAGTGAGGTTACATAATAAATTAATTAAATATTATAAATTAACTAATTAAATTAATTAAATACTAAAAATACAGAGCTCGGTGTGACACAGATCAAGGCTATTTAATATATTTAACAAGTGTCCTGATCTGTGCCACCCAGTGACAAAGAATAGGACAATTGTACCTATCTGCTAACACCTTCAAAATGCTGTTTTGACTTTTTCTGACACGGTCCATCAAAGATGCAATTTTCTTCCTCATGATCGCGTGAAACCCATCCGTGTGAGCGTCCGCGAACATTCCAGAGGCACTACACCATCTTGGTAGTCTCAACAGCATTCTAAAGGCGTTATTGTATTGAATTCGAAGGGGGTTAAGCTCGTTTCGTATATCGAAACCACAGGCCGCTAGAGTAAAATGATTGGCAAATGGCAATACGCTTTGAATAGAGTTACTTAAAGAATAATAAGAAGAAGGGAGAGAAGAATAATAAGAAAGTATTTATTACTTAAGTTAAAACAATTTAGTCATACTTTTGGATTTTGTTGCTGAAAAATGTTAAATAATTATATTGTAAGACCTTTTTGTATTATGTACCATGTTTTTATGTGAATAAATGACTAATATTTATTTTAAAAACTATTTCCGATATAACTAACAAACTATTTCCAGTAAGTTACAAGCTATCTACCATAGATTTAAAATAGGCCCTTGAGGCTTTGCACCTAGGATGCTGGCAGCATTTCCTCGTTGTATCGCAATACTGATACGTTGTGCGAGGAAGCCACCGGCTCTTCGGTCACCAGTTACTAATACCAGTAATACCAGACGTTTCGCGATTACTACAAAAAACTTTCATGTGCTGGGGCCCCATTGACTATGAGAGTGACGTTTCGACCCCAAGTGGTACAAAATGGTACTACAGGCTCTTACATTTATTACATTTTAAAAATTAATTTAGGACTTAAGTAGATACTTATATTTCAATTGTATGATATGATATTATGTCTCTGCCACATTTGACCAACCACCCCGAAATCAATGAGTAGCTACATAGGTACCTCTAGGTAAAGTAAAGTAAAGTAAAAGTAAAATTCTTTCATTCTTTCTTTATTGCACCACATATGAGACAAAAGACAGACACAAATTCACAAATTATATAAAGGTAGCAACAGGCGGTCTTATCGCTATAAGCGATCTCTTCCAGACAACCTTAGGGTAGCAGGAGATGAGTACTGCGCTACAACACCCTAAATGGGTTTCAAAAACGATTATACGACCATTCAAACACAGAACATTTAAGAACATACTTTCACATAAAAAAAAAACTAAGGTCCAAAATAAAATAAATTGATTTGATTAGGTACCTACTTATACCTAGTAACATTAAAGCCATGAATAAAACGTAACTACCAAAAGAGGCCAACAATAAATTATAATAGGAAAGTGTAATAGGTATCACTTACCCAGACGATCAATACAAACTACATTTATTCTTATTATAATATGTAGGTATTCTCAGCTGATAATAACAAAGCTACCTACGCATCTTATCTAGCATTAAACAAGACCCCGCCAAACAAATACACCGGCCGTACGATACACCGAAGCAACGACCTCAGTAGGCCAACCTTTTTATCATGTGCCCGCGAGTTTATCCGGATGGTCACTTGAACCAACCGGAGGTTGCCAACTAACCCTGAGTTAACGTTTATAAAGTATACGTATGGATGGCGGCTAACCCTGGGCGACGATGTGGTCGCCTACAAGTGGCGATTACCGGTTAACACAGGGATAGTTGGCTAACCCCGGTTGGCGCAAATGGTTCTTAGAATCGACGAGTGAAAAATGCTGTTTCATAGAAAATATATCACCTCGGCCGAAATATGAATCGGCAATTATTATAAATAAATAAAATATTTATTATTTTATTCATGTCAACCTCTGCCAGTCGGAGCTATTCCAAACTTCGGAGGTTAGTTTTACGCGATTAAATACCTACGCGGTTTTAGTAAATTTATACTGTTTATGTTTGAAAATAAATATCATACTTAGGTACCTACTTATCCTACAGAAACATACCAAGTCCATCGGAGCCTCGGAGGCCAAACCGGGGATCGAACCCAGGTTACGCGGCTAACGCCATAACCACTAGGCTACTTGGTCTCAACGAACATTGGCGAATTTCTCGAGTGCCTTTGCAACAATCTTTGCGACAGGCAAGACGCCTGTGGCCGTACTCGAAGTACAAGCGTCATTGCTTAGTAATATTTAGGTAAATCGTTTGATTTGTTTCAACAAACCGCCAGCTAATTATTTTTGCAATTTCGGTGTTGGTTCCGTAGTATAGTAACAGTTGTTCAGTGTTGGAGTTCCAACATACGTGGAAATATTGCCACTGCGTTCGCAACGATAGGCTGCGAAACATGGTTTACCTTTGTTTTGCCGACGAACTTTTTGCCTATTTTCAGTTTGCCTAATATCACTTGGTATACTTATTCGTTTCGTCGAATTTCGTTTTTCCTAAAATCATTTTGTCGAACGCCCGTTTCGTCTAACATTCATTATACCTAATTTCAGTTTACCTAATATTGTTTTGTCTAATATTCAATTGGTATAATTTTTTTTTGGTCTAATGTATTTTTTTTTCTGCCACCCCTAATGATTGGCAACCCAATAGGTCGACTCTGGGAACATGCTTTCTGATGTGGAGGCACGCTCGATTCGCTCGCGTGTTGTTGGTCACCATTCAACCTAACACTCCTCCTCGCTTCGCTCGCCGTCGTACCTAAACTGACTCTGGAAACAAACCTAGCTTTTTGCTTCCGATTATTGAGTTGGATAAGTGTCGACCCCCAATAATTGGTGACCCAATAAATTGACTCTGGGAATATGTTTTCTGATGTGGTGGCACGCTCGCTTCGGTTGGGTAAAAAAAAGGTTTATTTCTATAACCAAACCTTGCTTAAATGTTTTTTTTTCACGCGGTGGTATCTAATTTGTTGATTAGTAGCATCTATTGGTTATTGGTTCCCCTATGTTTGATATATCTTTTTTCGGCAAATCGATAATTAGTCAAAATGACAATCGACGAAACGATAAGTAGGCAAAATAATATTCGACGAAACAATAATTATACATAATGACCATTAGGCAAAACGACTTTCGATGTAATGATTTTTGTGTGAAACGAGTTTAAGTATGTAAAATAACTTTAGACAAACCGTTGATAAAAAAAAACGTTAAACGTTTTTAGGCGAACTGAAATTAGGCAAAAAGTTGTTCGACAAAACGAGGGTATAATTACCGCGAAACATCCGCGTTGCCGTGCAATGGGTATCAGCACTATCAGCAAAACACTGCCACCCTTAACCGGTTAATTAGATTATGAATTCATAAACTTAAATTTATATTATGAATTTATAACGCACGGAACTACATACAATTAAGCTTTTGATCACACACGTTCTGATTTCGTCAGATTATGTTTTTTTCAGATTGATCTGCTTCCGGCTGTGTTAGACCGGCAAACCGTAATCAGAGTATGAGTTCATATTATGAATTCCGTCTCTGATCACGATTTACTGGTTTGCTGAATTAATAATCTTCATTCATACTATGAATTAAAATTATTAATTCAGACTTATTCCGGACGTGTGTGACAATCCTAAGAGAAGTTTTTTTACAGACTAAGAACTAGGCCCGGGAAATGGTTAATGGTTAATGATATACTTCCAACTTCCAACTTATTACTAGATTCAAGCGTCTGGCAGCTATTCATAGTATCAGTGAACTTCGTCGCTCCATAGTCAATAATAGGTGAGGCCATGAGGGGATGCTTGTAATAACTCCAGCGCGACAATCTAACATAAGGGAGAGTCCACCTCGCCCATCGAGGGTTCCGTACATCATAAAAATTATTTAAAATCAAAGTTGCAACAAACAAAACTTTACCTTGACTTACTGGATGGTAAATTTGTTTTTTGTTACGTAGGACAAGTGGCCCGACCTGTACACCAACATCTGACATGCTCGAGTATTTCATATATTACAAAATTAAATTATATTTTTATAAGTATTACAAAAGTTTTCAGACACTTCCCCCACCACTAGAAAAGAAAACATCATATATCCTTTTGTTCTTCCTATACTTACTTTAATCTTTCGATTCCAATACGTCCCCACGACACTCGAGTTAGGTACCGGTCTACTACAAATTTAGCATCTTGGCCTCCCCTACTGCAATGACATACTAATACTAAGAAAGATAAAAGAATTGCCGACATTTTA
This sequence comes from Lathronympha strigana, assembly GCA_949128165.1. Taxonomy (NCBI): domain Eukaryota; kingdom Metazoa; phylum Arthropoda; class Insecta; order Lepidoptera; family Tortricidae; genus Lathronympha; species Lathronympha strigana. Next base: position 12,785,351 of record OX421903.1, read on the forward strand.
TATCACAACGTGACAATACCCTATTTCCCCGCAATTGTATTTTGTTATTGTTATTAATCTACGTGCATACACAGTACACACGTGCAGTCTTTATAATTCCATTTTGTTCCAAGTACTTATACCTATTTTTATAGACATTTGCCACAGTGCACGGTGGTCTGGCTAGTACTCATAATTCAAAAAAATTAAGGTTTAATTTTAAATATCGAATGCTGTCATGTCATTGGCCGATAAATATACTGTAATTAAATATAAATAGATCATGGATAGCTAATCGTTTTCATTCCTTAAGGAAACTGGAAAGTGAACACAACTTACGTTTGCACGCGCATTCTTATCAGTGACTCATTAAGTGACCGTTCATTAGCGGTTATCTTTAGAAGTTAATAATAAAAGTGACCATTTATAATAGTGGACCTTCAAGAATCAGGTATGTTGTTTCGTTTTATCTTACTTGTTTGTCATGTTCATTGAAAATATAGATATAACAACGGGTCTACGACACGACCTATTTTCTATAAAAAAAGTTCAAAATTATAATTCACTTAAACTTTTAACTATGTTCTTAATCTAATATAACGATATTTTTTTCTTAATGAAGAACTTAAATGTGTCTAGATTGACGGCCATAAACTATTGTCTGCGGAAATTTGCGGATTGTCTAGTTAGAAGCCTGCTACGCCTGCGTAGGCCGAAGCGTAACAACGCTACGACAATGTTACAAATATGCTTATTGACTTTGTTTTATTTTTTCAGATGGGCAGTACATTGGATCCTTTTTAAGGGATTTTATATTTGAACTATGGCCGTCTACGAGTGGTTCAGACACAGAAAGATACCTTCAAGTGTTACAGCAGTTCATGGACATAGTGCCGAATGTAGACAACATAGATACTGCTAATTTGGATAAGATTATCAAGTATGTTTGCCAACGACTTTCCGTTTTATGGAAATCTACTTCTCGGAAAAAAAGTACTGTTCTGAATAAACATTCTAAATGGCTGAGTGAGAAAGAAAGTGTAAATCTACCGAAATTATCCATATTAAACAAAAATACGCCACGTGATATTCCGCACAAACCGCGGAGCGGTGGTAGTGGTACGTCAAATGACGGAAATACGGCACGCAAGTTTTTTTAAAATCCGGCTGTACCTGCTGAAATGACAGGTATCTAACAATGCCTTATCGAAAGGTGTGGAGTTCTTTTGGAGTGTATGTCATCTGGCTACAATATAATTATAAATAAGTTTGATGAATACGCCAAAGAGACGGCCAAGCAACTCGTGACAGCATACCCATGGTATCCCCTACCTTCATCTGTGCATAAAATGCTCTTACACGGTGCTATAGTAATAGAAAACGCATTAGTTTCTATTGGTGAGCTGTCCGAAGAGGCTGCAGAATCAACTAATAAAAATATAAAGGCGTTTAGGCTCAATCATGCCAGGAAAATGTCACGAGTCTTAACAAACACAGACCTTTTAAACAGACTTCTATTGAACACAGACCTATTGATCACATCCATGAGGCAATTGCCCAGAAAAAGAAAACTTTACTGTCTGTAAACGTTATAAGTTTGTTAGATTGTAGTTCAATTTAAAATTAAAAATTAAATAATATTACATGTCATGTCCATGTAATATTACTTAATTTATTTATTTATTTTATTATTTGTACTTACTAATATAGCTTATAGAACAATTATTGTTACATTTTAATACAATAGAACACCTGTAACTAACAATCTATATACCCTAAGTTTGCTGTTTAGTTTTAATAATTGTATACTTATTTTTGCTATTTTTTATATAATACATTTATGTGTAGCATTCCCCAAATTGAGTTTTTTTTTAATAATCGTTAAATCCCTAAATTATAAAAATATTTCCAATAAAAAAAATCAAGTAATTGAGTAAATAATTAATTATGAGCGCCTTACTTAGGCGCGCAGCCCACCGTGCAGTGTACAGCACAATTACTACTTTAATTTAACATTAATTAAACTGCAGAGCTCAATTAAAAACATCAATTTTAAACACAAACTGTGCGCATCATCGCAGTAGAGAAGCGATTTCATAATAAAGTTTGTCACGGACATAAATAAACAAAAAGTGAAGCTTACCAGTGATTGTTTTGTTGCAGAAACCCGACCGCCGAGGAAGAATTACAATCAACTGTCGTCCAACGAGAAGTTAGACAATCGACAAATTGATAATATTCACATTGAAGAAGCTGTAGTAGATTCAGATGCGAGCAGCACAGACCTGGAAGAGCGCGACATGCGTGGAGTGTGCCCACCTTGCGCACATGACCGATACAACAACAATATCCGCCGACACGACCACGACGATTTCAGCGATGACACAGATTACGGTTAGTAATATTATGTATTATTAAATGAACCTATTAAACGTTAAATTGTAAGAAATCTGACTAGACGACTAAATACAAAACCGGTAAGACGATCGATTCGCAACGGTACATGCGCAGCACTAGTAACACTCGCGTGAAACGTCATTTGACTTGTCAAACAGGCCAAACAGCAAACCAAAGTAACCAAACTCACAATATCTATCAATGTTCTTTATGCATTGTATCATATTCTTCTAATTACTATTATACTGGGCGATTTTATAATTCAGTTTGTGTTTTTTTATTATACCGTGATAATAAAGACAAGACCAAGATGGCGAACCTGAAATCGGATTTAGACGAGTATTTACTGCAAAACGAGAACCGTCGAAGTTATAAAATTAGTTTACCATTCTCTACTCCAAGTTTCTTCTCCCGAAGCAATGAAGAAACGCCTACGAGTAGTTCTAGTAGTAGCAGCTGGTTCCAGGAAGTGCAAAAAGAGTATTTCACATTAGTAAGTATATGACCTCTTTAAATGTTTTGCGTATATCTAATAATATTTGTGAGTCATCAGTACAGCTCACTAGTGACCTGATCAGCTATTATTAAAACTCATTAAATAGCTTAAAACATTAATTTATTATTACAACAAATTGGTCCAGGTGCACAGATCCTGGTTAGAAGCAATGTACACAAACAATCAAACAGCATTATGTATTATATTTTCAGAGTCGCACACAAAGGTTCATGGGTTTTGGAGTGTGCCTCTTCTTCGGCATTTTGTGTTTCATCCTGTCATTCCTCTACATCCCCATCTTGATCCTGCAGGCGAGGAAGTTTGCTCTGCTCTTCACACTGGGAAGCCTGTTCTTTATACTAAGGTAATTCTTATTTTTATTATGGGTTTCATTTTGTAATCAATATTATTTATTACTTTTATTTAGCAAGTTATCAAAGAGAAAACAAAATTAATACCTGATTAGCAGGTTTAATACATTTTTAATGGCCACTCATGTTATCAGCTTTTTTGTAAATACTCCAGAAATGTGAAATGTGCACTGTTATGCTTGCTGAAGACTAAATTGTTTTTTACTGAAGAGTATATGCTCCAGTATGAACAGTGTGTACTCTTGCAAAATCTTGAGATATGTACCTTTAAATATGATGTTGCCCTAGTATTGAAAAAAATCTGTCTTATTTCAGCTTCAGCTTCCTGTATGGTCCCTGGTCACACTTGAAGTCTCTATTCTCAAAGGAGCGAGCGCTCACAACCCTGCTGTACGGCACTACCTTAATAGCAACACTATACTGTGCATTGCATCTACAAAGCACTCCATTGACCATTGTCTGTGCGGTGCTGCAAGTCATTGCACTACTCTGGATGATGATGGGCTCTATCCCAGGGGGCTCTACTGGTGCCAGGTTCTTTGGAAGTATGTTCAAGTCATCTGTGTCCAGTACACTGCCAATATAACACATGATAAATGTATGGAAATTGAATACTGTAGAGGAGTTTACTGTTAGCAGGACATATCTTCATGTTCTTTATTTGCAAAAGCCATTTTGAACATGGATACAGACACTGAATAAGTGAATAAAAAATTGTTCACATTGTCTTGTATTGACAAGACATACAATTTAGGTGTACAATGTATGTCAGGTGGTATATTCTTAATGTGAACGTGAAAGGTATAATTTTTTTCTGAATGTCCTGACTGAACACATGTTAGGCTAACTAAATGCCACCTAGGATGATGGCATGTGCATTTGCATATTAGTCCACATTTGGGTTTGACAATAAAATGTTCACAGCTGTAAAACAGCCCAGCACAATTATAGAAGAGAAGTTACATTAAATTTTTGGTATGGGATTCCTTGAAGAATAATATTACAACATCTAATTTATTATGATAAACACCTATGATTATAATAAAGCAATATCTGTGGCTCCCATAACAATGACTGACTTGTGTATTTTTAACATAGGTAACTTAGAAAACTCCCGTGAGTATGAGACATATTAAAATTCTTATAGCGGGTTACTCACGTCAATAAAGTTGAAAATAGCTCGACATGTTTCGTGCTATAGAGGTGTGCGTAGAGCAGCCGCCGCGGCTAGACGCATGACTCATGAAGAAGGGACACGGACTGTTCTCCAAGGTAACTTACTGTCATATTTCAAAACTTTTGACTTAAAAATGCTCATGCAGCTTATAGCTAGGTCTTTATACACTATTGTGATAGGATAAATGTGTAACCAATGATTAACTTTTAGTTATTATACTTTAGTATTAAGTCACTTTGGCTTAATTATTTATTATTCTTGCCTTTAAATGTTGTTAAGATTTTATTAAAGGTGAAGTTGTCATAAATTGTTCCTTTTAAAGATAATATCATTATATTCTCATTTTAATTAAACCCAGGCTTAACCGCTAACCAAGAGTTAGGCATTTATAAAGTGTGATATTTGACAGCAAACTCCGGGTTAGTTGGTTAACTTGGTTAATCCTTAGAGTATTTCTGATCACTGTATTAGGCTAGAACTAATGATGTAATGTCCAACCTTTTTTTTATATTTACGGGATTAAAAACGAAAAATTTATTCACGGATTGCAATTTAGTTGTCAATACATAAACACATTAGTATCTTCCTGTCTTTATTAGCTATTTTACAAAATATAATGGCGTATAACGTTAATTATGTACTCAACTCGTATATAAAAGTAATGTATCCATAGCACATAATTAAAATAAACCAGTGCCCTAAAGTAATTTGTACTACTGTCAACTCTATGCACAAGTTCATTATTTTTCTAATTTGTAAGATTTTATATCTTTGTATCGAATGTGGAAGTCTTAAATGAGATCGTTGTTATGTAAAAGTATTTAATTTAGCTACGTGATATTGGGAAGGAAAGTTGGATTCATATCAAATTTTGTTAAATAAATAATTTATACATATTAAAGCTTTTACTTGCCTATTTAATTTGATTCAACTTAAAATGCTAATACCTATCAGGTGAGTTTTTACAGTACCGGTCCAAGCTAAAAGTTAATCTGGTATAATATCATTTTTACTGGTGAAAATTTGACTTTAAGTCAAGGCTAGGCAACATAATAGCATAAAGTAAAACTGCAGGCGGCCGGCTATCGCCGGCGCCTACTGGCTGCCTGCGAGGGGCGGGTGACAACGACCGCGCCCAAGCATGGAAAGTATGGATGGTAATAATACCTAGTATTTTCCTCACAATCGAAGTTAAAAGCAGTGTATAAGATCCCCGTCAATGGAACAACAACCTAACAATGTAAACAAAAGGCGTCACATGTTTTGTCACTGTTTCTCCTTGTATTTTCACACTACCTCATCAACCATTAACTAACCACTAACTAACTAAACCATTCACTACTGAAGCTGTCGTATTAACGTAACATACAAAACATGAGATAAATAAGTTAATCTTGGACATTCATTAGATCAAATGGTGGTTTGTTAACATTGTTAGGAAGTTCCATTGACAGCGATTTTATCTCGGGCATAAATACCCATAACCCATTTTATCCTCGACTACTATATTGGTCCACGTTGCAATCGGACCATTAAATAGCCTCGGCTGGAATGAGTTACTTTTATGCCCTTGTCATACAGTCAAGTGTAAAAATATGGTGGTGCACATCTTACTCAAAAATATGTCCCATAGCACCTTATGCCGGTGTAACAAGAGCGTAGGTAGTACCATATTTAATTTTATGAGTCGAATATGTCGAACCATATTTTTGCACTTGATTGTACAATCTATTATTTTCACTTCTCTTGCTCGAAAATTTCGACTTTAAGTCGAGGCTAGGCGATATAAAATCGCTTATTATGCTCTAGTACATAAGGTAAAATCGCTGGCGGCAGGCGCTCGCCGGGGCCGCCTGTGAGGGGCGCGCGGCGGGTGAGGACCGACCGCGCCCAAGCATGGCAAACATGGATGTTTCATTATCAACTATTTAAGAGGGCGTAAAGTTTATTCAACAAAAACGACAGTTACGGTTAAATGTGTGACGTCCACAATTGACAACATTTCAGTTTTGTTAACACCTAAGAATTTATACATGATTCGAAAGCCTTTTGCCTCCTGAACACTGCAATATATTTATATAAATTTAATATCGCTTATTTTGGAAAATATTAAATAATTAAAAAAATGTCGTAACATTTCCAATTCTACGCAACAATAGGTGTAGTGCCAGTGCCCTGTCAGATAAAAAAAAAGTAAGCTGTCAATTGACATTCCTAATAATTAAAGTACATAACCTCAAATTAAATTCTATGCTATGCTATCTAACTGCCGTACCTAATTTAAAATTGTGTAACGAACTAATGAAGTACCTTTTTATATAGGTACTTGATTCGTCTTTGAAATGGACAAGGCGGACAAGCCTGCATGGATGGATGAGGTATATACTCCTCCGAAGTATACCAGATATTGTTTCGTGCCAAACTGCAAAAATGATTCGTTGAAGACGCCAGACAAACATTATCTACGTATGCGTCTCTGGTTGAATGCAACATTTTAGCACCTCTAATTTCAGCGGCGTTGAAGTCGTCATTGTCTCGCATATATTGCATCAGCATAAAATAATCTACATTTGGTAGATTTCTGCTGTCTGCAGCACTAAAACCGTCGGGAATTATCATATCGGTAGTCCTTTTTAAACCGTTCCAAATCGTCAGTGTTTATAATCGTCCGTCGAATCCGTATCCGTTATTACAGCCAAAGTCGTCGTAAAAACCATTTAATTTGAGCAAAATTGTTTAAAACAGACCAGTATACCACAAACTTTTAAAATATTGACATTGACACTGACGTCTAACAATGACAACGTCAGACTTACTTTTTTTCAATCGAGGTAAGACTAAGGCAAACGTCTATTATTGCGTAGAATTGTAGTTACGACCTTTTAGAATAAGCACATTTTAATAAATTAATAATAAATTAAATATAAGTCCAAATGAAAAAAAAAGCCTATCAGCGTATTCCTCTTTTCAAACTGAATACAGAGAACCAATAATATTATAGGCTCAGAAATATGAAATGTTGTCAATTGTTTGCCAAAATATACAAGATGCTTGTAATTATTATCTCAAAGAGTGTGTCTACAATAGTCCTAGGTATAATATATTTATAACCTACAATAATGTACAGTTTAGTAAATATGTCTACGGCGTAGTAACGTGGCCACCTGAACTCATAAATAAGTTGATGTACGAACGAGGGCTGTTTGACAAGTACCCGATTTCTAAACATATTATATTAACATCACTGGCCAGAAAAATGTATACCACATTTTTAATTAAGCGGTTTTACAGAGGCGGGAAAATTAAAAAAAAAACAGCAGTATTTTGTTCAGACCTCGTAATACTATCGTGTTTGAAGTTGGACTCTTAGTTTTGTTTTGGCGAGCACATGGACCGTGAGTGATGTCCAACGTCTGATGATGGAGCAGAAATATGGCCACCGGAACTCAGGAAGTAGCTGATGTAATACCCCCATGTTTGGACTCGTAAATTTTGTTTTGGCGAGCACTTGGACCGTGAGTAGTGTCCAAAACGTCTGATGATGGAGCAGAAATATGGCCAACGGAACTCGGGAAGTAGTTGATGTAATACCCCCGTGTTTGGGCTCGTTAGTTTTGTTTTGGCGAGCACTTCGGCCGTATGTGGTGTCCAAGGTCTGATGATGAAGCAGAAAGGTGGCCACTGTAACTCAAGAATAAGTTGATGTAAAACTATCGTGTTTGGACTCGTTAGTTTTGTTTTTGGCGAGCAGTCGGGCCGTAGGTGGTGTCCAATCCAAGGACTGATGATGGAGCAGAAAGGTGGCCACCGGAAATCAAAAATAAGTTGATGTAATACCCTCGTGTTTGAACACTTTCGTTTTGTTTTGGCGAGCACATGGCCCGTAAGTGGTGTCCAAGGTCTGATGATGGAGCAGAAATAGAGTATACACGGTGCTCGTGAGCATTGCGAGAGATTTTAACAGCATATTCCTGAGGCCAAAGGAAACAAAAATGTCTTATTAAGTGAATTTAAGTGCATTGGATTAGGGCTAGTTTCTGAGATAATTGCAATTTTTATTTAAACATAATTTTACCGCCACTCGGTAAATAACGCGTTTTGGAATGTGATAATGCTATGTTATGTTTAGGGAGGGACGCTCGGCTGGAAAGGCGACAGGTAGGCTAGAAGGAAGTAAGGGGGGAAAGCCGCCGGGATAATAACCTGCAGCTCCAGCAACAGGGAACTGGGGTGAATGAGCACATCAAGTGCTCGACAGCCCGCTTGATTCCAGCCTGGAATCAAGCGGGCTGTCGAGCACTTGATGTGCTCATTCACCCCAGTTCCCTGTTGCTGGAGCTGCAGGTTATTATCCCGGCGGCTTTCCCCCCTTACTTCCTTCTAGCCTACCTGTCGCCTTACAGAACCTCAGGACATCCCGAAGGTCGACGTCCCTTAGCTCCTTCTCCTCCAGCGTGTCCCTACCAAACACATTATACCGCGCTGCCGCATACATAACGCATTCCTCCAAAACGTGCTTGCTGGTTTCTTCTAGCCCACAATGTGGACTGGACAGGCTGCCTCGTTGCTTATACCAATCACCTTAAGATGCCGGTTTAGGGTATTGTGTCCAGTGATGATTCCGGTTATCATCCTTAGGTTGGTCCTCCCCAGTTTTGTGAGGTATTTGGTTCTCCTGTGGTCCCTGCCACCTAACATCATCTTGGCTTGCCTGCAAGCAGTATCCTCCTTCCACTCTCTTTCTGCTTCCATCTCTTTCAGTTTGTCTATCACTCCTTTTGTGACTTTAGCTGACATTGGTAGAGCCGGTTCAGGACCTATGAATCCCTCCGCAGCTCCAGTTCGTCTGCCCTTTCGTTACCTGTGACCCCCTGATGCCCCGGCACCCACGCCACAGTAATCTTCCTACTCCTCCCCAGCAAGTTGAGCTCCTCCTTACATTCTTGTACAAGGGAGGAGGTTGTCGCTGCCTTCTTTAGGGCCTTCAGTGCCGCCTGACTGTCTGTGTATATTACTATAGCACCCGACTGCTGCAGTTCCTCTTTTATTCTATTACTTCCGCCTGAAACACACTTGCGTACCTACCAAGTGGCACAGATACCTTGTCCCCTGATTATGGAATAACTAGGCCCGCTCCCGCTAGTTGTGTGGAGCTCCTCCTTGAGCCATCTGTGAAGCATATCGTCGTTGGATGTTCGACGCTTAGGTACCTTCCAGGCGTCTCTCTCTCCAATGTGCACTGTGTATTTCTTGTCGAAGATCTCCTTCCTCTTTATGAGGTCATTGCGTGTTACCATCATCTCCATCTTAGATAGCACTCTACCTTGGATAAGCGTATATTATGTCCCTTGTCCACAACGCTTCCTCTCCATTCATTACATGCTTTCATACGGTACCACTGTTCCATGGCCCTCTTCTCCACCTCTATTCGTAGCGACTTTAGACCTAACATTACCTCCAAGGCATGTGTCGGGGTGGTCCTCATCGCTCCCGTTATCATTAGACACGCTAGCCTCTGCACCTTTGCTAGGTCTCTCTGATACTCCTTAACATGTGCTCTGTGCCACCAGACCACTGCTCCATATAACACTCTGGGTAATATAATCGCCTTGTATATCCATTCGACCATATTCGGCTTTAACCCCCATTTCCTGCCCACCGCCCTTTTACATTGATACAGTGTTCTTATGGCCTTAGCCGTCTGTTCTTTGACATGAGTTTTATACCTGAGCGTCCTATCTAGTGTTACCCCTAGATATTTCAGCTCGTTCACCAACTCGAGTTCCTTGTCGTCGATCCTTATAGGCTTCATTTCTCCTATTTTTCTTTTATTAGTGAATAGGACCAGCTTAGTGATAATGCTAAGTACCTATGTGTTCTAGTCCAGACATGATTTTGGACAAACTTCAAAGTGACACTATAAAACTCGGATCTACCAAAAAAAAACATTTTATTTTTATTTTAAGTGGGCCTTTTCTATATGTATAACTCCTTAGAGGTCAGACGGAACTATCATGCCCTCATCACGGCATGTCGAGCCCTACGTGGTGAGTCGGACTGTCCCGAGCTTGTAGAGGGTTTCGTGCGACTGTTCGTCCCTGATGTCTCGAGGATAGCTCTCCGCCCGCGACATCGCGACTTGTTGGCCGTGCCGCCGGCGCGCACCGTGTCGGGCGGGAACTCGCCGCTCCCGCGCACCCTCTCACACCTCATTGCGCTCCTGGCATCGACACCAGACCAGAGTGCGACCTGTTTGCGTGGCGATGGGCGACATTGTGTAATGAATGCTTGAGATTCTGTGAGGCGATGGATGATAGATGCTCAACTGTTCCAATATAATTTACTCTTGTGTTAATTTGTTATGTTACCTGTTATTTTATTATGAAATATTACTATAATCGATTAGTAATAGTCTAAGTTTTGTGACGCATTGGTGTTTAACTGTAATGTCACTTATAACTTTACTGTGAAATTAAAAAAAAAATCTAAGTGAAATTTACTTACCATGTATCAAAGCATAAAAAAAGGTTTTTTTTTTGTTGCCGTAATGTAATGACCAAAAATCGTATGACATTTTTTGTTTCTTTTAGCCTCAGGAATACGCTGTTAAAATCTCTCGCAATGCTCACGGGCACCGTGTATAGTCTATACTTATACCTTTCGAAAATTTACTGTGTTATGTGCGAACACTGACTCTTTGTGTACAAAAGACAGTCAGCCTATACGTACAATCGGGACCTTCTGAACGCTAGACGGCGAAGGAATATGCAGTGTTCCGGGCGCCAGGCGATCGCAATTTTTTAAGCGATATAGGAATTTATAGAGTCCATCGTTAGTCTCTTCTCTAATGCATTAACGTAGCCGTCGCTGGCGTCCTTTACAAGACTTTCCGATGAGGGTCACAGCCGACTGTGGCGATCATAAGGTTAAAATTCATAGGGTAACGGCACCAATTATGAACACTAAGTTGACAGCCAGTTAAGGTGAGGCCTTCCACTGTTTCGATCACGACACTCTTATTCGGAAGCTTAATCATTATGGCGTAAAGGATAAGGCTCTTCATCTCATCTGGTCCTATCATATAGACAGAGTTCAGAAAGTGGACATAAATAAAACTAAATCGTCGGGGTCCTTTTCTTCAATGGGCGTCCCCCAAGGATCTATTTTAGGTCCATTCTTGTTTCTCATTTATATCAACGATTTGCCTCATATAGTTAATAAACAACATAAGATACTTCTCTTTGCTGATGATAAATCGATTATATTTAAAGTAAAAAGGAAACAGAGTGATTTAAGTGAAATAAATAATGTACTGTCCTCTGTAATTCATTGATTTACTACTAATCATTTGCTTCTCAATATGTACCAAGAAAACAAAATACGTGTTAGATTTTTTTTGCCAAATCTTCAGCATACAAATAACGCGCAGGTTGTTTTAAAAGATGAGATTTTAGATTATGAGGATGAAGCTGTTTTTCTAGGTATAACTCTAGACAACAAACTACAGTGGGGTACACACATTTCTACGCTGGCAGGCAGACTTAGTTCAGCAACATACGAAGTTAAAAAAACCGTCAACTTACCGATGTTGAGACGGCTAGGTTGGTGTATTTTGCATATTTTCATAGTGTTATATGTCCTACGGGATTTTGTTATGGGGCCAAGCCGCTGACATAAATTCTATTTTTGTTTTCCAAAAACGTGATACACCATTGATACACGTAACATATATAATCTAGGAAGACGCGCGTCTCTTAAAGATAAATTTAAGAGACGCGCGAAAATCTCTCGCAATGCTCACGAGCACCGTGTATATACGATACGATAATATAATATGTAAGAAAACATATTGACATATATGGTTAAAATAAATAGTGGCATACAAAATGTTAACACTAGAAATAAAAATAAATAAGCAATTCCTGGTTTCCGTTTACACAGAGTAGATGTGACATTTATGGGGAACGCCGTGCGGTTTTATAGTACGAGTAAGTTATCATGTAATATGTTGGAATTGTCAATGAATAAATTAAAATGTACTGTAAAACGACAGCCTTTACAAAAAGCTTATTATAGTGTTAAGGATTTTATTGATGATAACAATGCATTTAAAGACTAAAAATTTAAGACTATTTATGTTGAACATAATTATTAAACGGGTCTAACGCGAATTAATTTGTTTACCTTATTTACCGACGTTTCGACACAGGTTTCACAAATTAATTCGCGTTAGACCCGTTTAATAATTATGTTTAAATATGTATTTATGTTGAATTTGATTAATATAGTTGTAAGGTGACATGTAAAAAAGATAGCATAAGCCTATTTACAGAATAAACATTTTTGATTTTGATTTTAATTTTGACAGGCACCAGTGATGGACACCTCATTCTTAATTGAAATACCTATCATATGGTTGTCAATTGTTATCACAAAATAAATGCCTAAACCTTATAATAAGAGTGAATGAATGTACACTAGGTACCTACTGGTCCCTTGTCTTGTCTGTACTGTTGCCGCCACCCTATTAGAATATAACTATCTATATAGAGTCCGACTAAAGCCCTCCGCACATCGAAAAGCGGAGCGTCGGCGGGACGTCAGCGGCGCAGAATGCGCGCGCCAGCGGCGCGGGCGTTGCGCGGTCTGACACACACCGGCACCGCGGCAGGACCGCCGCGGTGCCGCCGCGTTGCCGCCGTGTTGCCGCCGCGGTGCCGCCGCGGTGCCGCCGCGGTGCCGACGCGGTACCGCCGCGGTGCCGCCGCGGTGCATCAAAGGCCGCCGCCACTCTAACGCGGCGGACAGCGGAGTACAAAAATTGGTTAATTGACCAATTTCTTAACTATTTCGTAAAGCTCTCTAATTTTTTTCATGTTTTTTTACTTAATTGCGTCAAAAAGTTAGAATGGGGATTTTTTCTTAACTTCCGGAGCGATATCTCCGAATATATTTTTAGCAGAACCCCTATTCTTTTTTAAATACCTATCCAACGATACCTAACATTTGATTAGAGCTGAAACGAAAAAAAATTTTGTTTACCCGAAAAATAAGTTTTTGTATTTTGCCACTGTTGGCGTGATTGATGTTTGTGTAAAATTTATACCAAATTACAGTTTTATATTTATAACGGTCACTGACCCAAGCCGCAGACAGACAAACAGACAGACATGGCGAAACTATAAGCTTCCTATTTGACTACGGAACCCTAAAACAACATTTCTAGTACTAACGGTCACTGAGCAAAGCCACGGACGGACAAACAGAAAGACATGGCGAAACTAACTACTGATCGGCCCCGCCGCTCCGCGCCTGCTTCGCTACCGCGCTGCGCCTGCTCCGCTTCCGCGCCGCGCCTGCTCCGCTACCGCGCCGCGCCTGCTCCGCTACCGCGCCGCCCCGTCACCGCGCTGTTGTGACTGGGCAGGCCGAAAGCGGCGCGGGCGCGGCGCGGTCGCGGCGCGAACGCGGCGCCGGTGTGTGTCACCGTATTTAAATCAGTGTTATACAACGCGCCGCTTACGGCCCGCCGACGCTCCGCCGTTTCGGTCTGCGGAGGGCTTAAGTATGCTACCTCAGTTTCTTAGATTTTGATAGCACAGACTGTGAAAGTGTTAAGTAAACGTCATAATTTCATATAAGTTTGACGTTCAAAATAACACTTTAAAGTTTGACAGTTCATTTGCTTGGAATAGATAATGTGGTTTGACTCTAGCGACACATACTTACGTGAAATAAAGCCTTTTAACATGCGCCGCAGTAGATTTTTATCAATTTGGTCTACACAGAACGGGCAAGCAGAGGCATTGTAGAAGCGCGTGGGTTTTTTAGGACGAGGAATTTCCTCGCGAGATGGCTCGTTCAGTGGTGGACGTATAACTGGTAACCTAATAAAAGTTAGTCGCATTAGATGATTGCCCTAGACGGAAAAAGATAGGGGAAAAGGGTATAGGCGCCTGGGCAGGCACTAAATTGGCACCCCAACTTTTAATTACTTAGCTTCAATTAATAGGCCTTTTAAACGTTACAGACGAGGCGCTGACATGCAACGTGTGCGACCGCTCGTTCCCCACGAGGCGGCAGCTCAGCGACCACCAGCAGAAGAAAAGGCACTTTGGGTACGTTTTGTATTTTTTTTTTGGTTGTATCTAGCTCAACCATAGGTATGTACACGCTAACTTTAAATGATGTGCTAAGTTAGAAATGTTAGAATAAATAAACAGGCTTGATATATACCTAGACGATTGTTTGCTCAGCGCCACTTGCTTGCACCCAAAGCGTTTTTTAATGTTAATCCTTTTTAAAATGTTTTTTTTTTTAGGTAAATCCGGGTTATATGGCTAATAGCTACCACGCATGGTTATTATCGTTACAATCACTCATCAGCACTCTGACCTCTGACCTCCACCGATCAGTATACTTACTCCAAAATTATATCTAACCTCGTGACTTCCCGCGTCCTATACGTAGTAGGTACATAGGCCTATAGATTTAATGAAATTTATACTCTTGTGAATTTGACAGAGTTAAATTTAATTTGGCAGTTTTTTATACTCTGTTGTCAGGAGGCTAAAACATACTCGTATAATATAATAAGGGTGCATTCCATTTATACAATTCGAGCATATCAAAACAAGGTCCTAGCTCTTATTCTAGTGAAGTAGAGTAACAAGCGATGCAGCCTAACTATTCTGTGTTTCTATATTCCAGATGCGTGGCATGCGACAGCCTGTTCCCATCGTTGATGGCGCTGGAGCACCACAAGGAGGAGTTCCAGCACTGGAGCGACTCCTCGTGCTGCTCGCGCTCCGACTCGGAGGACTCCGACGAGTGCCACGAGGACCGCCACCGGCTACTCTAATGCCACCACCTCATTATTGCCGGGGACAACGCATCCAAGCTCGGGACCTTCGTATGATCGCGAAGGCTTTACATACTCTGTTGGCTATGGCGTTGTAACGAGGGCTACAGGATTTAAATGCCAACAGGATTATACCTACTCGGATCGTCTAGAATGAAAGCAATCATGAGATTTCCCTTACGCATTTGAGATTCCATATCGAATGCAAATCGATGCATAAGGCCCTGTTGCGTGTAATAGTATAATAGTAACGTGGTATACATGTAAATATATATGTAAATAATTTTACGTACTCACTGTAAGTAAAAAATATCAATTTTGAACACTATTACGCAAGAGACGCTTTGCCTAAGTTTAGGTACTCCTGGACCGCCAAAGACGTCCTGCCACGTCGACGCAAATTCGTGCCCTCAGTGCCTGACAAATTCTGTAAGAAGTTTTACTCTTGTTCTCAAGATTGCTTTTATTTCTGGGGCCCACGAACTAGACAATGACACTTTCTACTACAAGTATTACAACTACGGAAAAAAGGAAAATAATAAATATATAAATTGCACTTAATATTATAGAATTTAGAGCTCAAAGGTTCGAAAAGGAGACATGCATAATTTTTGGGCATAAAATCGTAAGTCCGTGGAAGGTGTGTTTTCGATAGTGTGTTCCATCGAATGCATCACAGTAACTACTAAATTTACTTACAGTACAGTTACAGCACTTTAAGTTACAGTTGTGTGTGTTGTGTCTCCCAAAAAACAAGTTGTCGACGAATCCAGCCGTAAATGTTTTGTGGATTCTTCTGACGATGCCCCTTTATTTTTATTATGCGTGTACACGACCTTCCCAATATTATTAAGCCATTGACCGCCACAGTCGACTATGGCAGTAACCGGACAGGCTGGCCAAGGACGCCAACTATGACTACCTACAGCCGACAGCCGCAATGGGAGCTACCGTATTCTCGCTCACCAGGCGGCGCCACTCATGCGTGGGTCCTGTGTCAGTATGAGTGAATTGTCAAAGTGAGGTTTGAAATGTTCCCGCAGGACCCACGTTCCACTAGCGCCCCTAGCGGAAAATCGACTTTACACGAAACTCTCCAAAGTTAAAATTAACTTAAATATTAAATTGCAATGGTTAACACTCACGTATTTTGATCACAATAGGCGTGACATGTTCACTCACGAAAGTATAAATTATTTGACTTAAATAATCGCGATCACCTGGCGTCCATCATGTTCCTTCACCGACTGGAATTCAAAAGGGAAATTTTCTGATTGCGAATTAGCGAGTCTATCTGAGCACCGTTAATCAAATAGTTAACTTCGTCAATCGCTAATCCGTTACAAAAAAAATAACTTCGTTAATCGTTAAAGCCCTACTTTTCGGAAGATTTAACAGAAGTTAATCCGTTAACACGTGGTAAAATGGCATGTTTTATATCTTTCGAGTTAGTGATCTACAATACAACTTATAAAACTGTTGTTTACAGTAATAGACGTTAGTAGATTACGAACAATGAGCAAACTGATCTCCTGATCTGGGTACATTATCAAAGCTACTCAAATGTCTATGATATTGTTTTAATTTGTGTAGTAGGTAGGTTCACTCTTTCTTTACATATGCAACACATTGCACTTACACGAACTATCACGGGCCAAACTACTAGGTACTTCTCATAAACTTGTCGCTCTAAGCGCTGGCGGCGCTAAGTAATGAAACGATCAAAGGAATTATATTAGATTGTTATGTACCTGTCATACTTCCTCGCATTCCAAGGGTACTTGTTATAACGAGTTTTTTGCGGCGTGGCGCGGTATCTTTTTGGTTAATATTTTAGAAATGGAATGACAATTAACGGACTTGGAAAAATTTTACGGAAGTTAATGATTAACATAAAGTTAACTTAAACGGTAATCCGTTAGTGAAAATGTTAACTTCGTTAATTAACGATTAACGGATTAACGAGTTAATGCCTAGCTATGTTTATGAGTTACACTTAATAACCGACATCAAAATACTATGAGGTCCCTTGTTTCCAGAGTTTCGGGTGTAGCTAATCGATTTAGAGCCATATTTTATTTTAACCCTTAAATCCATGTTTTTTTTCTTTCGTGTCAAATAAAACAAATGTGGATACTTAATGGCGTAATGAACACGAGAAAAATATTTAAAAAATCGTTGAGCATATTTTTAGTGAAATGTACTACTAATCAAAGTGTCGATACATCCTACATTATGCATTCCCTTCAAAATCAATTAGCCCTATACACGGCCTATGACAGATCTGAAATGCAAAATGTTTGTAGGTACGTACAATTTTTTTAAGTATATGTTTATAAAATATATACATTTTAACTATCATCATTATCATTTACATACCATAATAGCACGCCCTTTCCCTCACGGGGTGGCTGAGCATCGTAGGTGCAATGCAATAGTTAGTTCCTCAACATCACTTTTGGCATTGATTTATTGTGATCGTCAGGATGGCATGGATCTACATCAAGAAATAGAGCTGCGGTGTACGTCAGGAGTGCTGGTAATATGCCGAATGTGCGCCAAAACCCGAGCAATGTGCTCTTTAAACTCCAGAGATATTTAAGAAATTAATGAAGCGCGCCATTCTGATGCCAGGTTGGCGGTGCATTTCCAAGTCTAGCTAATGGCTGCGTACTCATGGGTGAAAGTACTGCCTAAGGTAAGGTAAGGTAAGGCTCGTAATGTGCTTCCACATGTATGAAGCACAAACAAATTCAGAGAGCCGTTAAAGAGTTATATGGAATTGAATAACGCCTGCTTATTTGAAATGGCAACATCACATCTTTATTGCAGGCAGCCACAAAACATGCAGGCGCTTTACACAAAAAAGGTGATACATATACATATATGATTACTGGATACTACACGCGTCTTAAGCTAATTTTGACGCATACCGCAGCTCTATTTCTTGATGTGCATCCGCCATCCTGACTGGTTGTGAGCCCATGGCCTAAATAGCATCTGCAAGTACCCTGTCCCTCTACAGACTTCCTATCTGCACGGAAAGATATGAAGAAAAAGTTTTCCCTTCGCTCTCGGACTTGCACGGCAGTCCCCATAATTAAACTTAAGGTGACGTGGGACGATTGTAGCTAGAGTATTTAAGTTTTTCCTCGTAATATATAGTGAGTAGTTAATAAATGTAGCGAGATAAATACACTTGCATGAAGTAGGTATACTTTCCACAAAGTCCACATGAAATAATACTCACAAAAACCCCGTTATCGAAGAAAAAGGGTGAGACATAACACAATCTAATAAAGGAACACATGTACAAAATTTGAAATAAAATAACCAACTAATAACATTAAAATTATGTAGTTACGTTATTTTTTCAGCTACAATTATTTCGATACTGCTACTACAGGGTGGGCCAAAAGGGTGTTGGCAGTTTGAAAATTAAATTAAAAAAAACTACTTACCGGTATATATTTTTATTACTACTTTAAAAAATAGAATTCTTGGAAATTTTATGACTTAAAAATAATGTTGTCTAGATGACGTCCTTCCTTGGCTTGGCACTCTTGAAGGCGAAGTTGCAGATTCTGATTAATTCTGCTAAAGGTTATTCTCGGGATTTTGTGGATTTCCCGGATAATATTCCTTTTGAGTTGCTCTAAATTTTTTGGATTATTCTCGTAGACTACTCACTACTGATTTAAGGTAGCCCCACAAAAAATAATCACATGGGGAGAGATCAGGGCTGGGTGGTGGCCATTCAATATCACCCCTTTTGGAAATGAGTTTTCCGGGGAAAACAGTTTTCAGTAGCCCTATTGACACATTGTATGGCATGTGGCCCCATTTAGTCGGTCATTTGCTTCGTGGTTTTAATTCATGGACAAGCTGAATCTTGTTTACCCCGTAAATGCAAATCACACTTTAAAATTCTCCGCAAAGTTGTTCTTTTGATGTTCAAAGCCTGAGATCTCTTACGAGTTGATTGTTGAGGATTTCGCCGAACTGAACGTTTAACTTGCTGCACAACATCGGGCTATGAATGATCGTCACTGTCGATCCAGTTCTTCCGAACATTTTAACCCATTTGCGTATCACTTTGGCACTTGGAACTTCACTTAAATCACGTAAACCATGTTCACGTCGATACAAACGTCGTGTAATAATGATTGATTTAATGTTTTCGTAAAACGCTCCCGTGTACCGCTCCATGGCGACTAAATTTTCAAGAAGCGACGCTCCGAATAGTATACACCAAGAGATTTCAAGAAATTTCGACACTGTAGTAAAAAAGAGCTGGGAGTGCATAATGTGAGCTAAATCGTACGTGAATAAATATTGTTTACGTTTAGACTGAGAATTTTATGAAATTTAGTAAACGTAAATTCGTATATGTTACAAAAATACAATAAAAAAAAATTAGTTATTTAGTAAAAACCCGCCAAACACACTCAACAAAAACTTTAAATAATTTAACTTTTTCGAAATTGCCGCTATCTTGCTTATAAACACAACTTTATTTAAATAGGCACAGTTATGCCAAAAAAATGAGTAATCAATGTGAAAGCTCGTTAAATATTCTTGCAAAATCACTAACTACTATGTTTTGGTTATGTACGATGCATCGTACACCATGCATTTAAAGGGTTATCCATTTGAACTCTAACGGTGAAGTGCGCAGGCATTTTTACTTGTGCCAAAGACATTGTTATTATACTCGTATGTACCTACAATGTATACACGTACATTTGAGTATGAATCCAGCCGGAGTAACAGTTGAGAAGCCTACCCCTCTGAAAGCATTATGATCATTTGATCAACGATCATGTTCACTATATGGACTGACGTTTATCTGATATAGCTATTTGTACGTTAAGACTTTCTTGTATAGAATTCTATAATTTATTTTTTTACTTATGACGTTTGGTTGTCATCTGACGAGTCGTGATCCTGAATGATGCGTCGTGACAACGATCTTAAGTGTATCTTATGAAGATAGTGTTGCGTGCTCATAAGATTAAGATACTTGAAACTGTTTAAGATGTAATAATTTACTGTATGTTACAATCTTCGATCTTCTTACTCAAACAGCATTTAATATTTGTGCGGTTTGTTGATAAAGTCGTTCACTTCAGATAATTTCGTGCATATTCATACAACATATGTGGTGTTCCATGGCCAGAGGGTCCTTAACGATTGAAGTAAAGCTTATCATGTATAAACCCAACTACCAATTCTCGTCTTATCTCTATATTTTACCACAGAACAAACAAAAAATGATGTTTTTAATGATTTTACAAAATCTTTGGTAATATAATATGTCGTAACTAGATAAGGACCTCTGAACCCTTTTTATCAATGTACTAGAATGTAGTATCCACACAGTTCATAACACCAAATGCCCTAAAATTTGCACTACCTACTTGTATGTAACTGTAAACATATCGACAAAATTTACACTAAAATATGTGAATCCTGGTACTAGCTGAAAGCGTATATCTTTGTAAATAATGTTTCCTTGTGGTATCCCGGCAATAATGCATATCACGTTTGTATTATATTGACTGATCCTATAGTATTGTTAGCTGTAAATATGATCGTTATAGTCGTACACGTTTAGTATCAAGCTCCTAGCGTCACAGATCAGTGTTCCCCGATCCCGACGAATCTTCCACTCCAGTATTACTAAATGTACATCGCTGTAACGTTCCATTATAGTTCTAGTATTTTTTTATAAAATATTATTGTATCTGCGACATGGGTCAAGAAGCGCGGACTCGGCGGCGCCAGAACGCCACCGAGCCCTCGATAGATATTTATTTATATACAAATAAAAATACTATTGAAAATATGTACAGAAATGTTTTATTTTATAGGAAATCACATAACCACAGAGTACAGGCTACGACACACGTATGTACTGCTGATCCGATCTCCCATAAAGGTACCGAAAGGCCGCGATCGGCGCGAATCGTCCGGGGAGCGACGTACACATCATTAATTTTCCATATTATCGATAACGAGGAGTACAAATCACGAATCTCTTATAAAAGCATAATACGAGTAAGTCTAGTGCCGGCCTCGCCTCGCCTCCGGCTCTCGGCTCCGGGCCGCGGGCCGCGGGCCGCGGGCCGGCGGCCGGGCGGGCGCGCGACTCTGGCGACGCGCGATTTCGGCGGTCGCGCGAACACATAAATACACGCGCAGGCGTCAAAAAAACATACAAAGTGCGCTGCGGCGCTACTCTATCGATTAAATACGAGTCGAGCGGGCGTCCGGGGACGGCACGCGGACAAACTAAACCGTGCGGCTCGCGGGCCGGGGCTCGCGGGCCGGGGCTCGCGGCTCGCGGGGATCTCGGCACGATACAAGTTACGTTACGTTACGTTAGGTTACGTTAGGATAATAATATCTCGCGTCAGAGCGTCGGCGTCAAGTCAGGGCAGTCGGGTCCAGGCCGCGGCTCGGGGCGCGCGGAGAGCGGAGCGGGCGCTCGGCTCGGAACAGACGAGGGCGCCGGGCGCCGGCCGCCAGGGCGGCGAGCCTACGCGGTGCCGTTGAGCACGGGCTCGAGCTTGGCCTCCAGCTTGGGCTTGGCCAGCGGCGAGCGCCGCTTGCCGCCGCCCGTCGCGCCGTTGCTGGCGCCCACCGCCCCGCCCCCCACTGTCGCCGTGGCCGCTCCCGAGCCCGAGCCCACGCCGCCCACGCCGCTCGCCGCGCCGGATCCGTTCTTCCACCCGCCTCCTGCGAACACACCATGCACAGTTACTAACCGGCGACTGACATTTGTTGAGATCTGTAGCTAAATCACATAAACCGAAACCGAAAAAATTAAGACGGATCTCTCATTAATGCGAGTTGCGTATTCGGTGATCTTTAATCATCGAGCAGTCGAGTCCAGTCCACTCCGTCTCCTTTTTCCAAACTGGTTTAGTTCCAACACATCATCCCTAATTAAATGTTCCACATAGTAAGAACATTTGCAAGCGTTAAACACGCAACAGCAGCATTTTATTTAGAGAAACGAAAAACAAAATAACGATAGTTAAGTTAAACTGCAACTGGTCGTGTTCGTATAAAGCTGCGTGTCGACGACAGTGGTTTGCTTAGCGGATAGGCATTTGCACAATATTAAAACGCTACCATCCTACAGTTCAATCTGAAAATTTTACGTGATGTGAAGAGAAAATAAGGCCCATGCAGGTTTTACAGTTATGACTTATATCACAAGGGTAAAAGCCAAACTAAGAGTACTACACGATATTCAGATTTACAACCCAATTTAAAAAAAAACAGGCGTCTTCAATTCAAATACGACAAAGCTGTATACCGACGAACAGATTACACAAATTCATTATTAGTATAGCTAGTAATTATTAAAATTGACAATATTAATTAAGCTATATATTATTCAAGTTACTTATTTACAGTATAACTCAGTTAATTGAAGCAAATTGTAATTTCTTCGTAATTGAATTACAAATCAGAATATTTATCCACTAATCTAAAAGTGAGCTAGCATGCAACACACAACATGAAACAAGAACATAGCAGGTTGCGACCTGCTACTCAACTTTAGGAAGTTACAGTTATGTATGTGCGTGGGCAGATTAAGCGGACCAAATAAAAGAGGTAGTCTGGCTAATGGGAGTAGAATAGAAAACGGTGTCAATGTGTCTATAAAACGTTAAAAAAAGCTGTATTTTCACCAACTTACACGCACAATAAGTGACGTTTGGCACATTTGATATTCATATTATGGTTGCCATTATCCAGACAACCTCATTTACGTTAGGATAGAAAGAGGGAGAGTGAGTGTCACCGCGTAATTTGAGGCATACTAATTAAACTACACTAATACAAAAACACAAGTTAAATCTCTCTTAAATTAAAGATACACCATAATAACAAAAATAAAATTAATATCTACTTAAACAAAAGAAAACTTGGCTGGATTGTCCCGCATCGCCACCCTGATATGATCTCAGGGCGTATCGGCTGTCGCCTCAGATTCGTTAAATAAAAAAGATTAGAGAGACGAAATCACTTATAATAAACCGAAAAGTGTCATCAGAAATAGAGACGCCGACACGGGCGCGTTTCAGGAGGACGGCACAGGGAAGTCAGGGAGCGCCTTTCTCGTGCAGATTTTTTTCAGGACGATACCACTTATTATAAGCCGAAAAGTGTCATCAGAAATAGAGACGCGGACGCGTATCAGGAGGACGGCACGGGGAAGTCAGGGAGCGCCTTTCTCGTGCAGATTTTTTTCAGGACGATACCACTTATTATAAGCCGAAAAGTGTCATCAGAAATAGAGACGCGGACGCGTATCAGGAGGACGGCACGGGGAAGTCAGGGAGCGCCTTTCTCGTGCAGATTTTTTTCAGGACGATACCACTTATTATAAGCCGAAAAGTGTCATCAGAAATAGAGACGCGGACGCGTATCAGGAGGACGGCACGGGGAAGTCAGGGAGCGCCTTTCTCGTGCAGATTTTTTGTATGTTTATCAGAGTCGAGACAAGATTTCTTCCCAAGGAACCTAAACAAAAGAATTCTTACTCTACAGTCTTTGACAAGGTTCAATCGGCCAATCGACGAACAAAGGACCAACAGCACCTCTTGTACTTTTACTTATTAAAAAAACGTGACTTGGTAATTTGGCCGATTGCAGCCGTATATATATATATATGGCCGGCAATTGGCCAAATTACTAAGGCCCTTTAGCCGGCCATATACGTTCGGGCAACCCGTCAGATCTCCTTAGAGGGTATATCGCCAGACAAATTCCCCATACTTTTATCGGCAGATATGCCCGAACGTATATGGCCAGCTAAAGAGGTAACATTTCGTATCCGTCATCTCAATGTCATCACATGGAATTATATCATTGGCCAAATTACCAAGTCACGTGGTTTTGTTCGTTTCCATTTTTGATACCTAAAAGTACAGACTATAAGACGGCCGGTTCGGACGCGTTTGGCCCCGGACTCCCCTGCACAGTCCACGAGCCAACATGCGGCGCTGTACCTGTCCTCCTCCTGCGGCGGCGGCGCGCGTCGCTGCCGGCGGCGCGCTCCTCGGACGACGCGGACTCTGCACACAACCCCACTGTTCGAGTACACCCTCCCCCACCCCCACCCCCACCCCGCCCGCCGAGGTGACAGCTGTCTGTTCTCTTCCCCGCCCGCATCCCGGACACATTCTAAACCTAAGTGCATCGAATCCCAAGCGGCACGAAACATTGCATTTTCTATGACCGATCGCACTCGATAACTGGACCTCTTAGGTTTACATAATTCTGTGTCATTTTAATATTGTCCTTGCCGCGATGGTCTCAACGGAATGAGAAAAATAACACTACTGAGAAGTACCATCTAAATTTCTCTCATTGAACGTAAATAGATAAATGAAATAATTATAAGAATATAATCTACTACATGTTACACACCACCACCGAAACTAAAAGACTATCACAGACTAATATTACTAGAAGCGCGACTCAACAAACAGCTGTCAACCACTGGCCGAGAAAAATAAAAAATCGCATTCGTCCACCCGGAGGGCTTAATGTACTAATTAAAATGTAAAAAATGGGTGCATAAAATAAACATAAGTATATGTTACAATACAAGGCATATATAATATACTATTCAAAAATCATACCAGGCACTACCTATCATAAAAACCATAAATTACATCTACATTTTAACTAGCACATCCAGTAATATTTTCAGATTTTATGCAACTATAGGTTATGGTAATATATTCAGAATGAGCCACAGGCAGTAATTTTTGGAGTAACACATTAAGGTTACTAAACTTTGCTTATTCCTCTTACCGTAGAACAGATTCTTCTTTCGCTGCATTTAGCCTTAACTTCATAACATACATACAAACACAGGGGTATTTCACGTGAGACGAACTAGTTAATTATAGCGTTTGGTGACGTGAAATCGTACATATATTTTTATTATTGTACGAGACTTAATTCGGAAGTTATGGACTTAAAAAAATTACAAACTATGACGAATGCATTTTTTAGGTGCCACTTAACAGAATAATCTCAACACTACAAATAACAGTATTAAAGCCCTTAAGTCGACGATTTCTAAGAATGAACTTTTGACACATCGAAATACCCGTACAATGTAAACGCGCAAAACACTTTGGAATAATAAACAAAATCCCATAAAGATATTACAGCTAGTCATGTACATAAACACAATATTTCACTTTTCATAACATTTCATAACAATGTGATCATTGTTAAATTTTTTCACATATTAGTTATTGAATATTTTACGATAACAATTTAGCACGCAAACAGTTACGATCTACGTCGTGTTTTTTTATTTATTTAGAGTTGTGACCATGTCTGCTGTTCCAATTCATATAACTGTCTGTAAATCGATAAAAATCGATCTTGTAATCAATAAAATGAAATACGATGTGAGAAAAAAGGTTATTTAAAATAAGAAATGAAGGTTCTTTTATCTTACATTTTACGAATTTAACAGTTTTTGATTTCTGAACGAAACTAAGATGACTTTGGAAAAAAATCGTATGTCAAATGCGCAGTCTATCGAAGTTTCTCGCTCTTACTTATTTTTTTAACTTATTGATTTAACAAGGATTAATCGGTAGTAATAAAATCGAATCAAACAATTCATCGCTAAAATCAATAATCGCTGAATTTGACAAACGATTTGTCTTAGCCTCATCACTAAGTACGTACTCAAGTGTCAAAAGTTCAGTCTTAAGAATCGACAACTATAGCTTATATTTTTAGAAGCTTATGTTGAAATACCCATGTGAAAAGCGCGTACCGTCACACATAATGATCTCTATCTCTGTCTACATATTTTTTATAAGGGTTTGTATAATTATTGGATGTTACAAGGTTATATTAGTCTATGGTGGTCGTTCACAGCTAATTTCCTTTTAGGGCATGTGTCAATGGTTCACAAGTATAAAGTATTTCGGATTATTAATTGATTTGATTGAAGATTTTGGGAAATTGGGTTTATTCTTGTTCTTTTTTTGTAATTACACATTAATTTAATTAGTAAAGTAGCTGAGATTTCGAACTACGAGCACTACGAGGTCTAAAACCCAACGAATATTTTCCGAGTAAACTACGAGTAGAGTATTTAATCTACCAAAACTTTTCCATCAGATTTGCAGGGAAACAATGAGTTAGGTTAAAGGTAACCTACAATATTAATACTAGGAATAGGTTGTCCATACATACACTATTGGCAATGGTCATTAGTCAACACTTTGTGGTAGTTAGCAGTGTTGTCATAAAAGTTTTGTTAATCTGGTCAAACATAGACATAACCAGTGTGTTATTTATGTCTCAAGTATCAGAATTCAAAACAATATAAGATTTTAAGCTAACATGGTCATTTACACTATAATTACTATTTAAAACGAGATATTTACCATGTACATTTGTTTTCATGAGCTCCCGATATTTCGGCACTGTTACAAGTGCCATGTTCACGGTGTAACTGATTTGCTGCGAGTTTTTATTTTATTTGTGGTCTACCCACACCCCGTAGCGATCTACCCGCTTACAACATGAACATGGCACTTGTAACAGTGCCGAAATATCGGGAGCTCATTAAAACAAATGTACATGGTAAATATCTCGTTTTAAATAGTAATTATAGCAGAATTCAAAACACTTATTTTCACGATTCTCACACATTATAAATTTACTAAAGGAGCATTCCATGAAAACGGTAAGTTTTACATTTTTTATATACCCACATATCATTAGCTCTCAATAATGCGTTCAAAAATCGCATATAAAGGCCCCCATAATAATAAACTTTTTTGTTTAAACAAATTTCTTATCTGTAATAATTTTTCATCACACCTGCTCGTAAATGGTGATATTATATGCAAGCATACTTACACTTAAAGAGCTGTATTATTCCCATGGTTTTAAAGGATTCTCATACTACTTTACCGCCCGCGTGGAGCTCGCGGAGGACCTGCCCCGCACGCGCTCGCAGCACGCAGTCGCTCCGGAGTACTGTGGACTGTGCAACTACACTACCGCTTATCATTATTGTTTCTTTACCTGTATAGAGTTTATTTATTTCCTCGCAAATGTGATGAAAAACATTGTGTGTACCACGGGCAGTAAGGGGATTACTAACTCGGGTCATTTAAAGCCCTCCGCCTACGGCGTCGGGCTTCAATACACCCTCGTAAATAATGCCCTTCTTACCGCCCTAGATGCACAATGTACTATTATTATAGCTAAATAACATTTTCGTTTTCTATAATATTATTTTTGTTCAAATTTCGAACATATCTGATACAAGAAAATTTGTTTTGACCTCTATTCTTATATCAGTCTAGATGAAGTTTAGTTTAAAACGAAGTGACAATTGCATACAATGACGCACGTAAGTCGCACGAAATTTGGATATCGAACGATATGAAAATTGGGGCCAACTCTTGTTTGTCTCTGAATTTAAAAATATAAATGTCAAACTTGAATGTCAATGTATGGCTTTTCTAGCCGGAAATTTCTTTTTGGTCCCATACAAGCTTTTGATCCTGGACAGGAATGGAATCGACTGGCAACAAAAAAGTTTGTCAAAAATGACCATTTTCTCGCATCCTGTATGTTTTTTCCAAAATCTGTAAAGGCCAATATTCATTAATTTGAAATCGAAGGAAAGTCTCCTCTAAGACCATTTTCGCCTAGCAACACGGGATCTGGTAGCTGCCCTCACCAACCCAAAATCTATTTCCACCCTGTATACAATCACATAAACTACTATAATGTAGTTTTTTATTTAAAAAATCATTATGCATGCAATGTTTATCTGTAGCTCAATGTATTGGCGTTATTATAATTATTTTTTTATTTATTATGCGTATAGTCGCTTACGACACCGTGGAATGCTCCTAAAACGGGGCTTAATATTATCTCCGGGGACAATTGCCCTCGAAACCAGTTTTCGAAGTTTTACACGATTAAATTTATAATCAGTATTCAAATTTGGGTACTGCAGTAGTGGTTCGATATTCCACCCGTTTTTAACCCTTATCGACTAGAAAGAAACTGGTAAGCTGTCTCGCGCTAGGTGATGAAATGGAGACTGAAATGCAACACATATTGCATTATTCATAAACGCACATCAAACACAGGTTAGCTAAATGATTGTTCGTATCTGTCAGATTGAAATTTGCCTTTATTAGAAAGGGGGAAAACATATTTTAACTAAAACGTCTGTTAACTTTCTTTATAAATAAAGGTGACAGTGATTGACACTTGGAATGCCATTTTCAAACATTGTGGATGTTTCATTTAGATATTGTTTAACCTAACCTAAATCGATTATAGTTGCCGATTTCTAAGTCTGAACTTTTGACACTTGAGTATTGACGTACTTAGTGATGAGGCTAAGACAAATCGTTTGTCAAATTCAGCGATTATTGATTTTAGCGATGAATTGTTTGATTCGATTTTACTACTACGTAATTGTATTTGATAAGACCGAGAAACTTCGACAAACTGCGCATTTGTCATACGATTTTTTCCAAATTCATCTTAGTTTCGTTCAGAAACCAATACTGTTGAATTCTTAAAATGTAAGATAAAAACCTTCATAGTTAATTTGTCTTATTTTAAATAACATTTTTTTCCACATCGTACTTAGTTTTATTTTCGTTTTAATCGTTTTGTTTTGATTTTTTACTGATTTGCCTATTGATAACAAGATCGATTTTTATCGATTAACAGACAGTTGTATGAATTGGAACAGCAGACATGGTCACAACACTAAATTTAAAAAAATTACGACGTAGACCGTAACTGTTGTCGTGCTAAATTGTTATCGTAAAATATTCAATAACTAATGTATGAAAAAATGTAACATTCATCACATTATGTTTATGAAAAGTGAAATATTGTGTTTATGTACATGACTAGCTGTAATATCTTTATGGGATTTTGTTTATAATTCCAAAGTGTCTTGCGCGTTTACGTTCTACGGGTATTTCGATGTGTCAAAAGTTCAGACTTAGAAATCGGCAACTATATATTGATGCATTCTAATATGTTGAAATGTATAATATATGTTATTTGTTGAACGTTTTCACAATTTGTAAGCGATCAAGGTCGCGAGCGGTTTAGTTATGCAAGTTGGCACATCACTGGTGGAAATGTATGGTCATTATCTTTCTAATAACTGTGTATATGAGAGAAATAATGTTGTCTCACGCGACTTGAAGTATAATAATCAGTTTATTAGTCCTATTGTCGTGCTCGCAGTAGAATAGGGTCATGCATAAGTACCTCTGTCGGCGCTGGACACGTCCTGCGAGTCCAGCACAGAGCTCTCGTCGTCCGTCTGTCGCCGCCGGTCATCGCGCCGACGGCCACTCTGAAATGTTTTTATTTTGATAAGTGCACGAATTATAGGAGGTGGCACGGGAGCTCCCGTTTATTGCCACAAAATGGCACCCCTTCAACGCAAAAAAACTTAAAAGGTGTCGTAACTAGTATCCATAGCGCCATGATCGCATTATAGCGTGTTAAAACGAAATGCATTTGCAACAATTTTGCATATAGAAAACGGCGTTTCAAGTCAAATTTCAGTTTACTTTTCAGACAAACAAGGTGGTGGATGTAATGAGATTTAGTATGGCGCACCCGGTCCGCGGGCCCGCTTCACTTAGTGGTGTTCATACGATTTGTTATTAGACGGATGTCCGTTCCGGGTAATCCGCTTGGGGTAGGTGTAGGTAATCAGTGTCCCTTGGGGTTGGAGTAGATGGTGATTGCTAGTGCTCACGTTAGCGTTGGGTGCGCGCGGCGGATGCGCGCGGCCGTTCTCCAGCGGCGCGCGGCGCTCGTCGCGCTCGGGCCGCTCGCCGCGCTCCGGCCGCTCCCCCCTCTCCACCCGCTCGCCCCTCTCCACCCGCTCGCCCCTGTCGCTCCTCTCGCCGCGGTCACCGCGTCGGGCGTCACCGCGCTCACTCGATCTGTACCAAATACAATCATAGTTTACAGGACATAATATATGGTGCTTTATTACCGCACTACTGCGATCATTGCCGCTTTATGTGTCTACGTCGAATTTATGATAGGATTGTAGAAAGTACGCTTTTTGCCGGCGAGTGTCGGTTACTATAACACGAACGAAGTGAGTGTTTTAAACCGACACGTGTTGGAAAAAAGCCTACATTTCAACACGTGTATCATACAACATTTTACAATGCATTATAGCTTCGAAAGCCGCTTCTTTCAGAATTAAAGGTCCGTATCTCATCTTACCAGACTAAACATTATAATTCTTATAACTCCATTGACAAGCTTTTTATTATTTGTAACTTTCATAGATATTTAAAAAAGCACCCAAAAGTGAAATTAGTATAACTTCAAAAAGTAAACAATCAACTGCAATATTGTTATTTCAATCTGCTTTTTTGTAGGGGAGAATCAGTTATATCGTACCATTATTTACTCAAACGTGGATATCTTCTGTCTGAAGGTAGTTAGAAATATAACTGTTTATTCGTTATCATATAAAAGTTCAGTTTCATGGCTAGATTATATATTAAATTGAGTATTCTGGGGTTAAATTAACAACATGAAATAAAATGACATGAGTAATTGCAGTGTTCCCAAACACATGCTTTATAACAAGAAATAGGATTAGTAAGCTAACATTCCTTATTTTGCTGTTTTACCCAAAATTTAGCAGACACCATTTATGCACTTGTCTTCTCACTTCACGCTTGATGCTACTGACGATTTACAACATGCGCAAGCAACTTGAAACGGTGGCGCGTCGAGTAGGTAGTGCAAGCTATGATTTTAGAGTGTAACTGCTACAATCGGACGTCTATTGTGCGAAATGATTAGATTATTAAAAAAATATTAACAAAAAAGCTACTTTCTCGCACGTATGTGAGACACAGCCGCTTTTTATGCAAAAGTAAGTTTACCCTCAAAAATAGCATCACTTATTTTCCTTATATTGTATTCCTAAAATAACAGTTTATGCTATAACTACATAATAACAGGTCTTACACGGTGTTTAAGGCCTAATTATGTACAGTTGCATACACTACTTTATCTACACACATTATGTTATGAGTGTTCTAAAATAGGTTGGGTACTATGAGTCGCATCAATTAAATAGCGATGGGGCCATTACAACAATCTGCCATAAAATGTTTGTGCTTAACTCTTGCTACTCCCGCGTCAGTTGAAAAATTGAAACACTTCGTTACCACGCCCGGTAATTCGCGGGCTCTAATGTAAGGAGGTTTTCGGAAAGAGGTACTTATTGGGGATCAAAGTACCCGCGAATTACCGAGCGTGGTACGAAGGATAATAGACAAACACAAACGAGTGAATTAACGAACGAAACGAATGAAGTCCTAATTCTCGAATCGCTTGTGTTCAAATGTCATACGATTTATATTTAAAAAACATACCGAAGTAACGCTTGTATTGACAACAGTCTATGTCTAAGGATTCTAGAATAGATACCCACATAAATTGTGTTGGTTTTGACAGCTGTTCCAAATTTGTAACTCATTACAGTACTATCATTCATGATTAACAATCCGGTAGGCCGCAACCGTAGCAATTGGCCAGTACCCCAGCACGAAATGGGTTACATGTAAAATTATACAAAAAATTATTGTATGGGATATAAAATAATTATTTTATATAATTTTGTATGTACTACCTAATATCTACTGACATAGTATAAGTCAGTTAAAAATAAGTAATTGACTTGGTTTTTCATATATTCAGTAGGCATAATAGGTATCCTTAACGAGGTTCAAGGTACTAAAATAACAGAACTCCTTAGCTTAGAAAGTTAAAACCAGCTGAAATCTGCCGCGTCGTCACTTGCTTTCCCCCGAGATCCGCTCAAACTTTTTTGTTCGGAGATGAACTACACGGTTTAGTTTGGTGTACACAGCTCATTGTAATATTGGCTATAATAATACTGGTAATTAAATTCTTACGGTTTCTGAACGCATTTTGGAGCAATAATAACAATGATTTTAATGCCTAATGTAACCCAAAAAAGAAATTTAGTTTGGCCAGGGTATGTTCTTATCCGTGCATAGTCAGAGATAATCATACTGTATTGTTCATACTCTAGTATACTACACTATAAAAAATACAGTACGATTATCTCTGACTGGTATACCACTCCAAAGAAAGGGATGGATACAGTGTTTCTGTTCTACTGTTACCGCGTTCGTTGGGTGGCTAGACTATAAAAACCTACTTATCCCTTCGTCTGTGGGTGGGTCAAAAAGTCGTGAGTTCAAACCTCGGTGGTATCGTAAAGGGCAAATGAAATTGTTTAGAAAAAAATGCAAAAAGATGACCAAAAAATGTGGTCAGAATCCTTATCAAACACAGACGAAGGGTTAAATATGTACCTTACACAGAAAACACCCATCACTCTGGAATAAATATTCGTTACAAATAATCACTGGGCTTCGAAGTTCGAACCCACAATCGCCAATAATTACAGTTCGTGAGCGCTAAGAACTTTCATGTTTCGGTGGAAACACACGAAGGCGACACCTACTGCTCTCTTGCCGCCCTAGCATAACTACTAGTAGATACATCAAGTCGCGCGTGATGTATGAAGAGTCGCGCTTTTTGACAAGTCCAAGGAGAAGAACCAGCCAGTATAACCAGTCCGCGTTAGCTTATTTGCGCTCACGGACTGAATAATGTGACCGTCTCGGTATAGTTAGCTTTTAGCTGGATGGTTACCGGTTGGAGCGGCCGCCGCGGCCGCCGCGCCCGCCGCGGTAGCCGCCCTCGCCGCGCTCTTCGCCCAGCTCGGGCGTCATGCGGCGACCACCTGAAATTTAACATCCAATATTTACTATTTAAAAAAAAATGCGGCAAAACCGTTTCGGTAATCGTGACGACCAATTTTTTCACCAGCACTTAGAGAGTATCGCACTCGACCGCTATTCCAGGACTTATTCATATTCTTTATTATATTCATAATATAACATGTCACATAATACAATTTAATTATTAACTGTAAATGGGTTAATACTTAATAAATTGTAAAGTACTAATAAGTAAATAAATAGTCATTATTAGATTGCTAAATATTTAAAAATTCTTCGTAACTATAGAACGTGTGCTCGAGAAGCCAACGTTTCAGTTTTGCCTTAAAGCTAGGTAAGGAAGTAGCCGAGGTGACCGTGTCGGGCAGCTTGTTATAAATAGTTGGACCCATTACATGGGTCACCTTATTTGACCGCGCGAGTCTCCTTTGTATCGGAAGTAACCAGCTTGGATTCCGTAAAGGGCGGCCGGCGGCTGCGCGCGCTCTGTACTCCGACTGGTTACTGCGAACGTAGGTCGCAACTTGGTATGTCAGTATGGATGGTAATGTGAGGATACCTAACTCTTTGAAATGAGGCTTCGCTGAGGCGTCTCGAGGCACCTGCGCTACTGATCGCACAGCTCTTTTTTGCAGTCTGAAAGTGCGCTGCCAGTCCGCCGCACGTCTTACCGGGGGAATAGAAGCGTTTTAGGCCTCGTGTAGTCACCCCGCGGGTTCGTGGACTCGTCACCGTCCGCTGTCGCGTGCGTGCTCGGTACTCACCCGGCGGGTAGCGCTGCGGCGGCGGGCGGCGGCGCGCGCGCGCGGCGGGGTGGCCGCGGGGCGGGGGGTAGGAGGTGGACGTGCCGCCCATCACGGAGCGCAGCTGCTGGTCAATCTCCTGTTTCTCCGCGCGCAACTGTTCTACCTCCTGCAAACGACGGATACAATTTTAAATTACTTCATTCTACCACAGCGTAGGGATGTATTCCATACAGTGAGGTAACTTCATACACGGCCAGCGGCTCGGCTCGGTGGTCGTGTTGAGGCCTAGGGTTGTCAAAAACTATGCGAAAGATATTACAGTCTGATTGGCAAACTAATTTCAATTTTACACCCCTTAAAATACGCCGCCGAATTTTCATAGAAATTCGGCGGCATTTCCTCCCCGCCTCCTTCCCCGCGCGCTCCCCACCGATGACCCGGCGAAACCGGGAAATGAAACCGGCGGAGTTAACCCACTGTATGGAGTACATCCTTACGCTGTGATTCTACTACTATCCAATGCATTGTCCTTGTCATTTATATCTGCCAATTAGATACCTACAATGCACGTAACTCAGTATATTTAATTACTTAAGCCTTTAGGGTCACTTGCACCACCGAAAATTAAGGGTTAACCTGAGGTTAACCCACCATTTTATATAGAAGTTGACAGTTGAGGAAGTGGGCACTAACCTTTAGTTTAGCGGGTGGTGCAAGTGGCCCTTAGTGGGTAACAACAAAATATTTGCAGTCATATCACTCAGACATTTGTTTATTTCTCTCATTGAACATGATATTAGTTGGAACAACTAAAGTTTAAAACAAATCATCTCTACAAACTTTAAGTCACAGTCACAGAAAGTGGGTACTTTATGGCTATCATTGACCGACAATGGCAAACATATTGCCGTCTTGTTGCTTGGAAATTACAACAGGGCCTATATCACGCAAATTGAACGATTGCGGATTTGTATCTCCACCTCTTGCATATTGTAGTGAGAAAGATGTTTTCCCGTCAATGCCAATTTTCGATATTCGTGGTAGGCATGCTGGTAGTGCTCTAAAATTCGTTCAGAAACCATAGGCTATGACCAGCATTGCCAACCAGCAGAAATTAACGGTAATTTAATTTTAACATTACCCTCTGAAAACAATAGGTTGAGTTTAAATTTGGCACAGCTGTCAAATTCAAGTGGGTGTCTAGTCTAACATAGGTAGTCGCGCGCACAACATGTAAAGCTATCGGGATTTTAAAATTACTGTTATTTTTTCGTACCAATGGCAAGTTCACTGTTCAACAGTGAATTGTAAGACAGGCCAAAAAGTTGTTATATAGATATTAAGACAGCTATCGATACGAAACGCAAATTCAGTGTGTTTATTTGCAATTAAATCGCACGACATTTGATTTCGCTAGTAACAATGCAGGTGATTTCCCTACGGTTGCTGAACCCATCTTAGAGCACTTATGATGTGTGTATAGATAAAGTAGTGTATGCAACAATACATAATTAGGCATTAAAACACTGTGGGTTATCATGATTGCAATCCCCTTCATTATGTTTATCATTTGTGGAACAGCAACATTATGTGTACCTTGAGATGCGCGACATGGTACTCGACGAGCACCTGCGCGTTGGCGATGTTCTCGCGCGTGCCCACGAACACGAACGGCACCACGCCCTCCTCGCGCGGCCCCACCGGCGCCGGCTCATTGTCGCCCTCCACCTTTACCTGCGCACAAAAACAGAACTATTGTACATTGTGCATCTAGGGAGGTAAGTACGGGATCACTAACGAGAGTCTGTTAGAAGCCCGACGCGGCAGGCGGAGGGCTTTTATTGACTCGAGTTTGTAATCCTCTTACCGACCATGATGCATACAATGTTTTTCATCACACTTGTAAGGGAAAAACAAATATACAAATGAATCTATTTAATAAAGTTGAATGAAATAGTACAATTGCTCTTGTTAGTGAACAATTCAATGACATGTTTTTTACTGGATATTTATAAATAAACACATAAAACACACTTCGAAGCCTTTAAATATCAACGATGGACGACTAACAATAAAACAAATGACATTGTCAAGTTTTTTACATTCCACAGATACAACTAAGAACTGCGTTTAGGTTTCGAACTTGCCAAAACATGCTACCAGATTGTACTGATATTCCAAAACTAAATATCTTGAAATAATTGAAATAATCTGTGAAATAATAGTAAAATATTAAATATAATGTAGATAAATATTCCGTTGAAGTTTAATACAGAGTAAAGTTGGTTTATAGCCAAGTTTGAAGATTTGAAATAAGCCTTAGCTGATGCAAAACCTCCTTAGTCTGAAGTGAAATGACGTACGATATTTTAAAACTAAACTCATAACTCCCTCGGGAGTTATATTGTTCTCAAATCCATAACTCCCGCTGGGACTAAATCGGCTCTAACCGCTCTATACGCCTGCGCGTTATAACACCATTACCGAGCAAGTGTAATGAAAAATAATTTTTCTACTCCAGCACTTCTATCTGTCAATTAGATAACTGACAGCAATATTTAAAATTGCAGCGGCTTTTCTCTAGGGACAAAATGCTAAAAAACTCAGACACCACAACTGGAAACGCAGAAATACTTTTGAATAATGAAGGTACCAATTAGGTACTAAATTTTAAATTGATTACATCCATTAAAAACCCATGGGAACATTGTAAACTGATTTTTGTAATAACTAACTACGCGGAGGTACTAATTATTTTAACAGAGGTACTAAATAGTAACAATTTGGTACTAAATTTTGGTATGTTACTTTCTTATATTTGTATAGATACACCCGCCATTCTGACTCTCACTTAACACTTTCGCAACCAGGCAAAATTTCGAACAATACCCCAGAAACCGACAGTACTCGCTAGGTGGGCAACGAAGTGCATCTCAATGCCGCACGCCGCTAACCCGCTAGGCGGGCAAGCGGCGGACGTAGCGAAGATGCAATGCTTGCCCGCCTGGCGGGTACTTTGGCGTCGCGTGTAGGTTTATAGCTCTTGCCCGACTAGCGGGTACGCCGGCATCTGAGTAAAGTTTACGAGTGCCCGCGTGGCGGGTACGCGGTGTCGAAAGTGTTAAGAATTCAAGTTCAACTCCTGAAATCATGCAAACTCGGTTTGCATATCTTTAGGACCTAGTGAAAGTATTAAAACGATATCTAGCTTGCTGGGAAATAATTCCTGGAAATGTTTTCTATTCATCTAATTTTCTTGGCCTGATAGTCTTCCTATACAATAGCATGCATGCAATGGGAGCTACCGTATTATCGCTCACCAGGCGGCGCCACTCATGCGTGGGTCCTGTGTCACTATGAGAGAAATGTCACAAGTGACGTTTGAAATGTTCCCGCAGGACCCACGTTCCACTAGCGCCCCTAGCGGAAAAATGACTCGCGGTAGTCCTCATTGGAGCACTCGCAGTGTACAGCGTCAACCAGAGACCCGTGCAAAGATGTTGGAACAGAACAGAGTGGGACGGAACTCACGCGCACAACGCCGCTCTTGTCGACGATCTCCTGGATGACCTTGCCGTTCTTGCCGATGACCTTGCCCACGAGTGCGCGCGGCACCTTGATGGACTCCTCCGCGTACTCCAGCAGCGCGCGCGCGCCGCGAACCGCCTCCATTGTCTGGAAACAAACAACTGTATTCAAATACGCCGACAGTGGAATGTGTATGCGTTGATATACGTGCTCCGTGGCCGTACTAAGACGATTCCAATAAGACCTCCCTGGGCTGCAACTATCTGGTAGTACATGGAACTGCGACATAAAACTGTTCACAAAAATAAGGATTTGACAGAGTGAACTAGTAGGCCAGGAAGTATTAGGTGTAAGAAATTTATTTCACGTTTCTTGAAAATAATACTAATATCAGACTAGCACTCTTGCGAACAGCAGTAAGTTGCCTAACAAAAAAAAGCATTTTTTTTTAATATTATGGGACAATCTTACACAATCGTCCTAGTCCCACGGTAAGCTCATTAAGGCTTGTGTTGTGGGTACTAGACGACGATATATGTAATATATAGATACATATACATTCTTAGATACATAGAAAACATATGACACAAATAAATGCCGTGACAAGGATTCGAACCCGGGACCTCCTGCTTCGTAGGCAGGGTCACTACCAACTAGGCTAGCCCCATGAGGTCCTCGCGCACGCTGAACTCGTCAGAGTACCTGCCGCCCGCCCAGCTACTATCAATTGGGGCCGACATCAGTAACATATGCACTGACCTCGCCACAGATCTTGAAGGTGCAGGAGCACTCCTCGAGCTCGATGTTGGAGACGCCGGGCACCTTGCGCGCCAGCTGGATGTTGGCGCCGTGCGTGCCGATGGCGAGCCCCATGAGGTCCTCGCGCACGCTGAACTCGTCAGAGTACCTGCCGCCCGCCAAGCTACTATCAATTGGGGCCGACATCAGTAACCGTTATTAATATTTATTTATAAACTTCATCGTTAGTATGTAAAAATCAACAGTGTTACCGAAATCATGTATTTTGCTGTATTCCATACACATGCAGATGCTTACATTCCAAAGGAAATGAGGATATTCATTTGTATGTGGTTTTAACAATAACTGGAATATCATGCACGAAATGATAAAATTGCGCCTTTAACATTATCATAATTGTTGTTATAAAATCAAAGGGTAGTATTGTTAGCTTCCTCTAGTACTCATAAATACACATATTATTAACTCAGTCAAAGATAAATCATGAATGCACACTGTTTAATTGTGCCTAATACGAATCTACTAAAATAATAATGAAACTCAACCTACCCTCCCTGGTTGTGTATTTTGGTAGACTCCAACTGTCTAGTGGCCTCTTCAGTCTTTTTCAGCAATAACAACTTTTGCGTCAGATTTCTGTAACAAACGTATGGAATAACAATAAAAAACAGTAGCTAGCTATACACTATAAATAACTCATATAAAAAGAACACATTACACAACATTGAAGATACACCTTTTAATCATTGTAACTGAATGAAATAGTTGAACAATTCTATTAAATTCATTCTGTTGAATGGAAACAGTCATTTTGATTGGGTTCTTCCGTGTTATCAGCTCATTAGGTAATCCAAAAACCGCATTAGCATTGTATGAAGCTAAATACTACTATCTCGGTCGTCTCGTGACCGGCAGCCCTGAAGCTTCTTCTGTTAATGTTAGCACTGGCTTGTTCCTTCAGTGAGTCTGCTGACGGAACAAACGGGAGTTCTATTGATGCTTGACAAATGAACTTCCGGTAAGTGCTGTATTTTTACTAAAAGTGTTTCCAAGTTAGTTAAATTAAGGAATATGTAATTTTATAAGATCTTTTTACCCTGCTACGGGAATGACCAAGTGTTGTGTGTTTCACTGTAACAAAACGACTGCACTGATTTTGAGCGAGGTGTCAATTAGTTTTTAGGGTTCCGTAGCCAAAATGGCAAAAACGGAACCCTTATAGTTTCGTCATGTCCGTCTGTCCGTCTGTCCGTCTGTCCGTCTGTCCGTCTGTCACAGCCGATTTACTCGGAAACTATAAGTACTACAGTGATGAAATTTGATGGGAATATGTGTTGTATGAACCGCTACAAAATTATGACACTAAATAGTAAAAAAAAGAATTGGGGGTGGGGCCCCCCATACATGTAACTGAGGGATGAAAATTTTTTTTTCGATGTACATACCCGTGTGGGGTATCAATGGAAAGGTCTTTTAAAATGATATAAAGTTTTCTAAAAAACATTTTTCTTAAAGTGAACGGTTTTTGAGATATCAG
This sequence comes from Lathronympha strigana, assembly GCA_949128165.1. Lineage (NCBI taxonomy): Eukaryota > Metazoa > Arthropoda > Insecta > Lepidoptera > Tortricidae > Lathronympha > Lathronympha strigana. The sequence continues at coordinate 12,825,078 of OX421903.1, forward strand.
CTCTCAAAGTCGTAAAAAGTATGTCCCCCCCCCTCTATTTTTATAACTACGGGGTATAAAATTCTAAAAAAAATAGAGGTGATGCATGCTAATTAACTCTTTCAACGATTTTTGGTTTGATCAAAGTATCTCTTATAGTTTTTGAGATAGGTTGATTTAACTGTAATTTTGGTTAAGTTATTGTGCTTACACTGAAAACGATGGCTGAACCTTATAAGTTTAGGCTCCATTCACCAGGTGTATAAATTGACATAATAAGTTTATTATATTTGCTGCTACGGAACCCTTTGTGCGCGAGCCCGACTCGCACTTGGCCGGTTTTTTTTAACACAGGTTTCATGGGACGTAATTTCGAGTTTTATCAGTGGGGAGTCACTCATTTCGCGTTTTACGTTTCATCAAACTCGGCCGTGTCGGGATTTGCCCAATTATCTTACGGGTGCGTTCAGATGTAAGTATTTATATTTCAAACAACGTATCCTTATTTACACTTAAAATAAATTAATAACGGTGTTCTGTGTATTTTTCCAATTGTATATTGTAATGTATAACATTAATAATAACAATTATGTACCACCACACAGCATGTCTTGACATTTGCTGCTTAACAAGCTAAACGTCAGATGTAGGGGAGAGAACCTTCTGTACTTTAGTACTATTACTTATTGTGGTTTTTTTTAAAATAAATCTTACTTGAGGTAGTTTTACAAACCTTTAATTGTTTAACTACAAAAAACATATTAGACACAACACTAGAGTTTGCCTACGATTTGAAATATTATATGATACTGGCTGTGGCGTGCACCGCCGGGCGCTAGCTGTGATGGGCAGCCCACGAGTCCGATCAGACACAAGACAAAAGACGATCGATTCGAATTCGCGCGGAGAGTTCTACAAGCCTGCTAAAACTATACTGACCGGAAATGCATCTCCTGCAGCATGAGCGCCCGGCGCTGGCTGGAGTCGCCACGCGCGAGCACGGCCAGCGCGCCGCGCTCGGGCACGTACCACACGAGCGCGGCACAGATCGCTTTCTGGAACTCCTTGTGCGCATTCTCCACTTTGGCGCTGTGGATCTCGTGCAGGCTACGGATTACAAACGATAACGATTAAATAGGGCGACTTATATCAACAGTTCAATAGGAATTAGGGAGTTTCATTTTTCTAATGTTTTTATTTATCTTTGACTTTGCGTTTCCTCTTGATTTTATACCTACATATGCAGTGCCGATATATCAAAAATCGGACAATATTTAGAGGTGCTCTGTGGCACCTTCTATTTGGAGACGTTAATATAGGTGTAGTAGAGGGTAGAAACACCAGATAATTGGTCGATAGTCAAAAATTAATCACCGAGAACGCAGAGAGGGCTATAGTGTAATAATAGTACATTATTGTAGAGGCCGGGAAACCGAAGTTCGTGGATGAGTATTTTATTTACACACAAATTACATACGAATCTTAATTACATTAAATTCTATTTCCGTCCGAGGCATATATAGTGCTTTTCTCCAAACATGAAAGGAAATAAAATGTATTCTTGCATAAGATTTGAAAGGAAAAATAAGGTTCCCGCCTAAACTTTCTTTTAATGCACGGTTGTGTTCATAAAAAAAGTTGAAATGTCTTTAGTTTTATTAAGCCGTATCTACACGACCTTGCACAGTGAGCCGTATGCAACTCGCGATAGAACGAGACAACCAAGCATTTGATCTCCTTCTCTCTAGAACTACTACACTACTACAAAGCCAGCCCAGGCGGGGCATTTTTAAGCACGATATGATCAGATTGATAATTTGATGTCAATCAGATTGTCTCGTCTGTGCAGACCGTTTGGTCGCGGCTAAAGTATATTTGGAATATTGACAGTCCAAATATTTATTTAAAAAGTAAAAAACAATACAGTAATGGATTTTAGTACAACTTCCTGGACGCTAAAACCGTAAAATAATGAATTCGATTTTTTTTAATTTGAGTCGGTACATAAGGAGGTTCTTTTCGTATCAATTTTGCTACATTAATGTGAACATTTCCGAGCATATTGGAGAAAAAAAGTTTAATGACTCAGTCAAAGACGAAGAACAAAACAATCCTTGCTGAGAGTCGTCGAGCATCACAGAAAATACGTTACTAAGCGAACAACAAAAAAAAAGGTTGCTGCTTATGTAGCTATATGATTACTTATTTTTCTCCAATATGCTCGGAAATGTTCACATTAATGTAGCAAAATTGGTACGAAAAGAACCTCCTTATGTACCGACTCAAATTAAAAAAAATCGAATTCATTATTTTACGGTTTTAGCGTCCAGGAAGTTGTACTAAAATCCATTACTGTATTGTTTTTTACTTTTTAAATAAATATTTGGACTATCAATATTGCAAACAGCCAAATATACTTTAGCCGCGACCAAACGGTCTGCACAGACGAGACAATCTGATTGACATCAAATTATCAATCTGATCATATCGTGCTTAAAAATGCCCCGCCTGGGCTGGCTTTGTAGTAGTGTAGTAGTTCTAGAGAGAAGGAGATCAAATGCTTGGTTGTCTCGTTCTATCGCGAGTTGCATACGGCTCACTGTGCAAGGTCGTGTAGATACGGCTTAATAAAACTAAAGACATTTCAACTTTTTTTATGAACACAACCGTGCATTAAAAGAAAGTTTTGGCGGGAACCTTATTTTTCCTTTCAAATCTTATGCAAGAATACATTTTATTTCCTTTCATATTTGGAGAAAAGCACTATATATGCCTCGGACGGAAATAGAATTTCGTGGATTCGTATGTAATTTGTCGGACTCAGCTTCGCTTCGTCCGACAAAAAATACTCATCCACGAAATTCGGTTTCCCGGCCTCTGCAATAATGTACTATTGTTATGGATGCAAGTAAAATTGTAAACACTTGTATTTTAAATTTAGTAAGTTTACTTTTACTTTCAAATTTCAACTACTGTATTGTTCTATTTGGTAATAATATTGAAACATTACGTTTCAGTATCCATCCAGCACAATCTCTTTATGTCCAATTCACTTAATATTTGTTATGCGTTAAGATAAGCGGACTCGAAGTCAGAAAAAATATCACATTTTTTCCATACAACTGTGAAACACCGTAATAGGAATAGATAGTTTATGAACTATGATGTCATTTTATTAATTGTTAATGGGGCCACATAATCAGTTACACAACTGATTATGTCAGACTCGCTCACCGACGGTTCCGTGCATCATAAAAATGATTACAAATCCGCCCACCCCCTTTTTTATCCTTAGGGGATGAATTTCGGAACACGCCGAATACGGTTTTCTTATATATTATCAGAAAGTCTATAAACGAAGTTTCTAAGACTGCAACCTGAAAAATTATTCACACAAACTTTCAACCCCTTTTTTATCCCTTAGGGGATAATTTCAAAAAACGCTAAATATACTTTTCTTGTATAGTATCGAAGTCTATAAACGAAGATGTAAATATTTTTTGAAGTTACAGACTTAAAGTCTGTAACTTTTCCTTTTTTATCCCTTAGTGGATGAATTTCGAAAAACGCTAAATATACTTTTCTTGTCTAGTATCAAAGAGTCTATAAACGAAGTTTTAAGTCTGCAACCGAATAATGATTCACACCTCATACAAACTTTCAACCCCCTTTCTTATCCCTTAGGGGCTGAATAAGAAAACACGGAATACGGTTTCAAGGGACCGTAGACCTTAGTATATTGTTTAAATTTCAACTCGATACCTCTACGCACTCCCGAGATAAAGGGTCTTGACGGACGGGAGAGTCTTGACGGACTTTCAACCCCCTTTTTTTATCCCTTAGGGGATGAATTTCGGAAAACGCGGAATACGGTTTCAAGGGACCGTAGACCTTAGTGTATAGTTTAAATTTCAACTTGATACCTCCACGCACTCCCGAGATAAAGGGTCTTGACGGACAGACGGACGGACGGACGGACAACAAAGTGATCCTATAAGGGTTCCGTTTTTTCCTTTTGAGGTACGGAACCCTAAAAATTTGCCAAGTGTATGCTAATAGCACGACATATACTTGTTCAAAGACAAAAACAACATATAATCTAAAGCTATTCATCATTTCGGTATACATTTCACACTTGATTAAACATTGAATAAAGAAAGCGCTTCGAAAAGGCAAAATAACTGTATAAATGTGTAAACCCATAAAATAAAATCTATTATTTATGAGTTCACACTATTACGGACTGTTCAAGTCATAAAGACATACCTATGCTATGCACAATGTACATTTCACCTAAGGATAACGAACTGTAAACTAAATTCAAACAACTTTGGTGTCTTAGTTCAAAATTTTCGGATTATGCCAACAGCTTGGAAGAATAATATTGTGTTTAAGAGGCCGGTATACCGGGTGTTTCCTATAATAGGAGCAATAAATTTAATCGTAGATAGTACTCCCCAAACTGGACGTTTGTTCAGCGACTTTTAAAAATAACATGCGTTTTTGATTTTTATTACACTTTAAACTTTGTTAGAAGACGCAATGTACTGCGAATTTTGACATTTTTGAACCATGGCAACATACGTCACTTAGACTAATGTTTACGTACATTGAAAATACTATTTAGTTTGTATGAAAAAGTGAAAATGTACAGACTACATAATTTTTAAAAGTCGTTGGACATAAGTTGTTAGGTTTGAGGAGCACTACCTACGATTAAATGTATTGCTCCTATTACAGGAACACCCGGTATAGCATAGCGCTCAAAATGTTTACCCAAAACATGGTGCTGGCTGATGTTGCCCAACTGATTTTAAGTTTAACCATTCAAAACTGGTAGGTAACCATTCAAAATTAGGTAGTAGTAGTATACTGGTGGTAATAAGTGAAGTGTGTATATTTGCACATAGGTGGTGAAAGCGAATTGTCTTATTTTATATGTTCCTTCTAGTGGTTGAGGTGATCTGTTTATAGGTACACCACTTTTATGCAATGTATTAAACGAATTAAACAATCTAGCTTGTTTGGATTACTTACTAGTCTTTGAGATCGTCAGGGACCGGTATCTCGAACTTGTGGAAGGTTGTTTTGTCGATGGGTGTCTTAGGGGTCTTGACTCGGAGACGGTCCTTTGGCACTATTTCCGTGTAGCAGTTGTCCCATTCTAAATATTCTATCACCAAGAAGTCCCCCCTCATCATCTGGTAACAAGTACAATAAAGCGTGGTTGAAATGGTGAATACAATGCTCGCGTTGTCACTTTTCCGTTGCCCGGTAGTAGGATGAAGGCATTAGATAAGTAATACATATTTTAGGTAGGTATATTTAAGCAACATATCCCACCGGTCGATCAACAAGGAATAAATTCAAAACGCGTACTACAATTATACAAGCGAAAGTTAAGTCCTAGGTTCTTTGAACAAAAAAGGTGTTTACTTAGAAGGTAGACAAAATTTACAACTTATTAGTTATAGAAACGTAGAGCAATACTACTAAAAATAAAACTGAATCTTATAGTCGTACCGTACCGAATATAAAATTCAGTTTTATTTTTCATCTTTACTGTATCAACCATTTTTAATGTGTGATAGGGATAGGTTAGACGCGTTGTGGTAGCACACTAACAACATTCATTTTACGAATCTTCAAGTTTAATGACAACGCCAAAATCGGAATTTAAATTATAGCTTAAACTTCAAAGCAATACAACTCCATATTGTTTGTTTTAAAAAAATCCCCTAATGCGCCGTGCCGCTCGTACCGTCTGTGGACACCGGCGTTTTAACTGATAGGGGGTTTCCCGTCTAAGTAATGACGATGAGTCATAGGTTACCAAAAACAGTTTTGGTAATCGGATCTACTACTCGACTGTTAAATATTTAGTACTATGGTAGAAAATGTTGACTACCAATAACATTACAAATTTACTAAAACGAGGGCTTGTTCGTGTAAAACTTGTCGCCCTTAAAACATCGGAGGTTAGTTTTCAAAGTTTTACACGATAATTTTAGTAAATTTATAATGTGTGAAAATCGTGAAAGTTTAAATAAGTGTACCCTAAGATTTGCGACATCTAAGCAATTTGAATTGGTATCAAAAATCTGCAAGCTACTTATATGTTAAGATGCTTGTTAAGTACCAAGTCAGGTGAATGTCTTTTTCGTATCTTTCGTAGAGAACGTAGAGTTCGTTAGACTTTCGCACGCACGCTATGCCTATGCACACTACAAAAAGTAATTTTATTGATACATTGAACAGTGTTTGAGAATAAGTTAAAACCCAGACGTAATTAAACTTAAAAACCAACTATTAACGCAAAAATATTAAAAATATTCATATTTTATTACTTATCTCTTTATAATTTGTAATTATAATTATTATTTATTAAAAAAAGGGTTTTTTTATATATAGAAGTTAAGCATTAACATTGTAATGATGTACAAAAAACCCTTTAATCAAACACTAGAACCAATTTATTAAAAATATTGAACAATTATTATTAAGTAGCGTTAATGAAACGGAACATAGCTGCCGAAACGTCTGCCAAAGAAGAGGAGTTCTTCGTACTGGCTACTACATAATTTTTAAGAAAAAAAAACCGACTTCATTTGGTTCCCGGTAAAAGTGAAATTAAGAATTTGTTTGAGTTAGCCAGTTTACTTCACAAATATCCAATACACCGCACGTGTACGATTGAAAATTGAGGAGCTTTCTTAATGTCCTAGGGCTTCCATCATTACATTTGAAGTATAATCAAACGGAACTCCCTTGTAGACCTTTAAACAAACAAAATAACAATGTGTTAAATTGGATGACAGACTGTAAATTAACGAGCATATTCATTATGCCATCCCTGATTATCAACATCAGGTCCACTCCAGCAAAATGATGGCCACAGTAAGAAAATGCCTAAGCTAATTATGAACACCCTCTAATCACAATTGACCTGCCGTTCAAATTTGAAGAGTTCTCTGAATTCTTCTAGAACTCCATCATCAGAATATAAATCAAATCAAAAAGATGAATGTCACAACTAGGATAATAAGTAGAGCTAGGTTTATTAACCAGTTCCACTTTGCGATCCCTGGTCTTCATCATCAGATCAAGTTCATCAAAATTTTGGCTCCGCCAAAACACTGTTTTAGTTACTTAAGGAAACCCTCAAATCAGAATGCATGTGCCGTTAAAATTTGAGGAGTTCTCTCAATCCCTCATGAAGCCCATCATCAAAATAGAACTATAATCAAATAGGACTATCTTGAAGGTATTTCTTTACAAAGAAAAGATGAATGTCTCAAATCGGATGATAGAGCTGGGAATTAACAAGCAGTTCCACTTTGCCATCCCTGGTCTTCATCATCAGGTCCACTCCACCAAATTGATGATGTTCGTAAAGAAATGCTCGAGTGTCTTAAAAAACTACCCAAATCATAATGCATGTGCCTTTCAAATTTGAGGAGTTCCCTCAGTTCCTCATGGATCCCATCATCAGAAATTGATTTTGAAAAAAACGGAACAAATCTGGAACCATCTATTTTCAGAAAAAAAAATATTTTTTAAAATCGGACGATAGTCCTGGGAATTACCAAGCAGTTCCACTTTGACATCCCTGGTCTTCATCATCAGGTCCACTCCACCAAATTGATGATGTTCGTAAAGAAATGCTCGAGTGTCTTAAGAAACTACCCAAATCATCATGCATGTGCCTTTCAAATTTGAGGAGTTCCCTCAGTTCCTCATGGATCCCATCATCAGAAATTGATTTTGAAAAAAACGGGACAATCCTGAAACCATCTATATACAGACAAAAAAATATTTTTTAAAATCGGATCATAGTCCTGAGAATTACGAAGCAGTTCCACTTTGCCATCCCTGGTCTTCATCATCAGGTCCACTCCACCAAATTGATGATTTTCGTAAAGAAATGCTCGAGTTTCTTAAGAAATCACCCAAATCAGTATGCATGTGCCTTTCAAATTTGAGGAGTTCCCTCAGTTCCTCATGGATCCCATCATCAGAAATGGATTTTGAAAAAAATGGGACCAACCAGGAACCGTCTACTTTCAGAAAACAAAAAAAAAATTCAAATCGGTTCAGTAATGACGGAGTTATGAGTGAACATCCATTAAAAAAAAAAATAAAAAAAAAAATTCAGTCGAATTGAGAACCTCCTCCTTTTGAAATATTGAAGTCGGTTGAAAATGTTCGAAGACGAGGTCTTATACTTTTTTTTTTCTTTTTGGTCTTATACTTGTCATATACGATTTGAGATTTGCCATTGCATTCCAATTACTATTAATTATTTTGTTAATAAGAAGTAAATAAGCGAAGATAGAACATAATAAAGATATGCAATGATGTTACAGAATTAATAATAGTAGTTTATGCAACAGTAATATCATGTTCTTAAAACTCGAGGGTCACCGTTACAAAACGAAACGAAGTCGAGTTTTTTAATAATATTGGCCCCGAGAGTTTTAAGAACCAATTATGAGCTGTTGCATACACTAGTTTTTCTACAACACCTAAAATAGGGAAAAAAGCTAAATTTAGAAAGGTGGCAGGATGTGGAAGACGTCATATGCCCACGATAGAAAAAAAAAACAGGTCACAGGTCAAGAGGTACCAAACCAACTTAACATGACCCCAGTAAATGTGGCACGGTTTTTGAGTTATTGTCGATCGGAACTCTCCTTCCGACAAATTACGCCCCTCGAGTTGAGATATCTGACCGATTGCCGATTTCCTAGTTTCAACTTATTTTTATGGGTCATTCGAAAGATGCTAATTATTCTTTATTTTATTGCAGGAAGGTACATGTATCATACAATTTTGAAATTTGCATTAAATGCTTAATAGTTTCACGATATTTTCTCATTTGTTTTCAAATTTTTTATTCACGACTGGTGTTTAAAGTCGAAATTAATGTTTCGCTGTGAATTAATTCAAGATCAAACTAGTATTTTTTAAATTTTTCTTAGTATTTGGATAAAATACCATTTCTGTAACCTTAATTAACAATTCATGGTACCGTACACATAAAAAAAAACTAACCGTGACACCTTTCCGAGTGCACACTGGCACTAATAATGTTAAAAACGGTCAAAATTTATGAAAAACTTTAATTCGACAATAACTCAAAAACCGTGCCACTGTTACTGGGGTCATGTTAACACTTTCGACACCGCATACCCGCTACACGGGCACTTGTAAACTTTACTCAAATGCCGGCGTACCCGCTAGGCGGGCACGCCGCTATAAACCTACACGCGACGCCAAAGTACCCGACAGGCGGGCAAGCATACCTTCACGCGACGCCAAAGTACCCGCCAGGCGGGCAAGCATAACCTACACGCGACGCCAAAGTACCCGCCAGGCGGGCAAGCATTGCATCTTCGCTACGTCCGCCGCTTGCGAGTACTGTCGGTTTCTGGGGTATTGTTCAAAATTTTGCCTGGTTGCGAAAGTGTTAAGTTGGCTTGGTACATCTTGACCTGGTCTACCTGCAGTGTCACTGCGACGTGTCATTTATGGGACACCCTGTATTGTATGAAAATCCATAGAAGCAGTGTTCTTATGGAATACCATAGACAACGTTATATATAAATTATAATGTAAACCTTTTTAATATCGCTGTCAGTCATCGAATTGACAGATTGAAGATAGAAAAAATCATTCATGTGTATTTTCATATTTTTTTTCGCAACTGTATTAATAATCGTCGTTCGGTACACGTTCGGAAATGCCATCCTTCAAAGTAATGACGTACTTTCCGCACTAGCATCGAAATGCTAGTGCTATCAAAAAAACCGGCCAAGTCCGAGTCGGACTCGCGCACCGAGGTTTCCGTACAAACTTTATGTTGCAACTACACCTAGAAGTAGAAATTTGACATCATGCCGTCCTACATGTATCGACAGATTGGGTCACTCGTTTGCACGGCATAGAGTTAGTTGTGTAAAAGTTTTAGAAGGGGGGATGGTATTTATTTTTTACATTTACGTCTATAATTCAAAACAAATTTACTGTAAATTGTTTTAGAATGTGCAAATCAAGCCCTTTCAAATGATATCCCAGATGACTAAAAAACTAAATTTTTGCTGACTAAAAAATTTGTCCTCTCTTTTATGGGGCATTTTTCATTGAAAATAAATTAAAATTTTACAATAAATCTTGTCTCAATATGTCTGGGTTAACCTTATTTATAATTACTCCAAACTGCTAGCTTAAGACAGTTCTCGAAATATTCAACGATCGAACGAACAACCAAACGAACAGACAGACTAGAGTTGCACCTTAGGGTTCCTTTTTTACTATTTTGGTATGGAGCCATAAAAACAATCAAGTTGACCGTTTGTAACTTACAGCCACCTTTTTCTTCACTGCATGAGGATTATAAAAAACTTAAGTATTTACTTAACATATAGCAAATGCCTTCTAAAAATACTTAATTTTTAATGAATCCATTGTGTTAAAAAAGCATACATGTATAAGAAATAATGGATAGCACAATTAAATCAGTTAAAATGAGGTACTATCGCGTTCAAAATTGCATGGGCAGTTTATGAATGAATTCATTCACAAATTGCCCATGCAATTTTGAACGCGTGTGTACAACTTAATTCAGGCATATGTACACAAGTTCAGCAAATCATCAATATCACATATGCCTGTAGTTATTTCAATAAACATTTCAAGTTTGACTAGGAACTAATAACCTTGCTAAACATCTGTCTTCAACACCCCATGTCTAGACTGGCACCCTTGTCATTTCTGCTATTTAACATAAAGCCACTGCCCTTGAGAATCTTATGCCAGTTTGTCCTTGAACATATTGCATTATTCAACCTTGTTACTCCAGTATAGCGTTGAAGGCATGTATTAATGTTGCTCCAATTAACATATCTTAAAACGACATTGGTTGGTTATTGGTTTTGGAAATTAAAATTGACACTGTTTCTGCCAAAAACTATTTGTTGTTGTGATTCTGTCCTATCAACCAGGGGATAAAAGCAGCACAGTTTGTTATAACAAACATTGTAATGTGTTCTACTGACATGCTTGGATGACCCATCATGGAAAGGGAACATAACTATGTACCAAAAAAAAAAATAGCATAAAAACGTGATTTTAAAAGTGATTCAGGAGCCCGTAACCATGGCGACTAGTGACAGAGATAGTCGAGATTGTTCTTACCGTCAGATTTTTACAATACATATAACTCTAAATAACTAACATGTTTGAATTCAAGGTAGTGGCCTTTGATAACTGATATACAGGGTGTCCCACGGCGATGCCACATGGAGGGAAAGTACCTTAAATATCATAGATAGGATATTTTACTGAAAGAAGACTTTACTTTATTTTTCAAACTTAGTATAACTGCATTTAAAGTTTTTTTTAATTTAGCTTGTCTCGCCTGAAAACCCGACCAGATAAATACAAAAAAAAAAACTTTTTTTTTTCCTTTTCCATTAATCGATACTGTTATTGCCTGTTTTAAAAATTCTCAAAGAAACACTAAGTCTTACACTCGTATATCCGACAAATAATCCATAAAATTGAATATTTAGAATGCAAATAAATTTTGACCCTATAAATTTGTCAAAAAAATTTTTTTTTGTTAATGCAGTTTTACTAAATTTAAAAAATAAAATAAAGTCTTCTTTCAGCATAATATCCTATCTTTGATATTTAAGGTACTTTCCCTCCATGTGGCATTGCCGTGGGACACCCTGTATTTTAGGCTGTGAAGTTAGTATATTGAAATTTTAGCAAACACTGCTTTTTAAAAACTTAAAGTTTAATTCATTACATCTGTTTGTAATAAACAAACATTAATATTCATTTATTTCTCTTTATCAAACAGGAATAATACAACATGTGGATACATGGGTAACTCTAATATGAGGATTGCTATTTTTATAAGTAGATTAATTGACTATTGAAATCAACTGAACTGTCTTGAAATCAACTATATAAATAAATATACTTAAATATATAGAAAACATCCATAACTCAAAAACAATTTTTTCTACTCCAGCACTTCTATCTATCAATTAGATGACTGACAGCGATATTATAAAAGTATACATTATAATGATGTCTATGGTATTCCATAAGAACACTGCTACTATGGATTTTCATAAAATATATGAGCACTGTACTGTTATTGTTTTTTTTTGCCACTTTTCTAGATTTTGCTTTTTACACTATTTTAGACACTAAAACTTTCGGGGTCTATTACTATTATTACAAAATTCGACTTCGTCTCATTTTGTAACAGAGACAATACAATACAATACAATACAATAACTCTTTATTGCACCTCAAAACAACAAAAATAACACAAACTGGTATAGATTACACATGAAAAAGAGGCAAACAACAGGCGGTCTTATCGCTAAAGAGCGATCTCTTCCAGACAACCTTTGGGTAGAGGAGACACTACACTAAGAAAAGTATACATACAGTAGGTGGTGCAAAACTGGAAAAAGTATTATGTGAGAACCAAAATATATGACATAAACAGAAAAAACAAATCTACAAAAAAAAGAAAACAAACACACACACAATTACATATACATACATATTATATGTTCATACCAAAATACATAAATATATAAATACATATATACAAATACAAACTAATTAAGCGAAATGATGATAGCAGATTACTGATTTTACACAGTCAAATTAAAGGAAAACAATAGTTACATGAACAGGAACTAAGGAAGTGATAAATAGTGCTTTTTAAGGAGAGATTTGAAAGAAGCAACAGATTCAGCACGCCTTATATCAAGAGGGAGAGAGTTCCACAGCCGGGTTGCTTGAAAAGTGAAAGAAGTATTATAAAATTTGGAAGAGGAGGATGGCACAGTCAGAAGCAAGTTTTGAGAGGAACGAAGAGAATTGAGATAACTAAAACGCTGCTTGAGATAGGAGGGGGTTGCAGGGTTGAAAAGAATGCTATAGAGAAGTGAAAGAATATGGGTATTACGACGATAGCGGATTGGGAGCCACTTGAGTTGAGAACGAAAACAAGAAACATGGTCATATTTGCGTAACCCAAAAATGAACCTTATGCAAAGATTTTGAATACGCTCAAGTTTGTTTAGTTGCTCCTCGGTAAGGTCAAGATAAGATATGTCTGCATAATCCAGTATAGGAAGAAGCAACGTTTGAGCAAGCGCAATTTTAGTGGCGATAGGTAAAAAATTACGAAGCCGCCTGAGGGATCCTACTGCAGCGAACACCTTCCTGCTCACCTCGCTCACTTGGGGAATCCAGGATAACGTACAATCCAGAATTATACCCAGGTTTCTTACTTGTTTAGAAAAAGGTATTAGAATCCCATCAAAGAGAACCGGAGGGAGACTATTATAATCAACTTTCGTCATAAATTTGTTACTACCGATTATAATGGCTTGGGTCTTTGAAGGGTTCACTGTCAGACCATAGTTGCGACTCCAGTCTGAAATGCGTACCAAGTCAGCATTCGTGCTCTCAATGACGGACGGAAGATCGCCCAGCCCACCCTGTGAGTATATCTGAAGATCGTCGGCATACAGGTGATAAGAAGATGAAAGATTGTAAGTAATGGAATTGATGAAGATAGAAAATAAAAGAGGGGAGAGCACGCCGCCTTGCGGGACGCCTGCCAGCGTGCTACACCACGAAGACCGCGAAGTATCCACCTTAATTCTTTGCCGGCGACCATTTAGATAGCTATGAAACCAGCCAAGCACTGCAGTAGATACATTAAGAGAGCGTAGGATGGCAAGTAGAATGTCAAAGTCAACTGTATTGAAAGCATTACTGAAATCCAGAAGGGTTAGCACAGTAAGCTTTCTATCATTCATGCCCAATCGAATGTCATCAGTGACCCTCAAGTTTTAAGAACCCTTATTATATCACTGTTGCATAAACTACTATTTTGTGATTGTGATTCAAACCCGGGACCTCCTCCTTCATAGGCAGGTTCACTACAGACGAGGCTAGGAGGATGCTATAAAATAAAACTAGGTAATAAGTACCTTGGCACTTTTCATTATTTGAAAACCAGTGGAATTATTTTTAAACAATAAAAAGTTGACCTTCTCAGAGTATATTATGATGTCACAGTATAATACTCAAATAGCAAGTTCATGGGAATAAAGTTAATTGTTATGACATGTTTCATTAAAGTTAAACTAACAACCAAATCCAGAACAAAGAATATTTCAGATATAAGGGATGTATAAATAAATGAAACTGATTTGACTAGTTATTAAAGTAGTGAATTAAATAGAAAGGATAAAAACAAATTACAAATGTTTCAATACTTTCTTAGAGAGTAATTCATAATGATACACCATTTCAATTGCCTGTGATTGATGGATGGTTTTTATGTTTGGTTTTCCATGATATCTTAAATACTCTACATATATTACTCAAATATCTACTTATAAGAAAAATAAGTTTTTTGTTTAATTTTTTTGTACAATAGATGTTTTACTGCATTAACTCCTCTAAAAGCCCCTAGTAAGTGTTATAACAATGTTTATATTGCAAATATAACACTATTGTATTTTTGTGATTTTTCAAATTACTAATCTTATTATTGCTGGGATACAAACAATTTGGATTAGTTCATAAAACAAATTCTAAAAATTGCATTGTTCCATGCAAATAGTAAACTGCAATTACATGCAACGCAAGTTAACAATGAAATGCAAAGCCAAATATATAAATTTATACAAACTGTTAGTTACCATGGTAAACAAAATAATGGGATCATTATCACTTGACAAGTGAAATTAGTTACAATGTGAGTACTGTATAATTTTACATCCTGTGCTCATAAGTATAAGTTAATTCTGAACATCTGCTAATTTTAACTGGTTTAAGAAACTAAAAATAATTTACCTTGATATTGGCTGTCCACCAGCCACATGCTTCCTTCTCATTGGAACGGGCAAACACCTCAACTTCCTGGTTTTCCACAAACTCTGTGTGTTTTCCTGTGTCTTTAGGCGGCAAGAACACTTGTGAGAAAGGAAATTTGGATTCTGGCTGCCAGCTTGAACAAAATTTCACGAATTAGTAAATAAATAAATCCAGAATTCGTATTAGTAATAATTTAAATCAATTATACACTCACTCATTTTCAAAGGCTACGAGAACCTCGTTGTCGAGCACGTCGGTGACAGTGGCCTATAAATATAAAGGATTTTTTGAGATTCTGTGAACGAATAACTTAGTAATGCGGTAGAAATAAAAAGTTATGTAGGTCAGATACGCAAAATGAGCTACTACTGTAATCCGGCGAGAGCCGCCCTCGTTAAACTCCTCGACCCGAGCTAAAAATATATAAAATCGGCATAATTTACAGCACATGGAAAATTCACGCCCTGACAGACGGACATGGCGTCCATTCCAGCCGTGATGATCATCCCGGAAAAATATTTTTGAAAGTTTACCTTTTAAAGTGAAACTACTGACTGAAAACGATTGAACATATGTAGTAACAACTAAATTACCGTTTTATGATGAAAAATTATACGTACTTCATATTTTACAAACCTTATAATAAGCACCATTTTCACCGTACACCTCGACCGACAAATCCTCCATTTTGGTTTGAAAGCGTATTTAGATGAACGAACGCTCGTCGAGTGTCGACTGACCAATCAAAAAAATGCATAGACAACTTTGCTTTTATTTTACTATGGACTATGGTTTTTACTGAAAAAGCTGTTTGCAACATCACAATATTTATATTAATAAATAATAACATACTCGTTTCCAGATTATGCTGATTACCGTTGAACGTAATTACAAGGACTGTCGATTTCTTTTACCAATATTTATAAATAATAGCAGATTATCTAGGCTACGTGAAAAACAAAGTACTAAAGTGTATTGTTAAGTTTAGCTTAACCCAGAGGCAGAAATAGTAGCTCAAACATCTTTTTTGCAATTGTCAACTGTCAAGTATCGTCATTTTGACAGTTACTTTAACAAGTTCAAGCACAAAATTAAACCTTCAAACATTATATCTGTGCCGGTACGGCAAGGTTGCATATTTATCTACTTTCGCCACGTATGCAAGTTTCAGTGGAAATTAAAATACTATACTGCAAAATTCTGTCAATTTCATTAAGGTAAGGATGCTGTATAGTGTAAATACACTTCTTCTAATTCATACCATTAAGTAGGCTCTGTTTTTATATCTGATAAGGTTTCATTTTTATCTTTAGATGGATGGAGAGCCACATATCATTTTAGTAACAGGAGGTTCCGGGCTAGTTGGGCAAGCGATTAAAATGGTAGTTGATGAGGAAAAACAGCTGGGAAAAGAACACAAAAATGAGACTTGGATTTTTTGTGGATCTAAGGATGGTGATCTTAGGCAAGTACTGTATATCTATATGAGTAATAATATAGATAAACTCTATGTAAGTATTAACATCTACATACACAATGTGTCTCATCATTAGACCTTGTTTCTTATGACATACAAAAATAAGATATAGAAAAATGACCCCAAACATGATGGAAATGACCTCACTGTATTCTGTACTTTTAGGTATTTAAAAAATATAAACAAACAAATTCATTGACTTGGTAATTTGACCAATGATATAATTCAATATGATGACATTGAGATGACGGATATAAAATGTTGTTACCTTATTGGCCAAATTACCAAGTCACATGGTTTTGTTTGTTAATTTTTTTTTAAATACCCTAAAGTACAAGGTATGAAAACCTTTTCTTTTGTATTAAGACAGTTGATACTCGAAATTAAATTCATTTTGTATTAAGCAGAAACATCCAAACAATACCACAATACTCAGAAATAAAGGAAAAGTGTAAAAATTAAGTCTTGGCTGAGGCAGTGAATCATTGCACCTTTTCTTTGTCTTTAACTCATTTTGAAACAGAAGTAAAATAAACAGTCTCCCTAATAAGACACATGGGTATAGATAGTACAAACTCTTCTGAGCTGAAGAGTCGTACTATACACACAGATTTTAATCTTAGTACTATGACAATACAGTTCCTTTCTTATCTATATTGTTACTTTGGTATGTGCAGAAATTGGTAGCTAAAGGCTTCTACAAAAAATAACACAATGGCATCGTTTAACAGATTATGGTAAAACTTCAACTTAGCTGAGTCACACTATAATAATAACTGAAGAGGCTTGGAACCACTGATATAGAGTTTATGAAAACAGTAAATCTATTAGTGTGATCCAACGTTGTATGGAGGTAAAAAAAGTATAATATTTTTTACCTCCACAAGGCTCCATTTATTATATTATAAAATAGTATTCTGTGTGCCCAATTTGAACTCATTTGTTACTGATTTAGAAGTCACTCAGATTGTTGTGTTTTGCAATTAACCAAATACAAAAAAAAATTTAATGACCCAAAAATCTAAATTATGAAGTGACATTGCTTATAATATAGTAGAAAAACTGTATAAAAACCCATTAAAAACGTTAATTTATTTTCATACATGTTTGTACTGAAAAATTGCTTCCCTTTGAGCAACCAGTAAATGATGTTTAAAAAATGGGCATAATTAGTTAATATGTATTTTGGACAAAAAAAAACCTCATGGAGTCGGAATATTCTTAACTTTATTTTTTTGGACCACCCTAAAATCTATATTAATAATACCATACAGGGGTATGGTAGACCCAAATGAAACTGGATCCGCGGTGCCACACTGAGTTTTAGGAGGTGCCTTGCGTGCCTTGGTCTTCTTTTCCACCACTATGAATCCCTCCTTTTCCACACGGGTGTGGGAGGACTTCTCCATAATTGGAGCCCGTTCTTCACACGCCTTAGCAGGCATGTTATCTTCAAGTTTCCTTTCACACCGATGAAAAATATTTCAACCCAAATTATGACGAAACTATAGGTAATATTTAATTTAACTAGCTCTTTAATATATATGATACCTACTCTGATCTTAATTTTAGGTACCTAGTAAAAGAGCCATAAATTGAATTAATTTTGTACTATTATATGTATATACATGTGGAAAAAACTATTTTTTGCAAAAATTAGGTAGATTTTTGAAAAAAAATTGAATTGAGATTTTTTAATAAAAATTTCACTAAAATACATACAAATAGACAGAGAGGCAGACAGAGTAGCACCATAATATAAAAAAGTACTCTTAAATCACACCAAAAAAGTACTAAATCCATGAGTGATTTTTAAGAAATAAGAACGCATATAATAATTTTGAAATAATTATTTGCCAATATCTGTATATGTTAAAATTTACAGAGATATGCAGCAAACTGAGGCCCTTTTCAAGAAGCACCAGCCTACACATGTCATCCATTTGGCAGCCATGGTTGGGGGCCTATTCCATAACATGGCACATAATTTAGATTTCTTTGTAAGTTTTAATTTTCATCGAGTTTATAAAATCAAACATTCTCAATCTTACCTGTTTTATTCCACGCTTTCACACACTGCCTTGACTTGACCAATAAAAAGGGAACACACCCACAACTTTTGGTTGTAGCTTTGTCTTAAAAAAAACATGGTTTTTCAGTCAAAAATACGTTTTATGAAGGTCATATCATCTTCCACACATTCCCAAATATGAACCTATGCTGAATCTGATGATATTTTCAGAGAGAAAATATGGCAATCAATGATAATGTCCTGGCGGCGTGCCACCACAACAATGTAAAGAAGGTGGTCTCCTGCCTCTCCACATGCATATTTCCGGACAAGACTCCATATCCTATTGACGAAACTATGGTAAATATATAACACAATCCTTCCAACTTTTTTGAATCCTCCAAGGGGCATTTTCCAAAATCATGGAGATAGGAAATATTCTTAGAGCATATCACTTCACTACATACTCTACATAGTATAAAAAAAAATTGCTTCCCGCTGTCTGTATGTATTTATGTATGTGTGCTCAAAAAGGGACGCAACGGATTTTGATGCGGTTTTTTTAATAGCTAGAGTGATTCAAGAGGAAGGTTTATATGTATAATATAATAATAACCCGTGTGAAGCCGGGGCGTGTGAAGTCTGTAAAGACAGCAAGCAGTGAGTACAAATCGTCAAAAAATTGTTTCATAAACTAGTTTATGAACATTTCAGGTTCATAACGGGCCACCACACTCGTCTAACTATGGATACAGCTATGCAAAGAGAATGATAGATGTTCTAAATAGGTAATCATATATTTTATATATAATTTTTTTATGATTTCCAAAGATATAGCTGAGAACCAAAGGACAGTACTGCTTTTAAAACGGAATGTAACTTCTGAACATGTTCAGGTTCAAATTTTGTTGACTTTAGTATAACCCCCAAAATAGACGTTTGATACAAGTTGAAATTGGAACTGTTGGAAGATTAAAAAAATATTACGAGGACAGACAGCTTGCCTGTGCCTCTACAACATTGCTACGAAACTAGAACCGAAAAACCAGTAGCCCTAACACGAGTGTCGCGACAGTATCTTCCGCTCGAGATATACACCTTTCACCTTCTAACTGTTCTGATACTGTCGCAACACCCTTGTGCTAGGGCTACTGAGTAATTTGCCTTCTTTGTCAGCAACCTCCAGTAATAGATTAGCCAATAGCCTGGGTTAGAGGAACGCGATTTTGTGGATAGATATTGTCTGCCCTTGTATTCTCAGTCCATGCACGTGTAATACATATACCTAATGCAATATCCTTGGAGTAGTAGGGGAAGTAGTGGCAGTGAGCCTGTACTTTTGTCAGCGACGCCGCTCAGCACGATTGGTTGTTAGGTCACACTAAGCTGATTTAGCCTTTTAGCCACGAGATCAACCAAAAACAGCTAAATCAGCTTAGTTTGACCTAATAACCAATCGTGCCAAGCGGCGTCGCCCGAAGCAAAAGTGCAGGATGCTCCATACATTTGTGCCAGTACTTCCCCTACTAGAGTACCCGTGCGACTTTCCTCTTCGAAGGAGTTCTTCATTCCCCCAAGATTCCTCAAGGAGAGAGAAAAGTCGGCAGACAGAAGCAGCGATGGGAGGACGACATCGTGCAGGCAGTGGGGAGAGACTGGCTAGACCAGGCCAGGGATGGGGGAGAGGTGGAAGAGGTTAGAGGAGGCCTATACCCAAACTTAGTTACTCACTCACAATTTTATTTAAATAGAAAACGAGAAAGGAATCCGCACCATGCTATTTTACCGTTGAACAAAAAAAACTTTTTTCCATCAACAAGTGTCGCAGAAAAAGCAAAACGACATGCTTCCATACCTTCGCTTGCCAAAATGGTGCTAAGTTGATAACGTATGCTGTAAAGATGGCGTGTAGTGATGCACCATTGCCATTATTGTTAATTTGTAATCCCTATACCCATGGTCAGTCAAGGGCGTTGCTCTTTGTATTACAGAGGTTACCACGAGCAGCACCGGCGCATGTTCACTTCGGTGATCCCGTGCAACGTGTTCGGCCCGAGGGACAACTTCAGCCTGCAGTCCAGCCACGTCATCCCTGCGCTGGTTCGCAGGATGGACGACGCTATGAGGAACGGTGGGTTGTAGATCATTGCTGTGAAGATGACGTGTTTTACAGAGAATACTACGAGCAGCAATAGTCATCGCTATTGCTGATGCTCGCTTGTATACATATACATGCTCGTATACCGCACCGGGCGTGTCCTGTAACAGGAGCAATAAATTAAATCGCAGGTAGTACTCCTCAAACTTAACAACTTTTGTTCAACAACTTTTAAAAATTATGTACTGTGTAGCTTTTAACTTTTTCATACAAACTAAATAGTATTTTCAATGTACGTTAACATTAGCCTAATTGACTTATCATAAGTAGTACAGGATATTGCGTCTTCTAACTGATAAATAAAAGACGGCGTGTGACTTGTAGTAGGTATATTCGTTGACTGGCGGCCTAGCGAAAACCCACCCTCAAATACATTAATGTTATTTTAGGTCTACCCCATATCTAATACATAACACCTCCACCCTTATTTTCTAACTTGTGACAGTTAAGTCCTTAGTTGATGACATTTACAAATATAAACAGGTCTGGTTACATTAGTTGCCTGTAATGCAAGTATAATAACAACACTGTTAAATGAATTAAGTTTTCCTCATACCAAACCAGATTTACAGTTAAATTAAATAGATAGGTACTTTGATGATACAGAAATGCTCAGCTGACCACACATCTTAACATCGTATGCACGCGTACCATTAATTTACAATCGTATAGGTATTTAAAGAATACTGCATTTCAAAGTTGTTTACAACAGGTTACATCTTTATTCGTCGTATCGTGAGTATAACGAATGAAACATTCTTGACATGCTAGGCGAAACAAAACTCTTAGGTACTCAGAACACAAGAATGAGGTCATATTTGTTTATACAATATTAAATAAATGTAACCAGAGGTTAGGCAACATTATCTATCTATAATTAATGAAGTACCTATTAAAATGTGAAATCTTTCTAAAACATGTCCTCAAAACCGAATCGTCTAGGGGGATTTACAACGGGTCTCAAACGATCAGCCCTTGGGCGTTCAGCGGCGGCGTCCTGGTTCTGCTGCTGTGTCGGCTCCGGGTTCGACGCCGGCTCTGCCCGCGCGTCCCCTGGCGGATTGCTTACATCTCGATCACCACTCTCCGCCGACCCTGAACTCGACGCCTCCTCGTTTGATGGAACAACCGAGGGTATCGGAGCCGGTGGATAATTAAACGCCAAGTTACGCGATTTAGCCACCCGGACCTCGCTATTTGAATCGCGTTTCCTTAGTTGATCTATATGTCGATGAATGGTTCCTAATGAGCTAACTAATTTATAATCAGTTTCCCCTAACCGTTCTAATATCTGTCCAGTTTCCCACTTGCTTTGTGAGTTCCCTATATTGTACCGTCTAAACCATACAAAATCGCCTACATCGAACGCTCGCCGCGTTCCTCCCGCTGCGTCACGCTGACGGCGTTGAATATCACTAACCCTCTGGTCGCGGTCGGGTTTAAGGAAATCTAACCGGGTTCGCGCCGCTCGGCCTAACATCAACTTTGCCGGACTCTCCCCCGTAGCAGTGTGAGGGGTATTGCGATACATTAATAGGAATCTACTTAAAGCAGTCTCTGTATTGGTATTTTGCATAATCGCTTTTTTAATCACACGCTTACACAACTTGACGGCATTTTCAGCGGCTCCGTTTGAGGCCGGGTGATACGGTGCTGAAAACAATTGTTCTATTTTATTCCCTGAGCAAAACCCTTTAAACTCATCACTCGAAAATGGAGGTCCATTATCGCTCACTATCTGTTTCGGCAAACCGAACCTAGCGAAGTATTCCCTTAGTTTTTTAATTACTACCTTAGCAGTTGTACTATTCATTTCCGATATTTCAATCCATTTGGAATACGCATCGACAAGTACTAAGTACTTAACTCCAGCCACAGGACCTAAAAAATCTAAATGAATCCTAGCCCAAGGACGACTGGGGTAGGGCCAGGGGCAGGGTGCGTGGCGCGGGGGCGCCGCAGCTAGCGCGGCGCACACCGGGCAGGCGCGGCACACCGACTCCACGGCCTCGTCTAGGCCGGGCCACCACACGTAGCTGCGGGCCAGCGCTTTAGTTTTTACAATGCCCATGTGCGAGTCGTGCAACTCTTGTATAACCCGCTCGCGACACGCCATAGGTACCACCACCCTATGTCCCCACATGACGCAGTCAAGCTCAATATATAGTTCCGTTTTACGATTGAAATAAGGTTTTAATTCTCTTAGGTATATCTGTGTCTTGAGGCCAACCGTCTCTGATATAACTGACTATTCTACCTAGTAGCACATCGTTGCGAGTTTCTTTGCGTATCGTATTATAATCCAAAAGCATCGCGTCCGTCGCAAAATGTAAATATGTTTGTTCCGGACACTCCTCGTCAACGGGACCCGTTAACTTGTGTGCCGCTATAAGTCGCGAGAGAGCGTCCGCCGTATTATCATCAGATCTTACGTATTCTATATCGAAGTCATATGCTGACAATATTAAAGCCCAACGCTGCAACCTGCTCGCCGTCATGCTAGGAATACCGTGATCCGGTCCAAATATGCTTACGAGGGGCTTGTGGTCTGTTTTCAAGGTAAAACGCCTACCGTACAAGAATTGATGAAATTTCTTTACTGAAAATATTATTGCAAGAGCCTCTTTATGTATTTGACTATAGTTGCGCTCTGCCGGCGTGAGCGCTCGCGACGCGTAGGCGATGACGGTGTCCGGGTCGTGGCGCGCGCGCCCGCGCATGGCCAGCACGGCGCCCACCCCGCAGGGTCCCGCGTCACAAGTGACCACGAGTTCCCGTTCCGCGTCGTAATGTCCTAAAACCGGCGCCTGACTTAACAACTTTTTTACTTTGTTAAACGCCCTATCCTGTTCGTCCGACCACGACCACTTCCTTTGTTTCTTTAATAATTCACATAAAGGCGCTAAATATGCGCTAAGATTTTGTATGAATTTTCCATAAAAGTTAACCATACCGATAAACGACTTGAGTTCGGAAACATTGTTAGGTCGAGTCATTTTCAAAATCGGCTTAACTTTGTCCCCGTCTACCCTAACCCCGTTTTTATCAATCACAAACCCTAGGTACTTAACCTCTTCTACTAGAAACGAACACTTTTGTTTTTTTATCTTTAACCCTGATTCGCTTAATCTCTGTAATACCTGCTGAAGGCTACATAAATGCGAATCTAAGGTACCCCCAGTTATCAAAATGTCATCAAAAAAAAAAGTGACGTTAGGAATATCCTTTAAGAGGTTACTCATAATTCTATGGAATATACCCGGGCTAGACGCGAGACCGTATACCAATTAAGCGCTTATACCTAAATAAACCTCGGTGCGTATTAATTACCGTCAAATCCCTGGAACCGTCATCCTCTAATATAATTTGATTGTAAGCATGTGATAAGTCTTAACTTAGTAAAATACCTACTACCGCTAAGCTGGGCAAATAAATCCTCAATTTTAGGAATCGGAAACTTATCCACTAACAAAACGCGATTCAAAGTGGTTTTATAATCCGCGCACAAACGTAACGACCCGTCCGGTTTATTTACGATTACCAATGGCGTGGCCCAATCCGAGTGATCCACCGGCTCGATGACGTCGGCGCGCAGCATGGCGTCGAGCTCAGCATCGACGCGGTCCTTCAGCGCGTAGGGTAGGGGGCGCGCGCGACAGAACACCGGCGCCGCGTCCGGCCGCACGCGCAAACGCGCCCGCCCGCCGGTGAACGCCCCCAAGGCCCCATCGAATATTTCTTTATGCCTGGAAATTACATCTGACATTTTATCTTTGCAGATTACATCACTAGTCAAAACCTTTTCACACGAAGACAGTTTCGGTATCTCGATGTCTAATTCCGCTAACCATTGACGACCTAACAAACTAGTCGTCCCTCTCTGATGGACATATAAATTCAATTTTTTATTTATATCTTTGTACTGCACATTACCCACAATAAAACCTGATAACGGTTTTGTTATGCTGCCATCATAAAACTTTAACGACATGTTACATGGCTCTAAAGGTACATCTTTAAACATAGAATCATACGTCTGTTTACTAATACATGTTAAGGCTGTGCCCGTATCAACTTCAAAGGTCATTAACTTATTGTTTACAAGCACTTGTATCCTTACCGGTTTGTACTTGTCGAGGTTCATTTGATACACAGGTTCCTCGCTTCCTTCATCTATCTCGAACGGAATTTCCTCCTGGTCCAGCTCATCGCTAACCACCCAGTGCACCCTAGAATTTCCCCAGCGGTTTCCGGAGCGAGCACCCCGCTCCCCGCTACCTCGGGGCCCAGCTGCCGCTCCTGGCCCGTTCCGGGTTGGTCCGCTTCGCGCATAGCTGGCTGATGTACCGCCGCCCCGGGCGCCGCCTCTAGTCTTCGACGCTTGTCCGCGTATCCCGCCGGTCATGATTGGACACATGCGACGCAAATGCCCTTTTACATTGCACCGACTACATATATAACTGTTAAATTTGCAGTGAGCCTGTTCATGGCGGAAATCACCACACGCCATGCACCCCGCCGCTGTCGGGCGAACATTATGCACGGATGTTATAGGTACCTCTGTCACCGAACCGCCTGCGGCTGCCCCGCTGCCCCTCTCGACCGCTACCGAATCCCGCTCGGCCGCTTCCAGAGATAACGCTAGCGACACTGATCTTGCGAAATCTGTTTTACTTTGAGCAAACAAACGCTGCCTTATTACGTCACTGGACAACCCGCACACAAACTGGTCTCGCATGTTTTCGTCTAACGCCGCTTCGAAATCACAAAAACGCGCCATCTTTCTTAACTCTGCCACGTACTGCGCCACTGTTTGACCTTTGACCTGCCGGTACTGACGAAATCTGAAACGTTCTGCGAGCACCGAAGGAGTTGGTTCTAAATGCTTTCCCATCACTTTGACTACTTCTGTAAAGGTCATGCCGGCCGGTTTATTCGGGCTGCACAAATTTACCATTAACTCGTAAGCTGCCTCGCCGACTACCGAAATCAATGTCGGTAATTTCCGTTCGTCTTTCACGTCATTGACAACGAAGTAGCTCTCCAGCCTTTCACAATATGATCTCCAGCTACCACTTTGGACGTCGAACTCCTTAATTTTCCCCACCGACATTGTTTTCCGAATTTATCCTCGTCAGCCACTGATAAATAAAAGACGGCGTGTGACTTGTAGTAGGTATATTCGGCGGCCTAGCGAAAACCCACCCTCAAATACATTAATGTTATTTTAGGTCTACCCCATATCTAATACATAACACTAACAAACTTTAAATTATAATAAAAATCAAAACGCGTTATTTTTTAAAGTCGCTGGACCGTTTACATTGGCGAGGACTACCTACAATTAAATTTATTGCTCCTATTACAGGCAACACCCCGTATATTTAGAGTGGGTCACTCATGTATGAAGAAAAACAAAGTTTCAATTTACCGTCGGGCACAGTTATACAATAATACGTTATAATGTCTTTAAATATAATCCGAAGTTATTTTGGAATATGAACTTGTTTTCTGCCTCCGGATCCAATTCTAAGTTTTCATACAAATATTCGTACATTTCTAAGCAAATTTACTAATAGTTTTCACTTTGTTTTTAATTTAAGCTCACACTTCATTTTATTTTGGAGTGTATATAAAAAAGCGAGAGAAGAAACATTTTTTTTAAATCACTTAACATTTAAGGATTCTTAATTTTAACTGTAATCCTTTTAAAATGTAATAATTTTAATAGTAATTATAGTCTGACAACCCAGCGAGCGCAGTAACAGTAGGATAGAGAGCATCATACTGTCTTTTTCTTACGCTAGTATTACCACCCTGAAAAAAGGGATGGATATAGTTTTTTTTTCCTACTGTTACTGCGCTCGCTCGCTTGTCAGACTATATATACCAAATAGCACCTTTTTTAAACTGATCCCTAAGAAAAATGACCCAGCCTAATATAGGTAGGTACACGCTGCATGCAGTTCCTTCATATGCCCACTGAGGGTTCCGCATAAAGGATGCTCCCCTGATGTACTTAAACATACTAGTGGCACGGAACTCTCAGTGTGCGGCAATTATACGGTTGTCGGATTTTCTCCTGCACTTGTGGTAGCAAAGCTCCTGCTTTTCACCAAATTTCGTGATTCTAGGTGACCGGGAAGTACCCTATACATTTTGATTCCCATTGCAAATGTATGGGAAATGCGACATAAACGCACGTATCTTTTGATTGCCTTGACGTAGAGGTTTTTTTTTTACAGCTTCAAGGGACCGCAGACTCGTGTATGTGGTATTAATTTCACCCCTCCGACAAAATTGTAATTAATGGCCGCAGGCGGTCGGGCCTTTAACTCATCGCGTTTTGCGTCGCACATTTACTGCCAAAATAGGCTACGTCAGCCACCTGAGAGCTCACGATCGTCGCTCTCACTAGCAGCTATCCAGTCGCCAGGGTCGAAACCGGCCAGGACAAGATGATGATGATGATGATTAATTTCAACTTGCTACCTCTATGCGTTCCCAAGATAAAAGATCTTCACAGACATACGGACGGGCGGACGAACGGATGGACGGACAACAAAGTGATCCTATTTAAGGGTTCCGTTTTTTCCGCTCAAAAAGCTCTGTTTAAAGTTACACACTGCTTTTCAACCGACTTCAATATTTCTAAAGGAGGAGGTTCTCAATTCGTCTGATTTTTTTTTATTATAATTTTTTTTTAATGGATTCTCCGTCATTACTGAACCGATTTGAATTTTTTTTGGTTTCTTAAAGTAGATGGTTCCAGGTTGGTCCCGTTTCTTTCAAAATCTATTTCTGATGATGGGATCCATGAGGAACTGAGGGAACTCCTCAAATTTGAAAGGCACATGCATGCTGATTTGGGTGATTTCTGAAGAAACTCGAGCATTTCTTTACGAAAATCATCAATTTGGTGGAGTGGATCTGATAATGAAGACCAGGGATGGCAAAGTGGAACTGCTTGTTAATTCCCAGGACTATCATCCGATTTTAAAAAATATTTTTTTGTCTGAAAATAGATGGTTCCAGATTTGTTCCGTTTTTTTCAAAATCAATTTCTGATGATGGGATCCATGAGGAACTGAGGGAACTCCTCAAATTTGAAAGGCACATGCATGATGATTTGGGTAGTTTCTTAAGACACTCGAGCATTTCTTTACGAACATCATAAATTTGGTGGAGTGGACCTGATGATGAAGACCAGGGATGACAAAGTAGAACTGCTTGGTAATTTCCAGCTCTATCATCCGATTTGAGACATTCATCTTTTCTTTGTAAAGAAATACCTTCAAGATAGTCCTATTTGATTATAGTTCTATTTTGATGATGGAATTCGTGAGGGATTGAGAGAACTCCTCAAATTTTAACGGCACATGCAATCTGATTTGAGGGTTTCCTTAAGTAACTAAAACATTGTTTTGGGGGAGCCAACATTTTGATGAAGTGGACCTGATGATGAAGACCAGGGATGGCAAAGTGGAACTGGTCGATAAACCTCAATTTGAACGGCACGTTCATTGTGATTAGAGGTTGTTCATAATTAGCTTAGGCATTTTCTTACTGTGGCCATCATTTTGCTGGAGTGGACCTGATGTTGATAATCAGGGATGGCATAATGAAACTGCTCGATAATTTACAGTCTGTCATCCAATTTAACACATTGTTATTTTGTTTGTTTTAAAGGTCTACAAGGGAGTTCCGTTTGATTATACTTCACATGTAATGATGGAAGCCCTGAGACATTAAGACAGCTCCTCAATTTTCGATCGTACACGTGTGGTGTATTGGATATATGTGAAGTAAACTGGCTAACTCAAACAAATTCAAAATTTCACTTTTACCGGGAACCAAATGAAGTCGGTTTTTTATTCTTAAAAATTATGTTGGGGTGTTTTTATTTAAGGAACGAAGTTATCCGTGTCTAGCTCCTAGGTACTGGAACAATCCGGCGTTTGTATGTTTATAGATATGTGTTTTTGTATGTTAAATTTAACTCTGTCAAATTTACAAAATGTAAAATTTTCATTGGGGCCTATGTATGTACTACATATAGGACGCGGGTAGTCAGGAGGATAGGAAGGGTCGCGAGTTCACGTTCGGGGCGAATCATAGTTTACAATATTTAAATAACAACAGTTGTATAATATCTGATGGTGGGTTTCGCGCACTGAAGCGGAGTAAGAACGGGTAGTGCCCGCTGAAGTGAGACCAAGTCTTAACATCACTGGTCTTATTTTTTCCAGGCGACTCGACATTCACAGTACTAGGCAGCGGAAGGCCGCTACGGCAGTTTATCTACTCGCCGGACTTAGCTCGCCTGTTTTTGTGGGTGCTGCGGAACTACGACAGCGTGGAGCCTATAATCTTGTCAGGTAATCAACTACTTCTTTCACGTGCTCGGCCTAGTACAAGAGTTCACAATAATATTGTGAAACAGCGATATCGGCTTAGTAGTACTTATATAAGTATCGCTTTGAACCTTTGACTTTTTAATCAGCCAGACTGGCAACGTCTAATTTTCTATACAAAAAAGTTTGCCCATTTTTGCGGGTGAGGGGCACGAGATGTAGGAACCTACAGCTATTTGTACTCTACGTACGAATAACTATACCTACATTTGACGTGCCCCTCCCCCGCAAAAATGGGCAGACTTTTTAGGTATGTATGTCAGATAAACATCAGTCTATACAAGGAGTATGATACTATGTCATACCCATTCGACAGAGGGGTACGCCTGTCAATTGCTACTCCGTCTGGATTATAATTTTAAAGAAAAAAATAACGACTTCAATTGTACTTCCCGGTGTAAATTAAAGTAAGCGAATTATTGCTAATTTATGTTTTTATTTTGTTAATTTTCCTTACATCGTATTTAGGTTTAGGTTTAAAGAATCTTTATTATTACTCATAAGAATATATAACAATTCACTTACATGAGTAAACTAATTAAAATATTTCTAAATGTAGATATGCCATCTTGGCGAGTTCATGCATTACAATTTTAATGTATAAAATATAAATTATTAAAACATTCAGTTATCGAGGTGGGTAAACAAACAAAAACAAAATAGACAGGTACGCGAACAAATAAAGCGGGCAAGCGCAGTTACTATGCGCGGATTTGGCTCCATCGCTGCGCGAGCGCAGGCGTAGTCTTTCGTGCTGACCAAATACAGCGCGATCGCGAGGTCCGTATCGAACCTGCGTATCGGAGTTCACGTTTACACTGGTCAGCACGCGCGGTTGGCTGACTGACCTGCGCTCGGCAGGCGACTGAAAAACAGCATTGCGATAACAAGTTGGAGTGGTACAACTTAAGTACAAAAACAGAGGTTGCACTTATGACTTAGTATATTGTTTTAGTAATATCTTAATCATTATTAGTATGTATTTACATTAATATTTTAATTAATAGATTAATTAATAGCCAAGCTGTATATTTATTTTATGATGACATTTTTTTGTGTATATATATTAGTATTATATTATTTAGGAAACATTTTTAAATTTATCATCATTAAGTATAATATTAGTAATATCTTAATAATTATTAGTATGTATTTAAATTAATATTTTAATTAATAGCCAAGCTGTACATTTATTTTATGATGATATTTTTTTGTGTACTTATATCACAGAATAAATAATAGTACAAGTACAGAAGACCCTCTGTTTTGATGTTCACGAATGCCGCCTTTTTACGTGCCTATTAATTATTATTAGCACGGACCGCACGCGAGCCGCGCTGTCATTGAGTTCTATTGCCCGGCGCGAAAGTCGATATTACTCCGCACCTCGCCGAAGATAGGGTTGTCATTTTTTTGAACGACGTCGGTGGCAAACAAGCATACGGTCCGCCTCGGCGACAATAAGATATTTAAATGTACATATCACCTACGCATCTTGTACCTACCCTTGATCCAATAATATACACACAAAGAATACGCGAATTATAAATATTAAATAGCACGCGTGATATATCTACATGCATAAATTATTACACTTAGCAGCTACTTAGGTAAATAACACCGAAAACATAACAGGCGTGTGACCGCAAACCGTAACGAAGATTGTAAAGTCTATCTCCATCTCTGTCACACTTACTATTCGAGTGACAGAGACGGAGATGACTTTACGATCTTCGAACTCGTTTAAAGAAATAACGACTCATGTTACGATAATACTAAGTTAAAATTCCGACCGCGCAAGCGCGCAACGCTGAATGCCTACAATTATATTCACGTAAAGTGCGCTCTCTTTCTATCGCGTAACTCGTTCCTTTTATGATGATATCAATGTTGTCTTCTTTTAATATAATCTTAATACTTAGTTACTACCTTTTTATATTGCTCTACTTTAGCTCGAATAAACCTAAGATATGTCTAAGTGGTATGTAGGTTTAATTCTAATAAATTTGCGTGCAACTAGTTAGGCATAGGTACTTACTTAGATAGGTACCTTAATTGAAACAGGCCTGATGAACCTACCCAAAGGCCTTGAATAATGCCGCCCTTTAGTTATTTTAATATAAATAAAATTCTGTGACGGCGGTCGAATCAGTACGTAGGTATGCGACGAACAACTCTCGCGCGTGCGTCACCGCTCGCCCGTGAGTCCCTACTGATTTGGCCCCTAGCAAGGGGTACTTACAGTTCGATACCTACACGCGCGAGTGGGACAGGCCTGCTTATATTTATTAGTATTATATTATTTAGGAAACATTTTTAAATTTATCATCATTACTTTTTTTTTCCTTGTCTTAAATTGTTAATATTTTGTTAACATCTTTATTTTTCCATTTTGGGTGTCTATATAGTTATAAGATTATTGACAACATGGGATTTTAATAGTCTTTTAAATGTTACGATTGATTTTACTTCTTTTATTGTATTCGGTAATTTATTATACAAGCGGGCACCCTCGAAAAGTAGAGTATTTTTTCCGTAGTTAGTGCGTGGGGTGCGGAGTACTAAATTATTGGCGTTTCTGAGTTTCATTTTTTGTACGGTGTGCTTTTTGGTAAAAGATATCTGAATATGGAGATCCTGAAGCAAGACTTTGCGTACCAGTAGACAAGTGTGATATATATAAGATTGGTTGATATTCATAATTTTAGTGTCTTTATAGATTGTAGACGTTGGCGTTAGGTAATTATATTTGAATAGAACTTTAACTAGTTTATTTTGTGCCCTTTGAATTCTATTTATACTGGTAGCTGTAGCTGTGCCCCATATTTCAATCAGATAGTCTATATGAGGTTTTGCTAATGAATTGTAGATCGTATAGCAAACTTGTTTAGGGATGCTTCGGGCTATACCACGTAAAGCTCCAGTTAGTGCGGTTATTTTGGATCGTATTTTTTCAATATGATTCTTCCAAGTTAGTTGCTTGTCAAGTATGAGCCCAAGGTATTTTTCATGATCAACTCTATTGATTATTTGGTCGTTTATTTTTAAAGATCCACTAAATTCAAGTTTTTTATTTTTTGGCGCAAATATTATGTAATTTGTTTTGTCCACATTAACGGTTAGTAAATTGGTTTGAAACCAGCCGCTTAACATATTCAAATCACCTTGAGCTTCTTTCATTAAATCTTGAATGGATTTACAAGTTACATACACATTACTACCAGGGTTCAGCGTCAGCTCCATCTTGTGAACTGCTCTCCTAATTGCTCGTTAACATGAGTCGATTAACGTCGATTAACAGCACACGCGTATGTTTCACCAAACCTGAGTTCCATTAGGTACTGCCAGGGTTTAGCATCAGCTCCATCTTGTGAACTGCTCTCCTAATTGATCGTTAACACGAATTGAATCATGAAAACAGCACTCGCCTATGTTGCACCAAACCTGAGTTCCACTAGGTACCTACTGCCAGGGTTCAGCAGCAGCTCCATCTTGTGAACTGCTCTCCTAATTGCTCGTTAACACGAATCGACTAATGTTCCTCTTTGACATCCCTGGTCGTCATCATCAGGTCTGCTCCACCAAACTGGTAGGTTTTGTAAAGAAATGCTCAAGTTTCTCAAGAAAATACCCAAATTACTATGCATGTGCCTTTCAAATTTGAGAAGTTCCCTCAGTACCTCATGGATCCGATCATCAGAAATGGGTTTTGAAAAAAACGGGACCCACCTGGAACCATCTACTTTATGAAACCAAAAAAAATTCAAATCGGTTCAGTAATGACGGAGTTCTGAGGTAACATTCATTAAAAAAAAACAGACGAATTGAGAACCTCCTCCTTTAGAAATATTGAAGTCGGTTGAAAACTCAAAGTTTTGAACTGATCTAACACAAAGGCTTTGTTTATATATAAAAATATTGTCTAATTTTGTTTTTGTAAGCGCCAACTAGGTACTTACAAACAAGGTTAGAAGTACATTACGAGTACGTGCATATTGCATTTTCAACTTTATCCCTTGTTTAATAAGAAAAAAATGTTCTTATCAATTGTAACAATGCAAGCAGCCGAACCCAGCGGCATACCTGTTATCTCGGCCCAAAAGGAAAAGGACAATGGGGTGCCATGAATACAACATTTTTTCTATTATTTTACAAGACTTTTGGACAAGAAATAGATATTTGTGTTCGGTTTTAGTAAGAGGTACCACTTTTGCGATTGTTGAACCTTATCAACATTGTTAAATGAAAAGTATGTGGCGCTAGCGCCTTATCAGCAAGCAACAAAGTGTTACCTTTTACTAAGAACAATCACATTTATTACTGACTTTGCAGTAAAGTCCGATGCAGTATCATTAGATCTTGCCGGGAATTTATGGGTGCATTTTAAACATGAACTATGTAGGTTTACTCATCCCCTTGCGCAATTAACCTTATTTATCTTTCTGTTGGCTTTCCCAGTGGATGAAGAAGACGAAGTGCCCATAAGCGCAGTAGCCGAAGCTATAAAGAAAGCCCACGGATTCCAAGGCGCTCTAGTCTACGACACGAGCAGCGCCGACGGGCAGTACAAGAAGACTGCTTCTAACAAGAAACTGCGCTCGATTTACAAGGATTTCAGGTTCACGCCCTTCGACCAGGCTATTGGGGAGACCGTGCAGTGGTTCCGGGACAACCGAGAGGTGGCCAGGACGTGAGCACACCTTAAAATTAGCCTAGCCTTAAAATCTCGAACTCGTGACCCGGAAATTCGTTGACAAATGTTTATATAATAATTTTTGTAGCACACCACGAATTATACTGTATATTATAATTTCAAACTGCAAAAATATTTGACTAAATAAATCATATCGCCTTCAATACATATATCCGCGTTTGGCATTAAAACACGAATTCAAATGTTTGTAAATAAAAATAACAATTTGCCGCAGCTCCTCTAAGATTTATGTTAGTCTAATTACGGCAAGAAGATTTTTGAGATTGATCATAATCTATAATCCATAGATATAAGTTGAGCGGATTTAGTTGAGTAGGGTAAATAGATCGAGCTTATGAATCTAGGAAAAATGTGTTTACACTAATGATCGACATTGCATGTCTTGCAAAAAAGAGACGTGTCCAGCCGAAATATCAACGTTGGATGCAGAAATATCCAAAGTTTAGGTACAGCCTTAAAAATAAATTTTCGATGACTACATTATTTTGATTAAATTCGACATTTTACTATGGTATGTCAACGTATTTTTGGGCCACCCTGTAATACGAGAGAACTGACAATCTTTTACAACATTCGAGTTAGTATTGTGAGTTAAGCTAGTATTATATGACAGGTTTTTTCGGGGCTAATCGGTCGCCTCGGCCTGTGTAATCGGCTAAATGGAACACAGAGAGCCGAGGGAGGGACAGGGGCAGGCGATAATTGGCCCCGACGGATTGCCCCATGTATTACCCGTTTTAAAACTTAAATGCATGAATTATCAATATTGATCCTAAAACATCCCAAGTGACAACCAAATTAATTTCAAATTTAGAACTTACAACGACATGAAAGCCTACATTCCAAGACAAATTTTATGTCACTTGTCTCGTTTCTGTGTCATAAATTCATCATCATTAATGACACAGAACCGATTCGTAAAGACTCAAATCAATAATATTTATGCTGGTTTTTGTGTATTCTTTACAAATTATGAATAGTCTTACAGGAATTCGCCTTCATAACCTTTGTAATAACTCGTGAGGTATTTACACTTCGAGGCTTTCTCATAATAAGCTAACTCAGAGCACTGCATTCCTTCAAAATTCAGGCTATTGGTAGATGAAGTCGCTAAACACACTAACGGTTTCGAGCTAGAGTCCATCTATGTTAAGTTCCTAGATATGGATCAAGCCCCCCGTCAAAACTCATCATCAAATCAAATCAAATCAAATCAAATTATTTATTTTTCAAGTAGGCATGTTACAGTGCACTTTTGAACGTCGAATTAAAAATAAATAAAGCAACACACCGGCTCTAACATGCATTAATTTGAAAAAAAAAATACAGTTCAGTTCAATTTTAAATAGAATCTTTAACAAATTATAAATGATTACTTAGAGCAATTTATTGATGCTGCACACACAGATATCAAAATTAAAAATAATAATTTCACAATAGGATCGTCATCTTAAAAGTAAAAGTTGTATATAAAAAAAAATACTTGTCTAGAAGTTTCTAGAATGAAATCTAAATGTCATAAAAAATATATAATTAGTTAAGACTAAAATTAAAATTACAGTTAATAACTAACTTTTTTAAACAAAAATAATAATAATCCTTAATCCCATGGTGCTGTATCATTCATGTAGTCTTGTGTACTGTAATAAGCTTTAGATATTAGTTTACGCTTTACAAAAGTCTTAAATTTATTAATAGAGAGTGCAATTATTTCTACTGGGAGTTTATTATAATACCTTACACAATTGCCCATGAATGAGTTTTTTATTTTATGGAGCCGAGTGGTGGGTACTGCGAGCTTATCCTTATTTCTAGTATTAATACTATGTATATCACAATTTTTCCTAAAACATGCATTGTTTTTATGTACATACATAATGTTTTCATAAATATATTGACAGTGCAGTGTCATAATATTAATCTCTTTAAACTTATCTCTTAGCGAGTCTCTACGGTTCATCTTATAAATCGATCGAATAGCCCACTTCTGCAGAACAAAAATT
Source organism: Lathronympha strigana (assembly GCA_949128165.1). Lineage (NCBI taxonomy): Eukaryota > Metazoa > Arthropoda > Insecta > Lepidoptera > Tortricidae > Lathronympha > Lathronympha strigana. The sequence continues at coordinate 12,860,762 of OX421903.1, forward strand.
GTATTAATCTCTGAAGCACTGCCCCACAGTAGAATACCATAGGACATAATACTATGAAAGTAACTAAAATAAACTAATCGAGCTGTCTCCACGTCTGTTAACTGACGGATCTTGCTCACGGCAAAAACTGCAGAGCTCAGTCTATTCGAGAGATTAGCAATATGGGGACCCCATTGGAGTTTAGAATCTAATGTTATACCAAGAAAAGTCGTACTGTCAACTAGTTCCAATTCCTCATCTTTCACAAAGACACTCGCCAGCTCGTGCTTAACGTGATTCGTGACAAACTTAATACCTTTAGTCTTTTTCTCATTCAATAATAAATTATTAACATTAAACCAATTTACTACTTTAGAAATAGCATTGTTTACATTATTACAAGCTTGTTGCTGTCGGTTGACTTTGAAGATAAGTGACGTATCGTCTGCAAACAATACTATATCATGGTGGGTCTTTACGAGGTATGGCAAGTCGTTTATGTAGATAAGGAAGAGAAAAGGGCCCAATATTGATCCTTGCGGTACACCCACAGAGACCAGTGACCCGGGTGATCGCTGCCCATTAATGTCGACCCTTTGTATTCTTCCTTGCAAGTACGACTTAAGTAAATTCAGTGCCGAATCTCTGACTCCATAATAGTGGAGCTTCCTGATCAGTGTTTCATGACAGACGCAGTCAAACGCCTTGGACAAATCACAGAAAATACCTAAAGCATCTCGTGACTTCTCCCAGGCATCAAAAATATGTTTGACTAGCTCAACACTGGCTTCGGTTGTTGAGCGACCCCGGGTGAATCCAAACTGCTTATGGTGCATTAAATTGTTAGAATTGAAATGTCTTACTAATTGTGACAAAACTAATTTCTCAAAAATTTTGCTGAAAGTTGGTAGCACAGATATTGGTCTAAAGTTGGTGGGGTCAGCAGTGCTACCTGATTTGAATAAAGGAGTTATTTTACTATACTTCATAAGATCAGGAAACTCACCGCAGTCGACACTGTTGTTAAATATAACTACCAATTCAGGCGCTATAATTTCTATAAGGGATTTAACAGCATGGACAGAGACTCCCCAAAGGTCACAAGTTTTTTTGATATTTATTGATTTAAACGCCTTTACTACATCTGAGGTACTAACATGTTCAAAATGAAGGCCTCTATTACATTCTGGAGCGTTATCTTTTAACAATGTGATGGCAGACGAAGGTGACGAATTTAAATGCATTGTTGTAGATACTGGTATCTCAGTGAAAAATTTTTCAAATTCTGTTGCTACTTCTAAATTGGATTCAATTATTCTATCATCAATTTTTAGTTTAATATTATTAATTGCGTGCTTCGATCTACCAGTCTCCACATTAATGACTTTCCAGGTAGCTTTAATAACATCCGGGCTATTTTTTATTTTCTGGCTTAAATAATCGCGTTTAGCTATATGACAATCTATTTTAAATCGTTTAGAATACTGCTTGACATGTTCTTTAAATTCATCACTCGTATTAAACCGACGTTCCTCATACAGAGCATACAGTGCTTCTCTACGTTTATGTAAGTCCACAGTAGCCCACTCACTAAAAACTGGTGCACCACCAACCACGACCGTTTTTGCAGTAAATATCGCATTATAATGTCTCATAAACGTGTGAAAGAACGAATTGTACATGTTATTTGGACTCATGTCAGAAGGCAGAAATGGAAGCGCCTGAACTAGACTGATTTTCATTCTTTCCACACGATCCATGGTTACCGGTACAAAAGTTATTTGTTTTCTCAGAGTATTTTTCTTTAATGTCTCAAATACAATTAATTGGCCCAGGTGATCTGACTCTAATTTACTGATTACACTTTTGTTACTAGGAAAAATATCCGTGAAAATGTTATCTATACATGTGGCACTAGAAGCCGTCACTCTAGTTGGCTCCATAAATATGTGACTAAGATTACTTGATTTGAAAAGATTCAACAATCTGCAACTTATTGTTGAATCTTCCAAAATATTTACATTGAAGTCACCGCATACAAGTAATTTTTTACTAGAAGTAGCAACTATTTTTAATAGCACAGATTTCATTACACTTTCAAAGAGTTCAAAATCACTTGAAGGCGGTCTGTATACACAGACAACAATAAATTGCTCTAATTCTACTGCACTTAGTTCTATGGTCCGTTCAACAGACAAGGATACAATGTCCTTACGTTCCTTAAATTTTAATTGACTATTTAAAATAATTAATGACCCACCATGTATGGAACTTAGTCTGGTGAACGAACTACCCACCTGGTGATTATTAAACTGTGGCATCAATTCATTATTTGTTAACCAATGTTCAGTTACACACAAAATATCAATATTTAAATCGTTTAAAAAAAGTTGTATCTGCAAGTCTTTTCCTCTAATACACTGAATGTTTTGATGAACCAGGTGGATGTAATGTTTATTATCATAGCATTTTTCATTAGATTTATTAAAAGTTAAGTTGCCAGAGACAGGGCACTCCATTGTCTTAACACCTAGTTTAAATTATTGGTTTTAATTGGAACCAACTCCATGTTATAATTGGCCTGCTCAATAGGAGCAGATTTATGTGCCAAATTTTTGGCAGAAATGTCTAATAAATAGGATAGCGATAGGGCTATTTGTCTCTTATAATACATAGAAAGGTAAAACTTACCTTCAGTCACAAATAAACTAGGTAAATAATACTCACTAACATATTTGTTGATGTCAATTATGCTAAACTTATTACTATATGTACAAATATTATACAGAGATTTATTTAAATTATATCTGATGTCATTTTCTGCATCTGATGATTGGTCACAATAGGGCAATGTAAACATAATAATCTCTTTCACAGTAATAGAATTTAATTTTTCAAATAATTTAATCAGATTACTTTTGTTTAAATTACCCCTGTTTCCCATAAGAATAAGCAGTGTTGTATGTGAATTAATATTTTTGTCATTTAGAATTCGATCTATGATAATGTCAGGGCTACTGTAAGGCAGACAATTGCTGATTGCGCTAAGTCCCTTTAAGTACTGGTTTAGAAGTGAGCCCATATTCCTTCCAAACTCATCACAGTACATAATAACATCAGTTTTATGTGGGGTTTGTGTAGTGAGGAAGGAGCTACTATTATTTAGTTCTTGTGGAGATAAACTGGCACACAGATCCGGATTTGGTCCTCCACCCAACAATTGACTGCTTACTTGTGTACTTGAGTGGCCACCGGTAAGTGACTCAAACCGTTCTGAATTATATTTAATTTGAGAAATTAGGTCATCCATGGCTAGTGAGTATTCACTTATAACTTTCTTTGAACTTTCATTCATTTTCTCTAAAGATATTATGGAATCCTCCAAACCCTGGATTTTCAATTTTAAAATCTGTGTGTCAGTTTCATATTGTAGCTCACCATTTTGTAATTGAGCAGAATACATATCCAACTTATCTACTAAGTTTACATTAATTTTGCTGAATTTCAAATTCTTGAAAAATAATTTATTATGTCTTGACAACTTTTGTGTTTTTTGTATGATTTTATTCAACTTAATATATTTTTTTAGTTTTTTACTACTGCATGTTACTAGCCTAGATGTGTTAGAAGAATTGGTCAAGAGTAAATCAGAAGCCGCAGGGGTTTCAATAGCAGCAGTAACCAACTGGGAGTCGGGCCCGACTAGTTCTTCGAATAAGCTCTGAGTGTGTGCTACTGCAGCATTGTTTTGGGCCTCCTGTAGCTCGTGGATTTGCTCGTGGGCATCATGCAGCGCTCTCTCTAGTGAGTGGATGTCCTTCAAGGCCTGCTCATATGCAGCACTACACTCAGTGAACCTGTCAACCGTCTCCTGAAGCCGGGCTCGCTCAGAATTAACATCATTATAACTACTTTCTAATGTGCATAGTTCCTTTTTTAACTTATCATTCTTATCAAGTACTAATAATAACTCCTTCTCACTGTCGTCTCTCTCGCCAAGCAATTGTGTACACATCTCCTTGGATGTTTTTAACTCAATCAAGGTAAGTTGTAATTTATCATTCCCATGCTGGCGAGCCAGAGCTGCTGCGGTAGCCTTGCGAGTTAGCATTGTTACTACTATTATTTCAAATAAACTCGAAACAAAACAAGGATCCGTTCACCAAAGCCAAGCGAGAGTGGGTACTTACTTGCGTGAAATAGAGACGTTTCACTATGTCTAAACTGTGTTCTAACTATTTGCAATGATTTATACTTCCTCTACAACCTAATTGGAATTATTTACGGTGTAAAAATAGCAGATATGATAAGGAAATTAACACAGGATTTCGAATTTATAACCTCTAACGGTTACAATTTCGAAGCATTACAAGACACTTGTAAACGTCACTCAAGCACTGCACTTATTAAACATATATTAAAATTAACATTAAAACTATTGAAATATCACGTAATGGGCTTAATATTACACAAAATATCATTAAATATCTTAAAATAAATAGGGACCTAACGAAATCAGCTGCTTATTCCCAAATTAAAATCAAATTAATATTAGACAAAGACAGAGTAATGTCATATAACCGTCCGTTACTTCCTTGCCAAGTAAAGAAAGTATCCAAAGGAGATGTATATATTATATTTATGTTTGTTATTTATCCGATTCCGTAGGTAGTCCCAGTTGTAGCTGACCTCTCTCTGACTCAATTCATCCAAGCAGCCAAATTACATACATCGTTGTAATTTGGTAGTTGGTATCAACGCATTACTTAAGAGGCATGTTAAAAGGTTAGACTTACGATTTTTGAAAAATCCACTGCCAATTTCAAGGCCGCTCCAAACTGGTGACGTTTGACAATTTTTGTACTACTTCCATGCTTTAAGCCCCTCATTCACGGCAGTCCGCCGGCACTCCGGCATGGCTGGATGTAGCGGACACACGGTGTGCAAGTGGTCCAGCCTGGCAGTCCAATTCGCACTTATTCGTTGAAAGATGCGCAGCGCTGCGTTGTAGCGCATACACTGTACTCGAATTCAAAAAATCGCCGCCATCTCGTATGCCATTTTTTATAATGAATAATTAATATTTTATGCATTGCCGCATTTCTCAATTGTTTATTACTGTAATTTAGTGCAATTCGGACTGCTAGGAGGTGGGCGGAGCTAGCAGGATGTTGCCGTACGGCACGCATCCGGCAACGACATTCACAGTACTTTATTACGTGCCGGAGGTGCCGGCGGACTGCCGTGAATGAGGGGCTTTAAGGTAATGATACACATGCTCATTACTAGCATGTTTATTAGCAAGCGGGGAAGTGGGAGGGCCCCCGCTCCCAACCCCTCTTGCTATTAAGCATGCACAAAGCATGCTAGTAATGAGTATGTGTAACAGTAGCTTTAGCTGTAGAATGCCTGTTAGTGTTAATGTACAGCCATATACATGTACGACTAAACATAGTAATAAGGAAATAACCAATACTCTTTGTATAAGCTCATCAAAATGCAGAAAAAAATCGCCGCCATCTCGTATGTCATTTTTAGTAATGAATAATTAATATTTTATACATTGCCGCAATTCTCAATTGTTTGTTACTGTAATTTGGTGCAATTCGGACTGCAAGGGGGTGGGCGGAGCTAGCAGGATGTTGCCGTACGGCACGCATCCGGCAACGACATTCACGGTACTTTATTACGTGCCGGAGGTGCCGTGAATGAGGGGCTTTAGTTATTCTTCGGTGATAGCACAGACTGTGAAAGTGTCAAGCTCTTTAAAGCATAACTCTTTAAAGTTTAACAGTGTCATCGCAATCGCATAAGCCTTTCATGTTCGTCAGCGCCATATTCATAATAATTTTAAAGAAAAAAAAACCGACTTCAATTGGACTTCCCGGTATAAGTTAAAGCAAGCGAATTATTGCTAATTTTTATTTTTATTTTGTTAATTTTCCTTACATCGTATTTAAAACTTACATACATATTACTACCAGGGTTCACCATCAGCTCCATCTTGTGAACTGCTCTCCTAATTGCTCGTTAACATGAGTCGATTAACGAAAACAGCACACGCGTATGTTTCACCAAACCTGAGTTCCATTAGGTACTGCCAGGGTTTAGCATCAGCTCCATCTTGTGCACTGCTCTCCTAATTGCTCGTTAACACGAATCAAATCATGAGAACAGCAGTCGCCTATGTTGCACCAAACCTGAGTTCCACTAGGAACTGCCAGGGTTCAGCACCAGCTCGATCTTGTGAATTTCTCTCCTAATTGCTCGTTAACACGAGTCGAATGACGTAAATAGAAGTCGCGTATGTTGGACCAAACTTGTGTTCCAGTAGTTACTGCCAGGGTTCAACATCAGCTCCATCTTGAGAACCGCTCTCCTAATTGCTCCTTAACAGGAGTTGATTGACGAAAACGGTATTGTCGTAAGTTTCACCAAACCTGAGTTCCATTAGGTACTACCTGGGTTTAGCATCAGCTCCATCTTGTGCACTGCTCTCCTAATTGCTCGTTAACACGAATCAAATCATGAGAACAGCAGTCGCCTGTGTTGGACCAAACTTGTGTTCCACTAGTTACTGCCAGGGTTCAGCATCAGCTCCATCTTGAGAACCGCTTTCCTAATTGCTCGTTAACAGGAGTTGACTGACGAATACGGAATTGTCGTAAGTTTCACCAAACCTGAGTTCCATTAGGTACTACCTATTTTTTTTTGTCGGTGTGAAAATTAGGTACTACCTGGGTTTAGCATCAGCTCCATCTTGTGAACTGCTCTCCTAATTGCTCGTTAATATGAACCGAATCATGAAAACAGCACTCGCCTATGTTCCACCAAACCTGAGTTCCATTAGGTACTGCCAGGGTTCAGCATCAGCTCCATTAATTCCTCATGATATCCATCATCAAAATATACTTAATTAAAATCAAATAGGACTACCTCAAAGGCAATTCGTAAAAAACAAAAGTTGAATGTCTCAAATCAGAAGATACAGCTGGGGCTCGGGAATTATAGAGCAGTTCCTCTTTGACATCCCTGGTCATCATCATCAGATCTGCTCCACCAAACTGGTAGGTTTTGTAAAGAAATACTCGAGTTTCTCAAGAAAATATATACCCAAATTACTATGCATTTGCCTTTCAAATTTGAGGAGTTCCCTCAGTTCCTCATGGATCCCATCATCAGAAATGGATTTTGAAAAAAACGGAACCAACCTGGAACCATCTACTTTCAGAAAACAAAAAAAAATCAAATCGGTTCAGTAATGACGGAGTTCTGAGGTAAAAAAAAAACAGACGAATTGAGAACCTCCTCCTTTAGAAATATTGAAGTCGGTTGAAAATGAATAATTCGTTAGACATTCGTTAGTGACGCCATCTGTTCAACAATCTATAAAAAATCGGAGTACCTGACCTAAAGCCATTTCGCATATTTGATCATAGGTCTATATGCCTCCCTTTTCCTCCAACATAAAGAAATAGGACGGCATGTAATCTATGGTCAGAGATATGATCATATACATACGGTATAGTGTTATGGGCCTAAGACACTAGCGCGTCACAGAAAAGCAATAGCTATGTAGATTTAAAAATCGTAGGAGCTAAAGGACACGGGTATGTATTATTTAATCATTATATTTTTATGATATAGATATAGAATACAATATCGTTGCGATGTATATCTTATCAAAATGGTATCATAATATTCATAATTTAAGTGTGCTTTCAACTTCGATTTCCACCTGAGCCAACTGGCAGTCAAAAGAGGACCTCAACAAAATTATTACATAGAAATAAAATATAAACATGCATGAAAAATATTTTGTTATGCATGCATGTTCAACAATCACATTAGAGGAAATAGAAGACGCGTCGGTGGTATCAGCTCCCATATCAATGTATGGGAGCTGATACCACCGACGCGTCGCGACCGAAAACAAGCCACGCATCCTCTATTTCACCACGTTGGAGAAGTGCATGTGTTCAAAAGTACGTTTTCTAATGGAGCCAAATCATGCCGAAAGTAGTACTTTTCCGCACTAGTACCTTTTACTTTTCAACGCTATACAAACTCAAAAAAAGCACTAGTGCGGACTAGTACACTTTTATGCACGATTTATCTCCATACAAAACACATTGTCAATTAGTTTTTTGTCAAGATATGATTTTTTATTTACTCGCACAATGCACTGTAAAACTTTGTATGAAACACGAACGTAAAAATGATTTTCGCACTTGTTGCATAAATGCATAAGTAAGTAGCTATAATGATATGTTTTTCGCAATTTAGTACAGTACGTAGATTTTTAGAGACATCTGAATCTCACGGAAAATATAAACTATGAACAATATCAAAATAAATATTTCAATGTATTTATTTACCTACTGAAAGAAACTAATATAATAAGTAATTATAAAAAATATACATTCATACCGTATTGGCTATGTGCTTGACTTAGCTCGTTATCATGAACTTTTGTGTAGGTACATAGCCAATACTTTACGTATCACATGATCACATTACTTACTTTTAAATTCTTAAATAAAAAATTAAATAACACAAAATTAGATTAACAAATTAAATATTTACGAATTACGTACACAGTTAAAGCTTTATCGTAGAGCGTGGATAAACAGCGTACGTTCAGAACGTTAGAAAATGCAGTGCACAAGTTATTAATTTAAAATTTAGGCCACAAGATAAACATACCCTGCAAGAGCGTGCGAAAACTGTAGGGGTCAACACACGATCCCTTCTACATGTTTCAATGTCGACATGATTATTTCAAGGATTACAAGATAAACCGCCAAAGAAATACCATCTATTTCAGCTATCAGAACCGCTCCAAGGTGTATTTAACTGTGTATGTACGTCTATCACGACTCTTGTCTGTACACATATATCTACACGGTGTAACACAAAGTGGTCCATCCGTAAGGTAATGGATCCGAGTTAAATCGTGAGGCCTTGTTCGTCGTATGTAAGGAATATCCTCTCGATGGCGGTGACGTAGGCCGCTGTGCGCACGTCCAAATCGAGGTTGTACTGCTTCGCTGCGCGCATCACATTCTGTAAGAATAAAGGGATTGTAACTATAGGCATTAACTAGAAAATATTACTCCCAGACCCTCGACGACGATATATGTATATTAGACAATATTAGACAGCTAAAGGTTATGGATTTAGCCGTTTCTCTATGAATTCAATTAACTATTCTCGTCATGTGCTTTGTCCAGCATGAACGTGTCGTCGCACTGTGATATTACTTGCGACTACATACATACTTTACGTTATACTTTATATACGCGGGGCATCTCTAAGCCCGAGCGCCGGCGGCGTGCACACTTCTAGGAAAAAGCAACAAGCAGTGGAAATCTTGTTTTGTTGGTCTTCCTTATGGATCGTACCGGCCCAGAGTTGATGAGCACTTTCTCGTTCGCGTTGCAATGAAACATTCCGCCTTCCTATGGCTAGGAAAGTTTTAAACGTTACGCATGCGTCTCTCGCACTTGCATTTGTTAGAAGGTACCTAACTGCTGCGAAGACCTATGAGTCAGCAACAGTAGAGTAGAAAACTTACGTTGCAGGCCTTTATCATGGAGTACTCAAGCCCAGAATTGACGAGCAGTTCCTCGTTCGCGCCACATATCATTGCCTGGAACATACATGTTGGCTCAATCTTCGCGTCGATATTCGCCTTCTTCAGCGATTGCTCGACAGAATCTGCAACATGTAATTTTCCAACGAATTAATGTTAGATCGATATCAGTTTAAATCCTGCTGGTAAATTAAACAATGATTTATGGTAAGCACTTGAACATAAGCAGGAAATTTTTGACATAAATAGAAAAATATATAGGTAATGAAATGATATTAAAGTCCATCTGCACTTTGTAGGCGGTTTTGGAGGCTAATGCTGCTGATGATAATGATAAATTCTTCGGGAACTCGAAGTAGGAGACTTCGACTTAACCCACGCCGGTCAGGAGGGCCGGTCTTCCAATGGGATGCCTAATACCTACCTAATAGTGCAGTATTGGAATCCTTCCAGAATTTGATGCTGAGCTTCCCGAAGCTGACATGATTAATATTCTTGAGGAACTCGAAGTAGGAGACTGTGACACCGCCTGCATTGGCCAAGAGGTCCGGTAGCACGAGGACTTTATTTTCTCGGAGTATCACATCGGCTGCAGGCGTCGTGGGCCCGTTCGCACCCTCGCCAATAATCTGTTAACAATAGTTATTATTTAGAAGAGTTGCTTGTGTAGCCATGCTTGACGAAACCTGCGTGGCGGACATATACGGTACTTATGAATTGGATTATCTGACTCAATAAGTAGGTGTTGTATTCGATGGAGAAAAATATAAGAACTATAATTTTAAATAATGCAATTAAATAATGTCATTACGTTCCTTATATTAGGCTTCAAAGTAGCACGATACAGGCTCAGTATCAAGAGAACTGTACTGGAATTTCAATGTTCATACAAACAACATCGAATATTAAGAAAGCTTTTTTTCTCTAGTGACAACTAAGCTTTGTTTGTACGTAGTTGCGTTTTCGGCTTACCCGATTTATATACGACCATCGGCGGACATAAGTAAACCGCCAGATACCGCGCCTAGGCCTTTAGTTTTCATCCTCTATGGCCGCCGCTGGTCGCGCAAGGTCGTTGCCGGTGACTCCGGCCAGCAACAGCTTGGCAGCATTTTCCTGATCGATGTTTCTTTCTATCTCGGTAAATTTTTGCATGTAGGTACTGAAACAGCGTCTCAATACATCCAGCTATAATCGCTTAATGCACCCGTTCTCACCCGGCATTGGAGCTTGGAAGCGTTATCTTGTGTGATGGTCTTTTCCATCGCGGCTAGCACTAGAATGTCGCACTTCTGGAACAGCAGCTCGCCGCTCGCTTCCTGCGCGCCAGGGAAGCCTTTCGCGCTGCCTCGGTTGCCTTTCTTATATTTCATCAGCTCCTAAGGAAACGACTTGTAGTTAATGTACCTCTTTATTCCTGACATTCGCAGGCTACAATATTGCATGTAATTATCAGATACGTATATCAAACTTTGAAGTTGATTTTTTTAGGTTTTTAATTTGAATAAGTTTATTACTTAATCTTAACTTTTAGGCATAAGTGAACCTTCACTTTCAAAGACAACCGCTGTGTTGTAGCAAAGTGACTTAGGTAGACACTTAGGTACCTACTTACTTTTCGTATACCGACAACGTAAATTTAGGTATAATACGGTCTTAGCACACTTACCACAGGATCTATACCCTCAGCCATCTCCAGGTTGCAGTCGACCTCCACAACGCCTATGATTTTGACGCCATGCTCGTGAAGGTATATCGCCGCGTAGCTACCCACATTTCCGAAGCCTTGTATGATCGCAGTTTTATCCTGTTTGAAATAAGTATGGGTACGGTACGGCGAAAGGTTCTTAGTCGAAACATTTTAATTAAATAAAGTAAATAATAGTTCTCCAAGAATGGGCATATCAACATTAAGCAAGACAGATGTAATTTAAAGATATACTATACTCAACGACTGTCACCAAAAATAGGTGCATAGGGAAGTCACCACTGCTGTCCGATGCGCGTAAGTAGGAGTCACTAGGGACAGGGTGGAATCAACTCAATCTTATAGGTCGGTGCATACACACGTGCACGTGTACATGTACCAATAAGATTGACAATGCCCATAAAGCAGGTGCCTATCCCTGACCCTTATAGCTACCTTGAACCCGGGCGGAATGCCGACGAGCTGCATCCACGCCTCGTCGTGGATGAAGTGGTTGATGGTCATGAACACGCCGCGGCCCGTCGCCTCGACGCGCCCGTGAATGCCGCCCCCGTTGATTGGTTTTCCAGTGACGCATGCAGCCGCGTTTATATCACGGTAGCCTGCCAACCAATCATTACAATCAAAATGAAAATCTAAATTACTTACAGAGGGGGATCAAATGTAAGTTAAATCGGCATACCTACCCTAGTTTTGATCATGAGAGGCATTGAAAGAAGTGCGCCTTTGGAATTCTCGCGCCCCGAGGCAACACCTGCATCGTCCACCACTGCTAAAGTCCACAACTGATATAAACAAATTCTTTTAATATCTTATTTCGAGATATACCTACCCCATACATGTTAGCCATACCCTGCTAAGGGTCCATGAGATGCTCTCCTACTACTTATTTATTTATAATAACTTATATACCTACCTATACCATGGTTGCAGTGCAGGAGAGTTGGGGGCCCAGCGGTATGACGTGATACTTTCAATCAGAAGGTCTCTGGTTCAAATCCTGCCGACTCGTACCAATGAGTTTTTCGGAACTTAGGTACGAAACATGATTTGATATTTACCAATCGCTTTTCGGGGAAGGAAAACAACGTGACGAAACCGGACTAATCCCAATAAAGCCTAGTTTACCCTCTGGGTTGGAAAGTCAGATGGCAGTCTCCTTCGTAAAACTAGCGCCTACCTCAAATCTTGGAATTAGTTGCCAAAGCGGACCCCAGAGAGGAGTACTGTACCATTGTACAATCAATGATTATGATAATGTGTGGGTGTTACCTACGTACCGTATTAAACTACATGTCTAGATAATTATAAGCTTCTACATGGAAAACTCTTTAAGTGCACATAAGATGTATACCCAACGTTTTGACATAAGTGTCGACGATCCACGACATCTCTCTCCCGGACGTGTTTACATCAGGAGCTGGAACGTCCACGCCGGCACCTGAAACATTCCAGTACCTAAAGTTTAAATTGGTAATAAAAATATTTCGATCTAAAACATTTTATCTCAAGAAAAAAAAACTAAAATGGACGCGTGTGTAGGTACTTATATGAAGATAAAGTGACCAATGACCAAAGCCTCCAGTGCCAGAGGGATGATGCTCCTTTGGATGAGTCATGCTCTCGCTCACGGGGACATCATCGCGATATCTTATGTATTGAGCTTGGCTTGGCAAATATTAATTCTGTTACTACAAATAATTATGTTACATCTCAACTTCTGGCGAGTTACCCACCTATATAGTTCTTTTTTGCCAACTCTAAGGTGTATCGCCGAGTAATCCTCTGCAACTCCGCTATCGTGTAACACTTCGGGTTTATACTGACTCCTGGAACAAGTTCCATGATCAATTCAAATCATTTATTCCGGATAACAAAATGCCCCAAATAAAAAAAATATATATGTCCATATATAAATAATTAACACCAAAGAAGCCAAAGCAAGTTTAAAAATTCAAAAAAACCGGCCAAGAGCATGTCGGGCCATGTTCAGTGTAGGGTTCCGTAGTTTATCGTCCGTCACAATAGGCAACCTTAAAAAGTGTTTTTCAATACAGTTGCTCAAAAAGTGCCCTTTTTTTGGCTGTTTTGCGTGCGCAAAGTTTGTTTTTGCGAACTAGTGCTTTTTACTTTTCCAATCTTTTTAAATTTAGTTGTGTTCCAATTCATGACTGCTTACCGAAGAGTATTATTGTTCGTTAACTTTACCGAGCCGTAATACAACTAAATACCTACTATTAACGCAATAATATTAAAGACATTGATATTTCATATTTAAATAATTAGGTACTTCTTCATCATACTAATGATCATTCATTAAATTTATTAACATTGAAAACAGTTCTTATACATCTGTGTGTATGAAACGGAACAGAGCCCACGAAACGTCAGTCAAAGTAGAGGCGTTTTTCAATCAGGTAAACATGTTCGAAGGGCCTATAAGATATGACGATACGATTTGTCACATGCGATTTATTATATTTGTTTATGAGAAATAATTATTATGAGATTGAAAATGAGAAAGTAAATAAGATAAGAGAAACATTTTGAAGATGTTCTTAATATATCAACTGTATTACAATCGTGTCATGGAAATAATAAAAAAAACCTTAAATTCGTTCTTATGTATTTTAATTTTTTTCGCATCTGTATTGAAAAACGTCGTTCGATTCACGTGCGGATATGTCATTTTTCACTTGTCCCGAGTATTGCCACTCGCCTACGGCTCGTGGCAAGATACCTCGGGACTCGTGAAGTAATGACACACTTTCCGCACTAGCATCGAAATGTACTATTATGTAATAAGTACCATGCTCAATCACTACATAGTGTAAAATAAAGTTCATTTCTCTGTCCCTATATCCCTATGTATGCTTAAATCTTTAAAACTACGCAACGGATTTTGATGCGGTTTTTTTTAATAGATAGAGTGATTCAGGAGGAAGATTTATATGGATAATAATAAACCGTGTGAAGCCGAGGTTAGTTGCTTATAAATTATAATAATTAACTATTCGATGATACACCCATCCCGACCCATCAACTCCAGAAAAATCTTAACAGCGCGAAGTGGGCCACTGTACAGCGCCACCTCTCGGGGAATTGGGTTACTAATTTATACAAACTAGACGGGTTATGTATGTTGGATTTTCGGAGGAAGGTATCTTTTATCGCGTGAATTGATTTGTATCATTATTTTTTTATTAGAAGGAAGATACGTGCGGCATGATAAATGAAGTACTCAAGATAAAAAAAATGTTTGCATATAGGTTAAATTACAAGCTCAATTCAGAAATTATTTTGTACAATTTTCCAAAAACTATTCAACTAATCAAAATCAAAAATAATTTTCCAATAAAGTTCTTATTAAGTTCTACTTTTGTAAATTTTTTCATATTTTTTGAACTCATAGTTCAAAAGTTAGAGGGGGGGCACGTTTTATTAAACTTCTGGAGAAATTATTTCCGAAAATATTAACTTTATCAAAAACTGTTTTCATAAAACCCTCATTATTTTTCAAATACCTATCCAATGATCTCACACTCTAGGGTTGAAACGAAAAAAAAACACCCCCCACTTTACGTGTACGGAAGGTAAGTACCTTAACAAAAAAAGTAATAACCACTTTTTATTTTACCACTTTGTTGGCGTGACCGATATAAATATTCGTACAAAATTACAGATTTCTAGTACTTACAGTCACTGAGATTATCCGCCACGGAATAATTTTATTAATAAGGATTATTATTTATTTCTGTGGTTGCCCCCGTGTAGCTTCGAGCGAGCGACCGTTTTTGGGGGCCCATTTTAGTGAGTTGGCGAGTCACCTGCATCTATTTTTTTTTTCATGATTTTTTTTTTATGCTATAGGGGGCAAACGAGCAAACGAATCGCCTGATGGTAAGCGATTAACGTCGTCCATGGACACCCGATTGACCCCGGCAGGTGCCATAGTCTTTTCCATAGTCCTGGTGGCCCAATCCACTTAGCCTTTCAACCCAATAGCCCAGTTCCTTTTGTTCCTATTTTTATTTTGCAATAGTTCTACACTAACCGGATTGTCCTTGGGTGCATAATGCATACAGGGTGCATAATCGTCGGTTAGTGTCACATCACAATAATAAAGTATATTGACTCTTACAAGGGGACTCTGCGCTGTTGACTTCGTCCCCACGCACGCCTTCCAAAAGTCCGGGACCCCATGGTCCTGAGATGATGTAAAGTCTACTACGAAAGGGGACTACGTAAAGTTAAATCTCGCTTAAATAATCACGATCGCCTGGCGTCCAGGACACGGCATACTCCTTCGCCGTCTGGCGTTCAAATGGTTAAATTTCAAGAACCACAGGGGCTACGAGTTAATAAGTATCAATGTTGAATTAAGAGGGTGTTGTGATTATCACGGCTGTCGGTACATCAAGTGCGATGGTATGGTACCTACTTACCTACATATTATACCTAAATAGCCGATGCGAGACTTGCGCGTTGTACCTACTCACCTCCTTTCGCCCCTCCGAATGGTATACTGGAGCACGCACATTTATAGGTCATTAGCGCCGCGAGAGCTTTCACTTCTTCCAAATTCACCTCATCGGAAAATCGGATACCTATAGGAAATTTAAACATATCAATATTAGTCCAGAATGTCGCGTGAAATGAAATGAAATGAAATTTATTTGCATAAAATATGGTACAATATAAGGTGTTCTATTATATTTTAGCACATTAACATATTTTGCCGGTTAAGCATGCAAATATTAACTTAAAATTAGTAACCAGGTAACACTAATAAGTATAATATCACATTATTTACTTTAAACATTTTTTTTTACTTATTAGTCTTATTACTTTATAAGAGAAGACCATTGTATTGTATTGTATTGTATCACGGGCTGGTTTCCGCAACTCGACGACTAGCGCCTATTTTGCGTAGCAAGGATGGCGGGATGGCTAGTCAGCTAGCCATCCCAACTCCTCGAGAAATCCTATCAAACCTTTGATGTTCCGTAGGACCTCGGGGAGATCACTCGGAGATCCGAGATGTTTTGCCCTGTATGGGGCCACTCCGTTGCATTCAAGCACTACGTGGGCAGCCGTTTCTTCCGTCTCCATACACCCGCGGCATAAGGGACTGTCTGTAACACCTAGGTTAAAAAGATGTTTGTTAAAAGGTCCATGCCCTGTTACGACACTGGTTATTGTTTTTAACCTGGACTTGCCAAGTTGGAGGAGCGTCTTAGTAAGTCGCTCGCTGATGCTGGGCAAGGCCAATTTGGCCTGCCTGCAATCCTCCTGGTTTTGCCAGTGTGCTGTGTGGAGCTTCCTGGTGCGTTCAAGCAGCAATGAACGGACCTTGCTAAAGGGCGTCGGAAGAATAGGTTCTGGACCTATTGCCCCTGCGCCTGAACCCTGTCTGGCAAGCTCGTCTGCAGCATCATTCCCGCGGGATCCGCTGTGACCCTTGATCCATTGAAGAGTTAGCTTGTTATTTAGACCTACCTCCATTAGTCGTTCATGACATTCATGCACAAGACTTGATGTAATAGTGTGACTCTTCAGAGCCATTAGCGCTGCCATGCTGTCGGAGAGTATACGGATGGAGGATCCTACTACCTTCCTTGCGTTGATGGCGGCTGCCGCATTTATGATGCCCATACATTCAGCTTGGAACACTGAGTTGTGGACACCTAGCGGAGTACTAATTGACATGTTCAGGTCTTCCGAGAATGTTCCAGAGCCTGATCCTACGTCTGTTCTGGATCCATCAGTGAAGATTCTCAGCTCCCGAGGGTTGAGTCCTTCATGATTATCGTCTTCATATAACTGTATTTTGTACCTTTTATCGAAGACAGCACATTTTTGAATCCGATCCGTGCCTGCCCTGAGCATCGGAAATTCTTCATACACCTTTTCCAGGCATGTTTTGTGCCGAGTTCCTAGGTCAGACCATATATTGAGGGCGCGTAGCCTTACCGCTGATAGGGCAGCCTCTTGCTGTATGTGGAGGTGCAGCGGTGGAAGGTTTAGCATGGCCTCCATCGCCGCGGTCGGTGTGGTCCTCATGCAGCCAGTGGAGGCCACGCATGCGAGCCTCTGTAGTTTTTGTAGTTTGTTTTGCACGGTCGTTAGGTTAGTCCTTGGCCACCAAACCAACGCCCCGTAGCAGAAGAGAGGGCGTATAATCGTCTTGTACAGCCAGAGAGTGATTTTTGGACTGAGTCCCCACCTTTTACCAATCATTCTTCTGCACTGCCAGAAGACTACCCCCGCCCTCTCTATACGGTTGTTTAAATGGCTGGTCCAGCTGAGTTTGCTATCAAGGATGAGACCTAGATACTTTACCTCATCCTTTAGTTGTAGCTCTGTCTGATGCAGTTTTGGTCTGGTAAAGTTGCCAAGCACCCTTTTGTTGGTGAACATTACCATCTCTGTCTTGGTGGGGTTAACTGACAGGTCGAATTCCCTACACCAGCGCTCAACTATGCGGAGAGCTGACTGAGTGAGGTCGCATACTGTACTGGCGAATTTGCCCGAGATCAGTATGGTGAGATCGTCTGCATACCCTATAGTGAAAAACCGTTCCTTGTTCAGTTTGTTTATGAGATTGTTAACTATCGATCGTTAAGAGAAGACCATATCTTAAATTGGATGCGACATATCCATGATAGTCTCCTCAAGACATATGCAAACTTAATTATTTTGTCACATACAGTATCGACTTGCTTTTTCCAATTACAGTTTTTATCAATATCGATTCCTAAAAATCTGGCTGGGGATCATCCATTAATTACATCACACCTCGAGGAGGGGGGGGTCCACAAAATGTGACATATCGTGACCCCCTGTCACTGAGGGAGGAGTTCCATGTTTGTGACCTCACAATCCTCACATACAATTTTTTACAAGATCAAAATAAAAATAAAAAATAATTTCTTAACAAACATATATTTTCTACATACCTAGTTACTTGGATTTGTTTGGATACCTTCGTTCCCTACAAAATTTTATAATATTTTTCTGACCGAGTTTAACGATTTATTGTTTTCGAAATAGCGAATGTATTACTAAGCGATAAGGCTCATTTTACAACGCCGTAACCGCGCTGGACAATACAATACAAATAATACAATAGCCGCCCTTTGTGACAATAGCCGCCGCACGCGCTAAACCTTTGACTATTACTAATATAATTACTAATAAGCCGACAAGTGCCGATGCCGTGATTACATTACAGAATTGAATGAATTGGGTTTTATTAAGGTTGACCGATAAATTATTTAATTGAAGCCATGCTACTACCTACTGCTGTAATCGTATTATAAATTTCACTGTTGTATTGTGCTTCATCATTGCACGCAACTAGCACTGAAACATCATCAGCAAAGAGCGTACATCGGTGTGTTGTGGTATCTGGCAGATCATTAATATATATTAAGAAAAGGAGTGGTCCCAGCACACTACCATGTGGTACTCCTAGGCCATTTTCCTTATATGAGGAGGATCTATGACGGATTGTTGTTGAATCTTTTGTGCTGCCATTTTGTGGACAAGGAGCCGAGCAAGGAGCTTTGTGAGCTGGAAGCCTAAATAGGCCCGAAAGCACAATAATAAAGGAGTAGGTATACAGTCATATATCTATTAATATATAGTATACCTACATTTCGGAACTTATTACTGGAGAAGATGGTTCAAAATTGAATACAGGTTAATACATATACCTCCTTTGCACGGCAATCGGTGCACGCTGTGCTGAGAACGGTAGCCCTTTACGATCTCATAGTCTCCATTCTTGCGTTGCAGCGGGAATTCGAATTGAAGCGAGCTGTTGCACGAACCCATCACCTTTAGGTATATACGGTGAAAATATTAATGCCGGACTAATCAATTTGGTGTCAACAATCATGAAATAAGTTGCCTAACCTACTTATGCCGCTTTCCCTTCGTGCCTCTAGCTTTAACGCTCAACATACGAGTACCTCCGGGTAGGACAGAAAGGCCACGTGGCGTCTAAATGAAGTAGGTAAGTAGTACAAATCCTCAAAGGCGACATTTTTTTAAACTCAACCCCAAAATATACCCAGTTACTATTTAGGTATGTACTATCGCGTTCAGAATTGCATGGGCAGTTTATGAATGAATTCATTCATAAATTGCCCATGCAATTTTGAACGCGTGTGTACCTACCTGTCTGAGCTTGGCTAAATAGTGGCTACTTTACTTCCTTCTCTACGCACTACAAACCAACATGCCCTTGTGTTGCGGCTTTATGCAAAAAATCATTGACTAAAATTAAATCCCTTTATTAGACCTTTAAAATACCGGCCACTCGTTGTTTTCGTTTCTTATCCGAGAGTTGTGGGTGTTTCTTCAGGTACTCGTTCAGTGCAGGTTCGACCACTTTCACGGCATAGTGGTAGAAATACTCCACCATCCTATAGAAGCTAGGGTTTTTAGCACTCCCCACTTCCACCAGATCAGGGGGAATATCGTAGTTTCTTTTACTCATCACCATTGGGCTCGTGTATAGTTTATTGCGATAAATTTGTCGAAGTAACATGATTTTTATTAGAATTAAATAAAGGGAAATTGTGTTTACTATCTACAAAAAAAATGTTGACAGATTTATTCAACTGTCAATGTATGACAATCTCTATGAGCATCTTCAACAACGGTCTGTCAAAAGTATCTAACTTAATTAAACAAAATTAGACCTTAACGTTAAAGCAATAATGGCTGGATTTTACGCCAACGTGATTGTACAAATTGTACGCATTCCAACTAGATTATATAAATTAAAAAAAAGCTATGTATTATCTTATCTCCTTGCTAAATACGCGACGAGTAGGATGAGTATATCCTGATGATGGCTGAACAGAGCAACGCGCCGTACCTACTCGTCAACGGGTGCTGTTTGTGGAGACCGCCGAGATCGGTCTGTTTAAGCTTAGTAATTTATTAGGATTTGTTTAGTAATTAATTTATTAGGATTGGA
Organism: Lathronympha strigana; assembly: GCA_949128165.1. NCBI lineage: Eukaryota > Metazoa > Arthropoda > Insecta > Lepidoptera > Tortricidae > Lathronympha > Lathronympha strigana. The sequence goes on from OX421903.1 coordinate 12,881,036, forward strand.
ATGGATGTCGGACCCTTTATTCGGTTCTCGTCTGTCCTTTTTTGCCCTTCTGATTATAGACATAAATTTTAAGTATTGGAGGAGACCATATAATTACATCTTGTGATCTCTAAGCATACCTATGTTAAATTAGTCAGTTTTATACTAAAGTTGTAAAGGGCTCGAAACGTAGGATCATGGTGTTAATAAACGCGATTAATCCGTTCTAAAGTGTTTAATTTCAATGAATAACAATCGCGGTAACAGAAGACAATATCAGTTTTATACTATTATTGTATTTGTTTTACTTCTTAAGTTCCTACTAAATGTAAGCACAATGAGACTAATGTTGTAAGCTCCGATTATCTTTAATACATATTACAATATATTTATTATAATATAAATGTTTATTTTCCATTGTTATGACGGGTAAAAGTGCCCTTGTGGCCTATTCACTGAATAATTGTTTGATTCTGATTGTTTGAGAGTTCGAAAAATATTATATGAAGTTATTTAGCTACGCGATCTTGATTAAAGATATAGTTTTGTTTCAATTAAGTACAATTTATATTTTTAGGACTTTCGCACTAGGTACCTAAATAGTCAAAAGTAAGGTTTTTCTTTGCTCAACAGTAATAAACAACAAACAACCTTTTTTAAATAATTTAATTTATAAATAAATTGTACAATTCACTTATTAAGCCTGCATATCGGGTTGGTTTGAACCATCTGCAGGTCGACGCGCGGGCCCACCAGGTCGCGGATGTTGTTGAGGCCATACTTGATCATGGTGGGCCGCTCTAGCGACAGCCCCCACGCGATCACGTTCACGTCGTCCGGCAGACCCATGGGCAGCAGCATCTCGGGCCGAAACACGCCAGAGTTGCCGATCTCGATCCATTTGCCGAGACCTGCAAATGTTTAAGATTGGGTAATTTGGGTAAAGGTCATTTAGAACTTAAGTCGGTGTCTGATGTGTAAGATAGAGAAACATGGGGAAGTAAAGTTCTGAAGATAATTTTCAAGTACTTCTGGGTGTCTGATTGAGCTACAATTTGGTATACTTTTTTAATTTTAATATATATATATAATATGAATGAACCTAATTTAGTTTTAGAGTTTTTTTACGATCAAATAACCCAGATATTAGATGAATGCGTTCCTACTAAAAAGCGAAAGTGTGCAAACACTCCGTATTCGTATCCAGAGTGGTATACAGCTCAAATAATTCGCGACATCAAATTAAAATATAGGCTCCATAAGATGTTTAAGTCGAGTAAAAATAACGTGGTTTACCAGGAGTTTTCTAGTTGCCGTGCGCGCCTTAAATTAGCCATTGCAGATGCCCACGACAAATACCAGGACTGTGTACAAAAAAATTTGATGTCAGACCCGAAATCATTTTGGCGCTTTTTGAATTCTAAGCGGTCGAAAGGGGCTACCTATAAGCTAGTAAAGGAGGGTCGGACCTTGACAGAACAGGAATGCGCTGATGAATTCTCTAGATTTTTTTACTCCATCTTTAGTCAGGAGCCAGCTGAGCTGGACTGTAATGCGGCGGAGGAGGCGTCGGGAGCGAGCAGTGCACGGGTTCACATCGATCATCTTGAGGTGAAAGATGTGAGCCGGGCACTGGCGCGACTTCCAGCTAAACGTTCAACAGGCCCAGATGGTATACCACCATTCCTCCTTAAGGACTGCCGTTCAACACTAGCTGATCCTTTGTGTCATATATATAATGTCTGCATTCGATCCGAGATATTTCCCGAAAGGTGGAAAGTGACCAGGGTGGTGCCGGTGCCGAAAGGAGGTGGTGGGCAGGATACCAGTAACTACCGGCCGGTGGCGGTACTAAATGCACCTGCCAAAGTCTTTGAGTCGGCGTTACACAAGACCCTTTATTCCCAGGTGAGTCCTCATCTTACTGAGGCTCAATATGGCTTTCGTGCAGCACGCAGTACTACAGGTAACCTTTTACATCTAATGACCCTGTTAGTTCCGGCAATTGATGCAGGTCACCAAGTAGACGTAGCTTACCTCGATTTTTGCAAAGCATTTGACACCGTAGACAATGATATTTTATTAATGAAGTTTGCGAGGGCCGGTTGCACGCCACATACTCTAGAGTTCTTTGCTAGTTACATGCGCGACAGGCAACAGTATGTGGATTGCTCCGGCAGTATTTCTCAACCGTACTACGTTAGATCAGGTGTGAGTCAAGGCAGTAATTTGGGTCCGTTGGGGTTTGTATTAATGATCAACGATCTTCCTAACGTAGTGGTTCATTCTACCTGCCTCTTATTTGCTGACGACTTAAAATTAGTCCGAGTGGTCAAGGATATCTCGGATTGTAGTAAATTGCAGGAGGATATTGACAGTGTGGTCCAATGGAGTGCAGACAATAAGTTGTACTTTAATGAAGCCAAGTGCACGATGATTTCGTTTAGTCGCGCACATCGCCCAATAAAGTATGACTACAACATCGGAGGAAGGCCAATGCAACGAGTATCAGACGTACGCGATCTGGGAGTTCACTTAGCTGCCGATTTGTCATTCCGAGATCATATTGTTGGAGTCTGCAAGAAAGCATTTCGGAATCTAGGTTTCCTCATGCGACAAGCAAAGGAATTTACGAACATAGCTGCGATACGAGCAGTGTATGGCTCCCTGAATGATGTCACAAAGGCCACTATGTTAACTTTAGCTTAAGTAATTGTTTATATGGGCAATAACTGTTTTATTGTTTGTTTCGCTTATCTATCGCATTAGGGAAACCTGTAAGGATATATTTAAGTTGTTATTTACCAATAAAAAAAAAAAATTTAAATGAGGATGTGATAAAATGCTACGTAATCCGCTTTGACGATGATCTCAACTTTGTTTAAGTGTCAGGACCTCAGGACGACGTCAAACTAACCCCTCTCATGTAGTGTAACGCTAAGCTCTCCATGTTGAACTTTGTATACGGATTGAACAGCAGGCGGATGAAGCCGAGGCGCTGGAAGAATGCGTCATGCACGCAGGGATCGTATACCGGTATTTTCATTCAAACCGATTTTGGCTCTACATCTACCCCAAACCGAAATAAATAGCGTTCTTTGTTTCGGTTACCAGTTTTAGAACGGTTTCATGACAAAACCGTTAGTTAGCAGATTTTGTTTCTGTTGAACAGAATTAGCCGGTTAACTAATAAGACTATTATAAATAAGTAAATTGATTGACAAATAATGTCACATATTATTTACCTTACCAGTTTAATAAAGTTACACGGAACGTTTCAAATTCTGTTCTTTTTGAATAACGATAACCGAAATAAATTCGTTCTCTATGAAAACGTTACTGTAGTATACGGGTTTACAAATGAACGAAAATTTGAACGGTTCACACGGCGACCAAGTTGGCCAGGCCGAGGTCGCGTGCGGCAGTCACTAATGTGAAAACGGACAAACTTACCCTCGTGGAACGCGAAGATCTCTATACTACGGCCCTGTGTACGGATTGTACGCCAGCTTGAACTGTAGGCGATTAATGCCGAGGCACTAAAAGAAAGCGTCCAGCACGGCAATCAAGTCGGCTAGGCCAAGGTCGCGTCAGGCCCTCTACCTGTTCGAACTAACATGAGAACGGACAAACTTACCCTCATGGAACGCGAAGATCTCCATACTAGGCTCTGTGTACGGATTGTACGCCGGCTTGAACTGCAGGCGATTAAAGCCGAGGCGCTGGAAGAAAGCGTCCAACACGGCGATCAAATCTGCCAGGCCGAGGCCTCGTGCGGCAATCACTCCCTCCACCTGGTGGAACTCCGCTAAGTGTGTCGCGTCAAGAGTCTCGTTACGGAAAACCTGAAAATATACACGCGTTGCAATTATTACCAAGAACTTCCTTTAACCTACAATGGTAGGTTACGATCAAGTTTTGCTCACTAATTTCGCGCATCAAAGTAAGTCTTTACGACTGCTGAGGTGAAAAAGTTATTTTTCAGATTCTTACCTTATCAATACTGAAGTATTTCTGCGGAGTAAACTCCTTTTGCTGCGCAAGATGGTACAGCATCCGCGCGCTCACGGCGGTAGTGTGCGTCCGCAGCAAGTTCTTCTGTGCCTCCTCTATCTTCCAGTCATAACGGTAGCCCTAGTCCAACAAAACACAATATTTTAAAACAAATATGCAGTGGTAGTTTGTTTATGAGAGATAAACAAGAAATAAATATAGAGAAAAAGTCCATTCCTTTTTCTATGCCTTTACCATTACTTTTTGCACAAATCGGGATACTTAGTACCTGATGAGTTTCAGGTCCTATGCAAGAGTAAACTTCCTAAATTGATATAAAACTAAGTGATAGTAAAACCAACCTGGGACCCATAACCTCCTTCACTATGCACTTTCTTAACTCTATCCAAGTATTCCATAGGGAACTTCGTGGAGATTGCCGGTGAAGACACGAAGAAGGTGTCATGAGCGTCCCGCGCGGGATGCTGCTGCGGCTGAAACAGCGCGTCGAAGTTCCAGAACGAACTCTCCACATACTTGTTGGTGGGCATCTCTGTGAAACCCATCTCCAGGAAGATCTCGCGGAATTCTGAACGCACTTTGAGGAGGGGATGGAGGTGACCGCATTCTGGGGGTTGACCTGAAAAAGGCAATAGAAATATTGCCAATTGACAAACAAGACTTATACAGAAAGATTCATATATATTCATTCGTACGTTAAATTGATATAATTTATAATAATAATAAAATTGATAACATGCTACAATTTATCATACCCTCATGACTGAGGAGTGACCAAACCCATCCATGTGATCAAGGGCCATTTGAACGGCCCTCTTCATGATGACACCCTTGTTGTAGTACCATCTTTGCTATAAGGGTATCAGGGCGTTCAGAGCTTATGGGTTGATGTAAAAAAACGAGATATTTACCATGTACATTTGTTTTAATGAGCTCCCGATATTTCGGCACTGTTACAAGTGCCATGTTCACGGTGTAACTGATTTGCTGCGAGTTTTTTATTTTATTTGTGGTCTACCCACACCCCGTAGCGATCTACCCGCTTACGGGTTCGTTTAATTTGCGCGGTGTCACTACCGCTACTAGCGTCTACTTTCTCACTTAGAACTCGATCACGTTCACGACACACGACACTTACAGTATCGACTGGTGCATTTCTTACCGAACCAATAACTTTTGGATTTTTGAATTTCCGAATCACTGGATGCCAGACCGCTCCGGGTCGCTACGGGGTGTGGGTAGACCACAAATAAAATAAAAAACTCGCAGCAAATCAGTTACACCGTGAACATGGCACTTGTAACAGTGCCGAAATATCGGGAGCTCATTAAAACAAATGTACATGGTAAATATCTCGTTTTAAATAGTAATTATGATGTAAAAAAAGCCTAAGAGGCTGATGTAAAAAAAGATAAATACTCGTATCTTACCTAAGGCATCAAAATTGTAAGGTTTGAAATCCAAAGTCTTCCAAGAGCCAGTCAGTAACATTTCGCTGGTTAAATCTGTTTCTAACTTTTTAATACTTGTGGCGAATTGTGGTCCTTTGGATAAAAGGAAGCTTTTAATGGTAATCTCTTGGAGCAGTTTGCGTTTCTTGTAATCATTCCGGACATTGTCAGGCAGAGTGTCTCGACCTTTCTTGACCTCATTCAGGTGGTCTTGCACTATATCTGTGATAGAATCAACCTTACGTTTCACAAGTGGGGCACCCCCAGATTTGTCTATTAGTATCCAACCTAATGACATAGCTTTGCTGAAGCCAACCTTTGCATTTGGTGATGTCTGTAAATAATTTGCTGTTGTAAGTAATGTTGAATGGATTCAAACAGATATTGTTTACTGAAAGTAACAAATAACTGCTGTTTGTACACTTTTCTGATATATGACATCTATTATAATTTCATATAAATAAGTTATGTAATACTTGGGAGTCAAGCTAATAGACACAAGAAGGAAAACCACAGTGAGAGATGTCACAAACACAGTCAAAAAACTAAAGTGGAATTGGGTGGGACACATGATTAGAAACAAAAAGAAAAAGTGGATCAAAAAGGTTACTGCCTGGTACCCAAGATAAAACTCAAGAATAAAAGGAAAACAGAAAAAGAGATGGGAAGATGAACTTAGAGAGATTGCTGGGACAACATGTAGGAGGGAAACAGAAGATTGAAAGCTCTGGAGAACTCTTGCAGAAGGGCAAGCTGATGGAAACACAACAATTACATATAATCAATGAAGCTATAAAGAACCTAAATACATCAGCATAGGGGCTATAATAAATAAATAATATACTTGGTACCATTCTGTGAAGCAAGAAATGGATGTACAAGGGAGAGTTTTTTTTTTTCAGGGTACCAACTCCTCTTTCTATGCTGGAGTGGGAATGACCGAAAATACCATGAAACAAAAGCAAAGTCAATGGAAGACGCATAAATGTGATTTCAGCCCTACACCTAACAGAGGATAGCATGTAATAGCAAGCAATAGGATTGGTTCAAACTTCTTTTGGATTGTTTCAATCTAGAGTCATTTTTGAGAATTGATTGAACATTAATTATTTGAATGAATTGGTTCAAACTTGCTTTAGTGGTGATTTTGGATGAAATTCAAAGGTATATGTGAAGTTCCCCGCCCAATTTGCATTTGAGCCTATGACTTTGATACTATAACTGGACATGATTCTAAAAATAGGCTTATATGGTCAATAATAAGTGGCATGTCAATGTGTAAGTGAAGTCATTGTACCCTGTTTATAATAAAGATTTTGTCATCATCATACTAATCGGTGGGTCATCACACGCGGAGTCACTATAAAATTGTAACTTCCGTAGAAATATAAAGAACATTTATTTTTACGAATGATTATATAAAATCAATAAAATTATAGTTATCTTCAAGTTATATTCAAGAGTTACCCATCAGAATGCATAAAAAACCTTATCAATGTTTTTAGTAACTGACCACGTAATTATCAACATACCTTCATTAATTCTGCTTGCGATATGCCATTTCCAGGCACGCTTCTGTATAGAACTGCTTCGTGGCTACCTTTATCAGCGACTAACTGCCCTTCGTCAGTCAGCTCCCACTTGGTACTCTTAGCTGTCTCGGAGATCACCATCTCTAAGGCTTCTAAACTTTTCACAGCGCCTACTACTTTCTGATGATCTTCACCAAACTCACTAGCTAACATTAGAGTGTCCACTTTATCACTCTTCTCTAAGTAATGTAAAATCCTTTCATTCAATTCCATTTTGAGTAATTATTTGTGATTTTAGGTTACTCACTCACTCAAGTTTCTCTCGACCGGCCACTGCAAAGCCAACAATGCCAACATGCGATTATTTGCGATATTCATATCATATGAACGTAATTGTCATGTCATATTGACAGTGACGTGTGGTCACGGACTTGAACATATCTGGGCTGTTACTACGAAAATCGAACGTGTGTTCCCAATCCGCCCGTCTTTCCGTCCGCTAGTGACTGGTAATCCTTACTTTGAAGCACTTTCGATTTGACCACTTTCGTACGGATCCATAAAAATGAACGACGGGAATGGAAGGAACGAACCAAACGTAAAGTATGCCTCACACACTTTATTATTAGTTGCGATAGAAAACCGGTAAATACATGTTTGACTCAAAAGTGGGCTTAAATAAACAAAAATAATTAATTTAATGTAGTGATGAAGTGCAGCTAATCAACATATCCATTTAGGGGGCGTTTTAATGCTAATTTGATGTATTTTGCTAATTTTTTGTTAATAATTGTGAATAATGAAACTAAATGTCAGTGTCAGTGTCACTGTCAATGTCATAGAAAGAAGAGGTGAAGAATTCACTATTAACTTTACTTAATAAGTTTGTAAATATCGTCTTGCTTTTAAAGGTATTACTTTATTTTAGTTTTACTTTAATTTTAAGGGTTGTATTTTATAATGTATACTAACAGTTACTATGTTTTCTTCATTAAAATGCTTCCGTGAAACAAAATCTTCAAAAAATCAAATTTCGTTATGATTTCGCTCTTATACAAAATTAACAAATAATTCTCAATCGAAATAGATATACATTGACAAAAAAGTGACCATTGCCTTAATTGCACAAGTGATCGAATCTGCGTTAATATTATTGTTGGTGAACATTTTATCAAAGATTTTTTAAAGTACTCATTTCATTTATTACACTTCATTTTCAGAATGACGCCGTAGTCCTAAATTTTCATGGGCTTCAAATAAGAACCACCTTACATTGAGAGTAGTGGCAGCAAGAACTACCTGGCAGTTTTGTTATACTTGGGAGAGCCATTATATCTTCGACCCAACAGTAAAAGGTAAAATATAGTATTATAGTGTTTGCATAAGGGTCAAGTAAACCACATAAATGTGATGAACCTTGTGTTTTCAAACAAGTGCAGGAGGGATGACAAGAAACACAATACATACATAAATAAAAGTGGCTGTGCAGGAAATGATACAATGGGACTACCACATTGTTCTTGACTAACTCAGGCAGCGCTGCAGGTGCTTACAAATAAAAAAGGAGTGTCTAAAATTGCAACATAGATGTGACATTATAGTCTCATACTTTTTTGTTAGAAGCATAGTGAGAGATTGAGGCATATACATACAAGTCCTACCTAAACCTAATGTCCTGCTGGTTCTGCTTAAGAATGGTGATTATTTATTCATTTATATTGAAATATAACAAATACAAAGCTTGAAAGGGCCTTGTGTTTTAAAACCATATTAGAAGCTGATAAGCCGGAGACCCAGAAATGAAAAGTCTTATTCTAACCATTTTTGTTCTAATTTTATTAAATAATTTAACTTTAGCTTAGCTTAAGCCGTATCTAAACATTTAAAACTAATTTATTAAAATATACTCTATCTATTTTCGTTACTCAAACTTTTTTGATGAAATCCTTACCATGTCTCGCTTGCAATTGCTGGGTTTTTTACCCCTTATAAATATGGTTTAAAATGATAAACTATGTTAAAAGTTAATGCCGCGCTTTCATTATTGCCTAACTCAATAACTCTTTGTCACAGATTAAAATAGATTTTAAGGTTTTTTTAGATTTTTAGATTTTAAGGTTAGATTAGATAGTACCTAGTTAAGTTACTAATATTAGTTAATAAGTAGTTAAGGCAAACTAACAAATTATATGGATTTTTAATCTGAAATAAATGAATATTTAATTTAATTTAATTTTAATTTAAAATGCAAAATAAAATTATTACTCTCCGGGAGCAATATTCCTTTCATCAAGTTATTTAAATTCAATGCTAAATTTGATCATAATTCCTATGTGTGTGTTTTTCTTATGATATGATAAATTGTTAAATGCTTGCATGCTCACTCTTATTTTACTTATACTTTAAGTAATTTTCTCTTTATAAGTGAAATATAAATTTCTTTGAATAAAATTAAACTCCTGTAACCACACAAAGTAGTAAGCTATGTATAAGCTAAGATTTAAATACATATTAATAAATGTACATATTTGTATATTTTTACATATTATATCTTAGGCGATTCATAGATGTATATAAGATGCGTATGTGACATCTTGTGAAAGTGATAAGTATAGAAATGCACCTAATTGACGCTCAAACAAAATGAGTACTCAAAAAATTACGGCACAGATTTTAACCATTTAAAACAAGTTAACTGTCCTTTTTTACTATGGTTTAAAGTAGTATACTTTAGTAAACCATACGATAATAAACGAGAGGTACTTTACTTCTGTGCTTATTTGACTTACTTAACCAAAAGAAATTAGTGTTGTAAGGGAGTAAAATGTGAAACACACATTTCAATAAAAGACTCGGTGTTATTAGTTTATTTATTCCTATGTGGCTAGCTAGCTAGTTAAAGGGTTATGTCGTCATATTCGACTTTAGGACAAAAATATTTTAATAAACAAGAATGTGTAAATAAAATAAAGCTATTGTGATTATAATGAGTGATAAAACCCTATATTTCAACTGCATCATATTCCTGTTAATGAGAACGTAATAGTTAATTTTATAACAACGTCCTCCTAGCCTAGTTGGTAGTGACTTTGCTTACGAAGCAGGAGCTCCCGGGTTCGAATCCCGGCCAGGGCAATTATTTGTATGTCTATCACAAATATTTGTTCCTGAGTTATGGATGTGAAGATCGCCTACAGACATTGCAATCGTCAGCCATAGACGTTATAGGCCAAAAATGATGATGATGAATTGTGTAACGATCCAAACACTTCAACTAGCTGCTTAGTTTGAATCTGTTAATCATTTCATTTACGTGAATTTTCTTTTTAGGCATTATAAGATGAAGATTACGACGTCGTACATAAATGGCACAAAATAACTTCACCGAGCAGCTGGAAGTTGTATGAAGCAAAGTAAAAATAAATTTTATTTTTTTTGTTATTAAAGCTAGCTATTAAATACTGCCTATAAATTATTTTTGACCTATGCCCATTTTCACCCTTTATAGTATTCAATGTGAAAAAATACTTGTGACTTTATAATAATCAGTCACGTAAAGTGCGATTATTTAAATCTTCTATTTTGTTTTAATAAATCGATTGCCACAAATGCGACATACGTATGTGCTACTTGCAATATATTTTTTAAGCACGAATCAATTTAAGACAACATATTAGGTACTTACCTACATTGAACCCTAAAAACAAAATTATAAAACAGGACAGGTAAGTACATACATTAATATATATGGGAATATCTCGGTAACAAATGAATACGAATTATATTTGTATTTATTTATTAGCAAAATATCGTTCACTTTAAGTTAGAACAATTATACAATTCACCATACAAATATTACACCTCTAAAAATTCGTTTACCGAATAGAACGCTTTAGAAATGAGGAAACGTTTCAGTTTATTTATATAACACTATTTATATTACATATATCTTTGAATAGGTCTTACTTCAGCGCACAAGTGCTGAAGTGTTTAATTTCAATGATATTGAAAGGTAAAAAAAACCGTAAAGGTGCCATACTCAACTAAAAACCCTTATACTTTCGCCATTTTCGTTCGTCAGAGAGCGTTTGTACTAAAAAGCTGTAACTTGGTACGGTTATATATATCAACCACGCCGGCGAAGTGGCAATATAAAAAAATGGAAAAGTATTTATTTATTTGGTACCTCCATACACCTAAGAGGTGTTATTTTTTCGGTTCGACCCTAATTTGTTAGCCTGTGAGGTATCGTTGGATAGGTATATAAAGCCAATTATCGCTCCTATAGTAAAAAAATGTGCCCCTCTCCCTTCTAACACTCAAACCGCAAGTCCAAAAAATATGAAAAATATCTGCAATATTTAGTCATCACCAATGTAAGAGTGGTGTGGCTAAGCGCGCAGCAGCTATAGTGTAACACTAAATCTGACAGTACTTTTTTTTTAATTCACATGCCTCACTTTCTTTTGGAGTGTAAAAAGTTAATTTAAATGAAATCATCTGTCAGACTGTGATTATTTGACTATTTGTTTGCAACAATCGGGCCTAATGTGGTTGTTTTTCTCGCGACGCTCATCGAATATTGTCCATGCAAAATGGTAGCTGTCAAGTTCTTAGGGATAGGTATAATTATTTTGAAATATTTCGAGGATTATAGCTTTATGTCGATAAGCACATGGAGTCGAATATATTTTATACAAATAAAATGTGCCCTTTAACCCAGATAAATAGTTGGAGATGACAATGAATATCTATTATCGTAAATAATTTTGTATGTCTTTCCCATCACGAAGCAATGGTGTTCCGGACCTTTGGGAGCCGTACGCCGAGCCGAAGCCAACACGCAGACGCCCTTTCGACAATTTAATGAAATGTAAGGGGTACACCGAGCAGATGTTGCACCTGCCCGAGTCATGGGACGCACGCAGAGGCAATTACCACGAGGGTGTATAGACTATTGAGATTTAATGGAATCTAAAATATACTGGACTATAAGGTGAAAGTGGTGGACTAAATACTGGGTTATGGAGAATGAAATCGGACGTATTATCATTATTACTAAAAAGTGACCACTGTCACCAGCAATATATACCTACCTCTATTGAAAAGATTTATTTCGAGAGCGTTCATGCACTGTCCAGCATGGTATAGGACTATAGGTACTAACATATAAATCTAATTGAACAAACAAAGTAAGAGTATCGATATCGACAGCATAAATATTTTTACCTATCCCTGAGAACTTAACAGCTACCATTTTGCACCTTCGATAGCGGGGTCCAAACATCAAGTAAAGAAATTTGACTTATAAACTATTTTATACCTTACGGTTGTTTAGCACGAATCAAATCATTTATTTAATGTAATAAATGTTATGAATCATGTTTTTTGTAAGTAGTCACATACTATATATAAATTGAAAGAGATGTCATACACTACAGAAAAAGTGACCAAGATCCCCGGTGAGCAGGGCTGGGATCGAACCAGCGACCTACTGCCGCGAAAGCAGGAGGTGACTGGTTTGATCCCAGCCCTGCTCACTGGGGACCTTGGTCACATTTTCTGTAGTATATGACATCTCTTTCAATTTATATTTTATACCTTGTCAAGGTGATAATAACAGCAGATCCCCAGCGGCTATAATATTGATTGTCACTGTAACAAGTGACAAGTTACGTAAACCAAATTCCTTGACTGTGCCTCGAGTTTTACCGCACATATCTTGGACACTTATTATAAATATTTTTGCTTAATTTAATAATAACTGGCCCGCCCAATTGTTTCATGCCCACGGCGCGCGGCTTCGATAGCAGGTCCCTTGTTCGCTCGTTCCCTTAGTTAGGCTGTCCATATTGCAAGGCTTCACATGTTGTGCTGCACGTTGCACGCCGCACAAGATCTTCTTATCAACCAGCCCAGGTGTGCATCTCCAATGGCCTTAAAAAGTGTTTATTAGTTTTATTTATATAGCGTTATACGTATGAAATGTGTAAAACTAAAAGCATACCGATGCCAGAAGCATCAATTCAAATTTTCAGAATATAAGTGTGGAAGAAGTGGGAAACTGGTCTCATGTGTTGAAAACAATCAGCATCGCTGCACGCAAACGTAATAGGCATCACTACTTGCCCGGCCCAACATCCTCGACGCTGGCTCAAAATATCTCCACCAAACATGCAAGGCAAGGCAATCATAGTAGTATGTGATTTTAACTGACATTATGTTAAGCATGATAGTCACAATGTCATCATGTTAAGTGACAATCAAGTATTTTATATACCGACTTGAGACCACTTCACAGTTAGGTGTTACGTAAAAGAGGTACGAGAATCTATTCAATGGGTTCTTATTTAATAATCGCATTAATATGACGTTTTACCTTGCAATCGTTAAACCTATAATATTCCTTACAAATATACTCCAGAAACCGAATTAGATACTCGGTTCTTCATTATTTTAAAAAAGAAGTCTTCTTTCAGTAAACTTTCTTATCTGCGGAGTTACTTCCCCTCCGTGCACCGTGTGGCAAAGTCGGGGGACACTCTGTTTAATACCTACCCAATACGAATCAATTCCTCGTCCTCTTTTAGACAGCATTGCACCGTTCAGGAGTTTTCTGCGACGACGTCTACAGGGGTCGTAAGGTACGCGCTTAGTCACCTAAAATTGTATAATAGGTACTTTTATTATAATGAAATATTGTTAAATTACACCCTTATTATCCTTATAATACGTAATGTCCAAGTGTCAGTCGACATCGTATCATATTTGCACTGCATGATTACCGTACCTTAACACAAAACTTTATTTTCTTTTATTTTTTCCTAAGAGGAACACACACTTGATGTTCAGCTATTATAAAAAAAAACCGGCCAAGTGCGATTCGGACACGCGCACCGAGGGTTCCGTACGAAACGTTTAGTTATCACATTCATCTCTAAACATGATGAGTCCAACTGCATTTCGAAACAGAAATTTGAAGTCTGCCCCATGTATGGACGATCACTGTACATACATATTGTTTAGGAACGTGCCAATCAAGCCCGTTTCAAATGATACTCCATATGATGTAGTTACTAAACTTCTAATACCAGGCATTGACACAGAAAATAAAAATATGTGTTTTGTTTTAAACACAAATTGTAATTTAGTTGTTGTTTGTTCCGCTAAGCAGTTAATAATGCGTGTGAATCAAATCAAGGATACGGCATAGACAGATTCTGGTTACTCTAGCACCAGTATGAGACCTCTTCAGCTGTCGTTCGTCAAATCCTCCAACAACGGCCTCCTAAGTCCTAGCCTAGTCAGTAGGACGACGTAGGAGGTCCCGGGTTCGAATCCTGGTCAGATTTATTCGTGTGTTCGTGTGGGAGTTAGCGGTCTTATATTGAGGATTGCTTCAAGTTTTTTTTACACAAAGGGTTCGCCTCTAACTTGAAATCGCGACCCCAGTATCTCGGCAACCCCGTGGCCAATTTAGTCCATAGTCCATACTCAAATTTAAAAAATATATTTACCTTGTCTATAATTCTATATAACCACCTGCCCAATTTCACGACAATCTGACTAACGATACTTGTGTTATTACCAAACAAACATACATATTATATACATGCCAACAGCGGATTGTACAAGTAGACTGGGAGAACTTACTCGCTTCGCTCGCTGGTTCGACAAACATACATACTAGTGGTTTGCCCTAAACATGAACTCGCGGCCAACATATATTGATAACCCCCCTGGTCCGATTTGCCTCAAACTCAAACTTAAATAATATATGTATCTCATCTAAAGTTCTGCTAAATATAACGACGATCCGATCAACAATACTCGAGTTATCGTACAACAAACATGCAAACGGTGGATTGTTCAAGTAGACTGGGACAATTTACTCGCTTCGCTCGCTGGTTCGACAATCATACACACATACTGTCATACAATCATACATAATGCCAAATGCCAAATTTCACGACGATCTGATAATCCGATCAACGATACTTGAGTTATCGTCGAAAAACATACATAAACACAACGGAGTGACCAAGTAGACTGGGATAATCGCTCTCTCGCGAACGTGACCTCACAACCGCTATATCTCGGCAACGCCTAAACTGATTTGACTCATATTCGAAATTAAAAATTAATTAAATTTCATCTAACCACCTGCCAAATTTGTTTACGATCCGTTTAACGATACTCGAGTTATCGTCGAACAAAACGAAATCCGTGTCCGCTGGCAAGTATGAAGTTTCTAGAGTGAATAACTACTTTGGAGACAAAACATTAATAAAAAATTATCATACTACCTCAACAGAATACAGAAGATAAGAAACGAGCCTAATAAAATTTAAAAAACAGCTTTAAAAATACTTTTTGGAAACACTAACGTGACATTTATGTACCTCGAAGTGTTGACATAATATATCTACCTATAATTAATAGTCTAATGTAATATAATAAGCTAATGTAATATGACCCCTGAAGTCAAACTTTTTATTAAGTTTTGTAGGAAAATGTTTTATAACTACCGCTGTATTGTAATACCTTGAATTAATAAATAATAAATTATTCTATTTTCTTCTTCTTTAAACATACATCCATACGAACAACGGGTTGTACAAGTAGATTGAAAGCGATGAAACCTTAGTAAACTATTTTTGAAGATTATTTAATTGTTGCAAGGCAATTACAAATTAATTGAAAAAAAGTAAATCATTCAAATCGACTTTTAATGGAAGTATAACCTTTTTTTAATGAAGCTGTTTCTAAAAGATCTTTTCGCTATACTGGTATCTCGTTAATTCTTAGAGTACACTACAAAAACCCTCTCGGTTTCGAAAATTGTCGTACCCAAGAGTCAAGATCAGGATTAATTGTTATATGCATAGCGACATAAAAAATATTCCATAAAGAACTCACACACACCTTGCCCGGGACAATGTAACAAAAGCGCGTGTTCCAGCACCGGATCCTCCAGGCTCGCCTCGACCTTTCCTTCTAACAATATCCTGAACAACATGTCTGAAGCCAGCAAGAGAGACACAGCACCTGGAATGTAAAATTCATCATCAGCTAAAGGTATTGGGTAAAACAAAGCTGCCTGAGTTAATATCCTACTGTGGCAATTTTTAAAGTAGTTTGGGTATAATGGAGTATTCAACATCAATACTATAGTTCTGAACCCGATGGGAGGCTAGATGCATAAGACAAAATGTTAACATTTTTACCATAAACATGAGTGTTTCGACTGTTTCGTTTCTTATAACGACGTTTATACATGATCGTTTGTGGGATTTAGGTGTGCTTCACACAACTCATACAACTATTTGTATGCAGAAAAAATTCACATGCTACGTACAAGCACTGTAGGGGTAGCGCACACTAGCAACATAGGTTAGACATAATAGTTGCAGAAACAAAAGTTGCCCTTGCGCGCCAGCCATTTCTTTATTTAATATTTATTTCACAAGAAGAAACATACGGTTGTACAAAAGGAGTTGGGCAAAGCAGAGAATATGTAGGTGGCCATTACACTTGTGTGACATGATAATAGGCAAGTCCACTCACAGCGCAAGCTGCCTCCCGGGGATATTACCACGCTTATCAGCTCGGTCAGAGTATAGCCCTAAATCGCCTTTCAGCCGCTCGCACTGAGCATATTAGCGAGGCACGTATACACAGTATGCATGACGCCGCATTTTCCTCGTGAGGGGGCTCACCTCGCTTTATTTGTGTCAAGATTCTAGACATTTCCTCCACAGTTATGAATATCATAAAATATGTAGATATATGTACCCACATGCTTAATAATTTAATAGTGGTTCACCCCGAACTTATACTCACGAAATTTAGGTCGTTAATTGAGATTAAAAGTCCGAATATGAGCCGCATCGCAAGATATAGGGGCATATCTCGCGATTCGGCTCATATATGTTTTTTTATTAGGGCACAACTGTCTAAAAAGTATACTTTCAGAAATAATTAAAATAATAGTTTTCTATTTACACGACGTGTTTAATAAAATTGACAAAGGTACTTTATGAACTCAGATTAAAATATATTTTTAGGTATATTTTTACTTATACATAGTGTAGTTAAGTTTTAAGAAATATTAGTTTTAGGCATCTTATAGGCATTGATTGTTTCTGTACCTTAATGTTCAAATTAATATTAATTAATTGCATATAGGTAATAGATAACATACAGTCACTTTGTATAAAACAAATAATTTTATTAATTCTGAAAGTATTCTTCTGGGAAAGTTATGCCTTTATACAAAAAAAGTCATTTCACCCGTCATATGAAGGCATCGTGCGTAGTTCCGTTCTACATCACCTACATGCCCGCGACCTGAAACCCGAACACAAATTGTTATTTTAATCAATTTTGATTTTATATGCGTTAAATATCCTTATTGGTTCTTCTGTTTTCATACGAATAACGAGTGGTTCACCCCGAACGTGAACTCGTGACCTCTACAGGTGTCTCGGCAACCCCTGCTACCAACCCAGCTAGACAGATTTGGCTCATATTCGAACTAATTTTTTTATTTATCTTATCGATCTGCCAAATTTAAAGACGATCCGATCAACGATAATCAAACTATCTTCGAACTTACATACATACAAACGACGGAGTGTCCAAGTAGAGAGGAAGTCTTCACTCGCTTCGCTTGCTCGTTCGATAACCTTTTTGTATTAAATTTAATGTAATGTATTCCTATTATGCTAGGAAATTAGTAAGACAGTTAAGCAACAAAATTACAAAACTATTAAATATGTGAATCAAAATATTTATCACAAAATAATAAATAATTTGGTTTGTGTGCTGCAATTTTATCAACCAGTGGTTCGCCTTGAATGTGAACTCGTGACCTCTACATCTCGGCAACCCCTTGACTGTGTCAGCTCATATTTAACATTAAAAATTATATTTATCTTATCTTACAACCTGTCAAATATCACGACGATCTGATCAACGACACTGGAGTTATCGTCGAATAAACATGCTTAAAACATACATACATACATATATATGAAATATACAAACGATTGAAAGCTGCTAACACAGATAGACATATTAAAGTTATAACGCCTCTTACTACCATCAGAAAAAAAGGAGAAGCATGTCCAAGGAACAACACCCCTGATGTTCCTTGGACATATCATTTTTGTTTTTTATTTATTGTAATTATAGAAATAATAGGTATTTATGTATGAAATGATATATCATTTTAGTATATTTAATCAAGTTATAAGGTTTTCCGGCGGGGAGCGAGATGTAAATATATTTTTAAGTAATTTATATTTATTATGAAATAAATAATTTTCTATTTTTCTAGTACAAATTATCTTAGAAAAACATAGTCTGCTGTTGTCCTCTTTTATTTTTCCCAAAACATTTTAGTTTTTTGTCTTAAGATTCATTACTTGGTAACGCTCGCCCTCCAGTTGGTTTGATAATTGATTTTGCAAATTAGTAATAGCCGTACAAATAATATAAATAAAATGATTAAATTACCCTCTGTGGCAAATTGGCAATGTGCAATTATTGCCAACCGTCTGAGGTAAAACTATGTCCAAAGTTCAACAGTTTCGTCTAATAATTCAAAAAGAACTAAGTACATATTCTTACATTGTTTTAATGACTGCCCATTCTGCCTGTGTTTACTTAAAACTCCACATGATATTTATTGGATAAGCTTGCAGTCACTGAGATATTGGAGATAGCCTGCTGTGACGTTGGCACCCATTGGACATGTTTCATTCAAACTAATCATCTGAACGGTAATATTGTCTGCCATCTGAAATATACAAATAAATAGTTAATATTTATACCCTCCTTGTTTATAATTTATTACAAAATATCTTTTTTAATTGATATCGTTATCGCGCTACCTTTACAAATTACATAATAATATATATTTAATGTATAGCTTCTTGCAAACTTGTGTCAGTTATTTCATTGGGAATGACAATAACAGTGTTATTACAAGGTACATTAGATCACATTGTATCTAAATTACAATGTGAACCATATTCTTATGAAGGTGGAAAATTGTAAAACATTATTTAACTGTGAAACAGACAAAATCCCAGGGCATGTCTTAAATATAATTTGAGTTTCTTCTTTCTCGAAACTGTTGAAATTATCATGGCATATAACCTAAAATGTATGAATGTATGAAGTTTTCCCAAGTGACGCCGAAGGTAAGATAAACACCACGCGAAGACATCTTACTTTGGCTAATCAATTAAATTACTCAATGAGGAATAAATTCAATGCCATCAATTATACCCAGTAACAAATAATTACATGGTATAGTAAAACATACGTTAAAAGTATATTACGTGACATTCATTTAATAGAAATGTAACGTCTCTTAAAGTATTTTATATATTATTTAAGTAAATATTCGTTTCTTTAATAGTTACAGATGCGATTATGCCAACTAATTATTAGAACAAATATCAACGCCTCGCATAAAAGAATATTAAAGGTATAGCCTACGTATAATCTAAAACAATAATAACATTGAATACTTTACTTACGCTATACAATGTACGTCTTAAACGTATAAACACCACGATATTCCACCTCGATTCCACCACTTATTCTCATTTAAACAATAAAGTGCTCGCGAACGATGAATGACAGGTGATTATGAGTTGCCAGGTGAAGAAATAAAAATACGGGACTCACGTTCTCAAGTAAGTACCTATTTTCCACGAATTCCCCAAATCTAACGATGGATTTATCCAAGAGCAGTTTTTTGAAAACGTAAACTTTTAACGAATCACCAAAAAATAGCGCGGATTCTTAATCAAATAAACGTAGAAAACAGCGGAAGAGCACAGTACCTGGCAATTTACTGCATTTCGATCGAATCACGATAGCTCAAAAGGTAACGTGGCTTTTGACAGTTGATTTCGATTCTTTCGTTGTCAAAATATCCGAAAGTGGTCTTTCGTGGTAGGCGCATGGACACAAATTTTACTTTTTTTTTTTTTTTTTTTTTTTTTTAATTCGGAAAACCAACAGCTTAAATTAACAAGGACAGATGATGTAACATAAGTATCAGCGAAGCCAGTTACAGGTTTTCACAGATAGGATACAAAGTTATATAATGCTAGCGACAGAGAAAACTAAGCATGCAAAGAGACACGACAAAAAAAAAAAGAGAAATTAATTGCTTACTTAATTAACAATATCACTTAATTAACAGAAGACAATATTATGCTTACTTAACATGAAATTACCTATTCTTATGCAGGCGGGGGAGCAAAGAAATCAGAAGAAATAATATTTTTAATGCTCGCGGGCTTTAACAAATGCAAATCTAAATCTAGTTCATCGTTGCATTGGCATAGTTCATTCAACGACCTCGCAGCTCGGACAAAATATGAGTTCTGACGATAATTAGTTTTAGTCGGTGGGAGTGATAAGGGTCGGTAGTGCCGGGATGAAACTCTAGGGACACGAATATTAATATTTTTTACCAGTTCAGGGCTATCAACAGATCCATTTAGGATTTTTATTAGATACACTATATCGGCGGTTTTTCTTCTAAGATCTAGGGGCATAAAATGATGCCTTACACATCTATCATGGTAACACAAGTCTGTACATTTAGTCTTATATTGTAAAAATTTCAGAAATCTTTTTTGCACGGATTCAATACGTTTAATATAAATGTCATAATGGGGATTCCACACAACGGACACATATTCGAGTATTGAGCGGACGAAGGAACAGTACAAAACTTTTATAGGCTTTACTTTTTTGAAATTTGAACTTAATCTCATGATGAAGCCTAGAGACCTGGAAGCCTTCTTAATTATTTTATCTACATGATCATCGAAAATTAATTTCGAGTCTTGATGAAGGCCCAGGTCTCTCGTTGAAAATAATTTGGCTATCATGGTTGAGTTGAGGGTGTAGCTGAAAGAGATTGGGTTGAATTTTCGAGTGAAAGACATTGAGTGGCATTTAGCAATATTAAGGTCTAGTCTATTGTCGGTACAGTATTTAGTAAATCTGTTAAGGTCTTCCTGTAGTAATTTGCAATCGTTTAAATTTTTAACAGTTCTATAAATTTTGGTGTCGTCGGCGTAAAGGAGAAACTGAGAGTGTTTAAAAATGCAGTGGATGTCATTGATGAAGATCACGAAAAGCAGGGGCCCTAGCAGCGATCCCTGAGGCACGCCAGAAGGGATAATAACCCAGGATGAAGTGTAACCATTTACAGCTACCGCTTGAGATCTATTTTGTACATAAGACGTGAACCACCTGAAAAGATTGCCATGTATGCCACTGTTTAATATCTTTTGTAGTAACATTTGATGATCTATTCTGTCAAACGCCTTACTAAAATCTGTAAATATGGCATCAACTTGGCCACCGGACTCCATACTTTGTGTAGCATAGTCACAAAATAATAAAAGATTCGACTCAGTAGACCTATTCTTTACAAATCCGTGTTGTTCCGCAATAATAGAGATCTTAAGTGAGGAGTAAACTTGGCCATGTACGATTTTTTCAAATATCTTTGCAAAAATACATAACTTAGATATAGGTCTATAATTTTGTATATTAGAACGATCACCACTCTTATGCACAGGGGTAACAAAAGCGGATTTCCATGTCTTAGGGACAGCACCTTCAGCAAGGGATCGACGGAAAATGATACAAAGAGGCTTAACGAGACTTGCAGCACAGTTTACGATTAAAATTGGAGGTATAAGATCGGGTCCCGCGCCTTTATTTAGATCCACAGATTTTAAAAACTTAAGAACTTCATCTTGGTTAATTTCAATGTCACATATACATGTACTGGTAGAGGAAGTTTCTGTGGAGCGCGGCCCGCTGCTGTTACTGCTACTGCTACTGAGGAACGTAGTTTTGAAATAGTCGGAGAATAAATTGCAAATGGATTCACCAGTATCGGCTTGTGTGGAATTGTATTTCATAACAGCTGGAAGACCCTGAGACCCATTTTTTAATGACTTGGTATAGGTCCAAAAATATTTAGGGTTATTAACGACTGCATCTTCCACCCGGCTTATATAGTTTTTATGACAAATATCCTCTAGCATTTTCGCTCTATGTCTAAGAAATGTAAAAGATTGGTAATCAGAAAGAGACCCATATTTTTTATATTTCACCCAGAATTTATGTTTTTCATTTAAAACTTTTTTTAACGCAGGGCTGAACCATTGAGGATACTTTTGTGGGTCAACAAATTTATGCGGTATAAATGTATCACGCAAGCTGTAAATAATAGAATTGAATACGGATAAGGCATCATCCAAAGAGCCCTCACTAAGCGCTGTATCCCAGTTTATATCATTTAACTCCGAGCACATTGCATCATAATTCCCTTTTTTGTAGTCATGTATTAACCTCCTATTGGACGCAAGTGGTGCAGTGACAGCTAGGCAAACCTCAATTGTCAAAGACTTGTGGTGCGCATCCTCTGGCTCAGCAAGGGGACAATAGCAGGGTTGTATTAAGAGCGGTTTGTTCGAAAATGCTAAATCGAGGATGCGATTGTTCGTATTACGTTCGGATATATATATATATATAGGATATCTTTCGGGCGGATATGGACGCAAATACGAAAGTGCATGGTTTTCATGGTTAGGATATGTCAAATCTTCCCGTCCGTTGCACCGTCAATGCCAATTTTCGACGTTCATGGTAGCCCCCCTGGATGGAGCAATGCGACTGCAAAAGTGTGTCCACATGAGATAGTACTACGGTACCGTTGCATCTCTTTCTAATTAGGGTGACCATAAGTCATAAGTACGTGGGATATTAGGTTGGGAGCGGTTACGCGAACGATCTGGATCGACGATATATACTTAAGAGGCCATCAATACGGTTTGTATGGAAAAGCAACAAAAGCTGTTTTTTGACGTTGTAATACGAAGAAACGGTGAGCTGTTTGTTAAAGTTGTTAATTATGTTTAATAGCTTATTTCCTAGTATTTAACTTGTAAGCTTCTAATTTAAGTAAAACTCAACGTTTTAACTATTACTATACAATTATTGGTAGTTGTTTTCTGAAAAGCGCACGGAGACCGAAGTTTGACTTCGTGCAATGTTAACATGATACATGAAAACACATGTTTTTCCAGGTTGATATAATATTGCAACATGGTTGTACGTAACCTGTAGGCCCCATATTTCCATTAATTTACACAGATACCTATCTAGTTCGATGTTGAATATGCTCATTTTGCGATAAAAATACACTGCAAACGCAGGGATTTTATGCAGGGTCACAAATCACAACCAATAAGGCTATGAGGTCGTCAATATATTAATCATTATATCCGTTACGTTAAAAAAACCGGCTATTATAAATTATTTCCCAAATAATCAAAAATGTTATACAAGCTGCAATAAACATGTCAATATAAATATTCAGAATAATTTACTCTTACTTTCCCTAACTAATAAGAATCCTGTAAAATCGACTCACAACGTGCCGACATCATAGTCACCCTACTGAGCTTGTCTTGTCATTTTATCGGAAAATGTGCATAAAATTCTATAATTTTGACTTACCTGTGAAACGATATTCCACAACCAGGATAGCTTTCGCTCCGACAATCCTTTATGCAACACGTTTTCACCATTTTAACTGATTTTCAAAATAATTTGTATAAATAATAAACGGCGCCATTTATGTTGGTATTTTGAAAGTTTAAAACCGGCCAAGTGCGAGTCGGGCTCGCGCACAAAGGGTTCCGTAGCAGCAAATATAATAAACTTATTATGTCAATTTATACACCTGGTGAATGGAGCCTAAACTTATAAGGTTCAGCCATCGTTTTCAGTGTAAGCACAATAACTTAACCAAAATTACAGTTAAATCAACCTATCTCAAAAACTATAAGAGATACTTTGATCAAACCAAAAATCGTTGAAAGAGTTAATTAGCATGCATCACCTCTATTTTTTTTAGAATTTTATACCCCGTAGTTATAAAAATAGAGGGGGGGGGACATACTTTTTACGACTTTGAGAGCTGATATCTCAAAAACCGTTCACTTTAAGAAAAATGTTTTTTAGAAAACTTTATATCATTTTAAAAGACCTTTCCATTGATACCCCACACGGGTATGTACATCGAAAAAAAAATTTTCATCCCTCAGTTACATGTATGGGGGGCCCCACCCCCAATTCTTTTTTTTACTATTTAGTGTCATAATTTTGTAGCGGTTCATACAACACATATTCCCATCAAATTTCATCACTGTAGTACTTATAGTTTCCGAGTAAATCGGCTGTGACAGACGGACAGACGGACAGACGGACAGACGGACAGACGGACATGACGAAACTATAAGGGTTCCGTTTTTGCCATTTTGGCTACGGAACCCTAAAAAGTCAAAGTTGGGGATACCAGTTCATATTCAGAAAATTACTAATGTCTACCATATTTATTTTAATGTTTTTTTTTGTTATACACATCTTTGATTTAAAGGGTTATTAATATGAAAATCACAATTATTTACAATTTACTAAAAAGATAACAAAATCCTTATTTGTATATAGTACTAAAATAAAATAAGAAGATATTTATTTTTAGTAGTAAACTGTTATAAACACTCCCAAAATAGTATCTTATAAAAATTGGCAACATGTGCGAGTGGGACAAAGCACCACTTGGAAGTGTCTCATGTGGACCGTTTTCTCTCGTTCATTTAGTATGGCGAAAAGCGAGATAGGACCGTCCCCTATGTGGAAGTTCCTGCGTGTGGTACGTAAGATGGGTAGAGATGTACAATGGTGAAGTCTGCATGCCTACCACGAACATCGAAAATTGGCATTGGCGGAAAAACCTCTTTGTCACTCCAATATGCAAGTGTGACAGGGATGGAGATACAATTCCGCAATCGTTCGATTTTTTTTTTTTTTTTTTTTTCATTTATTTGGGTAAACAAACAGTCACTACAAGAAAGCTTATTAGATAAGTATTGTTATAAAATGTTTACAGTATGTGTGACCAACACCGTTCACCACTTATTCAAGTACAATAATTTGAATCATTCGAAGCTTTACAGGGGTATAGTGGCCCCTAGCTAGAGTGTAAAGGAAAAACTACAAGAATTTATTTTTATTACATACGTACGCGTAAAACTAATTTTAACAAAACTAGTAGTAAAAGCATTGACACTTAAAATCATACAGTAAAATATATGTGATAACTGAAACCTACCGAAGATACATACACATTTTGATTTACTAGACATCTCTAAGTATGCCTATTATATTTTGTTTGTTTGTTGTATAGGCCTTACGGTGTTTTACGGTTTTTAGGGGTCCATCCATAGTCAAGGGGCAGTATTGTTCGTCCGTATGTTATGATGCCTGTACACTCTAGATTGAGTTCACTCATTCGACAACCTCGGACGACAAAGTATATAGAGACAATTTAAGTGTTTTTAGAAAGGTTGAGTGAGTTTAAAGGTGTCATAAATAGCTTTGGTGACCGAAACTATTTAAGACACTTTTTAAATAGCATCAAACTACCTGAAAAAGCTTAAATTATCTCTGGTCCGAGCCTCGCCCGAGGCTCTCGAATGAGTGTGTACAGGGCCTATACCACGAAAATCGAACGATTGCGGATTTCTATCTTCGTCTCTGTCACACCTGTATATTGGAGTGACAAAGAGGATTCCCCGTCAATGCCAATTTTCGATGTTCGTGGTAGGCATGCAGACTTATATGTAGGCGTGCTGGGTTGCATTCGCCCGAGGCGTTCGGCCGAGAGTGTACAGGCGCTATATCAGATATGATGACAGATTATATGCCGCCCTTTTTCTTCATAGTGCATCTACATGCTCGGGGGTCGATTTCATCAAGAAAAATTTCACCATACAATTTTTCATTTTTTTTCTTTTATGAATTAAATGCTACAAAATGTATCTGAATTTGTTTCATTTTATTACTTGAGGTATCTTGTTATGATTACATACTAATTTGATGCATATTTTCGAAATTATAAGCTTAATTTTTATTTAACACGAGATGGTGATGACGGTCATGCCATGGCAATGATTTTTTTATGGATGGCGATGATATCATGTGTATGGTAATGACAAATGACTAGATTTTTCGATGATATTTTTATTTTTATAATTTTCATGACAATGATTTTAATATGATAGTAATGTTAATAGTAATAATCAGTCTTTAATTCTGTAATAGGCTCTTTGATTTCACACCATTGGCATCCATTTTGCCACTTATTGTGATTGCCTTGACTTTTTTTTCTTCAGTTTTTTCTATAATATTTTAAGTTTTTATATTTCTCCATAACATTAATTCAATTATTCAAATTCAAATTCAAATCATTTATTTCGGACTTTCAGTCCATAGAGTTAGAATATACAAACTTATCGCTATTGTTAATAATACCTACGTTAAATAAAATTAAATCCAATTTAATTTAATTTAATTTAAATCAAATTCAATCAAATAATATAAATTAAAATCAAAGTAAATTAAAGGCGCCTGGGCACCGCCAGTACAGGTGCATGCAGCTGAACATATCGCTGCAGCAGCGGCGAGTCCCAGCGGTGGGCTAACGTGCGCAGGATGCTATTCGAGCTGCCAAGACTACGACTGAGGAGAGACGCAGACCGTTTTCTCATGATGGCAAAAAAGCAGTCGGTGTGTGCCTCCGCGAACATTGTAGACGCACTACAATACCGCGGCAGCCCAAACAACATCCTGAACGCATCATTATATTGCACACGCAACGCACTATAGGCCCGCTGAGTAAAATTGGTCCACAAACCGCACGAGTAGAAGGTTTGGCAGAAAGCCTTAAATAACGTTAGTTTAACTTCCTTACTACACCGTGCAAATCTGCGGGCCAACATGTTACAGCGGACGCACAGCGCGCGGCGCTCACGCTCAATGTCCTCGACATCTGACATAGTCTCGGTTACCCAGTGGCCCAGGTACTTGAAGCTGTCAGTTCTTTTTAAAGGAGTACCACAGAGTGTGACTTGTTCCATAGGGTAAGTTTTATTGCCAGCTTTAAATTGCATGACCTCGCTTTTCGAGGCATTGTACCTGAGGCCATGAGCTTCCGCATATGCCTCACAAATACGTAACAACTGAATTAACCCCCCCATCGAGGGGCTCAGCAGCACCATATCGTCGGCGTAGCTTAAATTATTTACACAAACGCCTTCTATGTGACATCCGACATGAGAACTGCTGAGCTCCTCGATCAGGCCGTTCATATAAACGTTAAAAAGTTTCGGCGAGGTCAGACCTCCTTGCCTAACTCCACATTTCATAACATACGAGTCAGAGAAAGCGCCAGCCCACCTTACACTATTTCTCTGCTCTCTGTACCAATGTCTGAAAACAGCGGTAATTTCTTGAGGAACAGAAGTATCATCACGCAGTTTTCGCCACAACAGGTCATAGGAAATTGTGTCAAAAGCCTTTGACAAGTCCAAGAAACAGGCAAATATTGGCGTTTCACGGGATGTATAGTATTGAACAGTTTGCTTGAGACATAGTATTGCGCTCTCGGTAGATAAACCCGGCCTGAAACCGAATTGGGCGTCGTTTAGTTGAATATTATTCCCTAGTATGTCATCAAGCAAACTGTCCAGCACCTTAGCTACAACCGTGGCTAGCGAAATTGGCCTGTAGTTGGACACGTCAGAGGCGTCCCCAGTTTTATTTTTCAGAATTGGCACCACTATAGTATACATGAGCTCATCGGGTAAGTAGCTGTGATTTATACATAGGTTAAATAACAATGAAAGTAATCTCGGTAGATGGTCGCCGGCATACTTGAGATGCTCAATGCTGAGGTTGTCATGACCCGGGGACTTCCCCCTCTGCATTCCATTTATTATACATGCCACTTGTTTCGAGGTAAATCGAATGGATGGCGAGCCAATATTAACCTCAGCATCGGTCCTCCCAGCTGACGGGTCGAGTGGAGGCTCAACTATAAAATGCCGCTGGAAAGCATTCGCGATATCCACTGGGACATGCCTATCGCCCACGCTCAACGGAAGACTGGACTTAGGGGTCAACTTCGCGGTACTTTTCCAAAATTTTCCAAAGTTTTTACTAGCG
Source organism: Lathronympha strigana (assembly GCA_949128165.1). NCBI lineage: Eukaryota > Metazoa > Arthropoda > Insecta > Lepidoptera > Tortricidae > Lathronympha > Lathronympha strigana. The sequence goes on from OX421903.1 coordinate 12,909,135, forward strand.
TGGTTTTTAGCAATAATATCCATTCTAATAGACTGCTCATGGTTTTGGCAATATTTTAATTTAGATTTAAAAATCTTTTTGGATTCCACCATATTATCATGGACATACCCGGCGGCCGGCCTGCCATAAGATACCCACCATTGGAACCAGAACCGCGCCTCCCGGTGCGCGCCGGCGACGTGCATGTTCCAACCCGGTATGTATTTACGCTTTCCGCGCCTAGTTTCCTTATGGGACTCCTCAGCGGCCAGTTTAAGAACATTTATTATGCTAACATACAAGTCCGTTATCCTATGCTTATGCTCATTGTTATTACACATACGGTCAGCGCACTCTGTGAATTCAGAAGGAAAATGAATATCCCTAAGCTTGCTCGAACAAATTTCAGTATATTTATCTATTTGGCTCGCATCACGCTCACCCCATATTACTTTGCTAAAACTAAGCACCTTAGGTGGCAACACTTTTGCCTTCACTAAATTAAAGTTACATTCCAACAATAAAGGACAATGGTCGGACCAGTAAACGTTATGTAACACCGACGCGCTAACTACAGTGGCCCTCGCCGCACTCGTCACCACACAGTGGTCGAGCCAGCGCCTGCAGCCGTGGACGTCACTAACGTACGTGTAGGTATCACTTGGCAACAGGTCCATATCCACACAAGTTAAAGATTGTTCGTTACAGAAATGCATCAGTTCCAGACAAAATGACTCACCCGGGTGGGCGTTGAAATCCCCGAGAACGAACACCGACTCCACGTCATTACTTTCCACAATAGAATAAATTTCGCCCAAACACTCAGTAAACTCACTCAGATGGTCCGCCGAGTCAGTCGGCATGTACACAGATATCACAATCACCGGCCGGTCGTTAAGGACTAGTTTGATAGCCGCCAACCGCACACTGTTGCATTGTATGACCGAGACACACGGGAACAACGCCTTCCTCCACAATAATGCGACGCCACCGTGGGGTCTGCCTCGAAGTACCTGTACTGACGAGTCAATTGCAGATTTACCCGTAAAGGCAAATTCCTCACTTATGGTGCTTAGAAACGAAATGTCATGTTCCATCAACCAGGTTTCTTGCAGCGCGATAATCCCAGCAGTGCGACACAAGTTGCGAACACATTCCACTGACCTCACAATATTTCTACAATTAAAACTTATAATATTTGTGGTATCATCCATTATGAGTAGGTATATATAAATTATTTTAATATATTATAGGTATTAATTATTCAACTCCTCTTAAAATCCACGAATCGACGGTATGAAATACCGTCCGGCCAAAAATCGTCTCTTAAGAACGTACCGATCTTGTGTTTCGGTACGAACACTTTGTAAGCGTCATATTCTTTTTCCATTTTCATATTAACTTTGTCCAACGTAACTGAAATATTTGTTTGACTTTTTATGTAATCAGCTATGTCACACACGGACACCTCCTTCGAGACATTATATATGTATAGAGGGACTCTAATATCCGCTGCTCGAAATTTAGTATCAGAAGATACTACTGCATTCCCTTGGTGGCCTATAAATCTGTTTTTGAGTCTTCTCCTTTGGACCGTGACCCAATCTTCGTTAGGGTCAGGAGTTTTAAACGTACCACCCTGTGCTGTATCAGCGTACGAAATCTTTTGTTGCACGTCGATCGCTGCGTCTGTGTGTCCCGAACCTGTAGTAGTCGCCCGCGCAGATACTCGCTTGATCGCAGCGTGAGTCATGCCCGCCGCGGCCGCGGCCCGCGGCAGCGCACCCCCCTCGCCCGCGCCGGGCGGCCCGCTCTCGCTCTCAGCTGATGTGGGTACGTGCAGCGGCGGCGCAGCGGGATTTATATGAGTACCCACATTATATGACGAATTAATCGTTTGATCACACTTCTTTACGTTATCATATTTGATCGTATTATCCGTAAGTGGGGACGATTCGTCTTCACTCGACACAAATTGCAGGCCCATAGGCCCACTTTGACAATTAAAACTATTAACTAAGCCGGCGCCTCTCTTAAAGTTAATATTTTCCTGGAAGTTATTAACTAGCGACGCTTTTTTAAGGTTCTCGAGTTCACATTTAACCATATCTAATTCATTCTTACTGGCAGATTCATTTACACTTGCACGTAATTCGGCCAAGTCTTTTAGTATTTTAGTCGCGTCCAAATGGTTAAACAACACCGGCGGCAATTTATGTAGGTCCTTCGCGACAAAAATGGGGACTTCATCCACACTACAGCTCTTCATCAATCTGATAATATCATCCAGGTCACGGTTCGACTTTCCATCACTTTTGCGTTTCTTCAGTTCGCTCGACTTAGACACAGATTCAAATAGCAACCGTTTCGCAGTAACTATGTCACCTTCCGAAAACGCAGTAACACAAATGCGCCTTAAACTTGGTTCATCTAAAAGATGCATTTTGTTGCTTACAAAAGCCAATAACTCATTTATAACCACATTACACGATTTACATTTCACCGTATTAGACATTGCTATGAATAATAACAACGCAGCTCGCACTCAGTACCGTTCGCACGCACGCGCGGCAGGAGACTGTAAGACAATTATTATGTAATTTATAACCAATTCTTTTATTTTAGTATCAACAAATTCTATGATTTCACTTTTCAACCTCGCATTCTTTAGTAACATATTACAATTTAGTATCGATTTAATTTCTATGATTTTCTCTTCAGTCTTCTATTCTTTAGTAATATTTCACAATTTGGTATCGATTTAAGTTCTATGATTTCACTCTTCAGTGTTCTATTATTTAGTAACATATTATAATTTAGTGTCCATTTACATTCTATGATTTCACTCTTCAGTCTTCTATTTTTTTAGTAATACAGTAGAATCCGATTAGCAAGACTCCGCATAAAACAACCAACCGGTTTTAGCGACGTAGATATAGGCAGATGGTTGGTTTTCATACAAGGCACTTTGAAAGTGCATCCGTATAGTACGACTGCTTACATCGACGAACCGCTTTTAACAACGGGATTTCACACGAAATTGTTCGGTTACAACGATGACGGTGCATAGTAACCAAACAATACATACAAGATAGAACCTTTGTTCAAAGCGAATGTTCTAAAACTTAAAGGGTTCCATCTCGTGTAAAAAAAATGTCCGCAATTTACAATGGCGTACTCGTAAATTGCAATGTCGTCGGGAAGTACGAGTAAATAGGTCTATGGTTCAACAATTTTTTTTCGTTTAAGAGCAAAATATTGTTAATTAAGATTATTGGGTGAGTTACATTGAGCCATTATTAATTATAATGTATGTGTGACCATTAAAATCGATAAAGAACTTTAAAATTGACAGTTTGTTTAGTACGACTTCCGATTATTACGACGTGATACCGTCGATCCCTTCGACGTCGTTATAACCGGATTCTAGTTTCAGAATTTAGTATTGACTTAAGTTCTATGATTTCATTCTTCAGTCTTCTATTCTTTAGTAACATTTCACAATTTAGTATCGATTTAAGTTCTATGATTTCACTCTTCAACCTTCTATTCTCTAGTAACATATTAGTATTACAAATTAGTATCGATTTAAGCTCTATGATTTTACTCTTCAGTCTTCTATTCTTTAGTAACATTTCACAATTCAGTATCGATTTTAGTTCTATAATTTCACTATTCAACCTTCTATTCTTTAGTAACACATTAGTATTACAAATGAGTATCGATTTAAGCTCTATGATTTCACTCTTCAGTCTTCTATTCTTTAGTTTCATCTACATTCGATTAAGAGATCTACATAAATCGTCAATACCATACATAAGTGATCATTACCATCCATTGCTCCAGAACCGGTAATGACATGCCTAGTATTGACAATTACACACAACATCGTAGATTATTCAAGAACACTAATACTTATAACAATGTCAATGTCACGCTAGTACGGTCATTTAAGGTTACATAATCCCAAGCAATTAGTTTAAATATAATTCAATTTCTTACTGTAAACCACTCCTGGATGGTAATGACGCGACAGTGTGTTAATCGACTTTTGCGATGATATTTTAATATTTTATTCCGCTCTGCGCTCGCATAAACAAATGTGGGCTCGGTTCCGCTGTTTCACCAGAATTAAGGAAGCAGGCGGGGATACGCCTGCTATATTTAGACCCACGAATACGAAACTACCCCAACTTTGACGTTATGCTGACGGTGTTGATGAATTATTGGTGTTAAACTTTTAAATATTTTTCATAATACTAACTTGATGAAGGAAGTTTTTCATATTTTTTTATCTGTATAACGAGAATGTTGAAAAACTATTACTGAAATAAAATTCGCAATCGTACGTTAGATTTGCGATAATTTTCACTCCAAACGTAGATAAACCGATTTTTTTGTTAGATGCTGATGATTTGTGACACATTAAACAATATATTTAAAAAAAAACTACATAGATTTTTGTTATTTTGTATAAAGGGCCTTCCGGATAAAACTACTTGGTAACGACAAAAAAAATTACAAAACATAAAACTCAATACTTTTTTTTATAGAGACCGACACGTAACTTTATGTAACTCCGGTTTTTGAAATCCACCCTCGGGCTCTCGGCCGAATGTTTCGGCCGCGGGCGAATGCAACCTAGTACACGCTCATTCGAGACAGAATATAGTCTGTCTCGAATGAGCGTGTACTAGGTTGCATTCGCCCGCGGCCGAGAGCCCGAGCATGTAGAGGCACCATCACGTTGGAGAAAAAGGGAGATATATACACCTCCTAGATATATCCTAGATATATGATAATGTAATATGGGCCATAGGATTCCACCGATTATTGAGACTGACAAATTGCACCGTGTAATACTGCTTTGAGATTGTCATTATAAAGCCCCTCATTCACGGCAGTCCGCCGGCACCTCCGGCACGTAATAAAGTACCGTGAATGTCGTTGCCGGATGCGTGCCGTACGGCAACATCCTGCTAGCTCCGCACACCTCCTTGCAGTCCGAATTGCACTAAATTACAGTAATAAACAATTGAGAAATGCGGCAATGCATAAAACATTAATTATTCATTATTAAACCGTGTGTCCGCTACATCCAGCCATGCCGGAGTGCCGGCGGACTGCCGTGAATGAGGGACTTTAAGCTACTGTTCCACATGCTCATTACTAGCATGCTTTGTGCTTATTGAAGCTACTGTTACACATGCTCATTACTAACATGCTTACTAGCATGCGGGGAAGTGGGAGGGGCCCCGCTCCCAACCCCTCATGCTAATAAGCATGCTTATTAGCATGCTAATAAGCACAAAGAAGCATGCTAGTAATGAGCATGTGTCCCAGTACCTTACTGATACACATGCTCATTAATAGCTTGCTTATTACTTATTAGCAAGCGGGGACGTGGGAGGGGCCCCGCTCCCAACCCCTCTTGCTATTAAGCATGCTTATTAGCATGATAATAAGCACAAAGCATGCTAGTAATGAGCATGTGTAACAGTAGCTTAACTTAAGCCCCTCATTTACGGCAGCCCGGCACCTCCGGGACTTAATAAAGTACCGTAAAGCATGCTATTAATGAGCAAGTGTAACAGTAGCTTTAATGTCGTTGCTTGGTCGTTGCCGGATGCGTACCGTACGGCAACATCCTGCTATCTCCGCCCACTGCTTGCAGTCCCAATTGCACCAAATTACAGTAATAAACAATTGAGGAATGCGGCAATGCATAAAATATGAACTATACGGAACGGCGGCAATTTTTGAAATTTGAGTAAAGCGTGTGCGCTACAACGCAGCGCTGCGCATCTTTCACGCATGACATGCGAATTGGACTGCCAGGCTGGGCCATTCGCACTCGCACACCGTGTGTTCACACCCAGCCATGCCGGAGAGTCGAAAGTCTCGGGAACTAAAAAATAGGCTAAAAATGCGTAGGTATTAGTGCTAGCATTGCATATGATTGACGGTTTGGGTTGACATGGCGTTAAAAAAACTTCCTCTAGATCTTCAATCTAAGTTCCGCGCATCCGCTCAGATAAGAAGTTTTAAAACGGCTGTGGAAGAATTGGTTTGTATATTTAGTTTAATTCTTATTTACATTTACTTGCTTATTTATATTACATGGCTCGAATTGCATGTTTATTACAAATGTTGGTCACCTAGGTATATAACGCCCTTGATGCTAACTCATCATCTATTGCTGTTAGAGTTGATGTTAATGAAAATTACATACAAGTGGTTGATAATGGTCATGGAGTGGCAAAAGACGATTTTATGATTCTGGGAGAAAGATATACTACAAGTAAATTTGAAAAATCTACTTTATCTCAGCCTGTTCAAATGTATGGTTACTATGGCCAATCACTGGCAAATCTAATAGAAGTTTCACAGAGTGTTAAAATAACTTCAAAATGTGCTAATAATGAAGATACATGGATGAAGCACTTTTGTAATGGTAAAGAAGAAGCATGCGCCATCATAACAGAAAGAACTTCAGTGGGAACTACAGTAAGTACCTAGTTATTACCCATATATAATATTATAAAACGTTTGATTACTTACATGCTTCATTATTTGGGCTTTATGAATTACAGGTGGAAATAAAGGGTTTCCTTTATAATCTAAATATTCAGAAAAAAGCAGTGAAAGCAATCCAAGAACTCCAGAACATTAAAACTTTTTTAGAACAGATAGCTCTAACACATTGTAATACATCTATCAGTTTGAGAGATAACTCTTTAAATGAAATTATTTTTCAAATTCACAAAAACAGAGACATACTTAAAACTTTAGCATCAGTTTTAAATATTTGCACAAGTAGTTTGCAAGAATTTCAAGTGGAGAAGAATGAATACAAAGTTACTGGTTTTATTCAAAATAATAACGAAGAAACAAGAGGTTATCAATGGATATATGTTAATGGAAGGTTTATAAATAACTCAAATTTACATAAAGTTGTTAATGGAAATCTAACCAAAGGTGTACTTACAAGAAGAAACGTTAAAAGTAAGGTAATTGAACATTCTGAATTTGTTAACTTTTTAACATATTTTGTTTCAACACGATACATATTACCTATAGTCTGTACTTTTAGGTACTTATTTAAAAAACCGTAGGTAAAGAAACAGAACCATGCACAGTGGAATGACTATACTTTTAGTCTGACATGAGTACCTTATTTTAGTAATTTGACTGCAACTTTTTATTGTTTTAACATGAAGTAGTGAAAATTGGGGTGACCACTCCACTCCTTAATAGATTGCCGAAAGCAAAAAGTCTGTTGTTTAAAAAATCGGAAATATATATTAATAAAAAAAAGTGTTTCTTAAAATTTGTTTATTTTAGCGAAGTGTTTTTTTAAATATTTTATTTGTGTACTAAACATTAATTAATATCTTTCCGGTGGCGAATGCACTAGTCCCAAAACGCACTATTAGTCAATACACTCTAATTTCGAAAGTCCCTCGTCTCATAAGAACCTACCTACTACCAAAACACTAGTTCCAAAATACCCTATTTTTTATTTTATTTTGGAATGTCTCTTCGTTCTCAAAACACTCTGTTTTGAGAACTATGCATTATGAGAATAGAGTATTACGCCACCTGCAGGTGAACACAATTTAGGGTATTTTGGGAAAGGTGTATTTTGGGAGTAGTCCTCAATGGTTTTCGTGTCAAATCGAGAATGAGCCTTTTTGGAAATATGGTGTTTTGGGCCTAGGTTCTTATGAGACGAGGGGCTTTCGAAATTAGAGTGTATTGAGTAATAGTGCGTTTTGGGACTAGTGCATTCGCCACCGGAAAGCCCACGCAAATGAAATAGGAAGTCAAGCTGTTTTGTTTTTTTTTGTGTGGGCGGCTCCGCACAATAAAACATTCTTCCATACTCTAGAAAAGGTTACGAATGAACCTACCCAAGTGAAAAAAAAGTTAAGGTCTTTTCATTCTCTTCATACTCTACAGAGAGTTAGGATTGAAAGGGTTTGCTCCCGGGAAATACCGGTACCGAAAGTACCGGGAATTCCCGGGATTCTGAACCGTGTAAAGAACCGGGAGTACCGGGACTGTACAATGAAAATCCCGGTACTTTCGGGACTTTCGGGAAATAGTTATATTATAGGGAATGCAGTACCGCTACTGTTTTGTAGTACCGGGATTTTCGGTACTGGCCAATAGTAGAACCGGGATTTCCCGGGATTTCCCGGTATTTTCGGAAGTAGTTCAAAAGTCTGATGATTTATTAGTTTTTAAAGAATGCTACTTTGGGTTTTTTTAATAAAACGACAGTGTGCGATTCAACCATTTTTATGAATTTAAGTAGATAATTCTGTAATCTACTTAGAATACTACTAGTTACTAAGAATTATCAATAACATTCATAAGGTATTGTATTGCAAAACAATGAATCAGCCACTTTCAACTGATGTCTTGCTCGACCGCTGTTGCTGTCGTGGGCCGTGTGGTGCTAAGCGTGCAGTCATAGTTTGTAATAGTAGGATATGGCTTCAATTAAATAAAAACACTAAATATCTATGAAAAACAACGACAAAAATCAGACTCATTATGTTGCTCACTCGTTGGCCGTAAAAATATTGTTGCACTGTCCTCATGAGCACTGGCAAAATAGTTTTCTGGGTTTTTTAAGTAAGGCAGTACAGAAGCTTCCAAGAGACCTCGTTCTGTCTGAGTACATTTTTGTGGCGAAACTGTTTGGTAGATATTTTTTTTAATGCATGTTTGACTGCCAGATCTGCTGTTAATAAAGCGGCATCCCGCCATACTTTACATGGTTTTATAAAATGAAAAGATATACTGAGAAAGTGCTTAATCTAGGTTTACCTAGATTTACCCTTTGTAGAAAATCGCGCTAACTATGGAGATGCAATATGAGAGCTATCTCGTTCAATATTGAAGATCACGCGAAACGGGTAGTTGATAATGTAGAAATATAAGATTACCCTTCCGCAAACATTGTCACTACTTGGCTTGTGAGAGTAGCGCGACATGTAGTAGTAGTAGTTGAGAATCCAGTTATCTCGGATACCCACGTAGAAATTCTCACATCTCTGATGGGTGATGGTCTGATGGAGCAGTCTCCGTTGTCTCGGTTTCTGTCCTGCTCCAAACGCGCGTGCTCAGTACTCTCCAGGCGCCGATGGGGACGCATTTTGTTCTATAAGCGTCTACCATGTTTGCATTTCCTATACAAAGTTTGACACCTCGTTTCAGGGCCTTAACAATAAAAAGTTGGTATATTTTTTAGCCTATAACCTGACAGGAGAACCCCTTAACGTGCCAGTGAAGGTACCATGTAAATCGATTCAGCCGTTTCCACGTGATGCTCGAACAAATAAACAGGCAGACAGAAAAACAGACAAAAATTTAAAAAAAAACCGGCCAAGTGCGAGTCTGACTCGCCCACCGAGGGTTACAATACAATACAATAACTCTTTCTTGCACACCTCATAAAATATTACAACAGAAAAAACATACATTATACACAAAATCAGAGGTAAACAACAGGCGGTCTTATCGCTAAAAAGCGATCTCTTCCAGACAACCTTAGGGTAGTGGAGCCAAATGTAACAGAAAGAAACAGTAGAAGGTGCAAAAACTAACGGAAGTAATTTAATAGAAACAAAAATTAATAAAAAATAAACATACCTACATATTACCAAAATAAATAAATATATATATACATATATATATATCAGCCATAATTGAAAGCCGCGGAGAGCAGTGAAACCAGCATTGATAATAACTTAAGAATAATAAGCACTATAAGAAAGCGACAAATAATAATCCTTGACATTATTTTTGAAACTTGCAAGCGATTTAGCACGTCTTATTTCGACAGGTAGCGAGTCCACAGACGAACTGCGCGGAAAGTAAACGAGTTATTATAATGAGAGGTTATTAGGATGAGGAACTAGGGACAGAAAGAAGAAAATTATTTGAGGACCTATTAGAAATTAGATAGCTAAAACGCTCTTTGAGATAGCGGGGAGTCGCAGGAATAAAAAGTACACTGTATAGAAGACTGAAAATGTGAAGGTTGCGACGATATCGGATAGGAAGCCATTTTAGTTGCATGCGCAAAGTAGACACATGATCATATTTTCGCAAGCCAAATATGAACCGAATGCATACATTCTGAATACGCTCAAGCTTGCTCAACTGCTCCTCAGTGAGATCAAGATAGGAAATGTCGGCGTAATCAAGGATTGGAAGTAGTTTGAGCAAGCGCGGTCTTAGTGGCAATGGGTAGAAAGTTCCGGAGTCTTCTAAGAGAAGCGACAGCAGCAAACACTTTACGACTAACCACCCCCACTTGAGGTATCCAAGACAATGTGCTATCCATGACGATACCTAGATTTTTTACCTGGTTCGAGATTTGGATACCATCGAAAAATATAGGAGGTAAAGTAGAAAAATTTACCCGAGATATCAGTTTGCTACTGCCGATAATGATGACTTGGGTCTTAGAAGGATTTACTTTGATCCGTAACCAGTGCTCCATTCCAAAATACGTGGCGAAATCATCATTCATGCCCTCAATAACAGTCTGGAGATCATCGGCATAAAGATGGTAACTAGAAGTAAGGCTGCGAGTTATAGAATTTATGAAAATCTAAAATAACAAAGGCGATAGAACGCTGCCCTGCGGTACACCAGCCAACGTACTACACCAATAAGAACGAAACTCATTCACCGTAATCCTTTGCCGACGACCAACCAAATAGCTATAGAGAACCAATCAATCACCGCCTGCGACATACGAAGAGAGCGCAGCGCAACATAGCAAGCAGGATATCAAAATCCACAGTATTAAAAGCGTTGGTAAAATCTAAAAGAGTTAATACGGTAAGCTTTCTGTTATTCATCCCGAAACGAATCTCATCTGTGACTTTGATAAGTGCTGCAGTGGTGCTGTGGCCAGAACGGAAACCTGACTGAAACTGGTTCAATAAATCGTTACGTACATCATAAAAATGATTTATGATCCCCTACCCACTTTTCCAAGTCTGCAACCTGAAAAATCATTCACACCTAACCTTCAAACTTTCAACCCCTTTTTATCCCTTACCCCTAAGGGAATTTCGAAAAATGCTAAATATGTTTTTCTTGTATAGTATCAAAGAGTCTATAAACGGAGTTTTAAGTCTGTAACTTAAAAAAATATTCACATCTCAAACTAACTTTCAATTCCTTATTTATCCCTTAGGGGATGAATTTCGAAAAACGCTAAATATACTTTTCTTGTGTAGTATCAAAGAGTCTATAAACGAATTTACAAATCTGCAAGTTGCAACCTGAATAATAATTCACATCTCATAAAAACTTTCAAACCCTAAGGGATGAATTTCAGAAAACGCGGAAAACGGTTTTAAGGGACCGTAGACCTAGTAGTATAATAATTTAAATTTCAACTCGTTACCTCCACGCACTCCCGAGATAAAGGGTCTTGACGGACAGATGGACGGACGGACAACAAAGTGATCCTATAAGGGTTCCGTTTTTTCCTTTTGAGGTACGGAACCCTAAAAATGATTGAAATGTGTTCTGATATCAATTCTACGAGCTCCGAACTCATTTTTGTACAGATTTTCGACCCTACTCTGCTTTAGTATATGTATAGAATATAGCATTGCATGATAGCGATATGATTTACGGACGTTTCGTCGTAGTGTCAAAGTAATATTCGCAACGTTATAGCATTTCTACGATTGCTGTTTTATTGCAATTATGTTATTTGAAGGCATCAATTATTCGAGTACATTTTCGTATGTTGTTTTTAAAGGTAGCTGACCGGGGCCGTAAAATTTACGGTAGTAATGAAAAAATTATTTATCTTACAGATTATAATTATAATATAGCACTACTCGGGGATTTTTGAGGATTTATTCTAAATCTAAATCCTTAAATCTACATTACGTGTCTTTGAATTATCTATCATGCGTAAAATACTTACTTTCTTCGATTTATAATAATTGCAAAACGTAATAAAAGAACCAGAAATAAACATAAAAACGACACCTAAATTGATATTTTGAGATTTCAACCCCATCAAACCCCAACAAGGAAAATGCTATCTCACGTCCGCCTCTTTGGATTTCAAAATTGTTGTTGGTTTCGAAATCAGCATAAGGGCATATTTTTATTTTGTTGTCGTTTTTTTTTCGCGTCAGATTTGAATGAAATTTGGTGGGTAGGTAGAGTTCCTTATTCTCTTCAAGATAGACCCAATTTCAAAGTATGTCCCACATTTTTTTCCACTGAGTTACGAAATCGTATGGAATTTTCGTAACTCAGTGGAAAATTTCATACAATTTTTTTGTCGGCGGGATTGATTTCCCAAAAAACCTGAAACACCCCTTTGCTTATTTATCTCAAGGAATACTCCTGTGAAGTTTCGAATAAAATAGTCAATCCAATCTTGTTTCCCCATACAAACTTTGTACCCCTATCCATTTCACCTGTGCTCGCGGATAATCTCAGTGACTGTAAGTTGACTAGAAAGCTGTAATTTTGTACGAATATGTATCTCGGTCACGCCAACAAACTTGTAAAATAAAAAGTGGTTATATTTTTTAGGGTACCTCCCATATACGTAAAGTTGGGGATTTTTATTTCGTTTCTACCCTAGTGTGACATATCATTGCATAGTTATATGAAAAATAATGAGGGTTTTCTTAAAACAGTTTTTGATAAAGTTAATATTTTCGGAAATAATCGCCCCAGAAGTTAAAAAAAATGTGTGCCCCACTCTAACTTTTGAACTATGAGTTCAATACATATGAAAAAATTACAAAAGTAGAACTTAATAAGAACTTTATTGGAAAATGATTTTTAACTGTATTGGTTTAACGGTTTTGAAAAACTTTACAAAATAATTTCTGAATCAAATTTGTAATTTAACCGTATATGCAGACTTTTTTATCTTGAGTACTTAATTTATCACCCCGCATGTATCTTACTTCTAATAAAAAAAGAATGATTCAAATGGATTCACGCGATCAAAAGTTACCCCCAAAAACCCAACATACATATCCCGTCTAGTTTGTATAAATTAGTAACCAATTTCCAGATCGCACTGTACCGTGGTCTACTACACGCTGAAGATTTTTCCGGAGTTGATGGGATCGGGAATTTGGGACGGGTGTGAACGAAAGTATCATCGAATTGTTAATTATTATAAGCATATTGAGCACGGTATCTATTAAAACACTTTTAAGGTTGCCTATTGTGATAGACGGTAAACTACGGAACCCTACACAGCATGGTCCGACATGCTCTTGGCCGGTTTTTTAGTATTAGTATAGTACCATAAGTGAATGTCACGTATTTAGTATAAAGTCGTTCCACTGTGCCACGTGACTCGGGTGTTGGGCCAATGACATAATTCCATATATATGAAGACATTGAACTGACGGATACGAAATGCTGTAACTTCATTGGCCAAAATGCTAAGTTACGTGGTTGCGTTTGTTACATTTAAGTACCTGAAAGTACAGACTATGTATAGTCACTGTAGAAATTTTAGTATTTTTTTTCATCAAATGGTGACTTGATGACATTTTCAGAGTTACACCAATGAAAACGAAAATTCTAACGTCATAAATACTTTGCCTGATTATTTCATATTTATTAAATGTCCAAAACAGCATTATGATGTTGTACCTAATTACAAGAAATCAATATTGGAATTCAAAAATGTGATTTGCATCAATCAACTGTTGGATAAACTTGCAAAATTTTACATAAATGATAATAATTCTGTCAAAGTAACAGAGACCAAAATGAAACCAATTATAACACTAGAACATAAGACACATGCAGTAGATACAAGGAATAAAATCAAGCAAATTATGAACAAAATTTTGGGATCTCGGCAAAAGAAAATAAATGGTTCTGATTTACATAATGGTGTAAAAGGTAATTTAGTTTTTTGACACGTTAATAGTGTAATAAATAAAATAATGTAGTTTCTTCTAGAGGTATTGAACGTCTTCATATTGTAATTTATGACATTAATAACCTACAGGTAAAATAACGAGACGTAAAATTAAAAAAGAGTGCGGTGCTTTGGTAAAAGCCAAATTAAAGTTAAAAGAATGTAAAAGTATTAATAAACAAAAACACAAAATAAACGATCAGGACGATCACATACTCACCAGTAAACTCTCCGTTAATAAAGAACCCGTTACTGCCGGCCTTGCATCAACAAACAACCTCGTGACAAAAAATAAAAATCCAAATAATCATCATAATGAAAACCAGCCCCGTGTAAGAAACCAATTCTTAAATGATGCAAATATCCATCCTAATAAAGAACCACGCCAAAAAATAGAAAAAGTGTACTGCCAAAAAAAACGTAACAAAGAGGAACATGTACTAATGGAAATGGTACCAGGAAAAATATATAAACATATTAATAAAGAAAAAGTTTTATCTAAATTTGAAAAAGAATCTGAAGTACATGAAAGGTGTAATCATTTAGCGAAAAAAGTTAATAATCTACTCAAAGTTTATAGAAATAGACGATGCAAAATATTCTCTTATGGAACAGTACAGTACAGCAATATTATTACAAATAAGAAAAGTATCTCGGTGCGTAAAAGAATAAATGAAATTATAATCCACGAATACGTGCCACTAGCGAAAAAAATTAGGGCAGTAAAAAATCATAAAATAATCTTAAAGGATATTAAGAAGTCCACTGATCTTCTGCGGCCTGTTACGAACATAATTAAGTATGATAATTTTGAAGACAATATTATGCGTAGAAAGATAGTTGAGATGCAGACAGATCAAAACTATCCACACGTTACTAAAACACATGTCTGCAACATACCGGGGTCAACATACGAAAGTCATGGCTATCTGAAAGATACCGAAATAAGTCGACTAAACAAAGACGTATTCGAAAAATGTAAAAAAAAACAATTTATCAGCAAAACATCAAGAGATAATTTAGCATCGCCGAATACTGACAGAAAGGTGATTAAAAGACAAAGAGAAACAAAAGATATATGTAATAGTAAAAGTAACTATCTAGAACTCAGAGATGTGGAAGAAACATCATATTCAATACACTTCACCAAGAGCGCTTCGCAAATGTGTCAAACTCAGGAAATAGCAAGCAATATTTCAAACGTTCAAAGTGCTCCAACAATGGAAGATACTGATAAAAGTTGCATCCTAGCTACTTATACCATTGCACACTTAGACACACCTGGCAGTAAAAACATTAAAAATCTCTCCTCTCGAACGGGTATCATTGAAACAGTTAATAATCACATGGCAAATTCTAGTGAAACTTCCCCCAATAACCAGAATACACGGAACGAAAATGCAGTGACTATTGAAGTACTAGACAAGAATGTTGTATTTATTTCTAATTCCCAGTGCGCTGACACTAGAACAAATAGTATTGAGCCTATTGAACCAATTAGAATGTGCGAGGCTGTTATAGGCAGCAGTGACGATAAACAAAAATACCAAGAATCTTTAGAAAATATTTTTCATTCAATCAATAATGTTGTGGAAGTTAATGCTGAACTCCAAGCAAGAGAGACCATCAAGGAGAAATCAAGGAGAAATTTTACAAGACATAAGGATGATCCTATTAATGACTGTTTAATTAAAAATTTATACTATAAATCTGGTTGTGTGTTTGATGATGTGAATTATGAGCCTGATAACTTTAATTTGAAGGATAGACGCCGATACATACCCAAAGGTAACGTTGATACTAATGTTACTATTACTAACTTTAGGTACCTATTTCTTCACATAAACAAAACTTACGGAGATTAAACATGTTTTAGGAATGTCCCCGATATTTGAACCTTGCAATCCAAAGAACGTTCATTTTCATAACTATAAATTAGATGCAGATTATTTCGAAGCAGTAAGTTTCTTGGACTATTTTTGTGTTATTACTTTAGTAAAAGAACAATTACTTATATCTTTTGATGTTTTTTGTTTTAGGCAGTTTATAATAATTTTGCACAAAATGTTCAGATACATTCAGAAATTTATGAACCAAAAATTCAAAACGTGAAAGAAACTGTTACAAGAGATATTCAAAGAGTAGATATCAAATTAAATAAAGACAATGCCTTCCTTACGTTTAATGCAGCATCTTTACAAAACGCTAAGGTAAACGATTGCCTAATGCCTTAAAATCTATTATTTTCTTTCTAGCGTGATATGTTCATGATTACTCGTATGGTTTTTCTAAGGACAATATTTGAGTTTTAGGTTCTAGGTCAAATTGATAGCAAATTCATTGCTACAATTTTGAGTGCAGGTTGCAATGATTGTTTAGTCCTATTCGACCAGCATGCAGTACATGAAAGAATAAGACTGGAGCAAAACATATCAGGTCAGTAAGAAGAAAAATCCTGTATTGATTTAATTTTTTATTTTAATGTAAACGCATCGTATTATAAATTCTTAGTGCCTGTCGTCAGCTATCTAGACTCTGCTACCAAAAAATTACACGTACAGCTATTGCTTCAGAGATTTCTTATTAAAAATCCTTATCTAGATACCTTATCATCGGGCATAATAATTTGATCACAATGTCTAGTATAATACAAACTTTCTCTAGATTGTTATAGTTCGCAAATTACAGATACGTAAATAGTTTCCTTCGCATTTGTATTTGCATGCGCAGATTATATATCCCAAGATCAGTGGAAAAGCATACCTGTAGACGGCTTTTCATTGAAACTAACGAGAGAAGAAATCCTGTACATGCACAACTACCGGGACAAATTCGAAAGGCTAGGCCTTCAATGGTGCATGGCTAGTGATACTCAAGTGCTGGTCAAGGCGATACCCGAGGCCATACTTGGTAAACACCTGAGACAGGTAAATGAGCTGACTTGGACATTATATCACTGTAGTTAGAACAAAGTTAAAAATCATGTCCAGTTGTTCACTCTTGGAGATTGATTAATTCCATAGCTTGCATTGCAAAGTATTGGGAATTTTAATTTTACTTTTACTTCTTCTGGCTTGGTTCATAGGTCGATGTTGTCTTGAAAGCAGTCAATAACTTAATCAAGGAAGAAATCAGCATAATTAAGGAACAAGGCGGTTGTGTTTCTTTATACCCAAAATCTATTATGGATTTGGTTTTTAGTGAGGTAAGATAATCTTTATATGGAGCATTGGTGTAATTTTGTTTGATGTTAGGTCCTTTATCGCTATCACACCTGCATCCAGGCCACAGGTCAGCTGCAGATAGAACTTGAGAATTTCTCAATGTAGTGGACTAATATTTTTTTTATATTAACGTACTTTTTCTTCAGGCTTGTAGGTACGCGATAATGTTCGGAACTGCGCTGACCGTGCGTGAGTGCTCTAGTTTGATAGAGGCCCTGTCGCACTGCCGGATGCCTTTTCAATGCGCGCACGGGCGTCCTGCATTGGCTGTCCTCGTTGATGTCTTGCAGGAATTTCGTCCCTACACGGTAAGCTCTCAGTTTTGTCAGTACTCATCATTTACAGAATAAACATTATGGGTTATTACATTAAACATTGTTAAAAAACTTGCATGCGTTATACTGAGTATTGATCGTTGCCGCCAATTACTATTAAGTTATGCTAAATCAATATGGATGATTGATGAACGAGGAGTGAAATCGTTTTTTTTTTCGGACAGTCGAAACATTGAATTGTGACAACACATTTCTATATTTTTGATTACCTACTCTGAAGTTTTTTCAATAATTTTCTTTAATTGTATCTCGTTTGAAGTATAAATGGGGATACTCCACATAAGCATTCCTTACTCACTCATCCATAGTAGATGACGGTGATGCGGTGGTGATCTTATCGTACGTAAGTTTTAAATGATTTTTGAAACTCAAATGAAAGTACGATTAAATATAAATAGGTATTCGATCAGTACAACTTCATTAATTCTAGTTTCTTTAATTCCAGGTTAACATCAAGAAAGTTGCACAGTTCCGCAAATAGTTAGGTACATTCCTTCCGTCCGAGTTAGGTACATAGGGAACGTCCATTATTTACGTGACGCGTTCACGTGAGCGAGGGGTTCAAGCTAAATCTCTTGTGGGGGGTCTCGGAAAATACCACGTGGAATAAATTATTCCATAAGAAATAGTGTAAAACTAAAGGAAATCTCAAGTTGTATTGTAGGTGAATATTTAAGTTTTTGTTCACGTCTCACGCTTGTTGTTAATTCGATTATGCTGATATCTATGTTGCAATTGTAATATAATAAGACTAATAAGATAATCAAGCTCTCTGATTTACTTATTTCCACTAAAACTCGCAGTTTAACAATCCCATAATCCGACACTGAATGGAATACAAGGAAACAATAATTTTTAAGAAAAAAAACCGTCTTCATTTGGTTCCCGGTAAAAGTGTTTGAGAAAAATTGTTTGAGTTAGCCAGTTTACTTCACAAATATCCAATTCACCGCACGTGTGCGTTTGAAAATTGTGGAGCTTTCTTAATGTCTCAAGGCTTCCATAATTACATCTGAAGTAAAATCAAACGGAACTCCTTTGTAGACCTTTACCTAAGGTAATTGGATGACAGACTGGAAATTATCGAGCAGTTTCATTATGCCATCCCTGATCATCAACATCAGGTCCTTTCCAGCAAAATAATGGCCACAGTAAGAAAATGCCCAAGCTAGTTATGATATTATGAACACCCTCTAATCACAACACAATGCACGTGCCGTTCTAATTTGAGGAGTTCTCTGAATTCTTCAAGAACTCCATCATCAGAAAAGAAATCAAATCAAAAAGATGAGTATCAAAACTAGGATAATAAGTAGAGCTAGGTTTATCGACCAGTTACACTTTGCCATCCCTGGTCTTCATCATCAGGTCCACTTCATCAAAATGTTGGCTCCCCTAAAACAATGTTCAAGTTACTTAAAGAAACCCTCAAATCAGAATGCATGTGCAGTTAAAATTTGAGGAGTTCTCTCAATTCCTCATGAATTCCATCATCAAAATAGAACTATAATCAAATAGGACTACCTTGAAGGTATTTCCTTACAAAGAAAAGATGACTGTCTCAAATCGGATGATAGAGCTGGGAATTACCAAGCAGTTCCACTTTGCCATTCCTGGTCTTCATCATCAGGTCCACTCCACCAAATTGATGATGTTCGAAAAAAAATGCTCGAGTGTCTTAGGAAACTACCCAAATCATCATGCATGTACCTTTTAAATTTGAGGAGTTCTCTCAATTCCTCATAGATTCCACCATCAGAAATGGATTTTGAAAAAATGGGACCAATCTGGAACTATTTATTTTCAGATATATATATATTTTTATGGGATGATTGTCCCGGGAATTACCAAGCAGTTCCACTTTGACATCCCTGGTCTTCATTATCAGATCCACTCCACCAAATTGATGATTTTCGTAAAGAAATGCTCGAGTTTCTTAAGAAATCACCCAAATCAGCATACATGTGCCTTTCAAATTTGAGGATTCCCTCAGTTCCTCATGGAACCCATCATCAAAAATCGATTTTGAAAAAAACGGGATCCACCCGGAACCATCTACTCTCTGAAAACAAAAAAACGTGTGGCACTCGGGGACTGCCGCGGTAAAGCTATTGCATATCATTTTGTATCAACTTATGCAATTACTAGCGCGACTTCGTCTGCGCAGTATTATAATGTTTGGTAGTGTATTTTTATTACCATAAGTATTAAATACCCAATTGACTTGAACTGTAAATTGCTAATTAAATTCCGGGGCCGTATAAAACAAACAACTAACTTGCAACTACAGTAACCTGTTATTCTTTGTTCTCGTTAATAATTCAGGATATACCAAAAATGCTGGTGATCAATATTGTAATCTGATTTGGAAAAAATAGGACTAAATGTTTTTTTTGTCAAACATTTTTTGTTTATTTATTCTCCTAACCACAATTCGATACTGATTAGTGATTACACATTTAATCGAATCACCAGCATTTTTGTGACAGCTGTATGTATCTTTGACCACATATTAATCTTTCAGTGGCTGGATACGCTGTAGATATGCTAAAAAGTACGTCCAAGTTGACATAAATTATCTTTCAATGAAATAAGTAGGTAATCAAGGCCGAGTGTTTTTGATGACGGTTTACAACACTGCCTTAAGCTCACTGAATTTAACCCACAGAATGTCAGTCGGTAGTACCTGATTACAACTAACTTCCCAGTGAAGAAAAACATTGCGAGGATACCAAAATAATTACGTCACGCATATAATAATTATAAACTTTCATTAGGTAGGTAAGTATATATTATGTCTCATCTCAACCAAGGACGATCTTATGATAGGATCGGCAGAGGCCTTTATTCGCATTTACACAGGCGTTCAAAAGTGCATGGGCAATTTATGAATGAATTCATTCATAAACTGCCCATGCAATTATAGATTTGACTATTTCACTTGCTTCCTTCCCCTTTGCACCTCTATATAGGATGATTTTCATAACAAAAACTATTCTGTCCTTTCCTAGGAGTCAAAACATCCCCATGCCAAATTTCACCTTAATCCGTTCAGCGTTTTTAATTTAGTGTGAATTGGTAACAGATAATAGTTCATCAAATTTACAATATTAGCATCGCATGGAAATTTGTCCAAAATGTAATTGAAGAAACCGTGCTGGTTTTGTGACAAAATCGCTACGCAAGATCAGTTTGGTAGACAACAAAAATAAAATAGATGCCATTATTAAGTAAAATGTATCTAATGAGACTAATGGCATGCCATGATCTAAGAATGTTTTTGCGCAAAGTTAAAATAATTTTAATCAAATCAATTTAACGGGGATATAGGCGATACCTAGTTCCATTAGTGCCATATAGATAGAACTGTAATAAGTGCCATCCTAATCCATCAAGTTGTGCATATTCAGTAATAAGCCGTTTTAGAAAAGTAATCGTACAAAAAAATCTGAGTTTATTTATAAACTATCCTTGTCCAATATTTAATATAAAAACCGTACTGGCTTTGTGACATTGTTCTTTGCGCAAAGGCAAAATCGTTGCGTTTGGCCATTGTACTCCCCTGGGCCCGCTATGAGGTATGTATGTCATCCGCTTGTACAATGCATGGTGGGTGTTGACAGCCATATATACATTGAGTTGCCGTATTTGTAGTGGTTGGATTCCGCGTCACTAAGACCTCAATGATATTGTCCTGAGGTCTCTTCAGTCAGCGGGTGTTCATTCCGTTCTGGAGCCACTGGGTTTAGCCGCACTGATAGCAAGATGGAGTGACCCTGGTGCTGTGGAAAACGGGGCGGTGTTCAGTGTGGGATGTTACATGCGTTAGCACAATTTCGACCACCCATATTACTCGCACTTCCCACGTAGCAGGAGCCCTCTGCCGAAACTCTAGCGGTGGCGAAGCGGCAAAAGTGTGCGCTCCCTTCTGGGATAAGATCCCAAACGGATAGCGTAACGTAATAAGACAACAGTTTGTCACCTTTGTATGACAATTTCTGATAATTCTATACAGTTACTCACATTTGACAGCAATCACCGTCGCACTATCCATGCAACTTGTCTTTTCATGAACTTATAGCATTATCATTATCAGATGACATTCGTGGATAAGCAACTTAGGTCTATAGGACATGGATACAATACATGTTCATGCCTTTGGTTGTGGAGACAGCGGGCTGCTACAAAGTTACCATTATTAGTGATTTTATTTATTATCAAATTTATCACAGCATTAAACATATCATATTTACATAGATTTAATGGATCCCGGCACATTGGTCACTTTTCAACTCATTTCCTAAAAGTTTTGTATTTTTTGTGCACTTTCGTCAGTAGTGACAAATATGTACCTACTTAAGTTTAATTTCTGTTTGTTTATGACACTACTGAACAAAAAAAACTTAAAATAAATTTGGGTACATTTTCGTCTGCAGTGAAAGAGAGCTTTTTTATAGGCGAAAAACATACGGTATTCATCGTCTTCGAACACCACAAACAAAATATTTACAGCACGCAGCAATATCACCTTTGTGATTATCACAATAAGGAACAAATCTAATATACCAATAGAAAATATTTGATAAACAAGACAAAGGCATATTTCGATACTCTACTTCTTTGTAGGTACTAATATTTCTTATGCCAATGAAATTTCCACTTTATTCCGTTGTGCACTAACGTGCTAAATTCACAAATTTAAAATGGTACTTAGTACGACTTTGCATTTGCACTAAGGTATCGATTAAAAAAACAAAACGATTCGCAGTCTAAATAAAAAATTAGGCGCCTTTTGCCTTTAATTCGATCCAGCCAGTATATTATGCATCGATTACAAAATCCATTTAACATATTTGATTCTGGCGGGAAAAAATAATAGTGTTTATTTTGACATTTGACATCGCCGTATCTCTGGTAATAAGGGCTACTGTCCTCAATATTTTGTATAGAATATGACACTTAGCGACATTCGTATGGAGATATATCCTTTCCCCGATAAAGAACTTTGTAACAAAGTGAATAAAGTCGGTTTCGGTCCGTCGGAGTGGGGAGCGTCAGGTTTTTTTTCGTTACGGAATTTCTGGATTCGGTCCCCGCGCTCAAGGCCCGCGATAGAAGCTATGCAATAGCTTAAGAGCGGGCAGAGTGTTTGCCGCGGACACGAAATAGGCATTTAGCGGCCCCGCACTGCTCGCTATCTGTGTGCGTGCGCGCACGCACACTACTACACCGGCGCGTCATTATTCGGGCGTTAAAAGGTTATAACTTAGAAATCTTAGAATTCCTCATTTTTATAATCCTTTGATACAGATATTGTATTAATTCACCTAATATTTGTTCGGTTTTTCCAAATGATTTTATTATTTGTGTTTGTATTTAGTACTAAAGAAAGGTACCATTCTGTCGGTTGTTGATAAGGTTCATTTCTAAACTAATATTTATGACATTCGCGCCTTATCGACAACCGGCAGAATGGCAAAGTGCCTTTTTCTAAATAAAAGCACATTTTTTATGATTTCATATGTGGCTCTGGCTATTTACGGCTAAAGGTACCTTATGGACGGTCGGCGCTTACGTCGCGTTGCAGCGCATTATTATCAGCGTCTTTCGTAAGCGCCGATCGTCCATAAGGTACCTTTCACCGCAAAACGTCACATATTATGA
Source organism: Lathronympha strigana (assembly GCA_949128165.1). Classification (NCBI taxonomy): domain Eukaryota; kingdom Metazoa; phylum Arthropoda; class Insecta; order Lepidoptera; family Tortricidae; genus Lathronympha; species Lathronympha strigana. The sequence continues at coordinate 12,932,291 of OX421903.1, forward strand.
AATCGTTAAAAAATTGTGTCGTTTTCTTGGTAAAAGTACCACATTGTCGCCTGTTGATAAGGTTTTCCAAGTGATTCTTTATGACATAAGCGCCTTATCATTCTTATCAATAAGCGACAATGTGGTATCTTTCTTTACCCAGAAAACGTCACTTTTATAATATTGATTATATCAATATTTATAAATTTTGTAAGGTTGACTCCGATTTGGATAAAAATCGATATCCGAGGATCCGACGAAGTGATTAACATGAATCCAGAGTCAAAATGGTAAAATATTGCAAAAACCGACGCCATCTTGGATTTTGTAAGATCAACTCCGATTTGGATAAAAATTGATATCTGACGATCCGACGGAGTGATTAACATGAATCCAGAGTCAAAATTGTAAAATAATGTAAAAACCGACGCCATCTTGGACTTTGTGAGATTAACTCCGATTTGGATAAAAATCGATATCTGACGATCCGGCGGGGTCCTAACATGAATCCAGAATCAAAATCGTTAAATATTGTAAAAAGCGACGCCATCTTGGATTTTGTGAGATTAACTGCGATTTGGATAAAAATCGATATCTGAGGATCCGGCGGGGTGATTAACACGAATCTTAAGTCAAAATTGTAAAATATTGTTAAAACCGACGCCATCTTGGATTTTGTAAGATCAACTCCGATTTGGATAAAAATTGATATCTGACGATCCGGCGGGGTCCTTAACATGAATCTAGAATCAAAATCGTAAAATATTGTAAAAAGCGACGCCATCTTGGATTTTGTGAGCTTAACTCCGATTTGGATAAAAATCGATATCCGAGGATCCGACGGAGTGATTAACATGAATCCAGAGTCAAAATTGTAAAATAATGTAAAAACCGACGCCATCTTGGATTTTGTAAGATCAACTCCGATTTGGATAAAAAAATATATCTGACGATCCGGCGGGGTCCTTAACATGAATTTAGAATCAAAATCGTTAAATATTGTAAAAAGCGACGCCATCTTGGACTTTGTGAGATTAACTCCGATTTGGATAAAAATCGATATCTGACGATCCGGCGGGGTCCTTAACATGAATCCAGAATCAAAATCGTTAAATATTGTAAAAAGCGACGCCATCTTGGATTTTGTGAGATTAACTGCGATTTGGATAAAAATCGATATCTGAGAATCCGGCGGGTTGATTAACATGAATCTTGAGTCAAAATTGTAAAATATTGTTAAAACCGACGCCATCTTGGATTTTGTAAGATCAACTCCGATTTGGATAAAAATTGATATCTGACGATCCGGCGGGGTCCTTAACATGAATCCAGAATCAAAATCGTTAAATATTGTAAAAAGCGACGCCATCTTGGACTTTGTGAGATTAGCTCCGATTTGGATAAAAATCGATATCTGAGGATCCGGCGGGGTGATTAACATGAATCTTGAGTCAAAATTGTAAAATATTGTTAAAACCGACGCCATCTTGGATTTTGTGAGATTAACTGCGATTTGCATAAAAATCGATATCTGAGGATCCGGCGGGGTGATTAACACGAATCTTTAGTCAAAATTGTAAAATATTGTTAAAACCGACGCCATCTTGGATTTTGTAAGATCAACTCCGATTTGGATAAAAATTGATATCTGACGATCCGGCGGGGTCCTTAACATGAATCTAGAATCAAAATTGGAAAATATGGTAAGAATCGACGCCATCTTGGATTTTGTGATATCAACTCCGATTTGGATAAAAATCGTCAGATATCGATTTTTATCCAAATCAGAGATAATTTTCCAAAATCCAATTTGGCGTCGGTGTTGACATTATTTAACAATTTTGACTATGGATTCATGTTATGGACCCCGCTGAATCGTCAGATATCGATTTTTATTCAAATCGGAGTTAATCTCACAAAATCAAAGATGGCGTCACTTATTACAATATTATACAGTTTTGATTCTGGATTCATGTTAAGGACCCCGCCGGATCATGAGATATCGATTTTTATCCAAATCAGAGTTTATCTTACAAAATCCAATATGGCGTCAGTGTTGATGTTAATTAAAAATTTTGACCATGGATTCATGTTATGGACCCTGCCGGCTCCTCAGATATCGATTTTTATCCAAATCGCAGTTAATCTCAAAAAATCCAAGATGGCGTCGCTTTTGACAATATTTTACGATTTTGATTCTGGATTCATGTTTAGGACCCCGCCGGATCGTCATATATCGATTTTTATCCAAATCAGAGTTGATCTTACAAAATCCAAGATGGCGTCGGTTTTAACAATATTTTACAATTTTGACTCAAGATTCATGTCAATCACCCCGCCGGATCCTCAGATATCGATTTTTATCCAAATCTGAGCTAATCTCACAAAATCCAAGATGGCGTCGCTTTTGACAATATTTGACGATTTTGATTCTGGATTCATGTTAAGGACCCCGCCGGATAGTCAGATATCGATTTTTATCCAAATCGGAGTTTATCGCACAAAATCCACGATGGCGTCGCTTTTTGCAATATTTTACGATTTTGATTCTGGATTCATGTTAAGGACCCCGCCGGATAGTCAGATATCGATTATTATCCAAATCGGAGTTAATTTTACAAAATCCAAGATGGCGTCGCTTTTTACAATATTTTACGATTGTGATTCTGGATTCATGGTAAGGACCCCGCCGGATCGTCAGATATCGATTTTTATCCAAATCGGAGTTTATCGCACAAAATCCACGATGGCGTCGCTTTTTGCAATATTTTACGATTTTGATTCTGGATTCATGTTAAGGACCCCGCCGGATAGTCAGATATCGATTATTATCCAAATCGGAGTTAATTTTACAAAATCCAAGATGGCGTCGCTTTTTACAATATTTTACGATTGTGATTCTGGATTCATGGTAAGGACCCCGCCGGATCGTCAGATATCGATTTTTATCCAAATCGGAGTTAATCTTACAAAATCCAAGATGGCGTCGGTTTTAACAATATTTTACAATTTTGACTCAAGATTCATGTCAATCACCCCGCCGGATCCTCAGATATCGATTTTTATCCAAATCTGAGCTAATCTCACAAAATCCAAGATGGCGTCGCTTTTGACAATATTTGACGATTTTGATTCTGGATTCATGTTAAGGACCCCGCCGGATAGTCAGATATCGATTTTTATCCAAATCGGAGTTTATCGCACAAAATCCACGATGGCGTCGCTTTTTGCAATATTTTACGATTTTGATTCTGGATTCATGTTAAGGACCCCGCCGGATAGTCAGATATCGATTATTATCCAAATCGGAGTTAATTTTACAAAATCCAAGATGGCGTCGCTTTTTACAATATTTTACGATTGTGATTCTGGATTCATGGTAAGGACCCCGCCGGATCGTCAGATATCGATTTTTATCCAAATCGGAGTTTATCGCACAAAATCCACGATGGCGTCGCTTTTTGCAATATTTTACGATTTTGATTCTGGATTCATGTTAAGGACCCCGCCGGATAGTCAGATATCGATTATTATCCAAATCGGAGTTAATTTTACAAAATCCAAGATAGCGTCGCTTTTTACAATATTTTACGATTGTGATTCTGGATTCATGGTAAGGACCCCGCCGGATCGTCAGATATCGATTTTTATCCAAATCGGAGTTAATCTTACAAAATCCAAGATGGCGTCGGTTTTAACAATATTTTACAATTTTGACTCAAGATTCATGTCAATCACCCCGCCGGATCCTCAGATATCGATTTTTATCCAAATCTGAGCTAATCTCACAAAATCCAAGATGGCGTCGCTTTTGACAATATTTGACGATTTTGATTCTGGATTCATGTTAAGGACCCCGCCGGATAGTCAGATATCGATTTTTATCCAAATCGGAGTTTATCGCACAAAATCCACGATGGCGTCGCTTTTTGCAATATTTTACGATTTTGATTCTGGATTCATGTTAAGGACCCCGCCGGATAGTCAGATATCGATTATTATCCAAATCGGAGTTAATTTTACAAAATCCAAGATGGCGTCGCTTTTTACAATATTTTACGATTGTGATTCTGGATTCATGGTAAGGACCCCGCCGGATCGTCAGATATCGATTTTTATCCAAATCGGAGTTTATCGCACAAAATCCACGATGGCGTCGCTTTTTGCAATATTTTACGATTTTGATTCTGGATTCATGTTAAGGACCCCGCCGGATAGTCAGATATCGATTATTATCCAAATCGGAGTTAATTTTACAAAATCCAAGATGGCGTCGCTTTTGCAATATTTTACGATTTTGATTCTGGATTCATGTTAAGGACCCCGCCGGATAGTCAGATATCGATTATTATCCAAATCGGAGTTTATTTTACAAAATCCAAGATGGCGTCGCTTTTTACAATATTTTACGATTGTGATTCTGGATTCATGGTAAGGACCCCGCCGGATCGTCAGATATCGATTTTTATCCAAATCGGAGTTAATCTTACAAAATCCAAGATGGCGTCGGTTTTAACAATATTTTACAATTTTGACTCAAGATTCATGTCAATCACCCCGCCGGATCCTCAGATATCGATTTTTATCCAAATCTGAGCTAATCTCACAAAATCCAAGATGGCGTCGCTTTTGACAATATTTGACGATTTTGATTCTGGATTCATGTTAAGGACCCCGCCGGATAGTCAGATATCGATTTTTATCCAAATCGGAGTTTATCGCACAAAATCCACGATGGCGTCGCTTTTTGCAATATTTTACGATTTTGATTCTGGATTCATGTTAAGGACCCCGCCGGATAGTCAGATATCGATTATTATCCAAATCGGAGTTAATTTTACAAAATCCAAGATGGCGTCGCTTTTGCAATATTTTACGATTTTGATTCTGGATTCATGTTAAGGACCCCGCCGGATAGTCAGATATCGATTATTATCCAAATCGGAGTTAATTTTACAAAATCCAAGATGGCGTCGCTTTTTACAATATTTTACGATTGTGATTCTGGATTCATGGTAAGGACCCCGCCGGATCGTCAGATATCGATTTTTATCCAAATCGGAGTTTATCGCACAAAATCCACGATGGCGTCGCTTTTTGCAATATTTTACGATTTTGATTCTGGATTCATGTTAAGGACCCCGCCGGATAGTCAGATATCGATTATTATCCAAATCGGAGTTAATTTTACAAAATCCAAGATGGCGTCGCTTTTGCAATATTTTACGATTTTGATTCTGGATTCATGTTAAGGACCCCGCCGGATAGTCAGATATCGATTATTATCCAAATCGGAGTTTATTTTACAAAATCCAAGATGGCGTCGCTTTTTACAATATTTTACGATTGTGATTCTGGATTCATGGTAAGGACCCCGCCGGATCGTCAGATATCGATTTTTATCCAAATCGGAGTTAATCTTACAAAATCCAAGATGGCGTCGGTTTTAACAATATTTTACAATTTTGACTCAAGATTCATGTCAATCACCCCGCCGGATCCTCAGATATCGATTTTTATCCAAATCTGAGCTAATCTCACAAAATCCAAGATGGCGTCGCTTTTGACAATATTTGACGATTTTGATTCTGGATTCATGTTAAGGACCCCGCCGGATAGTCAGATATCGATTTTTATCCAAATCGGAGTTTATCGCACAAAATCCACGATGGCGTCGCTTTTTGCAATATTTTACGATTTTGATTCTGGATTCATGTTAAGGACCCCGCCGGATAGTCAGATATCGATTATTATCCAAATCGGAGTTAATTTTACAAAATCCAAGATGGCGTCGCTTTTTACAATATTTTACGATTGTGATTCTGGATTCATGGTAAGGACCCCGCCGGATCGTCAGATATCGATTATTATCCAAATCGGAGTTAATTTTACAAAATCCAAGATGGCGTCGCTTTTTACAATATTTTACGATTGTGATTCTGGATTCATGGTAAGGACCCCGCCGGATCGTCAGATATCGATTTTTATCCAAATCGGAGTTAATCTCACAAAATCCAAGATGGCGTCGGTTTTAACAATATTTTACGATTTTGATTCTGGATTCATGTTAAGGACCCCGCCGGATAGTCAGATATCGATTGTTATCCAAATCGGAGTTGATTTTACAAAATCCAAGATGGCGTCGCTTTTTACAATATTTTACGATTTTGATTCTGGATTCATGTTAATCACCCCGCCGGATCCTCAGATATCGATTTTTATCCAAATCGGAGCTAATCTCACAAAGTCCAAGATGGCGTCGCTTTTTACAATATTTAACGATTTTGATTCTGGATTCATGTTAAGGACCCCGCCGGATCCTCAGATATCGATTTTTATCCAAATCGGAGTTGATCTTACAAAATCCAAGATGGCGTCCGTTTTAACAATATTTTACAATTTTGACTCTGGATTCATGTTAAGGACCCCGCCGGATAGTCAGATATCGATTTTTATCCAAATCGGAGTTGATTTTACACAATCCAAGATGGCGTCGGTTTTTAAAATATTTTACAAATTTGACTCTGGATTCATGTTAATCACTCCTTGGGATCCTTAGATATCGATTTTTATCCAAATCGGAGTTAAGCTCACAAAATCCAAGATGGCGTCACTTTTTACAATATTTTACGATTTTGATTCTGGATTCATGTTTAGGACCCCGCCGGATCGTCAGATATAAATTTTTATCCAAATCGGAGTTGATCTTACAAAATCCAAGATGGCGTCGGTTTTAACAATATTTTACAATTTTGACTCAAGATTCATGTTAATCACCCCGCTGGATCCTCAGATATCGATTTTTATCCAAATCGGAGCTAATCTCACAAAATCCAAGATGGCGTCGCTTTTTACAATATTTGACGATTTTGATTCTGGATTCATGTTAAGGACCCCGCCGGATAGTCAGATATCGATTTTTATCCAAATCGGAGTTGATTTTACAAAATCCAAGATGGCGTCGGTTTTTACAATATTTTACAATATTGATCCTAGATTCATGTCATGGTCCCCACTGGATCCTCAGATATCAATTTTTATCCAAATCGGAGTTTATCGCACAAAATCCAAGATGGCGTCGCTTTTTACAGTATTTTACGATTTTGATTCTGGATTCATGGTAAGGACCCCGCCGGATCGTCAGATATCGATTTTTATCCAAATCGGAGTTTATCTTACAAAATCCAAGATGGCGTCGGTTTAAACAATATTTAACAAATTTGACTCAAGATTCATGTTAATCACCCCGCCGGATCCTCAGATATCGATTTTTATCCAAATCGGAGTCAACCTTACAAAATTTATAAATATTAATGTAATAAATATAATTTATAATTTTTTAATATATTTGTAAATATCTGCTCCATCATCAGACCTTGGAAACCATGCATGGCCCAAGTGCTCGTCGAATCAAAACTAACGAGTCTAAACACGAAGGTATTCTATCAACTGGTTCCTGAGTACCAGTTGACACTTTACTGCTCCACCATCAGACCTTGGACACCATGTATAGCCCAAGTGCTCGTCAAAACAAAATCTACGAGTCTGAACACGAAGGTATTCCACCCACTGGTTCCTGAGTACCGGTTGACACCTTTCTGCTCCATCATCAGACCTTGGACACCACTCACGATCCAAGTGCTCGTCAAAACAATACAAATGACTCCAAACACGGGGGTATTACATCAACTACTGCCTGAGTTCCGGTGGCCGCCTTTCTGCTCCATCATCAGACCTTGGACACCACCTACGGCCCAAGTGCTCGCCTAACCAAACCTAACGAGCCCAAACACAGGGGTATTACATCAACTACTTCCTGAGTTCCGCTGGTCATCTTTCTGCTCCATCATCAGACCTTGGACACCAGTCACGGTCCAAGTGCCCGCCAAAACAATACAAATGAGTCCGAACACGGGGGTATTACATCAACTACTTCCTGAGTTCCGGTGGTCATATTTCTGCTCCATCATCAGACCTTGGACACCACTCACGGTCCAAGTGCTCACCAGAACAAACCTAACGAGCCCAAACACGGGGGTATTACATCAACTACTTCCTGAGTTCCGGTGGTCATCTTTCTGCTCCATCATCAGACCTTGGACACCAGTCACGGTCCAAGTGCTCACCAGAACAAACCTAACGAGCCCAAACACGGGGGTATTACATCAACTACTTCCTGAGTTCCGGTGGCCACCTTTCTACTCCGTCATCAGACCTTGGACATCTTCTACGGTCCAAGTGACACTATATACAATGAGGTATAAACGAAACTAACTCTGTATGTCATTCATTTTGAACTGGTTGCTATTGCCTATTTCCTTTGGAAACACAAAAAATGGTAAAAAAATACTTATACCGTTTTGCTACCTATAACGCAGTATACGTACACAATGAACATCGATTTATTTCAATATGTAGACGCTCCGCAGAGAGACGTGGTGTCGCTTCGAACATTCGGGGCCGACTGACTATTTCGAGTGTTGCTCACTTGTTATATTTCAACGATCAGATTCCATAGTAATTTTGTATGGCGGATTTTTAGGACGTTTTAAAAAAATCATAATTAATTAATGAACCAGTATTATGTAATAAGACTATACGAATTCAGTAGCTTGTATATTTGAGATTGGATAGAGTTAGTTTTTAAAAATAAAGCAAATGATTTTTCATTCACTTTGGCATAAACGCTGACACGCGTTTTTCTCAATTTTGCTGCGTCTTTGCGTAGACATATTTACTAAACTGTACATTATTGTAGATTATAAATATACGAATATGGTAGACACACTCTTTGAGATAATAATTACATGCATCTTGTATGTCTTTGCAAATAATTGAGGACGCCACAGTCTTAACCGTAACTGTCGTTTACGTTGAAAACACTCTGCCCCCTCTTAAAAAATTCAAATCGGTTCAGTAATGACGGAGTTCTGAGGTAACATCAATTTTAAAAAATCTGACGAATTGAGAACCTCCTCCTTTAGAAATATTGAAGTCGGTTGAAAATACAGGTGTATTTGTATTATTTTAAAGAAAAAAAACCGACTTCAATTGGACTTCCCGGTAAAACTTAAAGTAAGCGAATTATTGCAGTTAACTCCAAACATATTAATCACCATATGTGTACCTACATACCTTTGAAAGTTAAGGAGGTCTCTAAATGCATCAGGGATTGCATCATAAGATCACAGCTAAAATTAAATGGGACCACCTTCGAGGTACCTTCTCACAAACAAAAGAAGAATGCGAGCGAGCTGCTGCGCGCAGTGTGAAAAGACAGCCATCGCGAAAGCACGCTCTTGAAAAAGGGTCTCTGAAGATCCGACACACGTTGAGCTATTTTCGACAATATTGACGGGAGTTAAAAAAATTATGTTTTTATTTTGTTAATTTTCCTTACACCGTATTTTAAACTTACATACATACATACATATTACTACCAGGGTTCAGCATCGCTCGTTAACATGAGTCGATTAACGAAAACAGCACACGTATGTTTCACCAAACCTGAGTTCCATTAGAAACTGCCAGGGTTTAGCATCAGCTCCATCTTGTGAACTGATCTCCTAATTGCTCGTTAACACGAATCAAATCATGAGAACAGCAGTCGCCTATGTTGCACCAAACCTGAGTTCCACTAGGTACTGCTAGGGTTCAGCACCAGCTCGATCTTGTGAATTTCTCTCCTAATTGCTCGTTAACACGAGTTGAATGACGAAAACGGAATTCTCGTAAGTTTCACCAAACCTGAGTTCCATTAGGTACTACCTGGGTTTAGCATCAGCTCCATCTTGTGAACTGCTCTCCTAATTGCTCGTTAACATGAATCGAATCATGAAAACAGCACTCGCCTGTGTTGCACCAAACCTCAGTTCCACTAGGTACTGCCAGGGTTCAGTATCAGCTCCATCTTGTGAACTGCTCTCCTAATTGCTCCTAACAGCACTCGCCTATTTTGCACCAAACCTGAGTTCCTTTACGTACTGCCAGGGTCCAGCACCAGCTCGATCTTGTGAATTTCTCTCTAATTGCTCGTTAACACGAGTCGAATGACGTAAACAGAAGTCGCGTATGTTGGACCAAAGTGACCAAACTTGAGTTCCACTAGTTACTGCCAGGGTTCAGCATTAGCTCCATCTTGAGAACTGTTCTTCTAATTGCTCGTTAACACGAGTTGAATGACGAAAACAGAACTCTCGTAAGTTTTACCAAACCTGAGTTCCATTAGGTACTACCTGGGTTTAGCATCAGCTCTATCTTGTGAACTGCTCTCCTAATTGCTCGTTAACACGAATCGAATGATGAAAACAGCACTTGCCTATGTTGCACCAAACCTGAGTTCCATTAGGTACTGCCAGGATTCAGCATCAGCTAACTCCTCATGATATCCATCATCAAAATATAATGAAAATCGAATAGGAATACCTCGAAGGCATTTCGTAACAAACAAAAGATGAATGATACAGCTGGGGCTCGCGAATTATAGAGCAGTTCTTCTTTGACATCCCTGGTCGTCATTATCAGGTCTACTCCACCAAACTGGTAGGTTTTGTAAAGAAATGCTCGAGTTTCTCAAGAAAATACCCAAATTACTATGCATGAACCTTTCAAATTTGAGGAGTTCCCTCAGTTCCTCATGGATCCCATCATTAGAAATGGATTTTGAAAAAAAACGGGACCAACCTGGAAACATCTACTTTCAGAAAACAATTTTTTTTTAAATCGGTTCAGTAATGACGGACTTCTGTAATAACATCCATTAAAAAAAAGCGGGCCAAGAGCATGTCGGGCCATGCTCAGTGTAGGGTTCCGTAGTTTACCGTCCGTCACAATAGGCAACCTTAAAAAGTGTTTTTATTTATTAAGCTATTGCATAGCTTCTATCGCGGGCCTTGAGCGCGGGGACCGAATCCAGAAATTCCGTAACGAAAAAAAACCTGACGCTCCCCACTCCGACGGACCGAAACCGACTTTATTCACTTTGTTACAAAGTTCTTTATCGGGGAAAGGATATATCTCCATACGAATGTCGCTAAGTGTCATATTCTATACAAAATATTGAGGACAGTAGCCCTTATTACCAGAGATACGGCGATGTCAAATGTCAAAATAAACACTATTATTTTTTCCCGCCAGAATCAAATATGTTAAATGGATTTTGTAATCGATGCATAATATACTGGCTGGATCGAATTAAAGGCAAAAGGCGCCTAATTTTTTATTTAGACTGCGAATCGTTTTGTTTTTTTAATCGATACCTTAGTGCAAATGCAAAGTCGTACTAAGTACCATTTTAAATTTGTGAATTTAGCACGTTAGTGCACAACGGAATAAAGTGGAAATTTCATTGGCATAAGAAATATTAGTACCTACAAAGAAGTAGAGTATCGAAATATGCCTTTGTCTTGTTTATCAAATATTTTCTATTGGTATATTAGATTTGTTCCTTATTGTGATAATCACAAAGGTGATATTGCTGCGTGCTGTAAATATTTTGTTTGTGGTGTTCGAAGACGATGAATACCGTATGTTTTTCGCCTATAAAAAAGCTCTCTTTCACTGCAGACGAAAATGTACCCAAATTTATTTTAAGTTTTTTTTGTTCAGTAGTGTCATAAACAAACAGAAATTAAACTTAAGTAGGTACATATTTGTCACTACTGACGAAAGTGCACAAAAAATACAAAACTTTTAGGAAATGAGTTGAAAAGTGACCAATGTGCCGGGATCCATTAAATCTATGTAAATATGATATGTTTAATGCTGTGATAAATTTGATAATAAATAAAATCACTAATAATGGTAACTTTGTAGCAGCCCGCTGTCTCCACAACCAAAGGCATGAACATGTATTGTATCCATGTCCTATAGACCTAAGTTGCTTATCCACGAATGTCATCTGATAATGATAATGCTATAAGTTCATGAAAAGACAAGTTGCATGGATAGTGCGACGGTGATTGCTGTCAAATGTGAGTAACTGTATAGAATTATCAGAAATTGTCATACAAAGGTGACAAACTGTTGTCTTATTACGTTACGCTATCCGTTTGGGATCTTATCCCAGAAGGGAGCGCACACTTTTGCCGCTTCGCCACCGCTAGAGTTTCGGCAGAGGGCTCCTGCTACGTGGGAAGTGCGAGTAATATGGGTGGTCGAAATTGTGCTAACGCATGTAACATCCCACACTGAACACCGCCCCGTTTTCCACAGCACCAGGGTCACTCCATCTTGCTATCAGTGCGGCTAAACCCAGTGGCTCCAGAACGGAATGAACACCCGCTGACTGAAGAGACCTCAGGACAATATCATTGAGGTCTTAGTGACGCGGAATCCAACCACTACAAATACGGCAACTCAATGTATATATGGCTGTCAACACCCACCATGCATTGTACAAGCGGATGACATACATACCTCATAGCGGGCCCAGGGGAGTACAATGGCCAAACGCAACGATTTTGCCTTTGCGCAAAGAACAATGTCACAAAGCCAGTACGGTTTTTATATTAAATATTGGACAAGGATAGTTTATAAATAAACTCAGATTTTTTTGTACGATTACTTTTCTAAAACGGCTTATTACTGAATATGCACAACTTGATGGATTAGGATGGCACTTATTACAGTTCTATCTATATGGCACTAATGGAACTAGGTATCGCCTATATCCCCGTTAAATTGATTTGATTAAAATTATTTTAACTTTGCGCAAAAACATTCTTAGATCATGGCATGCCATTAGTCTCATTAGATACATTTTACTTAATAATGGCATCTATTTTATTTTTGTTGTCTACCAAACTGATCTTGCGTAGCGATTTTGTCACAAAACCAGCACGGTTTCTTCAATTACATTTTGGACAAATTTCCATGCGATGCTAATATTGTAAATTTGATGAACTATTATCTGTTACCAATTCACACTAAATTAAAAACGCTGAACGGATTAAGGTGAAATTTGGCATGGGGATGTTTTGACTCCTAGGAAAGGACAGAATAGTTTTTGTTATGAAAATCATCCTATATAGAGGTGCAAAGGGGAAGGAAGCAAGTGAAATAGTCAAATCTATAATTGCATGGGCAGTTTATGAATGAATTCATTCATAAATTGCCCATGCACTTTTGAACGCCTGTGTAAATGCGAATAAAGGCCTCTGCCGATCCTATCATAAGATCGTCCTTGGTTGAGATGAGACATAATATATACTTACCTACCTAATGAAAGTTTATAATTATTATATGCGTGACGTAATTATTTTGGTATCCTCGCAATGTTTTTCTTCACTGGGAAGTTAGTTGTAATCAGGTACTACCGACTGACATTCTGTGGGTTAAATTCAGTGAGCTTAAGGCAGTGTTGTAAACCGTCATCAAAAACACTCGGCCTTGATTACCTACTTATTTCATTGAAAGATAATTTATGTCAACTTGGACGTACTTTTTAGCATATCTACAGCGTATCCAGCCACTGAAAGATTAATATGTGGTCAAAGATACATACAGCTGTCACAAAAATGCTGGTGATTCGATTAAATGTGTAATCACTAATCAGTATCGAATTGTGGTTAGGAGAATAAATAAACAAAAAATGTTTGACAAAAAAAACATTTAGTCCTATTTTTTCCAAATCAGATTACAATATTGATCACCAGCATTTTTGGTATATCCTGAATTATTAACGAGAACAAAGAATAACAGGTTACTGTAGTTGCAAGTTAGTTGTTTGTTTTATACGGCCCCGGAATTTAATTAGCAATTTACAGTTCAAGTCAATTGGGTATTTAATACTTATGGTAATAAAAATACACTACCAAACATTATAATACTGCGCAGACGAAGTCGCGCTAGTAATTGCATAAGTTGATACAAAATGATATGCAATAGCTTTACCGCGGCAGTCCCCGAGTGCCACACGTTTTTTTTATTTATTTAACAAGAACGGTCAATACCAATTACACTTGTTATTTTATACATATATATATATATCTAAGTACTAGATAGTAAGTATTACATACATTATATAATTTCTAATATTACAGTACCTAATAATAATCAGGCTTCTCTCTCAGAATAGTTGAGGCACTTGGACGTTAGCCTAGGCCACGAATCAGTGAATATGTCCACTTGTGGATCAGTGCGCAGGAGTCCATTGAGTGCGTTGAGCATGTCGCACAACGGTGAATGGCGACGCGCTGCAGTCGCGCGAGGAGCTGTGCCGTCCCACATAGCTGCAGATACGCTCGTCGTCGAGACTTGTTAGTGGGCACAACTAGGCAGTTGATAATGTTGTGTAGTTCCGTGCTGTTGATTTGGTTACGAAGCACCTTACACGCAGTAACCACCCGCTCGCATCTTCTACGTACCTCCAGGGAGTTAAAACCTAGGACGCCAAGTAGAAACCTAGTTGGGTACAGGAACGGATAGTATCCGTATATCTTCTTGTAGAGGAAGCGAAGGAATGCTTTTTGCACCTTCTCCAACATAAGCTTGTACTTGGCTTCACTAGGACTCCAGACGCATGCGCCAGACTCCAGTTTGCACCGGACTAGAGCCGTAAAGAGGAGTTTGATGACGCCGGGATTGTGAAAGTCCCTAACGTTTCTCGTTACGAAACCTAACCTTCTATACGACTCTTGCGAGGCCACTGATATGTTCATAGAATGTGAGTTCACGATCAAACTTCACTCCAAGGTCTTTTATAGAAACTACACGGTTTATAGGTTGACTATCTATTGTGTAGTTAAAGTTTATAGGACATTGGCGACGTGTGAATGTCATTATTTGGCACTTGCTGTTATTAAAGTGAAGTTTGTTCGCGATACTCCAATCATGTACCCGATCAAGATCCTCCTGTAGCCTAAGGCAGTCTGTCTCCTGCTCAATCTTCATCACTAACTTGAGATCATCTGCATATAACAGGCATTTCGCGTGCTGGAGGTCAGTCACTAGATCATTTACCATGATTAGGAATAATAAGGGACCAAGACTTGATCCATGGCTTACTCCCGAACGGGTGTGATAGTGGGACGAGACAAAGGGTCCGTATTTCACAAATTGCGACCTGTCTTGAAGGTAATTAGAAAAAAACGCAAGCAAGTCCTGATTGAACCCAATGCCCCTTAGTTTAAGCAGAAGTATGTCATTGTCAACGGTATCAAAGGCTTTCTGAAAATCTAGATAGATTACGTCAGCATGGGTAGCATTGTCTAGACATTTACTTATGTAATCAGCGTGAATAAGTAAGTTGGTATTAGTCGACCTGCCCGACCGTTTTAATAAATACACCCGACCCGACCCTATCAACTCCGTTGGGTTACTAATTTATACAAACTAGACGGATTATGTGTGTTGGGTTTTCGGGGGTAGCTTTTGATCGCGTGAATCGATTTGAATCATTATTTTTTTATTAGAAGGAAGGTAAGTGCGGGATGATAAATTAAGTACTCAAGATAAAAAAAATAATCTTGCATATACGTTATACGGTCAAATTACAAACTTAATTTAGAAATTATTTTGTACAATTTTTCAAAAACCGTTCAACCCATCAAGTTCAAAATAATTTTCCAATTAAGTTCTTATTAAGTTCTACTTTTGTAATTTTTTTCATATTTTTTGAACTCGTAGTTCAAAACTTCTGGAACGATTATTTCCGAAAATGTTAACTTTATAGTCTGACAACCCAACGAGCGCAGTAACAGTAGGATAGAGAGCATCATACTGTCTTTTTCTTACGCTACTATTACCACCCTGAAAAAAGGGATGGATATAGTAATTTTGTCCTACTGTTACTGCGCTCGCTCTCTTGTCAGACTATAAGTATGAAAAACTGTTTCTAGAAAACCCTCATTATTTTTCAAACACCTATCCAATGATATGTCACACTAGGTTTGAAACGAAAAAAAAATCACCCCCCACTTTACATGTACGGCATGTACCCTAAAAAAAAGATTATAACCACTTTTTATTTGACCACTTTGTTGGCGTGACCGATATACATATTCGTACAAAATTACAGCTTTCTAGTACTTACAGTCACTGAGATTATCCGCGGACGGACGGACGGACGGACGCACGGACGGACGGACAGACAGACAGACTTGGCGAAACTATAAGGGTTCCTAGTTGAATACGGAACCCTAAAAAAACAGACGAATTGAGAACCTCCTCCTTTAGATTAGAAATATTGAAGTCGGTTGAAAATATATTTAAACATGACTAAAGTACGAGAATCTTGAAGAAACTTTTATTTAAAAAAACGATTTACTTAGTGTTGTAATTTACGGATTCGGGAAATAATAACAATGTTTTAAGTTTAAAATGATTTTTAATTGCAATTTGGAAAGTAGAACGCCCCGCCCTGTCCTGTCCTGCCTGCCCGGCCATGTCATGTAATTTTTCATTCGCTCTATAGGCTAATTAGGCTAACAAAACCCACTTTGAGAACTTGAAATATCAAAATAATTTTACTTTCTCCTGATATGTGCAGTTTTAAATCTATACTATTTATTTATCTTTATTATTTATTCTGTGATTCAGCATAATAGTATTAATGGTCATAGTTACCTACATATAACCATCTTACTATTATTATAAGCGCGAATGTTTGTAAGTATGGATGTTTGTTACTCTTTTACGTAAAAACTACTGAATGGATTTTAATGAAACTTTACAATAATATAGCTTATATGTATATCATAATAACACGTAGGCGACAACTTATAAAGATATTGTGTGAAGCAGACGAAGTCGCGGGCACCAACCAGCTAGTTACATCATATTGATATTTAGGTAGGTACACTCTGTTAGTTCACTCTGTTTATAAAATTAAGTACCGTGCTTTCACTCGCATTTACGTAAAAAGTAAATTAGATAAATTAAAAATTCTTAATCTGTTCTTGAATCCAATCAAAGTAAGGCGCCATTCTAGTGTGTACATCGGGAAAACCTACAGCACATGGAATTCCCCATGAAACGAGACCGACAAGTTTGTTGTTCTTTACTAACGGTCCACCAGAGTCACCCTGGAAATAATTCAAAATAGTAATGAGTTAGTTGATGCAAACATAACCAATTTTAATGGTGCTTTTACATGCTCGGGCTCTCGGCCGAATGATTCGGCCCACCCTAGTATACGCTCATTCGAGACAGACTATATAGATAAAATTTAAGCCAGACCATAGACAATTTAAGCTTTTTCAGGTAGTTTCGGTGAGTTAAACGGTGTTTTAAATAGCTTTGGTTATTGAAACTATTTAAGACACTTTTTAAATAGCTTCACCCGAAGTGAAATTATTTAAGACACCTTTTAACTCAACCAAACTACCTGAAAAAGTACTTAAATTGTCTCTGGTCTGGCTTAAATTTTCTCTATATAGTCTGTCTCGAATGATCGTGCACTGACATGGCCGAAACATTCGGCCGAGAGCCCGAGCATGTAGAGGCACGGTCAAACTGGATTCTCGTACTTGTATACATAAAGCCCCTCATTCACGGCAGTCCGCCGGCGCTCCGGCATGGCTGGATGTAGCGGACACACGGTGTGCAAGTGGCCCAGCCTGGCATTCCAATTCGCACTTATTCGTTAAATGATGCGCAGCGCTGCGTTGTAGCGCATACACTGTACTCGAATTTTAAAAATCGCCGCCATCTCGTATGTAATTTTTAATAATGAATAATTAATATTTTATGCATTGCCGCAATTCTCAATTGTTTATTACTATAATTTGGTGCAATTCCGACTGCAAGGGGGTGGGCGGAGCTAGCAGGATGTTGCCGTACGGCACGCATCCGGCAACGACATTCACGGTACTTTATTATGGTGCTTTTACATGCTCGGGCTCTCGGCCGAATGATTCGGCCCACCCTAGTACACGCTCATTCGAGACAGACTATATAGATAAAATTTAAGCCAGACCATAGACAATTTAAGCTTTTTCAGGTAGTTTCGGTGAGTTAAACGGTGTTTTAAATAGCTTTGGTTATTGAAACTATTTAAGACACCTTTTAACTCAACCAAACTACCTGAAAAAGTACTTAAATTGTCTCTGGTCTGGCTTAAGTTTTCTCTATATAGTCTGTCTCGAATCATCGTGTACTAACATGGCCGAAACATTCGGCCGAGAGCCCGAGCATGTAAACGCACGGTTTTACGTGCCGGAGGTGCCGGCGGACTGCCGTGAATGAGGGGCTTAAGTCTTGATTTGAATAAGTGATAGGGTCAGTCAGGCCACGTTATCTCTTCCAAGCCTTAGAATAATAACGACACTAGAAGGTTACGTTCTGTTAAAGGCGGTGAAGCCATTTCAATTCAGATTTTTTTTCTCAGTTTCCATACATTGCCCTATAGCTATTTCATTCGATTATTATAATAGGGAAAGAGCTGGAGACAGCCTATTTTTGGCTTCACTTTTGAACATGTTGCCTTTATGGAACTAGGTTTTGGTACTTAAAGTCTTATTTTAAACACTATACTCCTAAAAAATTATAACTACGTAACATCTTTACACAGCCTGCGTGGTACCAAAATGAAATGAAAACTTAGCTTAATCGGACTCTAGCATCAATGGGAGTGAAACAAAAAAAAATATTTTAAGTTAAATACTTAGGTTAAGGTACTTACATGACAGGTTCCTTCTCCGATTTTCGTAAATGTACAAAACATGTTTTCATCAACCCGCCGAGTGTAACGCATTGCATACTGACATGTTTCTTGACTAAACACAGTCAGTTCCAGGACATGCATTAAACGACTTGACCCCCCATTAACCTAAAAAATATTATCACAATTCAACACCGTGTGTAAAAGTGCAGTAGAAATATGAAAAAAATTAAATTAATATAGGTACTTATATAGGTATAGGTATACATATATGAACCTCTAGGGCGCCAAAACCTGTTAAGATGACTTCATCATTTTCGTTTAAGTTGTCGGGATCTATCTCTATTATTTCAATGTCACTTGAATTAAAGGAGTTAGCCAATTTAATAATTGCTAAATCATTGGCCCTCTTGTTAAAATTAAAATCATTGTAGATGCGTATAGATTCAACATCGTATGAATTGCCTCCCTCATCCAGGTTCGTCGTCCCCACTACGGCTTTAATGTATTGAGGTTCAGCACTGAAACAGAAAAAAAGCTCTTGAAGGGAATCTATTGCTTCATTCAAAACATTGCTTAAGAAATACTATCTGTTAGTTCTTATTTTGCTAATTATTATTATTTCTCTTTAATTGTCGGACTGATACGATTCTTATCATTATTTCACTAAATTAGTATGTATTTATATTTATATATACCTACACTACATATGTACTTATATACATTTATTTTATTATATTTTATGTTTATTTTTATGTTCTATTTTAATATTCTTTAACGTCATACTTTTTCACCACCTAAGTACCGTAAGCATTTAATTTCTTGCCTCCTCCACCCAAAAGTTGTCTGGAATAGATAACTCCTTAATAATGAGACCGTCTATTGTTTACCTCTTTTTCACGTGTTAGTTACAGGTACAGGTAACTGTTTGTTTTATGTTTTATTGTTTGAGGTGCAATAAATAGTTATTGTATGAAGTCCTTCGTCGCGTTAGTGCCGCGTAGCATTATTCCCGTTCGCATTTTTCCCCAATCAATCAAATCAAATATTTTAATGTAATAAGCATTGTGCCGGGTAGTCTCTTAAGTACTAAATAATTATAACTAGGCCAGGTGATTTTCAATTGCCTGAACTAGGAAATTCCTGTGTTTCAGGCGATGGAGAGGGATATAGTTAAAATTAGCTATTATAAATTATTCACTTAGAATGGTAAATAGGACAAAGTCAATAAACTTATCGTTATACAGCCAGTACAGTCCTTAACAAAAACAAGTTGATTCTTAAGATTAAAAAAAAGTACAATTGTTACTATTTCACGACTATTAATAGGTTCTCTGTATCATCGTACGTCATATTTTGGAGGGCGTGTCGTAGAGTATTCTTAAAACAAGAATAATCCAATAGAGTTTGTTTCCGTTCTTAGATGTCACCATTATCATGTGTTCACCGGCTTTTCTTTCTCTAATACAGTTTTTTTTCTAATCGTTTATTTTATAAAAAGCAGTTAACACTAGTCGGCATTTTTCTAGTCGCTCACAAACTAGTGGGGAAAAATGCGAACGGGAATAATCATGAATAATAATACGCGGAATTAACGTGTTTGGGGCACTGATGACTACTCTCGGCATTGTACGAAAATATCGGAGCACATTTTACGGTTGCGGATAAGTTGCAACTGGCTCGCGTCGATCAGTTAAAATATGGCCATCTGGCCTCATCGCTGCGACACGCGCCACGCCTCAGTTAGCTATCTATTCCTTCTTTTATCTATGGTCGTACGTAGCTTTTCAGCGTACAGAATAATATAATAAGTTTGATACCCTTGAACACAATGTGCTGCTGTTACGACGTGTCGGTCAGATACCACGGCTCCTCCACACACGTGTTCTCCGGATAAGTTTTGTAATGAAGCGTGGAAATGTCCGAACTTGGAAGGGGCCGCATCTCCTCCGATTATTCGCAGCGCCGACTCTGTCGCAAATCTTGTTGATTACACTACAAGCAATATTTTAACCTTAAACATATTCAACGTTAGATGGTTGGTACATAAATACCTTTAGAATCAGTTATAAATAATGCCAAAAGCGCAAACACATAAAGAAGGCACTTCTCCATTGTATTTTTATGTACAATTTAGAACGGATCGACTTGCAATGTACCTAATAAAATAATCTATTTGATCATATGATCAAACTACTTACTTAATTACCCACAATAACTCCAATCTCGGCTATAATCTTATTAGATATTTTTTATCATAAGATATGGCATGATAGACATCAAAAAATTGGCTGCATTTATACTGTTACACCGGTCATCATCATCATCATCATTTCAGCCGAAAGACGTCCACTGCTGGACATAGGCCTCCCCCAAAGATTTCCACAATGACCGGTCCTGCGCCACCCGCATCCAGCGGACTCCTGCGACCTTCACCAGGTCATCAGTCCACCTTGCGGGGGGCCTACCCACGCTGCGCCTTCCGGTACGCGGTCGCCACTCGAGAACCTTTCCGCCCCAACGGCCATCGGTTCTACGTGCAATGTTACACCGGTGATGTGGTTAAAATTTTAAATGTGATTTTTCATGCCATAGAAGCGTTTTCAGCAGGCTGAAAAGTTATTTCAGGCCGTTTCAGAGGTGGCTCGTTCACATACTAGAAGATTCAAATTTTACCCCAATTACCGTTGTTTTCAGGCGCATGAAACATGTTTTCAGTTCGTTTGAGGCAACCCTCTACCAGATGGCACAATTACCTGAAAACCCGTTTTCGGGACTACTTATGGGCCCCTGAAGTACAATTCAGGATTTGACGAAATTTCTCGAAGGAGTGAAAGAGACCGCACTCTTAGAAAGAGATGTACGGAACGTTCGAGAAGTGTGTGAAAGAGAGGGATAAAAATAAACTGCAAGAGTCCAGAATGGTCTGGAATACTCGCGGACACACCTAATTAATACCCAGCCGCGTCTGCAAGCATCGCGATTTGGCTGGAACATTCTGGAACCATCATGAGTGCCGCCGGCGGGTATATAAACGGCCGTCGGCCATCAGAGGAGTTCAATTCTGAATGCGATAAAAGTGCAGATCAAGAGCGAATCGGGGCGAAGTAAAAGTGCGTTGAATTAGTGTGCGCTAAGTGTGTTCAAATAATATGTTTAGTGTCTTGTAATCAGCAATTAAGCCTCAGTTATTATTTATTAATTAGTGGTTAATTAGTGGTTAATAAGTGCATTTTTTACAAAGTACCCACCCCTCAAACGTAACAATACATAGACGTGTACGTTCCCCCTGCCGTACCACCTACGGTGTCCTATGGCTACGGTGGCCTGCCGGCACTTTTATCATCCTGATAAAGCAAGGGCCCTACCTAACTAATACTATAATGGCCTCTATAAGGGACGTAGCTATGCAGCAAAACGAGATGGCAATATTACGTATTCCTTCTAACGTTCAATGTCTAGAGGCACCATCAGATTGCTGTATCTCGAATCAAGGCCTCTAATACCACCTGTACCACGAAAATCGAACGACCGAAAATTTGCCGAAAATCTCCCTCTCCGTCACACTTGCTTATTGGAGTGATAAAGAGCTTTTTCCGTCAATGCCAATTTTCGACGTTCGTGGTAGCCGTGTAGGTTCCCTACTTTACCGTGACGATAAACTGTGCCGTGGCCATACGCATCCACGCTAAATTATATTTAATTTTACGATACTACTTTTACGACATCTTTTGGTTTTATTGAATCACCGTGGATTACCATTGGGTTAGCGCCCGGCCAATCCGATTTATGTAGGTCGACTATCACGATAGGTATTGAACTTGGCTCCCATTTTCATATTTATATTTTTGGTGGGATAAAACTCACTAGGAGTTCGCGACGCCTAAATGCAACTCGCAAAAACTGTCATACATTTTATAAATATGTAATTTATTTTACGTATAAAGGTAAGGAGTGGAGCTGCGTACCACTCCTTTTCCAACCGTGTTGTGGCGGCTTGGAACCGTTTACCCGATAATATTGTAAAGCCCCTCATTCACGGCAGTCCGCCGGCACTCCGGCATGGCTGGATGTAGCGCACACACGGTGTGCAAGTGGCCCAGCCTGGCAGTCCAATTCGCACTTATTCGTTGAAAGATGCGCAGCGCTGCGTTGTAGCACTTGTAGCGCATATACTGTACTCGAATTTTAAAAATCGCCGCCATCTCGTATGCCATTTTTAATAATGAATAATTAATATTTTATGCATTGTCGCATTTCTCAATTGTTTATTAATGTAATTTAGTGCAATTCGGACTGCAAGGAGGTGGGCGGAGCTAGCAGGATGTTGCCGTACGGCACGCACGGCACGCATCCGGCAACGACATTCACGATGCTATATTACGTGCCGGAGGTGCCGGCGGACTGCCGTGAATGAGGGGCTTAACTGCTCCTTCGGTCAACGCGTTTAAAAATAGACTGGATAAGTGGCTTTTGGACAATGATTTGGACTGATATATTTAAACAGTGACGTGAAGTAAAGTAACTCTTAAACGGTCAAGGAAGATACCTAAAGCATTAAGTAAGCATTATTATGGTCCGTGAAGCTACCAATGGCAGCATTGAAGCATCAATTCGGTAAATAATGTTACTAGTAGCATTACAGAAGGATTATATTAGCATTAGAATGTACTAAAAGTATTATTGGAGCTATTTATAGCTTCACAGTTTGATTAGAAACAAAGCCTACTTCATTGAATAAACATCTCTATTACCAACGGTACAAATGTTATATCATAATTTCACTACTTTATCTTGCTGTAATAATATGGACGAAAGACTTTATTTTACGAGTGAGCTAGGTGACATGTGTATAGTTTGCATTAAATATTTGATACTAGGTACTGGGGAACTCATTATTTACTCTATGCCATTAAATATTACTGCGCAATCTAGTTTACTGTGAAATGTATATATATTTTTATTGGAAATTTTCACGCGCCCTCGATTTATAGTAGTTTTGATATAGAATGTTATATAAACAAATCTGTGGTGTAACAATAACAATCGTATATTCTTAGTATAGAGCAGATTTTGCATAGTTAAAACACTAGGGTGTGACTAGGGGTTCGTTAGGCAGTACTAAACCGGCATAATTACAAAAGCTTTCAAATACATTAAACATTTTATTTTTTGGTTATAAAATATTTACAAAATGGTGACGGTCTATATCAGCCTAGTGGCCCGTAAAAAGGCGAATTAATGCCGCCAGCAGTAGAACTACTCACATATGAATAATTATCAAGCCAGTGGTTATAAATAGGACTTTTGGTGATTTACTGTAGTGCCATTGTCTACATAGTAGCTCTATATAGGGTTACTGAATTACCAGTAGACTTAATGTATACTGAAATAGTGCTGCCACCATCGTAATTTTAGGGATCAACGAGCAAAGCAATAAAACCCATTTCAGATTGTTTGTACTTTTGTGTATTCGGGCTTTCTGTGTGCATTTATAAATTATTCCTGCGCGTGGCTTTAGTCATCAAAAAAATTTATTTGATTTTTTGGGAATGTATCACTTGAACGAATGCGCCTGCGATTATATTATTCTTCGAACATCATTGAATCTGCACAACGTAAGTGCTTACCTACATGCACTTACTACTTGAGTCACATTACTTTCTATAGCCCATTTTCTTATATTTTTACGAAATGATAAAAAATTGAAATCTCTTTCAGTATCACCGTCATTTTCACTGTCGTCAAAGCTCTCAGGTTCAACACATCCAACATCAAGCGATCAAGGGTTAACATGTGTTTTCTCCATATTCTTGCTATTTTCTATTATAGGTTTTTCAAAACACGAGTATTCTGCGTCGTCTGAATTTCCAATATTGACAGATTCTACTCGTCGATTTTCGTAACCAACGGAACCCTCTTTAATATTTTTCTAACTCTCTTTGCACGAATCGTTTTCTTGGTGCAGTCAAATGGTTTTAGGAAAACAAACGTGTGAATGTATTACAACTTAACGCAATACAATAACTCACATGTATTAGGATTAAAAGCTATTAGCTGTATATGAGAACTTAGTTCATCATTAAAAATGCAAGTATTATATTGATTCACTTTAATGCTTTAAAAAAGCTTTAGGCATTTTTTTACTCCTTTAAAATGCCATTGTAGGGCTCAAGGCATTAAAACCTGCTAAAAGCAGTATATCATATAGATAGACGTGGCATTAATACGATTCACGGTGGTGCTATTAAACAGCCAAAAGAATGTATGTGCTACTTAAAAATGCTGTTGTAAAACGAAGTGTACTAAAAATAGCTCTACGCTTTACAGTAGTATTTTGATATGCCAGTATGCTACTGATAAAAAGCACAAAGCATTATATTGGATTTTAAATACCGATATAAAGCGTCAAGATCCTCAGTGAACACATATAAAACTTTATACGGACCTTAAGGTTTATATGAGTTTACTAGTTGTTTGTTAAAATGCTTACTGTGTTACTTGGGATTGTACTCGAATTTTAAAAATCGCCGCCATCTCGTATGTCGTATTTAGTAATGAATAATTAATATTTTATACATTGTCGCAATTCTCAATTGTTTGTTACTGTAATTTGGTGCAATTCGGACTGCAAGGGGGTGGGCGGAGCTAGCAGGATGTTACCGTACGGCACGCATCCGGCAACGACATTCACGGTACTTTATCACGTGCCGGAGGTGCCGGCGGACTGCCGTGAATAAGGGGCGTCGCGCGCAGCGCGAGTCGCCGTGTAAAAATCGGTATGTATCATCACTAGTATTGTCAATCTATATTTTGGAGTATGGTAACACCATATTGGTTTGACTAACTTTTATCTTGGTACTGTGGTACAGTCATGGCGGCAACATTTGGTAGTCAAGGACATTGGGTTACTATGAGTGTGTCCGGAAACACACAGGGCACGGTCGACTGAGTTGGAGCAACCGTGGCGAGACTATGGGGATGGTGGAGGTCTTCGGGGGGCCACACGCCCCCCGGCTGGCTTAGTGACTAATATGGTTAGAGTCACCAGGGTTGGCCCCTGTGTAGACCGGAGGCAGTCGACCGTTGCCCAACTGAGAGTGCATAGCCATTAGGAAAGCGGCACACCGCAATGAGATACCTGTATGATGTTCGTGGGTGTGCAACCACGCTAAGGTAACTAGAGACTTGGTACTTGGTAAAACCACAATAGGCATGTAAGTGGCACAGCCACAAGAGAGAGGCCAGACCTCACCGAGCAACACATACTTCATTTGGAGTGGAGTAAAATTGGTCGACTCATCCTTCCACTTCTCATGTTAAATGTGTATTCATACTCGTATATCATATTTATGTACCCCTTATGTCGTCGATTCAAACAGGTGAACCCAGCGTATACTATTCAATACATATATATATATAGTTAGGGGGACGACAAGGGGCTTAAGTAATAACCTAACTGGCATATTCGATTTTGTCTTAATTATATTTTTGATCAGGCGAAGGGATATATTCCTCCCACCCACATCTTATGTCGGTTATCATAGTCAAAAGTTTAACTCCAGATCTACTACGAAACATTATATCAATCACTGAAAATATTATTTTATGATCTTCATTCACGGCACGTTTCAAAATCCAGCATGCCTACCACGAATATCGAAAACTGGCATTGACGGGAAAACCTCTTTGTCACTCCAATATGTAAGTGTGACAGAGATGGAGATGCAAATCCATTTAAATCCACTTGACCAGTGAAGTTAGAGGTTTGTTTACAAATCCGAACACTTTACTAAATTTAGAAACGCGTTCAAAAGTGCACGGGCAATTTATGAATGAATTCATTCACATACTGTCCATGCAACTTTGGACGCAATAGTAGACGAATTCGCTCTAGGTTGAACACAAATAATTTTGGGATAATGTCAACCCACATCCTAATCCTGCTCATACACAATAATGCATGAATATTTAACAATGTTTAATAACATTACCGTTCAACACTCACTTACTTCACGTAGGTACTTCTGTTTCATAGAAATTAAGGAAAGTGTTCGAATTTCTCCATAGTTTACTGAAATTAGAGTTCAAGTTAATTTAAACGGCTCCCAAATATATAATACGCGATTTAGAAGCGTGTTGACGAAGATCATAATAGTACATTACATACCAAGGCCGTTTAAGTGGGAAATGCCTCGGATTCCATGTAATTGTCGGCCGAGGCGAAGCCGAGGTCGACTAACATGTGAACCGAAGCTTTCCCATTTACCGGCCGAGGTTTGTATACTATTTTTCAGCCCGACGGAGCCGGCAGGCGGCAATTTAGTTTTGAGTAAAGTGGCGCTTACCAGCCGGAGGACTGAAAAATACTATTTTCACGGATTGACAAAATATTTTGTAAGAGGCTTGGAGTTAAAACCTGACTACGGTAACCGATATAAGATGTGGGAGGAATACATTCGTCTGGTAAAGGGTTAAGCCTCGACACTAATTTTGAAGTAGGAGTATAAACTTTTGGTGGCTGAGAGACAGACTCTCTGCAAAATCCTCGGCCGAACGCAGAAACCCGAGGGCAGCTGGAGAATCCGTAAGAACGCCGAAGTAGAAGAACTTTTTCCTGAACCAAACGTCATTGGTGTGACAATTAAAGGCACAAAGACTTCGTTGGCTCGGCCACCTAGGGAGAATGGGAGGCGATCGAGTGGTAAAAGAGCCTTTAAGGGGAACGGAAACCGACAGCACGCCGCCCGGTCGACCGACCTAGGTACAGATGGGCGGATGTTGTGACAGCGGATTTGCGCAGCGGAGCAGGTTCCACAACCTGCGGACTGGCGTAAAATTGCGCAGGACCGGAGTCACTTTGGGTCACTGTGCCGGAGGAGTAATAAGTAATATGTTGTAAAGGTGGGCATGTAAATGGTTTCGATTAAAGTTCCTTAATGATAAGATAAAAAGAGCCAGTGATGTAATTTATTTCATGAGGTTCCCCCATGCAAAGTAGTCACGAACGATTCCTGTTATACGTGAGCCAAGCGTCGCGTTTAGGCGAACCATTTCCGTCATTTCCTTTGCCTGCCCGGCTGCTATAGCTGCTGGATCTGCCAGGACTATCGGTAGGATCATCAGCGCAACGTTTAACCCGATCGGGAGCGCCTGTCGATAAAAATTTAATCGTTACCTATGTAGATATGTAATTAATTAATTATATATATGGTGCGTTAAGGTAAGCTGGAAAGGTTTTTTTTTAATGGAGAGAAAAATGTGTAACTCTTTGACTGACCCGGTGAAAACACCCTTTTCATCTTCTTCAAATCCAACACCCCTATGTTATAGTCAATTGTATTGGACTAAAAACATGTAGGTAAATAATAAAAACTAGTGACCTGCTTCCAATCTTCTTCAAACGCAACCTTGGGGTAGATATTTTCAATGCGCATATGAAAGCGTTCGAGTGAGCGCTCCAGCTCTGCATAGTAGTGGTCGAGAAGCGAGCTCAGGCTATGCGCTCGGAACTTCTCGTCCGTGCCTAACATAATCAGATACACTAAGTCTGTGGCAGGGCTGCTCCCGTGGATATTTTGGAAGTCCACCGTAGCTAACTCAAGGCCTCCCCCCTCCTGCAAGCATCAAGCAGGTAATTTTATTAGTACGAACTTCAACATTTATGGTTCAGTAAAAAAAAATATTATTTATTGTCATCAAACTCATGAACGGAGTAAATAAAAAGACTAACTTTATAATGGGTCATGAGATTGTTGATCTTGTAATCTCCGTGCGCCAGAACGCGAGGCGCAGCGCCCCGGAACAGGTACGAGAGATCGGCAAAACGGTCTTTGCTTTCTAGGTAGAGCTTCGTCAACTGTTTCAGATCGTCCTCTTCTATAGCATCCACAGCCACCGGTACCGTCTGATCAAACCCCAGTCTTCTCATAACTGGCGAGTCAAACACGTGATACGGCTTGCTTTCTAGCATTTGAGCGAATTCAGAAGGACATAGCACCCCATAAGCAAAGGAGAATGCATGGAATTTAGCCAACTGCTCTACAGCTTTAGACGCAAATTCCCAGTCAATGCTCAATCTTTGATCGACACTCGTAAACCCTTTGTGACTCAAGTCTTCTAGTATGATTGTCTCTTCTCCAGGGTAAGGTTCGCCGCCATAACATTTTGGCATCAGGAATCTATCCTCTTCTGGTACATTATACCGATTTTCTAATTCTCTGAACTTTTCGGCAATCTCCGTATAAAAATGGATTTCATCGGCATACAAGCGTATGTACGAAGTTTTCCTCAAGTCCTCCATAATGTTTGCTATTTTGGCGAACATTTTCAGCTCTCTGTTTGTATCAGAGATTGTGATTTTGAAAGTAGCACTGGAGTATCCCATTCCAGTGACTTGCTGTAAATTTACTTTATAACCGGCATCAAATTTCTGCTCGTCTGCGATTTTGTGCGACCATTGTAAGACTTTTTCTTTAAGATTCTCCATTTTTTGTCTGCAAAATCGGCATCAATCTGCAACACGGTTAAAACAGTAGGTATTCGCACTATTAGCCTGGTCAATGAGCTCAAAAGGGGGGTCTTGGTAGAATGGTGGAAAGCAGAATGTTTAACTATGGGATGTTGTTAGTATAGTTACGGGACAAACATACTAAAAGTCCTTGCCCCTTGGACCTGAGCCCGAGGTGGGGAAGGATAAAAAAGACCCCGATTTTTATTTTTTTACATCTCGAGAACGATGCGTCATACAAAATTTAGGTGGTTTCCACATATTGAAAGCTTATAAAATTCCCTACAACATTGACCTATAAACTTTATATCTATTTCTTTCAGGTGTCTAGATATGAGCTCCAAAAAAAGGTCGATTTTGATAAAATCTTCATCCCCCCACTTTTCTTTTCGTACATTGCTCTATATCTTGGAAACTCTTTATCTGAGACAAAAGCTTGTTTTTGAAAACATGTAGATATTAATTTATTAGGGTTCCGTAGTCAACAACCCTTATAGTTTCGCCAAGTCTGTCTGTCTGTCCGTCCGTCCGTCCATGTAGATATTAATTTATTAGGGTTCCATAGTCAACTAGGAACCCTTATAGTTTCGCCAAGTCTGTCTGTCTGTCCGTCCGTCCGTCCGCGGATAATCTCGGTGACCATCAGTACTAGAAAGCTGTAATTTTGAGTTCAAAAAATATGAAAAAAATTACAAAAGTAGAACTTAATAAGAACTTTATTGGAAAATTATTTTGACCTTTATTGGTTGATCGGTTTTTGAAAAATTGTACAAAATAATTTCTGAATAAAGTTTGTAATTTAACCGTATATGCATGCAAACATTTTTTTCTCTTGAGTAGGTACTTAATTTATCATCCCGCACGTATCTTCCTTCTACGAAAATAAGAATAATTCAAATCGATTCACGCGATCAAAAGTTACCCTCGAAAACCCAACATCAACGGGTTATGTACCCGTCTAGTTTGTATAAATTAGTAACCCAATTCCCCGAGAGATGGCGCTGTACCGTGGTTTACTTCGCGCTGTTAAGATTTTCCCGATGATCGAAAGTACCATCGAATTGTTAAATTATCATAAGCATATTGAGCATGGTGCATGGTATTGTATTAAAACACTTTTTAAGGTTGCCTATCGTGACGGACGGTAAACTACGGAACCCTACACTGAGCATGGCCCGACATGCTCTTGGCCGGTTTTTTATTGTAATGAGCATGGTTTCTATTAGAACCCTTTTTGAGTTCGCCTATTGTCACGGACGGTAAACTACTACGGAACCCTTCACTGAGCAATTGAGCATGGCCCAACATGCTCTTGGCCGGTTCTTACTATTTTGGTACGGTACGGAACCCTAACAACGTCACATATCGATACCCGTGAGCAACCAAACGAGCCAATACAAACCTAAAGGTACTGATACACATGCTCATTACTAGCACGGAAGCATGCTATTATTGAGCAAATGCTACCTACTAGCAAGTGTGTCCACGACGTGCTAGTTATAAGCATGCTTTTTAATGGTATGCTGATTAATAGCAGGCCCTGCTATTTTTGAGCGTGCTAACTGAGGCGGGGACGGAGGGGGAAGTAGTAAAGAGCATGTGTGACCGCGTTTGCTTAATAAATAAGCATGCCAGTGTGAAGTCATCTCGTCAAAACCACCATTTTAATAAAACATCTACTTACTTCGTTCGACTTGTCAAAATGTCGATGTTACTTTGATGGTTGTGTTTTTAATTTGTTTAAAAGAAAACGAAGATACAGTTAAAAGGTCATTCCATGCTAAAGAAATGTTTCCAATTACTTTGAAGATCAAAGAGTTTCTATATATATGTCACATAGAAAAATATCCGAGTGGTAAATTGGTAATGAACTGGATTTCACGGCACAGTGGAATGAGCCCGCCGATCTTTGAGCTAAAGGAACCATAAGAACTGATATTCCTGGAACACTCGACGGACAAAACTTTGGCGAAATCCAACCCGATTTACCGTCTAGAAAGTGGTTTTGTACATGGAAGACGATGGCGAAAAATGAACGATTCGCTTACGTTTGGACCACGTTTGTTCACCCGTTTGGCTGAAAGTTACGTGTATGTGACCACTTTTTGTGCAATTGTGTTTTGGAGTGTGTAGTTGGTTTGGAGGGTATACTCTAGAACACTTATTTTGGTAAGTATTGTAATCTTCATGTGACTCGTTTGTATGATATCCTTCCTACTAAAATCCCCCACCCTGTCAATATCAACTTTCTCCTTACCCTGGTTTGCTCCTCCGTTGTCCAAGTCCTCACTAAATTAATTAAAACATAATTTGTTTTGCTTGTTTAATCATACAAGGTGATTTTATCGTTTGGATTAGATTCCGTTCTGAGTGATCTACACCGTTTCACCATTGGAAATCCCTTTCACCATTTGAAGGCCTGCTGCTCAAACCTTGATGTTAGTAGATTATTGGAAATATTGATATGCATATGAGCAGGCCTTGGACATCAACTCAACAACACAAGCAAATTACCTCGTAGACCATGTAATATATTAAATTCATTACATATTTACAAAGCTCATTGTTACCGCCGTGAGCAGCGTCAACTTTACTACATTGGCACAGTGCCCTTTCTCTTTGCTTGACGAACTTGTGGAAGCATAAGTTGAGACAAGTCACAGTCGCCACAGACACTGCCCACTACTGACACACTGCACACATCAATCTTAAGTCCCTTCTTGCTGTAATCTAACCTTGGAGCACATTTTCACTATCAAAAGTGATACTTACTCAATTATTATTATTTTACATCTTTCAGAAAACCTGAGAAATTGAAATGGCCCCGAAGATGGGTGTTAAGCCTCGCAAACTCACCATTAAACAGTTGGAGTTGCAGTTGAAGGCTGCTACACAAGACCTGCAAGCATCAAGGGCCTTATCTGACCAGCTGGTGCAGGAGAGAGGATAGTAAAGTCGAACTCCAGAAAATCTTGGATATAAATTCATCTGTGAGAAGAGATCTGGCAGGCAAGGATGTGGAACTAACAGCTGCCCGGTGTCAGGTGGACCGGTTACAAGACTCAGTGGACTCCTTCAACCAGTGTGCCTTGACTCATGAAGTACAGTGCATCGCACATCTGGAGCAGGAACTGGGTGCTGCTTGTGATGAACTCAATTACCTCCGGAGTGAGAGGGAGCAGTATGATACATTGGTGCTTCAAAATGTGTACCAAGAGCTTGCCGGCGATGAAAACCAAGTTAGTAAAGACTATCAAAACTTAGTATTTTTTAATAGTAGTAATAAGTTAAAAAAATATATTAAGATAAATAGATATATTAGGGGAACCCAGAAGCTTATCAAAAGCCAGTCATGCATTAAAAAATATAGTAAATTAAAACTAGCCATATCGGTCATGAAAAATAGGGTACAGAATTGTCATTTAGAGCTTGAAATCAAGGAATCCAATTTGAAAGAATTGCATTCTAAAATAAACAGGTTAAAGGATGAGCTTCTGGCAGTATCAAGTATGTATGATACAACAAAAAAACATGTTGAAGAGCACATCAAAGCTTTTTCCAACCTATTGCAAGAAAATCATAACTTGGTAGAGTGCTGCAATGCACTTCTTAACGGTAATGCTGTTAATTGCGGCCAAATGCCACCAACAGTGGGTGAGCAAGCCGGTGTGGCCCTCAACACCTCTAGGCTGGCTGCGCCAGTAAGTAGTAAAATAGGCAACAAGACTGTGATCTACTCTGATAAGATAGGACTAGGAATGGGTCCATTATTGAATTATAGACTGCAACAAAATGTGACTAATTACTGTTACCTAAACATACCCTTGTCCCATTTATGTGACCGCATTCCCCAGGGTTGTTATGAGATAGCAGTACTACCCTAAATAATTGTAATAGGAAATAGTTTTAGTGTAGATAAGCCTAGCATAGATAAGTTGATGTCAACTTTAAATATTGTTGAGAAATCAGGTATGGGCAAAATTATTTTATGTGCGCTGCCATATTTAGAGAATATGCCATATGAGTACAATAGTAACATAGCACATTATAATTCTCTTATGTACAACGCCATATCTCTCAATAACAATAATAATATCATTTCTTTGACATAAATAAATTCATACAGCGCTTTTGGGTAGCTTCAGGGAAAATATTTGTGCCAAGGAAAGATTTTGTGTACAGGGCAAAAATATGGTTCGACATAATCAACTCATAAATATAGTACTACGCTCTTATTACATCGGCATAAGGTGCTATGGGACATATTTTTGAGTAAGATGTGCACCACCATATTTTTACACTTGACTGTACCTAGTGGACCTATTGGCGTATAATATTGAACCAAACAAATGTAATAGTGTTGTAAGTTGGTCTCAGCAAACAGGCAGTACTAAAGAAATTTTGACAAATTTAAACTAGATCGTCAGACAGCGGAAAAACATCTGAGTATGAACACCATGAACATTGTTCACCAAAATATTCAGGGTTTTTCCAGCAAAGAATTAGAAATAGGTTTATTCTTCGATAGTAAAAATGTTCATGTTATGTGTGTAACCGAACATACATTGGCTTAAACAAGAACAATTGATCTTTGACTGTGAACTTCAAATTAGTCAGTGTTTTTGCTAGAAAATCTGCCATACATGGTGGTTCTCTTATTATTGTTAATAATGGTACGAAATGTAAAGAGCAAAAGGATATTGTAAACTGTTCCATAGAAAGAATTGTACAAATAGCTTGTGTAGAATTAGAAAAATATATTATTGTATGTGTATATAGGCCACCTTCAGCAGATTTCAGCAATGGAAAATGTTCTGAAATTGGTATGTAATAAACAAAAGCATGTTATAGTTTTTGGAGATTTCAATGTAAACTTGCTCCAGCCATCTAGTACTACTATTAAATTTCTTTGTTTGTTCAAATCATTTTATTTATTTATTTTATTCCTTGAACCTACCCGGGTAGGTGTCAGTAGTGCAACATGCCTGGATAAAACATTTAAAACTTTCGCGATTTGAACACATATTTAACGCATATTTAACACATTTATACGTCGGTAAATAAGGTAAATAAGTAAATTCGCGTTAGACCCGTTTAATAATTATGTTTAAATATGCCTGGATGATATTTTTTGTAACTGTGAATGCTTAGATTTAACTGTTTTAATTCAGATCATAGTGGTCAAAGTGCATCTTTCTTAAACCTAACTCAGGAAACTCCACAAACAATAACATACAGACCCATTCAAAAGTGAATTAAAAAATAATCTTAGTACTTTACCTTACTTGCATTATTATGACTCAAATGGTTTGTATGAAGATTTGTTTGGTGTACTTCTTAAGCAATTTAATAAACACTTCAAAACGAGAACTATTAATGTGTCAAAAACTAAAACAAAGCTTAGTGAGTGGGCTACTGTAGGCATTAATAAAAGAAGAGGCTTTATGAACTTTATAAAGAGAGAGAGCTCAGCAAAAGTGAGGATTTCCTGGACTATGTGAAACTACTTTCAGATGTACTCTTTGAGTAAAATCGATGGAAACTCAAACAAGACTCAAACAAACAAGACTCAAAAACTTTCAAGAAATATTCATTCTGAGACAACATTGCTTATTCTTATGGGAAACAGGTGTTATATGACTAAAAAATAATTCATGGACAGCAATAGTCTTTTATATTTTTGTACACTGAAGCGTCCCGAACAAACGTTTTTCTTTCTTTCTTTCAATAGTGTAGCTTTTACACTTACAAGTATTTGGAAACCTGTATACTTACGAGTATACCATATATTACTGTCATTTGGGTGTACATCAAGGTCATTTATCTCTAGGTGTACGGCTGGGATTAATATTGGGATTGGGACTTTTTTCCTTATCTGCATAAATGACTAGCCATACCTTGTAAAGACCCACCATGATAGAGCTTACTTCACTCATCTTCAAATGCAACCGACAGCAACTAAATGTAATGATGTAAACAATGCTATTTCTAAAATAGTAAATTGGTTTAATGTTCATAATTTGTTATTGAATGAGAAAAATACTAAAGATATAAAGTTTAAGTAGAAGAGCGTTGATGGCCCACCAGTGCGACTTTCTATCCGAATTCTTTCTATTCAAATCCTGGTGGCTCGTAGGTACTAATAATGAGTTTTTCGGAACTTGCGAACGAAATAATTATCATTTGATATTTTACCAATCGCTTTTCGATGAAGGAAAACATCGTAAGGACGGACTAATTCCAATAAGGCCTAGTTTACCCTCTGGGTTGGAAGGTCAGATGGCAGTCGCTTTCGTAAAACTAGTGCCTACACCAAATCTTGGGATTAGTTGCCAAAGCGGACCCCAGGCTCCCTACATAATTAAGCCGCGAAAAATGCTAGGAAGAAGTACCTACTTAGTTATTAAGTTTGTCACGAATTACTTAAAGCACGTGCTAGCAAGTGTCATTCTGAGAGAATAGAATAGAAATAGAATAGAAAGATGTTTATTTCTCTAGTTTATATGTTACATTATATATGTAACATATAAACTAGAGAAATAAACATCTCTCTCATCGTCGGTGGTGTATTCGGCCTGTGGGTGTGTCAGCTACTTACAATTTACAATCTACCTATGTTTGTCTCAAAGATCTGTATAAGTGTCATGGTGTGTGTGCTGTTAGTTTGTTACTTGATGCGTACAGAATAAATTTATATAAATTTAAAAGTTGTTTCATGTTACCCTATCTTATACAACTATAACTACATACAACTAATTACCTACAATCTATGGGGACGTGGAGCGGTCGCTCGTTTGCTGAGCTGCCGACTCCTGTCTTTTTTTAGTACATAATCAATTTCTCCTAACCTAGTGTTAGTTAGAAGTGGATTATACTGCCTGTGGCGGATGTAGGCGTTGCCAGGGGTGTCTAGATCCTCAATGTCCAATTCTCGGGATCGGCGCAGCATATCTTCATTTAAGTTTTGTGCCCGGAGATGCCGTGGATTTCTTTCATTCTGAGAGATGAGGAGTTGTAACTAGTCGATAGTGCAACTTTTCTTGGTAACATATAAGTCATATAACATTCTGGCCGTACATACAATGTTTTTATTAAAAGTTACCACTTTTTCGCTTTTTAATAGGTAAGGGTAATTTCTACATGAATCTTTATGGCATTAGCACTATATCGCAACCCCAAAAGTGGTATCTTTGACTAAAAACAATAGCATATTGTGTAATAAGGATTAAGTATATCAATAAATTGCTCTAATTATTAGCTCTTCCCTGCAATGACATGACACACGTCATGCTGGAATGGAAAACAATACTACATACTGTTCCCCCCCTCGCTAATTCACATGTCGGATGTTCTAATGTGAGTCTTATCTCCCACTAAAGTGCTTGTCGCTAGGCCTACTTGAATAAAAGATATTAGAATCGTATTTTTAATTTATTTAATCCCAATTATAAGTTAAAAGAGATGCCATGGTACATTCACATTTTCTGTAGATCAAGGCCCCCGGTGTGTGACCAAGACTACGTAGAAAACAAAAAAAGCATGAGTCAAAGTCAACACATTTGTTCAAGCATTTCAAGAATTTGAAGTGAGCATGCTATCAAATGGCATGTGTATCAGGAGACGTGCTTTGAGCATGCTTATTTAGTAGAGTGCTTAAAACTCGCATGCTTATTTCCAGCAAATGTAGACAGTCCATGAGCATGCTAATATTAAGCATACTCATAAGCACGCTCTCTAGCGTGCTATTAATGAGCATGTGTCCCAGTACCTTTAGGTATGTACCTACTTGGAAATAATTAAGGTTAACGATGTTCACTCACTGTTCACTGGGATACAATGCGGGTTAGTTAGGTGCTTATGTGCATATAGATTATAGACCTACCTGCCGCCTTGAGGAAGAACTAACAACACCTGGCGTTGAAAGGGTTGAGATAATTACTTATAGTAAGTATTTTGTAATTAACTTTTCTTTATTTGTTTTTTTTTCTTAGGCGAAGAACTTTTTACCACGGACTTGAACATATCTGGATGGAGCAATGCGACTGCAAAAGTGTGTCCACATGAGATAGTACTACGGTACCGTTGCATCTCTTTCTAATTAGGATGACCATAAGTCATAAGTACGTGGGATATTAGGTTGGGAGCGGTTACGCGAACGATCTGGATCGACGATATATACTTAAGAGGCCATCAATACGGTTTGTATGGAAAAGCAACAAAAGCTGTTTTTTGACGTTGTAATACGAAGAAACGGTGAGCTGTTTGTTAAAGTTGTTAACTATGTTTAATAGCTTATTTCCTAGTAACTTGTTGTTGTTTTTTTAGTAGTAGCTTGTTTCCTTGTAAGCTTCTAATTTAAGTAAAACTCAACGTTTTAACTATTACTATACAATTATTGGCAGTTGTTTTCTGAAAAGCGCACGGAGACCGAAGTTTGACTTCGTGCAATGTTAACAAACACATGTTTAAGTCTACGAATTGTAAGGCACTGCAAGGGTGATAAATGTGTCATTATAATTCGTTAGAAACAAATTGTAATAGGTATACACTGGTCTTGACCTATTTTAAACGACTAAAAAAACAAAACCATAAAAATCTTACAAGAAAAACGTTTGTACTTAACATGTGTGTACATATTTGTGACGATTAGCTTGTAACGATATTTTGTTGCCAACACAATACTAGATTTTCGATATATCCGTTACGTTAAAAAAACCGGCTATTATAAATTATTTCCCAAATAATCAAAAATGTTATACAAGCTGCAATAAACATGTCAATATAAATATTCAGAATAATTTACTCTTACTTTCCCTAACTAATAAGAATCCTGTAAAATCGACTCACAACGTGCCGACATCATAGTCACCCTACTGAGCTTGTCTTGTCATTTTATCGGAAAATGTGCATAAAATTCTATAATTTTGACTTACCTGTGAAACGATATTCCACAACCAGGATAGCTTTCGCTCCGACAATCCTTTATGCAACACGTTTTCACCATTTTAACTGATTTTCAAAATAATTTGTATAAATAATAAACGGCGCCATTTATGTTGGTATTTTGAATGAAAGTTTAAAAAGTCAAAGTTGGGGATACCAGTTCATATTCAAAAAATTACTAATGTCTACCATATTTATTTTAATGTTTTTTTTTGTTATACACATCTTTGATTTAAAGGGTTATTAATATGAAAATCACAATTATTTACAATTTACTAAAAAGATAACAAAATCCTTATTTGTATATAGTACTAAAATAAAATAAGAAGATATTTATTTTTAGTAGTAAACTGTGTTTATAAACACTCCCAAATTAGTATCTTATAAAAATTGGCAACATGTGCGAGTGGGACAAAGCACCACTTGGAAGTGTCTCATGTGGACCGTTTTCTCTCGTTCATTTAGTATGGCGAAAAGCGAGATAGGACCGTCCCCTATGTGGAAGTTCCTGCTTTTTACTGCTTCGAAATCTTTGAATCTCAATCTCAATAATTATACGAAGGTGCTTATCACAAGAACGTCAGCACGACTACCTACCACGAACATCGAAAATTGGCATTGACGGAAAAACCTCTTTGTCAAGTTTTGGCAAGTGTGACAGAGATGGAGATACAAATCCGCAATCGTTCGATTTTCGTCGATTTTCGTGGTATAGGCTGAACAGTCCAAAAAACCGTTATGAAACTAAATGAAATGAAACTGCCTAAGATCAAAAACATCCACGTTTTTAATAATATTGCATATGTTCTTTTTTGCTAAAATATAACCATAGAACTATTAATTTGTTTGGATAATGTTATGTATACATAGAATAATGCAGGTTCCGTATTTTCTTTGCTTTTTTCAATAAAATATATGGCGATTACTGATCTCACCTTACTATTTTGACATTTGAATCAGCTGTTTAGGGTTAGGCGTCAATGTCAAATTATCTGAATCCGAGATCTAACTAACCTAAAAACTCAAGGATACAATAACTTGAAATGAAATAAGTTTGACCTCGGTGGAAAGAACGTTGCGTAAAATTAAAATTAAACATGTTTTTGAATAAAAACAACACAAATGCTGTATGGCGCTGTGTGCTAAAACCTTTACTAACTAATAATATAAAACAAGGAGTATTGAAGAAGAGTATGAGTACCATTGTGTGTTTAAAATATACAAACACATCTTCTTTGATACTTAATCAATGCCGATACTATTTGCCATGTAATAATATTCGTCATAAATCAAAAAAGGTTTGTAGATACATATAATTTCTAGTCCTACAATTTCTCTATCTAATACTAATGATACAACATTTTTATGCTGTAATAGTAACATTATTATGTCATAGCAAAGCGCCGAGGAATCAGATGATGAAGGAGATACATTTAATGAAGACCCATCTTTGTCAAGAGATTCAAAAGTAGTGAAATTCAACACCACCTCTTTACGGACAGACTTGATATTAAAAACAGCATTGGGGGTTGCTAGAAAGTGAGTATGTATTTAGGGCTGCCATCTAGTACATTTCCGAAAACGGGCAAAAAAGTTAAAAAACCCGCTTGTTTCATTAAAATCGTGGTCTTTCCCCGGACACTGAAGAAATCAATTTTTAATTTAAAAATTTAGCTTTTGCTAGGGATTGACCTGAACCCAAAATTGTCCTTTGGTTTTAAAAATCCAGGCCGGACACTACCTGGATGGGCTCCAAACTAGGACAAATCCAGGGGGAAACCCGGACAGATGGCAGCCCTACCTATGACTGTACTCTGTAGAGACTGACTGCATTTGATTGCGATCATTACAACGGTTTGAGGTTACAAGGAAGAAGAATTATTATATAATCATATTATAAGGTCATCGTAATAGCTCATCCCTGCCAACCCCTGATTATGACTGAGCATATCAAAATAACCAGAGTTAATTTTGATTTATAAGAGTAAAAAGTATTACGGTGATATTCAGTATATGTTTATTTCTTTATTGAAGAGAAACTAGAACTGGTGACCTAGCAGGAAGACATCCATCTTTCAATATTGATGATACTTATTTTTATGATGCTGCTTTTGCATAATTGTACTGGTCAACATCTTCATATTTGTGGTGGCTCCATGTTAATGCTTTCATTAGCATTGGCTTACATAGACTACATAGTCATGCAAAACACCGTCTCTACCTGATCACTGTTTTCATAGTCTGTAAATTCTGTAATAGACTTAAAGGCTTTTGATGGTGTTAATCAAAAATCCTTGTTTAATCTTTGTATAACTTTTGTTTCAGTAAAATAGAACAATTATTCTATGAAAGTAAAATAAGAGTCAATGGAAAAAAGATTGTAAAGAAAAGCCTTTCTGTGAGTAATATTTTACTTCATTAATTTGTAAATAAATAAATAATAAATAATTGATATTGTTAGACTTACTATTGTGTACTTTACAGGTAAAAATAGGAGATGAAATAGATATAATAAAAGCAGTTAGCCCTAAGAATCCTGATCACTTATACATATCGCGTATTGAAGTGATGAATTTAGCTGCAAAGGAAGAAAACATTGTGGTAACAGCAAGAAGATTTAAAACATTACTGATTGAAAATTATGAAACTGATCCATACAAAGGCACTGCAAATGAAGAATAATTAAAATAAAACTATGTTGGTATTATCGCGTTCAAAATTGCATGGGCAATTTATGAATCATTTCATTTACAAACTGCCATTTGAACACGTGTGTAGGTAGGGTGTATCACACATACATTACTCTGACATACCTAGGCTAATAGTACCTAAGTAAATAAATTACGATGTTCTTAGAAATCAGTGTATTTTAATTTGTTTCTATACAGGTTTAGTGATGAACCTTTATAAAAATTATGCAAGAAAAGTGCATAAGTAGTTCGTTTTTGTTTCGGTTGGTTATTTTGAGATCCTAATAATCTCAATCACAAGCATAATTAATGTTTCTTATATAGATACTTGAGCATGGCTAGGAATTTGGAAGCACGAGATGCATTTTTATTCTTATATTATATTTATATAGGTCAGTACAACTGTTGTACACACAACTTAACAGCAAGAAGATAATTTATTAATAATTTTTAAGAAAAAAAAACCGACTTCATTTGGTTCCCTGTAAAAGTGAAATTAAGAATTTGTTTGAGTTAGCCAGTTTACTTCACAAATATCCAATACACCGCACGTGTACGATCGAAAATTGAGGAGCTTTCTTAATGTCCTAGGGCTTCCATCATTACATTTGAAGTATAATCAAACGGAACTCCCTTGTAGACCTTTAAACAAACAAAATAACAATGTGTTAAATTGGATGACAGACTGTAAATTAACGAGCATATTCATTATGCCATCCCTGATTATCAACATCAGGTCCACTCCAGCAAAATGATGGCCACAGTAAGAAAATGCCTAAGCTAATTATGAACACCCTCTAATCACAATTAAGCTGCCGTTCAAATTTGAAGAGTTCTCTGAATTCTTCTAGAACTCCATCATCAGAATATAAATCAAATCAAAAAGATGAATGTCACAACTAGGATAATAAGTAGAGCTAGGTTTATTAACCAGTTCCACTTTGTGATCCCTGGTCTTCATCATCAGATCAAGTTCATCAAAATTTTGGCTCCGCCAAAACACTGTTTTAGTTACTTAAGGAAACCCTCAAATCAGAATGCATGTGCCGTTAAAATTTGAGGAGTTCTCTCAATCCCTCATGAAGCCCATCATCAAAATAGAACTATAATCAAATAGGACTATCTTGAAGGTATTTCTTTACAAAGAAAAGATGAATGTCTCAAATCGGATGATAGAGCTGGGAATTAACAAGCAGTTCCACTTTGCCATCCCTGGTCTTCATCATCAGGTCCACTCCACCAAATTGATGATGTTCGTAAAGAAATGCTCGAGTGTCTTAAGAAACTACCCAAATCATCATGCATGTGCCTTTCAAATTTGAGGAGTTCCCTCAGTTCCTCATGGATCCCATCATCAGAAATTGATTTTGAAAAAAACGGGACAATCCTGAAACCATCTATATACAGACAAAAAAAAATTTTTTAAAATCGGATCATAGTCCTGAGAATTAAGAAGCAGTTCCACTTTGCCATCCCTGGTCTTCATCATCAGGTCCACTCCACCAAATTGATGATTTTCGTAAAGAAATGCTCGAGTTTCTTAAGAAATCACCCAAATCAGCATGCATGTGCCTTTCAAATTTGAGGAGTTCCCTCAGTTCCTCATGGATCCCATCATCAGAAATGGATTTTGAAAAAAACGGGACCAACCAGGAACCGTCTACTTTTAGAAAACAAAAAAAAAATCAAATCGGTTCAGTAATGACGGAGTTATGAATGAACATCCATTAAAAAAAAAAAAAATCAGTCGAATTGAGAACCTCCTCCTTTTCAAATATTGAAGTCGGTTGAAAAAACCCGGCCAAGTGTGAGTCGGACTCGCCCACCGAAGGTTCCGCATAAAGGATGCTGGGCCATTTATGACCTTAGGTACTTAAAAATACTGGTGGCATGGAACTCTCAGTGGGCGGCAATTATACGGTTTAAAGATTTTTTTTTTGTGCACCTGTACAGTACAAGTGCAGAAAAATTGTACTACAAGCTCATGCTTTTTGCCAAATTTCATGATTCTAGTTCAACGGGAAGTACCATATACAATACATTTTGTTTCTCATTGCAAATGTTTGGGAAATGCGACAGAAACGGCCGTATCTTTTGATTGCGTTTACCTACGTAGAGGTTTGGTTTGTTAGACCTGTGTAGGTACTTATGTGGTATTCATTTCAATTTGCTACCTTTACGCGTTCCCGAGATAGTCTTGACAGACGGACGGTCGGACGCACGGACAACAAAGTGATCCTATAAGGGTTCCGTTTTTTCCTTTTGAAATAGGTAACCCTAAAAATACAACATGAAATATACAGAATGAAATATTGAACGTAATACAAAACATGTTTTCCATACATACCTATAAATCTGACAGCTCATGGTCAATATCTTAGATAAAAGAAGGAACAGGTAGATAGCTAACGGAGGAGGCGGTTACGCGTGTTGCAGCGATGGCCAGCATGCCACGAACATCGAAAATTGGCACTGACGGGAAAACCTCTGTCACTCCAGTAATCAAGTGTGACAGAGATGGAGATACAAATCCGCAATCGTTCGATTTTCGTGGTATAGGTCATGGCCATATTAACTGTTCGACGCGAGTCAGCTAGGTGCAGATGCAACTCAAAAGTTTGTACGGAACCCCCCTGTGCGCGAGTCCGACTCGCACTTGGCCGGTTTTGTCCTATTTATTAGGGCACCTATTTTAAATTTGCTGCCCTCTCCAGAACGAATGAGAGATGATAGAGATCCAAAGGGTTATAACTAAAGCAGGTGTACAAATAAAATAACAAATCAGAATCAATCCTATATTCTAAATAAAAAAATAAAAAATCACAATATTGAAACGTTCTACCTTTCCAAACTTAACACTGATCTGTTCTACTTTTCACTGATCGTACGACTTGTTCTCGAAGTCCGGTTCAATCTCCCGAATCTTCGCCAACAGCGTTTCAGCTAAATTTTCATTGGGGTTTGTGTCTGTAAAGAAGAACAACATACTTATAACATTGTGCTCAGGGGGTCAAACAAGCGAGTACTTAGTGTTGATTGAAGAAAAAAGTCTCGAGAATTTTTGACTAGCTTACGTCCGTTACGATTTTTTTTCTCTGTCGCACTTGCGTGCGAAAACAGAAGTGTGACAGACTGGCATAACTTTGCGGTATGATGTATTATGTTCTTACCGTCGTAGTACACCAAGTCGCACTTGTCCCGCAGCTCGGCACTGTTGTGGATGATAGCTGGCAGCGTAGCGCAAAATGACGCTGCTATTTCCTCTGCGTCTGCTGACGCCATTGCTGCAACAAGCAATAGGGTTGATGGGTTAAGAGCCCGGTAAAAAATTTGGCCGATTCAGCTGAACTTTTTGCCATGATTTTTCATAGTTACAAAAACATTTTTACATGTTTTAATACAAAAATTGATATATTGTCTTCTGTTACCGCGATTGTTATTCATTGAAATTAAACACTTTAGAAAGGATTCATCGCGTTTATTAACAGCATGACCCTACGTTTCGAGCCCTTTACAGCACTCGTTTGCACAGGGTTAAGATGATGACTGAGAGAATTTCGCATTCAACAAAAATTTAAAGATAATTTCAATTCGAATGGAATAAATAAAAAAGTTTTTCAAAATTGTTGTCAGTTTTTGAAAAATCCACCGTTTTGTAACAGCTGGTTTCCATTTTTATTAAATCATAATTTAAAAAAAAATCTTGTTCAGTAGATATAGTCTTTTACGGAATAAATGAAACACTTTTTAACATTTTCACACAAAATTAATGCGTAATATTTTTTTTAATTTGGTAATGATTTGTAGAAATACACGAACATTAGCCAAGTTTTCTGGCTAAACAGTATTTTTTTTACATACATGAATATGCAATTATAAAGTTTAGGGTCATACACTATCCAAAAACATTTTTTCTCTCAAACAGCACTTCAAATTGCTCTGAATATCGCTATAAAATATAGCAGTCCAGGTCGAGAGCTCGTAGAGAGAGGTCATGTCACTCCGCGCTTTGACAATATTTACAAAGATGAGAGACCGAGAGTACAGAGGAACGTGTAAGTAGTGGATATCGAGATATTGGGTGGCTGAGTAGCCCCTTGTATAGTTGGTATACTTTGGTATGCTTATTTATTAGAATAAAGTGTAAATGTTGTATTTTCGCGCGTTATTGTGGGAA
This sequence comes from Lathronympha strigana, assembly GCA_949128165.1. Taxonomy (NCBI): domain Eukaryota; kingdom Metazoa; phylum Arthropoda; class Insecta; order Lepidoptera; family Tortricidae; genus Lathronympha; species Lathronympha strigana. Next base: position 12,977,191 of record OX421903.1, read on the forward strand.
AGTCGTATCTCGCGCGGATTTGCACATACCGGACTTTTAAGTTAGGTTTAGGTTCATAGTTGCTAGAAACAGTACAAACGATAAACGTTATCATGGCGCCGGCCTCTTGTTAACATATTTAATTCAACTTCTGTTCAATAGATGACGCGTGACGCAGACTAATTAAATACTAAATGAGAGGTTTAAGCACCAAACCAAATGGATGGAACTGAGATTTGTTGCGTTGGTGACACAAAGATTAGATTTAATTTGCAAAGAACGACAAAGAGGAGAAGTATACATACACGGAACCCTTCTGCAGCTCAGTGTGTTGATGGGCACACCACGAGCACGGGCCGCGGGTCGGTGGGGTACCTCCGGATCTTGTACTATCACGTTCTAAGGTTTGAACCCCACTATACACTGTGTTAGGGCGGATTCGCACTACGTCCGATCCGAATCCGATCCAAATCCGGTCCGTCGTAGCCGTAGAACTATTTCTATGGTAAGTTACGCACTAGAACCGATCTTCGTCATCCGATTTCTGTCAGTCATGCTAGAATCTCCATTCTGGAGAAGATTTTTGACGTACCGAAGTAGCCTTAGTATTATTTGTACGAACGCTGGCACACTGCGTCCGAGTTAAAGCCGAGCTGCGTGCGAGCAGAGAGGCAGCGGGGCGGGCGGGGTATGCGGCTGGGTTTCTGGGCGTGAGCAATATCCGAATTCGGTCCGAGTTTTCTAGACCCATATTTTCACGGGTTCGGATTGGACGTAGTGCGAATCCGCCCTTACGGTATACGCAATTACACAGGATTATCAGATGATCAACGAATAGAATACTCACTCGTGTACACGGCGCGCTTCTGCAGCACCATCCACAGCGTGTTGATGGGCGTGGCGCACACCACGTGCACGGGCCGCGGGTCGGTGGGGTACCGCCGGATCTTGTACACCGTGTTGCGGTACACGCGGTTACATACGCCGGCTACGTCGCGTCGGATCTCAGGAAGGCTCTGCAAATATGAAAACTATATAAAATAGGTATTTTGCAACTGTGAAGGAAATTTTAATCAAAATCTATGATAGAAGGGCTAAGCAGGCAGGTCAGCCTAACATTTTTAAAAACTGAGGTCAGGTTACTCACATTGCGTCTAGAGTCAGTCTATGGTCTATTTCCTAGATTTTGATAGCACAGATTGTTAAGTAAAAGTAAAATTTCATAGAAGTTTTACGTTTAAAATAAACAGTTAAAGTTTGACATTCCTTTGCTTGGCGTGGTTTGACTCTATTAGTAGCCGACAAACCAGTCTGTCAGTAAGGAATATAAATAACAACAAACAAACTAGGTTGTTGGTTAAGAAAAAAAATACTTACCATCCACCTAGGTGGACAGCCTGGTTTATCGGCTAGTAATAAACGTCACAAGGCACAGTCCTTGTTGCGGCAGGCGCTCATCGTTCTTGTTGAAAATGTTGAAGCCGCCGAGGCTGCGCGGGCAATAGGTACAGTGAGCGCGGGAACACGAACAGCAGCCGGCATAGCGGCACACTGCGGCATCTTATATGGCGTCCATTGAGCCCTCGTAGCTATTGAGAAAGGTGACCCACCAGGCATGGTTCCAATTGAGGCAGGCGCTCATCGTTCTTATTGAAGGCGTCGAGGCTGCGCGGGCAGTAAAGCGAGCGCGGGAACACGACCAGTAGCCGCCTTAGCGGGAACAGCGCGCGCCGAGACACCGCGGCGTCTCTTATGGCCTCCACCAAGCCTTCGTAGCTGGTAACAACGGATGAACTGGTTTAGTGAAAAGGATTTACATCCTCAAAATTAAATTAATAAGCATTCCTGCCCGCGCGCCTGATGGGTTCTCCCCGTCGCGTGCAGCTCGCAGGCGCACGGGAGCGCGGAGCGAGAAGCCGCGGCGACGGCGCGCCACCTCCGATGTTACTTTATACCCTAGAGCATAAAAAGCGATTTTATGTCGCCTAGCTTCGACTTTAAGTGGAACTTTTCGACCAAGAGAAGTGAAAACATGTTTTCACATTCATACAAAGTAACATCGCAGGCGGCCGGAGCTCGACGCGGCCATGCACTTCACGCTCCCGGCCGCCTCGCCGGCCGTCTTGCATGGTTTCAATTTCTTTCACTTATAGTAATTATAATAATATTACGTCTTTGTGTAATAAACTTTGGTTAAGTAGTAATTTTATAGGCATTGATTTTTCTACATTCTTAAACAGAGATACTAGTAGAAGTGACTTGCGACCGGATTTTTAGGCAGTAGCGTAACAAGGTGGGGGCAAGGGTTTTAGGAGAACCGATGTCGCCACACTCACGCAGCCTCAAACACGCACACAACGGTATCTAAAAGATGATTCGCCACGATATCTCATTCAAAAATAAGCTAAATGTTTAATGTAATTTGAAATTATACTACGAATTTTACCACTTACGACGTTCGATGTCCACACTCAACTTGGAAAGGAAGAGGTGTCACCTGGCGTCGAGTAGCTGAACTATTATCATTAATACAACATAGTTATAGTAAGGCAACTCCCCAACAGATGGCGCATCGCACCCTCCTTCTCCCGTGCGTAGTTTTACCGGGAGTGAAAGAGATAGGCAACCTATTAATTACACGTTATGGTGAACGGATAGTATAGTGATGTGCAAGACTCGAGGTATTATATAGATCAATAAATATTGTACTAGTACATTTCTTCAACTGAAGAATCAAGGTTGTTTATATAAATTGTATATTACTTTATTTTTTAGGGTTCCGAACTTAAAAAAGACTAAGTTAACCCTTACTTATGATAAAATTTGTATCGCATTCTGTCCGTATGTACCTATCTAATTTTCTTTTTTTATTACCGACTTCAAAAAAGGAGGTTTTCAGTTTAACCTGTATGTATGTACATATATATGTATGTTTGTTAACGATTATCTCGCGTTTGGCTAAACCAATTTTAATGCGGTGTTCAGAAAAGTATTTGTTACATTTAGGATGTTTTAGAACTTTAAAATCAACTTCAAAAGAAGGAGGTTCTCTGTTTGCCCAGTATCTGTATATGTATGTTTGTTACCGGTTGTCTCGCGTCTGGCTGAACCAATTTTTTGGCGGTGTTCAGAAAGGTATTTGTTACATTATGGTGGCTTTAGTACTTTAATGAACTTCAAAAAAAGGGAGTTTCTCAGTTTGACCCGTATGTAGAGTCAAATCACATTATCTATCCCAAGCAAATGAACTGTTAAACTTTAAAGTATTATTTTAAACATCAAAATTCTATAAAATTATGACGTTTACTTAACACTTTCACAGTTTGTGCTATCAAAATCTAGGAAACTTAGCATAGACAGACTCTATACAGCCTTGCTAAGCATAATAGCGGTATCTAAAAATAAGACAGACATGGTGAATCTATAAGTTGACAGAAACTTAAATTCCGTAATATTATGGCCGTTGTGGCATGGAGATGGGACAGTGCCCTAGTTAGGTACTAGACCTGACAACATCTTAGTTTAGGTACTAATGTAATTATTTAAGTAACAGTAGTATTTAATAAATTAGTTCGTAAGTTACTAACAACTCTGATGGATTCCATTATCTGAAATAAATGAATTTTATTTTTATTTTATTTTATTTTATTATAAATATGTAAGTTTCAATTCAGTAATTAATAAACATATGTATACAAAATAATATGTTTAAACTACAACTTTATCGATATTTCCTTTAAAAATGTATCAATTTCAAACCCAATTAGTCCGATTACAATAAATAAAGATGATAGAGAACATATTATTCTTCAATCATAAAAAATTTATATTTATATCAATAACTTTTATGATCTTTTCCTCGCACTAGGCCGAGTATAGGCGCACTATCGTTTCGAAATTCTAAAAAGTTCTCTAGTTCTATACTTCTAAAAATCGACCTTACTTATTCGTACATAAAGTTGCTTTTATTTTGAGCAGCAAAAATGTTTTGCGGAAGAGTGGAAGACATATTTGAGAAAATATTAAAATATGGGCATTATTTAGCTTGCGGCTGTCGTTTTTGCGGTTTAAAACCGCACAACAAGGTATCTTTGCATTTTTTTTTTCACTTTAGATGGACATCAATCGCACTTGGGCGCTTGTGATAAACTGTCTACTATCTGGGGTGCAAGTGCGTGGAGCTCCGCGTACTGTTGCCATACGCGCCCTGCGTACATAACGCTTCTACTAGTCTCTCTGTTTTGTGAATTTTTCAGACTGGTATTTACTTCATTGATGAAATGGTTAAGCTTGAAACTATGCCAGACTACAAGTGTGCATGCAAAGCGGCACTAAGAGCTCACCCACTCGCCACCAGGTGGTATCACTTGGAACAGGAAGCCCTCTGCAAAGCTGCAAGCCAGCGCCTCGCCATATGTTATTGTGGCTGGCTGGGACTTCTGAAATATATTATAATAGCTAAAAAACACACTGAAATACCATATATACCATTTTTTAAGGAAGTTGATCCAGCTATTTACTATACAATATTTCCAATAAGAATACTTCAAAGTATACAATATTTGAGTTTTCATAAACACATAGTGGCCAGTGGCAGCATAGCATAGGTACCGGGGACAATTTTCTATGTAGGCAGTGTTTCAATTTTCAACTGATGTGGGGGTAGCAAGAGTTAATCCAAACATCTTACCATTTCTATATATCTGACTACAGCACAAGCCATCCATAACATCAGGAACTCTTGTCCCAGTAATGATTGCCCGTTGTACACAGGGACAGTAATGGCCAATACCAACATATACAGGGAAGGTTTGTACTTGTCCTTTAGCTTGAGGGGAGGCAGTTTCTTTCTCTTAATTGCAGTGCAGATTGAGATACAGGCCAGCTCAAAGCACTGACTTGTTAGTAGATTGACTATAAAACAAGCTGCAAATGTATGTTGCTTTTAGTGTGGACAAATTATTCAAATTTATTTTACTCTATAAGCTCCAGCAGCCCAGTATAAAAAAATTGGTAGTGAAATTGGACCTCCTCATTATATTATACCTTAGCTTATATTAGTTAAATTATATATTTTCTCTTTGTAACAAACACCAATGTCTAAGTGACATATAAGGACAAAAGCATAAACAATCCTATTTCATTCAAAATTATTAAAGTTCCTTGCAGATTTTTTTTACTCATACTAGGGACATGGGATGCTATAGGGTAAACAAAGGTCTTATAAGAGTTATAAGATTCTAATAAAATTAAATAACACTTACCTATTATTTGTACACAATTCTGGGCTGATGCGGAATCCATTTTGTCAGAATCTAAAACAAATAACTCCAGAACATGCAAGTAAACTCAGCAAAGACCTAATATCCGTATAGTTACTATCTATTTACATATACCTAGTACCTATTTCCTAGTCTAGGAAATCTAGCTGGAAAATTGATATTTTTTTTTTAAATATATTCACTATTAACTACCTAAATATCGCAAGTACACAAACAAAACTGTACACCAAAACTTATGGTCGTATTATTATTATTTAAGTAGGTACTGTAATAAAACTAATAAACTCACAATATCCCAGAGTGATAAAACCAAGAAATGAAATCTGGCTGCCTAGTACCCGTTCCAGTTCCAACCCTTTCATCCTTTTTCATGCAATTCAGGCTCATCTCATTTAAGTAAAATTACTCTTTATGATGTTTTTTGATTTTCGATGTTTCGCATGCGCATGGCCACAAACTATATAGAGATACTACGTGCATATGCCTTCCATTTCAAATCAAAACTGCCCATTTCCCATTTCCCAATTTGCAAAATGTCCAAATATTTAACGTCAATTTGACAATTCCCATGTAGTGTTGTGTATCGATTTCAAGTTACCGATTTTACCGGTTGTACCAATGCCACTAGTACAGTATTATGGTGCTTCTACATGCTCGGGCTCTCGGCCGAATGATTCGGCCTACCCTAGTACACGCTCATTCGAGACAGACTATATAGATAAAATTTTAGCCAGACCATAGACAATTTAAGCTTTTTCAGGTAGTTTCGGCGAGTTAAACGGCACGGTTTAAGCGCCTCATTCACGGCAGTCCGCCGGCACCTCCGGCACGTAATAATGCGGATGCGTGCCGTACGGCATCATCCTGCTAGCTCCACCCACCCCCTTGCAGTCCGAATTGCACCAAATTACAGTAACAAACAATTGAGAATTGCGGCAATGTATAAAATATTAATTATTCATTACTAAAAATGACATACGAGATGGCGGCGATTTTTATAATTCCAGTAGAGTGACTCCAAAAAGAACAATTGTAAATACATAAATACGCAGATTTGTGTGATTGATTTCAGAAGTATGTATATAGTTCATACTTTCTAGGTGTAATTAAATTGATATAAGCCTAGCGATTGTATTACCGTGCGTTTACATGCTCGGGCTCTCGGCCGAATGTTTCGGCCATGTTAGTACACGATGATTCGAGACAGACTATATAGAGAAAACTTAAGCCAGACCAGAGACAATTTAAGTACTTTTTCAGGTAGTTTGGTTGAGTTAAAAGGTGTCTTAAATAATTTCACTTCGGGTAAAGCTATTTAAAAAGTGTCTTAAATAGTTTCAATAACCAAAGCTATTTAAAACACCGTTTAACTCACCGAAACTACCTGAAAAAGCTTAAATTGTCTATGGTCTGGCTTAAATTTTATCTATATAGTCTGTCTCGAATGAGCGTGTACTAGGGTGGGCCGAATCATTCGGCCGAGAGCCCGAGCATGTAAAAGCACCAAGGTATATATAAAGTGTATAGAAATAGAATAGATTATAATCCTACTTTAACTATTTGCACACCCCGCTGGGGTATGCTCTATTATCGTTTTTTTTTCACTTAGCTGTATTTTGTATAGTATATGTATATACAGGGTGTAATCGTTAAGTGTAGCCAGGCCATTATTCCGTAGTGTTTAAACTTAATATTAATACTTTTATTTCAAAAAAGTTATTAATGCAATTTTACTCATTAGGTAACGCACTTTCAATATCAGTTTGAAATTTTCTAATATCTCTTATATTTACGGAATAATCGCCTGGCTACACTTAACGATTACACCCTGTATATTATTATACGTTTATGTTTACATTTCTATATTAGTAGTAGTCTTCTTCTTCAGGTGCCATATCCTCTGCGGATGTCGGCTACCACAGTCCAGAACTCTTCTCTATTCGCAGTCTTCTTGCCCAGTGAGGCGGCGTCAATTCCCGTCCAACTCCTCAAGTTATCCATCCAAGTTGTTTTTCTTTTCCCTCTGCCTCTTTTCCCTTCGATTTTACCTTCTATTATATTTTTAACAATATTGTATTTTTCATGTCTATATACATGCCCAAAGTAAGCGGCTTTCCTTTTCATTATAGTGAGTACTAACTCTCGTTTCTTTTTCATTCTTTGTAGCACGTCTATATTTGTAACCTTATCTCTCCAAGAAATTTTGAGCATGCGTCTGTATAGCCACATCTCAAAGGCATCAAGTTTATTTAACATAGTTTTAGAAAGGGTCCAGGCCACTGATCCATAAAGGAGTACTGATATCACGTAGCATTTCACCATTCGCCATCTAAGTTTCAGATTAATATCCTTGTTTAGGAAAAATGACTTCATCTTCATTCTTAGTAGTAGTAGTTATATGTATTTTAGTAGGTATGTCTTTTCTTTACACATTTTATAAGATGCACCGCCTACATTCTTTTCTTTTTTGTCCTAAGGTTGACTGGTAGAGAGTGCCCTATGGTATTAAGTCCGCCTTTTGTACGATAAGTTTTTCTTTTGTGCAATAAAGATTAGATAAATTATTAAATATTCTGGGCGATTTAAATCCAGCTTTCAAATCTGTGATTGAATAATAAATTACCCCTATTTTCCCACCCTTAAGGTTGGATTTTTTTTTCCAAATTTATATGGGACCAACTTTGAGGTATACCCTATCCAATAAAAAAAGAATTATCAAAATCGGACTACTCTGTAGAAAGTTATGCGTGGTCATACGTAACAATTGGTGAGTGAAAAGTCAATCATCCCCTATTTTCCTACCCTTAAGGTTGGATTTTTTTTCCAAATTTATATGGGACCACCTTCGGGGTATACCCTTTCCAATAAAAAAATAATTATCAAAATCGAACTACTCTGTAAAAAGTTATGCGTGGTCATACATAAAAAAAAAAAATGTCCTCCGTTTTTTTCGTCGGTTGAAAAAGATAAAGCCCCTGGCCTTGACCAAATAAGAAATAAAATCCTAATATTCGCCAAGGAGCAGGTTGCTCCCCTCCTGTCCAAGATCTTAAACGATATTCTGATAAATGAATACATTCCAGTGCAGTGGGTGACATCAAACATAATACTCATGTATCATGTACAAGAAGGAGATCTACCTTCCCTCACAACATTGGTAACTATAGACCAATAAGTCTAATGTCGAACATTTACAAAATATTTGCCAAAGTTCTACTTAAACGCCTGGAGAAAAGACTTGATTAGCAAGAAACTGTTGAACAAGCAGGATTCCGAAGAGACTACTCTGTGCTTGATCATATAATTGTTTTGAAGCAAATAATAGAGAAATATAATGAGCATAACTTGACATCCCACCCGACCCCACCCATCCCACCCGACCCCACCCATCCCACCGATCCCACCCATTGCACCCGAGCAGGCCGGTTTTGTAAGAGGAAAGGGGACTAAAGAACAGGTATTGATAGTGCGCCAAATTATCGAGAAAGCAAGAGAGTTCAACAAGCCAACCTATATATGCTTTGTTGACTTCTCCAAAGCGTTCGACTCCGTCAAGTGGCCTGCTCTCTGGAAAACATTGCTAGAGATGGGAACTCCAAAACACCTAGTACACCTTCTCAGACGCCTTTACGAAGATGGGACCGCATCAGTTAGAACCGACAGCGTCTTGTCCAGCAACTTTCACCCCAGTGCTGGTGTTCGGCAGGGATGCATTATATCACCGCTCCTCTTCAACATTTACACAGAGCTGATCATGAGAATTACTCTCGAAAACTGGAGTGATGGCGTTGCCATAGGAGGAGCGAAGATATCGAACTTACGCTACGCGGACGATACCACACTGTCCGCCTCTAGTGTCTGCTACATGGAGGAACTCCTGACTCGAATGGAGCAAGTAAGCTTGGAGTTTGGCCTAAAAATTAACCGCAGCAAAACCAAAATAATGATCGTCGACCGAGTAAATAACAATTCGCCCGATATTACGAGTATTGCGAACTGTAACGTCGTACAATCTTACACATACCTTGGTTCACTTATATCTAACAGCGGGGGCTGCGTGGACGAGATAAAGAGGCGCATGGCTATCTCAAGATCTGCTATGGACAGGCTGAAAAAAATATGGCGAAATAGGAATATCACCAAGGCCACGAAAGTGCGATTGGTCAGGTCCTTGGTATTTCCCGTCTTTCTATATGCCGCAGAGACTTGGACGCTGAGAGAAGTCGAGAAGCGCAAGATACTCGTAGATGCGCTGGAAATGTGGTGCTGGAGAAGAATGCTTGGCATATCATGGACAGAATTTCGCACCAACCAGTCCATTCTTCAAGAGCTCAACATAAAGCAGCGCCTGTCCTCTATAGTGAAGTCACGAATTCTCACCTTTTTCGGACACTTATCAAGACGAGGAGCTTTCATTTATTTCATTTATTCAAATTGCATAGTCATGGTACATAATAAGGTGTTAAATTAAGGATAGGCTCATGACACCCTGTATAGGGCACACAATTTTAGAACTACATACTAAACTTATCTCTAGAGTTGCTTTATCCATTGAACGCCTGGTAGTTCAGGGCAGAGTAGATGGTACCAGATCGCGCGGTAGATCTCCAATGAGGTGGACTGACCAAATCAAATCGGCCACAAAGTGCCCTCTGAACGAGAACACCTGGCGCGCGGCAGTGAGAGAGGAATGACGCCGGGTGGTTAAGCTTGCCACAGAAGACATGACAGCCACGACCACTCTGCCAAGAGTGTAACGACGAAGAAGAACTAAGAACGAAGAAGACTACAGCAAAGCATTTGACAGTCTACTTCACAGCAAGATATGGGAAAGGCTAAAAAATCAAGGAATAGATAGAGGAAAAATATATGCGGATAATTAGAAACGTTTACAGGCACAGCACAGCAAGCATCCAGCTGGAAAGGAAAGGCCAATCGTTTTCAATAGAAAAGGGAGTCCGACAGGGGGGCCCCCTTTCCCTGAAGATCTTCTCAGCTGTTCTAGAGCAAGTATTTAGACAGCTGAAGTGGAATAATTACGGCATTAACATTGACGGCTGCAGGCTGACAAACTTAAGGTTCGCAGATGATATTGTGCTGTTTGCTGAGAGTCACCAAGACTTGAACATCATGATCAACCAACTAGCAAAGGAAAGCGAGAAAATGGGTCTTCAGATGAATCTAGATAAGACCAAGGTTTTCACAAACGGCCAACAGGCAAAAATCTGTATAGGACAAAACGAGCTCGAATATGTTGAAGAATATATTTACCTGGGACAAGTAATTTCAACCAAAGACGTCACCAACAGATAAATCGAACGAAGGATCGGAAAGGGGTGGAACCAAGCACCAAATGAACAAACTACGCATTTGTCAGGTTTCCATGGAACGGAGTATGCTGGACATAAGGACAACTGATAGGATAAATAAGATGCAGAACAAAGGTGCAAGACATTGTAATGAAAATTAGAAGGCAAAAATGGAAGTGGTCAGGGAACACCAGGAGAGGCATTGACAAATGGAGCAAGAAGGTGATCCAGTGGTACCCAAGAGGCTGCCACAGGAAAAGAGGAAGGCAGTTCTAAAGGTGGGACGATGACATTAGGCCTGTCGCCGGTGCCACATGGTGCAGGGTTGCCAGAGACAGGAACGAGTGGAGAAGACTGGAGGAGGCCGATGCCGACTGGCAAGCGGGCACTCAGAATATTAAAAAAAAATAAGGAAATTAAACATAAAAATAAACTTAGAAATTACTCAAGATCTAAAACAAGCAAGCAGCACTGGGTGCAAAGACAAAAGGCTTATAAATTATAATAATAATGTGTAGGAAAACTAGGGAAAGTGTAATGAAAACACAACGTATTCAATACGTATTTATTGTACAGTAGTGGTATACTCGACACATCTAGAAGGATCAGTAGGAAAGTATTCCTGGCATTTGGTCATGAGCCTTTTTAGGGCTTGGATGTATTTCCGCTGAGTTTCGTCGTTCATAACGTGAGCCACATTCTTGGAGAAAATCTTCTCTCGTCCTGTACGGGCGTGAATACCGACCATAGTCACTCCGATGGGCCATGGAGCGTTACCGATCGCCATCTGAAGGTATGCATCACTAGCCTGGGAAACAAACAATAATAGATTTATTTATCATATACTTTTGTGTATTTCATTTTTGGGATAAATCAGCAATTCAGCATGTTAATATCCATTTTTAACACGCTTTTATTAGCTTCACTTGTAACTAACTACGAGTATGTATGTAAGAAAATCTTGGAATCTTAATTTGACCCACTTCCCGGTCTCCGATTATGATAAAATTACTAGCTAAGAAATGTTATTACAAATCCAATATGGCGGTAAATGAAAGAGTAATGACAAGAAATCTATACATATAAAAGGAAAAGTCCTGACTGACTGACTCACTGATCAACGCACAGCCGAAACTACTAAACGTATGATCCTGAAATTTTCACATTACGTTAGGTGTTTAACGAAGGTAACGGATAAGAAAGGGTTTTGAAAAAATCATCTTCTAATGGGGTTAAATCGGGGTTGAAAGTTTGTATGGAAGAAAGTTTTTTTTTTAGATAGAGACTCTTTTTAGAAAAATATTTACGAAAATCTTTTGAAATTGAAAATATTGTAATTTATTGGAATGTGCGAATCAAGTCAAGGTACAGGGTCCCTTGACTCCACCGACATTGACTGTGGGCAAAGATCTGACGAGATGCCCTCGTGGGTGTCAACGAGATGCCGTCGTACAAAGGGGCTCTTGAATTTAAATAAACCAAGTCAAACGGAGTCCTTGCCGGATAACGATTCGATGTTGGACGTACTACGATACTTAGAAAAGTCATCGGTCGATGGTGATCTTAGTGACGAAAGTTGTGTGTCGGATGCTAGTTTTGTCACTGTTGGAAAGAGGCCAAGGGGCTCTCACGCGGTGACAAGCGATAAAACAGAGCCTCAAAGGAACGCGATGTCAGATCAGATATTTGAGGTATATGTAGCTTCGAAAACCGCGCTTCCTAAACAATTCGCGTTTGCCAAGATACTGCAACATAAAGATATAAAAGGTGTTTTGAAGATCAAATACGTGAGTCCATATAAAGTTCTCATTCATTTAAATACGAGAAGGGAGGCTGAAAAACTTCTGACATCAAAAGACTTCAACGATAAAGACAAACATGCGTACTGGTCAAACGTATCTTATTGTTCGTATGGAGTTATTAAACAAGTAGAATTAGAAGTTGATGAGGAAGAGTTTTTGGAAAACATTGAATGTCAGCAAAAAATTTTGTCAGTTCATAGGATGAATCGCTTGAATGATGATGGTAAGTGGACTAAATCTGAGGCTATCCGCTTGTGCTTCGAAGGATCCTCTTTACCACCCTATATTTTTGCCTATGGGTGCCGATTTAAAGTGAGGACTTATAATTTTCCAGTTAGTCAATGTGCGAGATGCTGGAAGTTTGGTCATCTTAGCAAATCATGTCCAACCGGCATAACTATTTGTCCAAAATGTGGAGGAAAGCATGCCAATTGCATGACAACTGAATTTAAGTGCATTAACTGTAAAGGAACTCACATGGCTTTGAATAAGTCTTGTCCGGCTTTTCTGAAAGAAAAAGAAATTCGAAAAATAATGGCTTCCGAAGGCTGTATTTACAAAAGAGCTTTGTGGCTTTATATTCAGAAAAAAACGAAGCCAACAGTAGAGTCTTGGATTCAAGAAATGTCACCCGCTATCAAACCGGTTGGGTTGGAAATATCATACAGAGATGCTGTTTTATCCAAAACAGTAAAGAACAAGGAGTCTGAAAGTACCGATAACCATCACGTGGCCCAAGAGCTCAACAATCATTTATACTTAAATAAGAGTACAAACCAAGATATTGAGAAGAAGAAGAAGGATGTGTGTGTCAAAGAGGCTGAGCAACCAGTTCAAACGGAATCAAGTAACCCTCATATTGAAGACCGGACCCAGAGGGAAAGCAAGGAGAGTCACACTGATTTTACACGGATTTTTGATGAAATGAAGAACATACTTACATCTAACCAATCCTGGTCCGATAAGTTTTATCTTATTTTTAAAGTTGTAGTTGAGGAATGTATAATATTGTGCAAGGCCTGTTTTAAGACGGCAGATTTTTCTAAATTGTTTTTTGCAAATGTAAATGGCTAAGCGTTTCCAAAAACCTTCATTGAACATTATACAGTGGAACTCGCAAAGTATTAGGCCTAAACTAACTGAATTTGAAGCTTTTATGAGTAGAGAAAAGGTCCACATTGCTCTAGTTAGTGAAACATGGCTTGATAGTAGGACGATGCTCAATATAAGCTCGTACACTATATTTCGTAAAGATAGATCTGACTCGTGTTATGGAGGTGTGGCTATCATTATTCATAACTCCATTAAGGCCCAGTCATTTCACATTGCATCACTAAATCCTGGTATTGAAATAGTTTGTGTCAAGATTTTAAATTGTGCTTCCCTAAATTATATCGTGTCCTTGTATTGCCCATCGTCAGTGCGAACGACTCAACCAGACTGGGATTTTATCTTCGCCTCCTTTTCACGTAAATCATTAATAGCGGGCGACCTCAATGGTCATCATATTGACTGGTCGTATAAAACTGACTCGCGAGGAAATCAGCTTTTTGATTCGGCACTTGAGCATAGTTTTGTGTCTCTAAACGATGGAAAGGCGACAAGGGTTAAGTTTGTAAATGGTGCGGTTCAAGAAAGTTCTCCCGATATTACCTTTTGTTCGACTGATATTGCCGTAGATTTTACTTGGCAGGTTACCAATGAACACCTAGGCAGCGATCATCTCATAGTGAAATACAGTTTAGACTACGAGGAAACCAGACACTTTCAAAGAAGATTCAACTTTAAAAAAGCCGATTGGTCAGGCTACCGCGATTACCTAAAAGAATATTTTGCGAAAGAGCCTATCCGTTCGCAAAATAATGTTCAAGGTACTTATGATTTTTTTGAAGTCGGTGTTAGTAAGTCGTTGGAAATTAACATTCCAGTTACTAAGATGTGTACTGACCCTACGCGGAATTTCAAATCCAAAAGCTACTGGAACCCCTCACTATCCCTGGCTGTAGCTCAAAGACGTTTTGCATTAGTTAAATTTAGACGAAATCCTACCCCTGATAATTTGACACTATTGCAAAAAAAGGTTGCGGAAGCTCAGCGCCTTATCCGTAATGGTAAGGTTTTGAGTTGGCAAGAGTTTTGTCAAAGTATAGATGAGACTACTACCGCATCTGACATGTGGAATCGTATGAGGTGGATGAAAGGTTACAAGCGCGCTAGAGCTGTTGCACCTGAGGAAAGAAAGGTTGAATTATTGCGCTCTCTGACACCTGATTTAGTGCAAGTCGAGACTCCATCATTCACTTCTGTAAACTCGCATTTAGAAGTTGAATTTTCATTAGAAGAACTAGTAAAATGTCTAAAAAGGAAAAAATCGGCCCCTGGCATAGATGAAATAAACTATGCCGTTCTATATAATATGCCATCTAATGCTCTACTATATTTACTTAAAATTTATAACCTTATTTTTGTATCCAGTGAGGTGCCTAGGCAGTGGCGTGACATCCTGGTTATTCCTATTCCGAAGTCCGGTCAGGTCCAGGATAGTATCTCGAAACTAAGACCCATTTCTCTGATTTCTTGTGTGTGTAAAATTTTTCATACACTGCTGGCGAAACGATTGGAGTGGTTTGTAGAGAAAAATCAGATTCTATCTCGAAATACCGTGGGCTTTCGGAAGGGTCAATCCTGTATGGATTGTCTAGCTCGTTTAGTTTCCCATATTCAAGTGGGTTTTTCCAAAAATTTCTGTACTTTAGCCTGTTTCTTAGATATTGAAGGCGCATACAACAATGTGTCAATCGCAAAAGTTGTCCATATACTGGACGAATTGGGAGTTGGGGCTAACTTTTGTAAATATTTATGGGCCTTCTTGAGCGAAAGGCATCTTATATTACGAGATCAAGATACCGGCCTTTCTATGGTGCGGTGGACTGACAGGGGCTTGGCTCAAGGAGACCCATTATCTCCCCTTTTATTCAATATCGTTACTTACCAGATTTGTAATGACATAATCAAAGTTTCAATTTCTCAGTATGCAGATGATTTTGTGCTGTATGTCAGTAGAAAAAAATTAAATATTAGTGCTGGTTTGATGCAACAAAGTTTAAATCAAATGGTTAATATTCTGGATAGTTTAGGACTTGATGTATCACCTAGTAAGTCAAAATTCTGCGTGTTTAGTAAAGGAGATAAAAAACAGAAAATAAATTTGTTCATACGGAACCAGCAGCTACACTCGGACGAAATAATAAATTACTTAGGTGTACACTTAGACCGACATTTACGATGGGGAAAACATATTCATTATATAGTAGAAAAAACTCAAAGATACCTTAGTATTCTGAAAACCTTAGCCAGCGCATCCTGGGGAATACATCCTAAGCATTTACGAAGACTGTATATCTCTCTAATTAGGAGTAGGCTGGATTATGCTTGTACTCTTTTTCATAATAGTGCGGCCAAACATACGTACAAATTGGAAAAAATCCAAAACCAAGCATTAAGGGTTATCGGAGGTTTCATTAGGTCTACACCCATACACGTTATGGAGTGTGAGTTGTGTATTGTACCATTACACCTTCGTAGATGGTTCCTTGCCAACAGATTTTGCTTGAAATCAATGTCTTGGTCAAACAGCGCCACTGTTGATGAAATTCAGCAGTTGAGAGACTCGTGTCAAAGGGGTTACTGGACCAAGACAAGAAAGAAACCGCTATTAGCTGTAGTAATGGAGGAGGTCTCTGAACAGCGTATCTGCTCATCATCTCCTCTACCAATGTTTGAGTTAGATATTTGGGTGTCCAAAATTGAGTTGCATGATGTTTTGCATAGTAGTTTAGAGTCCGTCGTTAGTTCAAAACGCACTTACTACATTAAGGCCCTCTATGCTGATGTTATACAGGAGTTAAATGGCAAATACTCAAACTTTTATAGAATATTTACCGATGCTTCGAAGTCCGATAAGAGAATAGGGGCTGCCTTTTACGACCCATACAATGACACAAAAGCACAATTTAAAATGTCGGCTGATCTATCTATCATGTCCGCAGAACTTATTGCAATTTATCAGGCTCTGTTATACATAAATAACCAAAATTATACTAGGGTGGTTGTGTTCACGGATAGCAAAAGCTCCATTCAGCATTTATCTCGATGTGCTTCGGGAGAACGGTGCTTTTCGCTGGCATACACAATTCTAAAACAAATTATTAAAATTCAAAATTCGGGGAAAATTTTGAAAGTTCAGTGGATTCCGTCACACATTGGTATTGGAGGGAACGAGGAGGCTGACCGTTTGGCTACGGTGGCTGCTTCTGAAGGAATTGTATTTGACATTGCCCCAGAATTCTCAGAGGTGGTCGCCCGGTATAGAGGAGCTTTGCATGATCATTGGAAAGAATATTTCAACGTAAGATCCCAAGAAAAAGGGATCTGGTACAGAACCATGCAGTGCGAACCTCCTCGTATACCCTGGTGGGAAGTTGGCACTCTAAATAGAGCGGACATCGTACGTGCACACAGGCTCCGGTCCGGACACGTTCCGCTGGGTAAGTTTGCACATCTGATGCAGAAAGCAGAGTCGCCCAATTGTGAAGAGTGTGGTAAAGTAGAAGATGTGCAACACTTCCTCGTGGAGTGTGTCCGGACTCGAGCCAAGAGGGTGCAACTTATGGAAATTCGAGGTTGTTCGTTGATCGATGTTGGAATCTTCCAGTCTATATTGGCGGATCCCCTGTCAGAAGACGCAAAATTTGTATACCGATTTTTTTATAAATAAGTATACAAATTTAGCAGTTTTTTTTTTCTACTCTTATAATGTATGGGTGTTAATCGTTTTTCTTTTAAGTTCGTTTATGTATGAATTGCAGAGGCCCAACGGAGCCGACTTGGTCATTTTGACAAAGGCTCCTTTAAATTAAAGATTAAAAAAAAAAAAAAAAGATAGAGACTCAAAAGTTGGTGGTGGTAAAATACAAAAAAAGTAATTTTAGCGTTTTGGAAAAATCAACCCCAAAAGGGGTGAAAAGTGTGTAAAATTTTGTATGGGGGAAGCGTTTCCCTTTTAGTTATATACTACAAACTTTGTGAAAAGAATCCTCATTAGAGTTTACAAAAAAAGTAATTTCAGCGATTTCGAAAATTCGACCCTTATAAGGGTGAAAAGGGTGTTGAAAGTTTGTATGGCGGAAGGTTTTCTGTTTAGCTAGAGACTTTATTTTATGTGTAAAGGTTTCTCATCAAAATACATAAAAGGTGTTTTTATCTATATAATATATAAAAAAGAAACTGACTGATTGAATGACTAACTGACTGACTGACTGACATATCAACGCACAGCCCAAACCGCTGGTCCTAGAGATACCAAATTTGAAACGTAGGTTCCTTATAAAGTCTAGAGGTGCACTAAGAAAGGATTTTTCAAAATTCAACCCCCTAAGGGGGTGATTTGGAAGTCCAAAGTTTTTATGGGGAAACAAGATTAGTTGGCCTATTCCATTTGAAACTTTACAGGAGTATTTATAAAGATAAATGAGGGCTACCTCAGTTGAGGGCGCGTTTCAGGTTTTTTGAGAATTCAACCCATATAAAGGGGAAAAGGAGTGAAAAAGTAAAAAAAAAAACATGGGTATCGTTTTCTGGTTTATCGGGTCACTGATTACAAAAACAACAACGATTTTAAAATCTAACGTGGCGATTGTGAAATATCATCTTCCCTGTTGGGGCGCGAGGGGGTCGAACTCTAAAAATATAAATATGGGTGTCGTTTTGTTGTTTATTTCTGGTTCTATAGATTCCAAACTTTACACTTAGGTCCCTTATAAGGCGTAGGGGTGCACAAACAAAGGAGTTTTCAAAATTCACCTCCAAAGGGGGAGAAATGACGGTACAAACTATGTATGGGGAAACATGATTAGTTGAACTATTTTATTCAAAACTACACAAGAGTATTTCTAAAGATAAATGAGTAAAGACGTGTATTTGATTTTTTGAGAATTAAACCCCTAAGATGGCAAAAAGGGGTAACAAAGTCAAAAAAACATCATGATTATCGTTTTTATGGTTTATCGGGTCGCTGAAATCAAAAACAACAACCACTTTAAAATCCAATGAGGTGGACGTATGATACACCATCTTCCCTGTTGGTGCGCGATGGGGTTGAAATCTCAAAATATCAATATGAGTGTCGTTTTGTTGTTTATTTCTGTTTCTAGAATTTCAAATTTAGGGGTGCATTAAGAAAGGATTTTTCAGAATTCACCTTCTAATTGAGATAAGAAAGAAGATCCGAGAGGTTCTTTACAATGAATCTGGAGCCAAAACTGCGAGAAAAGGCCGCCATCTGAAATTTCGTCAGTTATGATCTGATCGTGATGGAAATCACTGAGAATCCGAAAGGTTCTATCTAAGGAATCAGAAGTCAACATTGATCGTAATATGTACTCGGTTGGTACATATCAAAGGGTTAAAGAGGTTCTTTATAACGAATCAAAGCCGACAACTTGATTTTGAAATTACGTTACGGTTGAACATTTATTTTGTACGCGGGCGAAGCTGCGGGAAATAGCTAGGATTTTTTAGAATTCTCCTCCTAAAGGGGTGAAGTGGGATTTGATTGTATATCGGGAACAAGGTTTATTAGACTATTTTATTCACAGGAGTATTCCTTTCCTAACGAGAAATGAGTAAATAGGAGTACGAAATGGGGTGAAAAAGTCAAATATATACAGTAAGTGTAACTTACCTAACGACCTACCTCTGCCTACCTTAAATCTAAAATAGGTCCTTGATCAGAATTGCGAAAAGGGGCTCTATCTTGAATTTATTGAGTTTTAATCCGACCTTGATAATAATCGGTATTTGGGGATCCGAGAGATTCCTCAGTAATGAATCTATACTAATCTGTAGTAAAAACTGCGAGATCCGGCCGCCATCTTGAATTATTTCGATTTTGATCCGATCGTGTTAAAATCGATTTCCGAGAGGTTCTCTTTATGAATAATCTGAAGTTAAAACTGAGAAAAACGGCCATCGTCTAGAATTTCTTCAGTTATGATCTGATCGTGATGAAAATCGATATCCGAGGATCCGAGAGGTTCTTTCTAACGAACCACCAACGCCACCATCAACGGCCACCATCTTGAATTTATAGAGTTAAGTTCGTGATAAAGTTCGGTAGGCACATATAAAGGGTTCGAGAGGTTCTTTATAACAAATCAGAGGTCAAAATTGAGAAACAGCCGCCAACTTGAATTTTTCAGTTTGATCACTTTTTCGACAACCATCCATTCCATTTAAATCCGTTCAGCCAACCGCAAGATAATAGCGGACAAACATACATATGTAGGTACATATAAATATACAGGCCCAACTAAGAACCTCCTTATTTGTAGACGGTTGAAAATTATGTTTAGGACGCGGGCGAAGCCGCGGGTAAAAGCTAGTGTACTATATAATATCTGGTTGCTAAAGAAAAGGAACCTTAATGTGGAGCGGTTTCTAAGTGACACATTTGTACGGTAAAGGAATATGACTTATGCAGTATATCATAGGTGTCTTGTCTCGGTGACAATAACATCAGATCCCTTGTGACTAAAATATTGTGTCATTGTCACAAGGTATCAAAAGAATGGTACTTAAATCAAATTCCTTGACTGTATCTAATATCTTAACAATCACAATGTGCCTACTCCATTAGGGTTCCTTAAAGTTCAGAACTAAAGTCATTTACAATGCAGCTTGCATTTGCATTACCATTATGTAATTCCTCTCCAATAAACATTTTGTAATTTCCATGAGACTGTCACATATGTCCTCTGGTAGATTTTTCTTCTTAAGTTTCCTCATTAGAGGTTTAAGGTAGACCTGTGTCTGAGTGTATGTTGCACGAGTCATTTTATGCTTTACTGTATTTTTCTCAGCTGCAGTCCCTGAATTAAGCTGTTGACCCCACATTGTTAAAAGAAACTGAAACAAAAAACACTTTTGAAATACATTGACCTTTTGAACCTTTACAGTTCTAATTAATGCTAAACTTTCCGAGCTTCCAGAGGAGTGAGAGACTAGCTCCCAGGTTCCAAAGCTGGCCAAAGCAGGTTGGCAACTCGGAACTGCACATACATCTTCTTCCTTCTAATCCTTTTCAAAATGTATGCACTATAAAATTAGTAAAGCTGCGTCTTATTGTGTTCACATAGATAAATAGGTATATTTTTACCTGTAGTAGAGTCATAATAACATTCATATCATAGTTGCGATCTCCTTGACCCATAGTTTTGGCCATTTCTTGTATAAACTCATATGTGACAGAATCATCTAGGGAATCTTCTTTTAATGACTTTTCAGTGTCACACTGTAAAAAAAAAAACAATATAAAGGCTCATCCTTTAATGAGGACTACCATATTTTTGTTCACCAGGCGGCGTCACTCATGCGTAGGTCCTTGTCAAGCGGCATTAGTTTAGTATGAGTTTGTATGGCGCGGAACCCATATTAGAAATGATTATTTTTCATTATTTGTATTATTCATTTCAGTTCCGTGCGCGCACTCGTTCCGATCGCACATGTGCACAGTAAATCCGCATTTTTTGTAAGTAAAATCCTTGTGTCTAAGTGTTTTTTGCATATGGATGTCAAACATGGACATACTCGTATACATACCGGTATCGCGAAAGATCCGGTATTTGGAAGCCCTAGTTGAAACTAAGAAAGATAAATAAAGTTAGGGATACAGAGATCAGAAATAGAACCAGGATTATGGATGGCCTAGAACACACTCTGCGTCTTAAATGGAAATGGTCTGGCCACATTTCTAGATATACAGACAAAAGGTGGACTAAGCTTGTAACAGACTGGACAGGGCCAGCAGGAAAAAGAAATCTTGGAAGAAATGTGCGTTGTAATGTGCCTAAATTGAAAAATAAAGATATTTATCATCATTTATAATTGCATATTTTTCAAATAAACACGACATTAATTAAAAGCCAATAAAAAATGTTCTGAAAATGACATTTAACCTCTTTTCGTAGGACCCACGGTCCACTGTCCACCCCTAGCGGCAAATTCATTCGCGGTAGTCCTCATTAATGGATGAGCCCTAACCATTAGCACAGCGTAGGGATGTATTCCATACAGCTAGGTAACTTCATACACGGCCAGCGGCTCGGCTCGGTGGTCGTGCTGAGGCTCAGGGTTGTCAAAAACTATGCGAAAGATATTGGCAGCCTGATTGGCAAACTAATTTCCAATTTACACCCCTTAAAATAGACCGCCGAATTTGTATGAAAATTCGGCGGCATTTCCTCCCCGCCTCCTTCCCCGCGCGCCCCCCATTGATGACCCAGAAATCAGCGGAGTTAACCCACTGTATAGAATACATCCTTACGCTGTGCTATTAGTATTCTTAGGCTTTATGTTAGACAAAAAAATATCCATCCATCATCCATAATGCAAATTCTCAAATTGATTTTTTATTGGTAGTTTACACATGAAATACATCAGTTTACTGCATATGTATACACTGTAGTAATGTCAGTAATGTGATAGTAACACCAAAAAATTTAAACTTACTTGTGTTCCAAGGGCTAATATTTCATTAAGGTAAGCTTCATCCACTTTGTCCATAGCTTCTTGGAAATCATTTCTAAAACCCTATAAACAATACAAGAATATATTAGTTTTCTATCGTTTCGATTTTTAATAAGCAATTGTGTTATAGTTAAAGCACCTTACCCTATTTGCTTCAGGTTCTTGGATCTCTATCCTCCGCAGTCTTCTAAATGCTTGTACTTCACTTTCCCCATACAACAATATAGGGTGGCCTCTTTCTCTCAGCCGTTTTATTACCTCTGATCTTGGTAAACATGTACTTTCTGTTTGCTCAGACTCATTGCTTTCTTGTCTCTTAGCTGTAAGTTGTTTTACAAAAATATGATTTACACTTCCCACACACTAGATACTACATGTTTTGATACTTTTGATTAATGATTATCGTAACAAAAGTATAAGCTTGCTGAACATGTTATGCCAACATTGACCAGCTTAAGGAATGCAGTTAGGAAGCAACTTATTGCTATCTTGGTCTACTACATAGCTTTGTCACTTTCACTTACATTAACCAGTGTTGTCCCCATGTTAACAGCAGTGGGTTTTACAGATTATCATTAAGACATGCAGCAAATTCTAAAACAAACATACCTTTTTCCCGCTTTTCTTCTGTGTGTTTGTCTTCCTCAGCCTTTTTACTGGATTGACCATATTTCTTCAAATATTCCTCTTGTTCCTTAGCGAGAAGGTCTCCTCTTTTGAAATACTTCTTATTCGCATTCTGTGAAAGGAAATACGTTCTACGCTAGGTTACGCAAATAACTCGATTCGATTTTGATTTTGTTGTTTTCTCGGAGCTTACCAAAACATTCTTTTCCTCCAAAAGCTTTCGTTTTTTAGCAATTTCTGCTTTTAAGATATCCATAGATTCGGTATCTTTTACCAACTTTTAGAATGCTTCGAGTACAAATAATATAATATACAATTAAATTATTATAGCTAAACAAAACAATGGAGTTCACGAAACACGCAGAACACTCTTCTCTTCTGCCCGAGTGAGCGACCGTGAGGTCCACTGTGAGGTCAGTGAGTGATGAGTGAGTGACACTGAGTGAAGTCTGAACTGTCTGAAGTGAGTTCCTGAGTTCTGAGTTTGACAGCCACTGTCAAAGCATTAATAGACGGGCGTACCGAAACGTGACCTTGCCGACATGCGGACACGTTTGGACATACGGTATGTATAGTATGTACGCCGTACATAACCACAGTGATCATCACTGAGTGATGACGGTGTAGAAATAAATAAATAATACTTTATGTCTTTGCTAGTAGCAACACCGATATATAAATGTCAATGTCACTCATGATCATGAAACATTTTCTTCTTGAAATCTTGATTAGTTAGCAGAAAACCAATTAATTTTCATTTGATATTAAACATATTTATAAACATTGAAGGGTAGAATAGTCATACAATTCTTTTGCTATTTAAGGATTAAGATGAATTAAAACCCTATCCCATGAACGTGTCATAATGGATGAAAAAATTAAAAACGCGTGCCCTCGTTGTTGTCAAACATACAGTTTAAAAAGTAAGTTGTTTATTTTTATATAAAATAAAAACGTTATTCGAACGCTTTTGCAAACGATCATTATTGTAATTATTTTATTATACCAACAGGCTTGTTGCCGGAGCCGAAATCGAATATTCCGCTCTTCCTAAAATGTGGGCACTCTGTATGCGAATGCTGCGTTCGCAATATAGTGAAATCCGGCGAGCTGATAGAGTGCAAGATATGCCTGCGGACAATGGAGATCAAGACAATGGACATCTCGAAGCTGCTGAAGAACAAGATGCACCTTTACAAACTGTTCCCTGTTAATGTGAATCTACTTGGAGAGCTAGCACTTGATCTAATTGTGGTAGTTATACATTCACTTTCTGACTTTTTGACAAATACCGAGCCTAGTTGGTATTGACCCTAACTGAGAAGCTGGGGTTCACAGGTTCATATTCCGGTACCCATATGTTGGTCTTGTACCTTCTTTAAGTCTTATTTAGCTTACTGGTGCAACTCGATCAGCTTGTCTGACAATATTATTATTTCTGAATATTTCATTATTTAAGCTGTTGAACCTAACAGTGCTTGCAGAAATTTTTAGTAGCAAAGCCAACTTTGACTTTCATATAAGACATATAAAGGTCTTTTCGACCCAGACGGTAGTACTGCCAGGTTAAACATTTTGCTTCACCAGATGAGAAGCTTAATGTGGTCTTATGGTTATTCTTAATAATATCTTGTTCAGAGCAAGTATTTCTGTGATGCTTCTTTATTGGATGTTTTCTTACATGTATTGGAATGAATGTGTTCAAGCTATAGGCAATTTAGTTATAGAAAGTAAGTCAATTCCTGCTGGCTTCCTTTGCATGAGCCAATCTAGCACATTTGCTTTTAGTAAATTAAACAAAAAGCAGGCCAAATCAGCTCCGGCTTGCCCAAAGAACATTATGACACTCTACCACTGGTATGCACAGTGAAAATCTTGTAGATTTTTAAATTCTTGGCTGAGGGCAGACTGACCTTATAACCCTGTAAGCCTTACTCCCAGCCTTAAGGCTTACTCCCAGTCATTTAGGATAAAGAATTAGTAGATTTATAATGAGTTTAAATAAGTATTTTATTATTATTTTATAGAATACATATTATATCATTGATTAATATTAATTGTTCTAGGAAAAATCAGAGGTAGAAGAGAAGAAAGCAGAAGATTATTTTGTAGATTTGCAAGCTATACTGGACAACACTAACCAGACCAAAGCTGCAGTTGCTCAAGGTATAATTAGGGTTCCATACCAAAATGGTATTTTTTTAATGGAGACTACTTTTTTTGCATATTTATATATTTTTGTATAATCTTGCATACAATTTCACCAACAAACTGTTTACAATTTGGCGATTACCTTAGTATGTTTATTTAATAAGCATAGTAGGAAAAAAAAAGTACTGGCTCAAGCTGAATTATTTATGTTATCTCTATTCTAATTCTCTATTTTAAGTAGATCTTATTTTGTACTGGTAATTATAGGAACTCTGCTCAAATACTCATTTTATATAATTACCTTTCCAGGCCAATGCTTAGAATGTCAAAGTCCAACAACAAAAATGTGCCAACAATGTGCCACTGTCATATGCACTGCCTGCTTTGATGAGTCACACAAGAACTTCGTAGTTTTCAAGAATCATGTGCTGCAGAACATTGAACAAGAAGTGACCACAAATAACTGCAAAATTCATTACCAGAAATCTCTGGAGTATTACTGTAAAGATTGTGACCAGGGGATTTGCATGGACTGTCTGATGGTTGCCTCTGAGAAATCCTGCAAGAACCATGATGTGGTGTCTATTCTTGAAATGGTAAGTTTGATGTCAACCTGTTTGGTATAAATAATAAATAAATAATAATTAGGCTAGGAAAAGAAAGCAGACAGAGAGAGTTGCATGTCTTACTAGGGTTTTTTTTAGTGCTGTGAGATAACATTTAACTTTGAGTCTCTTTTCCGACTTTTATATTTTTTTATTAAAGTTAATGTAAGTTACTAAATGATTAGAGAGCATCTGTATTCCGTAAGTATAATCTGTACTTCAAGTCGAGAATGATTTGTATGTGTGTCCAACTTTCTTTTGTTGCAGAATGAGAAGTATCTAGCAAACTTATGCGAAATACTTCCTGAAGTCGACACTACATTCCGCAGGCTAACCAAAACTGCTGTTGTAAGTATCTTAAAATTAGTGTAAAGTTTTAAAATGAACCATTACACGTCTCTTGCTCGAAAAGTTTGACTTTATGTCGAGGCTAGGCGACATAAAATCGCTTTTTATGCCCTAGAGCATATAGTAAAATCGCAGGCAGCCATTTTACATTGGCGCGCAAGGGTGAAACAACTGCGCCCAAGTATGGCAAGCATGGATGTTTATTTTTCAATGATTTAAAGTGAAATAAAACCTAATATTTTCCTTACAAACAAAGTGAAAAGCAGAGTGTATACCTCAGGCATAAATACCCATTTTATCCTCGACTAATAAATAGCCTCATCTAAAACGGGTTATTTTAAGCCCTTGATATACAATCTAATGGATGGATGGATGACGCTGGCCAAAAACACAAACAAATTGCATGGGATGGAGGAGGCTTTTACTCATATGGGTAATATAAAATTAAAAGTTAAAAATATAAATTTATGTATAGATTAAATATATGGAATAAATAAAGCTAAGTAAGTAGTAAGTAAGCGACGGATATACATAGTCTGGCCATACAACGGACACAGTAATTGTAGAACAAAAAAAAACTAATTTCATCACAGATCATAGACCTTAAAGCTCATGCATAAAGTTCAACTTCAGTTTTGACACTTTAGTGACATGGTGCTAAATTAATAAAACTAAAGCGTATAACCAATCTATAAAAATGGTTCTCATAATATTTTAGGAAATTGGTCACCAACTCCTCAACATGGACAAACACGGTGGATCGCCCGAGCTGCTCGAGGTGACGGCGAGCATCGAGCAGCATTTCTCGAAACTGCAAGCTGTAGTGCAGAATCACCGACAAGAGGTACTCCCTTTTTTCTAACCACCTTACCAACTAATGTTTCTCCTCGCGTCGGTTTCCTCAATGCTGAGGGTCGTGACCACCACGCGGAAATTAATATTTGTCGCTGACTACGGATCTTGCGCCTTAAGCTCATTCACCGTTATAAGATTTTTGTATCCGATAACATGATTTTTCCGCTTTGTAAGGAAAATGGCGCGTAGAGACGTAACAACGTGAGTTGTCGTGATTAGCTCAATGAGTTGGTTGTAAGATGTACATAATTACTCACCGCTACCTAACTCCGTTATTTTCACGATATTGTATACAGTTGATACAGTCTGTGCTGAGCATCTAGTTTAGAAAATTACCTGTTTAGTCCTAGATTAATGGAAGTATTAAGGAGCTACTCCCGCTTTTCAATACAATATCTATGGTTAAAACAAGCCATTGAATGCCTAGTTGTTCCTAGGTGATGGAGAACATCGCCCGGCTACGTGGTATCGAGCGCGATTCGTTACTCCGCGCGAAAGATGAGGTGGCTACCGCTATTAAACAGTCCAAGCAAATCATGGATGCTTTGAAGTCGGCTCTGCATTGTGAGAAGAACCAAACGGTAATTATACCAATTATGTGTAATTTTTCACTTATTTACTTATTTGGCACTTTTTCACTTATCTAGAAAGTTCTTAAGCTAAATAATATTGATAAAAACAGACACTAACTCCGCTTTGGAAACTTAATTTTAAGATTCTCACTCACTAGTACGAGCTTAAATTTGGGATGTTCGGATTGAAAGTCACAAGCCTTACCACTGGGCCACCAACGTTTTGTCGTTCACATTTATCAACACTTATCTTACTTATCTACTGTCCGCTCTAGACGGATTTGTCGGCGCTCCTCGAAGAAGCCAAGGGCATAGTCGATAGACCCTGGTGTCTGGTCAAGGAAGAATCCGAAAAGGACAAACTGAAGTATGTACATATTTTCAGTAATTGTAAATCAGTAAATGGGCCAATTTACGTAAAATTATTTGCATCACCGCATATGCATATGCATCTGTAATTATTTGAATTACAGATGCAAATGTGTGATTCAACATGTATCTAGGGAAAGTAACACTTATGTAAACAAAAATTATCACTTCTATTTTTTATCATGAATAAAGGGAACATGCAAAAAAATTGTGACTCACGTTACTCTTGTACTCACGTGACCTTACTAACACACATTACACTCTTTTGGGCTCGGTACCCGACGTATAGATCGATTCACGAAAGCTGGCGCGATAAATTTATGAACCGTCATTAATTTCATGGACATTCCGCGCCAGCTTTCGTGAATTAATATGTACTCGTGCGATGTTATACGGGCACATTACTGATCGCCAGGAAGCGTACTATTCATTCCAGTTCGATTGTAAAACGTACGTAATAGTTTTGACACTATTGATCGCAATTATTTATGATGATTGTCAGGGTGAGCGTAAGCGAGGAGTTGTGCCTGCTGTTGAGCGACTACGTGCAGCTGGCGGGCAACGCGCGGGCGCGCTTCGGCCTCCGCTCGAGCGGCCAGCTGCCCGCCGTGCCGGCGCCGCCGCCCGCGCCGGTCTTCCCTCCGGTAACTAAAGGTGTGTCTGTGACTCTTCTAACTTAGTCCGGCGCACGCATCCGCGTCAACCAGACCTGGTTATAGTATAATGATAATTAATGAATGAATGAAAAATTTATTTCAGGCAAAGCCCATAAAATTATTAGTATTCCTTAACTTTAAACAAATATTATAACTTACAAAACTATTGTTATTAACTAACAATAGTTTATTGTACTTATAATAATATTCTTCAATATTGACATGGAGTCGTGCACTCGCGCATGTTTCATCGTTGGCCCTTAGGGTGACAGTACTAGTAATGGTCGAGGACTCAATGACAAACATTTATTCTAATTTAGGATTTTGCATTTATTTGCAAAATCATTATATGACCCTTGAAAAGACAAACTGTTCATCGCTCGCAACTCAAAAGCCGTTATCCGGATTAACTCTTTAGATGAATGTACAACGTACAACGTCAGGCATATTATTATTGTTTTCATACGAATAAATAAACATACTCGGTATACTCACCGTTATAAATTGAAATAGATGTCATATACTAAAAAAAGACCAACACGATCGGAGGAAAAGCCAAGGATCGAACTCGCGTCTACAGCTTACGCGGCTAACGGCATAACCACTAGGCCACCTGGTTTCAACTAATGCTGACGAAATTGTCGAGTAATAATTCAGTTTATAATTTATTTATAGTAGTGTTACTTGTCAACTTGTCATTAGACAAGTCAAAATATTTAATTACTTAAATAATTTTATATACTACGATATACTACGACGGTGACAAACAAGCATACGGCCCGCCTGATGGTAAGCGGTCACCGTAGCCTATGGACGCCTGAAACTCCAGGGGAGTTACATGCGCGTTGTCGACCCTTTAAAAAAAGGAGGATTCGCTGTGTTGACACTTGACAGCTAAAGGGGCAAGCTTTGCTCCGTGGGTCTCAACTCCCCAGCTGTCAACACAGTGAATCCTCTTGGAGCTCTGGCAACCTTACTCACCGACAGAAACACAACACTATGAGTAGGGTCTAGTGTTATTTAACTGCGGTTTTTTGTAAGGTGGAGGTACTTCCACAGATGGGCTCTGCTCCAGATTTGAGCGAGACGACATTCTGTGTGCTGTGCCCTACCACACTAAACGATATGCATCTGCTGTGCCGATACCTCTCTTAAAATTTGATTTGTTTTAACAAAAAAATATGTACATCTTTTTTAAATCTAACTAATTTTCCATAATATACAGATATTAAGATCAATAAGCCTGAGGTCGACTACCTGACGCTCGCAGCTTCAGAAGTGAGAAATGGCGACCAGGATCCAGGTTCCAAGTCCATACTTGGCACTATCAATGTCAACGGAAGGTCCTACTCATCTAGTAAGTCCCTAAGTTATCTGACCGGCGGTGAGAAGCTAGTAGCACTGAGCGAGGTTTTTTTTTATACAAAAATAGTTCTTGATGGCGGACAGCTGATAACTGATATATGCATATCTTTTATTCGCACGAAATCTAATATGTATTAGCATGAGAGTATCGTACATTGCTACCCTGTTACTGGTCGGGCAGCCGCCTTACACTAAGTTGACTCTTGTATTAAGGGGATACTCAACGCCAATGACCTAGTATCCCATAATTACTTCAAAGTTCATTGTCTCTGTGATATTTGACATCAAAGTTGATTAACTTTGACGCAGTTGCTAAAATCATCAAATTGTACGCTGTCGAAAGCTATAACGGAACTAGTGTGAATGTGCCCTTGCGTCTCCATACCGTACGGAAAAAAAATCCACTTATATAACGCTGAAATGGAGCAAATTTTTTTTTGAATATTATTGATTTCAATATTTACAAATGGACGATAGTCTAAATATAAGTTTATCTATTATGCCAATCAGTATCTTTTCTTATGATTTAGGTCCTGAATCAAAGAAAGCTGCCATTACAACAATCTCGCCGCTTCAAAAGAAACCGTTGATTGAATTAAAAACAGGTAAGCATCTGATATATTTTTTCAATCCATAACGAGCCTGTGAAATTACTAAAGTACAACGTACAGAAATAATTCAAATTCGTATTTTCTCAGCACAGATGTAGTGCATAATGTTTTGCCCTCGTATTTTCGGAGATACTCTCCTAATTGTCATGCTACTTCAATCGACTTCTGTACTTTTAGTACTGACACTGACTGAAATAGCATGACAGTTCGGGCGTTTCCGTGAAAATACGAGGGCAAAACATTATGCACTATCCCTGTACCCATGCTGGTGTATAGTTTAACGGGTTTTACTATGAACCTTATTCGTTGATAATAAACGTCATCCCATTGGTGGAACAGGGACGCAAGAGCAAGCACGTGTCACCTACATGCAGGACCCGCACCACTTGTACGTGCGGCGCGTGCGCGACGACGCGCTGCTCGACGACATAGAGAGCCGACTCGACGAATACCTTGGAGTCGTGGTTCGCGACGTTGTTGTTGGTATGTTTTAATGCGACTGAGGCGAGCGTCTGAGGCTTGAGTGAGCTACTCCCACCATTTGAGCCATATGATGCTAGCTAGTCTAAGAACCACCTTTTGACACATTTCAACGTCCATACAACGTAAACGCCATTGACCCATTGAAATTGGTTTATTTTTTATTCCAAATTTGCCACGTAGGTTTCTTACAAGGAGAAGGAGTGCATTAAGAAAGGATTTTTCAAAAATCACCCCCTTAGGTGAAGTGAGATTTATTAGGGAGGTTGGAAAGTTTATATCGGGAAACAAGATTAATTATACTATTTTATTCAAAGCTTCACAGGAGTATTCCTAACGAGAAATAAGTAAATACGTCAGGTTTTTTACGAAATCAACCCCTAATAGAGGGAAATAAGGTAAAAAAAGTCTCAAAATCAACATGAATAATGTTTCTAGGGTTTGCCGGACGAAAGCAACGATGATTCTATAATCCATCGTGGCGTATGTATAATGTATACTCCTACCTATTAGGAGTATACGTTAAAAAATGGCGCTTCTTAAATGTGAAAAAATTGCAAACGTAACAACAAAAGTGACAAATAAAGCTTATCTATTAAAAAAAAACCATATTTATATACTTGCAAACAAATAATAAATAAACAAAAAATACCGTTAGCGCGATGTATAAATGTGACATACCGTACAGCGCCATCTATCGTGATATTTAGTACAACGGACATGAAAAACAAAATATCAGTTTTTATCCGATCGTAATAAAATAGATATCTGAAGATCCAAGAGGTTCTTCATAAATAATCTGAGGTCAAATTGCGAAAACGGCTTCCATTTATAATTTCGTCAATTTTGATCTGAGAGATTCTTTTTAACAAATCTAAGATCACAATTGCGAAAAGGGGCTCCATCTTGAATTTATTGAGTTTTAATCCGACCGTGATAAAAATCGGTATTTGCAAGGGCCGAGAGATTCCTCAATAACGAATCTGTTGTAAAAACTGCGAGAATCGGCCGCCATCGGATCGGATCAAAATATATATCTGAGGGTCCGAGAGGTTCTTTATGAAGAATCTGAAGTTAAAACTGAGAGAAACGGCCGTCATCTAGAATTTCTTCAGTTAATATATACTTAAACCATTAAACCATTTATATACTTGTACATTCATTAATTGTCTGTTAAATCGATTCTACCAAATCGTCAATAATCGCTAGATTTTACAAACAATACTTCTTAGCCTCATCTATTGAAACTTCAATAGACAAATGTCAAAAGGTGGTTCTTTATACTCGTAGAGCTCACAAAGTATAGTAACGTACGTCTCATATCAAGAACATAGGCTAGATGGTTTCATTTAACATCATGTTACCTTCAAACTTCTTACTTGCGGGTTTATGGTTTAGGCAAAAGCGGAGCATAGGCGGCCCGCTATAATGATAAAGGCTATGTTGATTTTGTTGCAGGCGAGATATATGCTGTGAAACACGAGAATTTATGGAAACGTGGAGTTGTTGGTAGAATATACGCAGGCAAAGTAACGCCCAACTATCATGTTACTTGCGTTGACTACGGTTACACGACCTCCACCGATGAGTAAGTGCACTTCGTTAAAACAAATTTCAAGTTTATTACCAGGGATCGGAAATACGGATGCTTTTATAACACCCTCAGCCAGTATATTATATGGAGTCGGCTTCTTAAAAATAACATTTAATTATTTAAGTTCAGGGATTCCGGGATTGTATAAAACATCAGGAAATAGTGATTATCTGTCAAAATATTTATGTTATGACTATTTTCAGCAATTTCGTTAATATAATACCTCTGTACACGTTGGTATTAAACAGTTTTAACTACAAACAGGCTGTAACAAAAAAAAACGTGGTGAATCGTTTAAGAGCGTTTAAATTGTGACAAAATTAAATTGAATCCGCCTCCATATTACTCAACACTAACACGGTGTAGGTACTGAGGACGGAGTTTAGGTATAAAAGTATCCGAATTGCCGATCGCTGCTTATTGCCTAATACGATAAGTGTTTTTACGGCAATTAGTGAAGTATAAACAGAATACGACCCGCATTGTCGCTGTAGGAACGTAGCCTGTAACGATGTTTATAGAATTTTCATCTTTAACTCTGTACCTTTTTGTACCTGCACCTGCAAAACCACTATTACGTCAATAAACTTACCTATATGAATATGAATATTTCATTGTAGGTTGCGTGAAATACCGGCGGCGTTAGCAGGCTACCCCGCGCTGGCGCTGCGCTGCCGGCTCGCCAACTGCGAGCCCGACGGGCCCTGGCAGCCCGAAGACACCGCCTTGACGTTACGGATGGTGGACAAGTAAGTTTTGGGCTTTAATTACCACCCGACTCCGCGTCACAAAGCGTTTATAGTATGAATTTTCTGAGGTGAATTTTACGGTTTGAGCTAAAAAAGCAATGAGGACTACCGCGAGTCGTTTTTCCGCTAGGAGCGCTAGTGGAACGTGGGTCCTGCGGGAACATTTTAAACGTCACTTTGACAATTCTCTCATACTGACACAGGACCCACGCATGAGTGGCGCCGCCTGGTGAGCGACAATACGGTAGCTCTCATTGTATCGTCATGGTATTAAGGTTCAAATTCATGTAGCGGACACTCTAGGTGAGACGGTTTTTGTGGTTTGATGGTGGGTGGTCGTCGCTCTTCATTCCAAAAACGTGTTAACTGTCCATTATATGAGCTTGAACCTTAATACCATGACGAATATTACAATACAGTTGCTTTAGCTATATTTGTACCCTGGCCTATGGCGGTAGCGGTAACAAAAAATGATACAAAGGCCACTGTTTAAGGGATTAAGACTCGAACTGTAAAATTCACTTCAGAAGATTCAGACTATACGGATGATGTAGTGAACGTGAACGGTTTCCCTTTGTATTTTGACAGAAATTACCGAATACAGCTTTCTACCTAAATTAGCATTAGGACCCGCCGTAAGCTAGTCAATTGAGACAGCAACATGGGTAAATAAGAACAGTTCCGACGTGAAACGTTATACTATACACTAAAAAATACATCTACTACGACGATGAGTATGTGGATTTTACAATACTTTAGGTCATTTCATTTCATTTCATTTTTTTTGCCTGTCACTCTAAGTTCTACCAATATACAGGTGGAAATAGATTTTGGGGAAGTGAGGGCAGCTACCAGATCCCGTGTTGCTAGGCGAAAATGGTCTTAGGAGACCTTCCTTTGATTTCAAATTAATGAAGATTGGCGTTTACAGATTTTGGAAAAAACATACAGGGTGCGAGAAAATGGTCATTTTTGACAAACTGTTTTTTTGATGCCAATCCATTCTATTCCTGTCCAGGATCAAAAGCTTGTATGGGACCAAAAAAAATTTCCGGCTAGAAAAGCCATAAATCGAGAAAAACTTTCCCCATACAATTTGTATGAAAATGAAAAAAGTTTTTTTACATGTATTTTTTTATGTCGATCGATTCCATTTCTATCCAGTATCAATAGTTTCCTTGGGGTCAATTTTCGGTAATGTACAAAAAAGCCAGAAATTAAAGAAAACTGTTTTCATACATTTACTATGGAGAAAAAGTGAAGTATTATGAATTTGCAGATCGCCGGTGACGCTGCACGTGCGACGCTCGGGCGCGTGCAGCGAGTGCGACGTGACGACGTTCGCCGGCGTCAGCGTCGCGCATGTCCTGCGCTTCCACGCGCGCGCCGCGCTCCTCGACCCGTCGCTACCGGTCAGTGCACGTATACCCCATACCCAATCCGGTAAAAAACTGCCAGCAATCAATACTAGCTATACTGGACAACAAATTCTTTAATCCATGTTCACGGTGCGCGGAAGATACCTCGAATGCGGAACCGGGTTTTATTAGGTAACAGGCGCACTGTACAACCACTCGTGGCCCAGTGTGCGCTAGATCTCAAAATCCTCGATACACGTGATGACACTGACGACGCGGCAAATTTAAGCATGCTTGCTATGAGACGGATCCACCCACTCCGCCGTCTGACCGCTGCCTTGGAACAAATTTTGAATTTTGAACAAGAATTAAAATATGTTCTCCTAATCCGAATCCAAAGATAGCGATCTATTTCAACAGAAAAGGCTTAAATACTGAAAACAAAAAAATTATTTCCTTGACCTGCGATACGATAAGATCAACAATCTTGACTAAGACAATCGATCGATTTATCAGCGAGGTCGTATGTATGTATGTATGTATAAGCTTTATTGTACAATAACACAAGAAATACAAGAAACACAGTAACATAGACAATTTGATACAACAAAGGCGAACTTATCCCTATGAGGGATCTCTTCCAGGTCGTCTGGCAGGTTGGCAACTCAAACGATTAAACTAACTCATTTGATTCATAACGGCCTCCTAGCCTAGTCGGTAGTGACCCTGCCTATGAAGCAGGAGGTCCCGGGTTCGAATCCTGGTCAGGGCATTTATTTTTGTGTTTATCACAAATATTTGTTCCTGAGTTATGGATGTTTTCTATATATTTAAGTATTTATATGTATCTATCTATTATATATATATATCGTCGTCTAGTACCCACAACACAAGCCTTATTGAGCTTACTGTGGGACTAGGTCGATTTGTGTAAGATTGTCTTATAATATTTATTTATTTATTATTATTTTATTTATTATTTCGATAGCTGTCAGTAGACTTGAAGATCACTACAAAAACGACCGTTTATAAACAAAACAAACAAAATTTGTTGAAAAACATGTTTTACAGTGGTTACTCTTAAAGACTAAGATTTATTACTTATAAGGGAAAATTGAAGGGTTGATAACATAGTGTTTCAGGCGCAAAAGGACAGTATTTTTTTTTCAAATCATTCGCTTAAATAAATATTACACATACATATTATACAAACATATTAAAATTAAGATTCTCTTTTAAGTATTGAATAACAAAGTGCGGTATAATCACTAATTATTGATAAACAGTATGAGTCAGTGCTGAACTAGTGAAAAATTGTAATTCGAGCTTCAGGGCTGAGTCGGCGCTCAGAATCTACGCACGGGCCGTTATCCACAAGTTGTGTCGCGTCGGCAGCCCTGTTGGTAAACGCTATTAATATCACTCTTAAGACTGGCGTTTTATGAGTTTAATCAGATTAAAGGAATAATATCATAAGTTATCATAACTCGCATACAACTTGTAAAGTGAGGTCAGATTTTTATTTATTTATATAAACCTTTTTTTATGCTTTCTTTCCAAGCATTAAGTAGGTAACTAAAAACCTAATTAAATACGGAATCATGCCCGCATAATGTAAACTAAACCATAAACTAAACTTATTATAGCCATTCCGAAAAACAGTCGTTTTATCTCGATTCTTGGCGTCCAAAGGTTTCTTCATATTTTGTTTGGTATGCTAGATTCTCTTAAAACAATTATCATAATCACTTTTTGCATCAACCTTTGTTTAATAATTATGTAATGCACACATATATTCCTTCGTGCCAGCTTTCGTGAATCGACCTGTACTAAAAGTGGCATGGCACTGTAACTTAAACAGTTGCATGTCTGATATGACTGCCTGGTCCCTCACGACACGATATTGTGTTGTTACAGTACCCGGAGGTAGCCAGTTCTGCGCCATTACGGCTACAGCCCGCAGACACCTCGCTTCGAACATCGAGTGGCGCGGACGTGGTCATCACGCACGTCGTGTCGCCGGACAAGTTCTACGTTAGAGAGGTAGGTACCCTGTGAGGTATTCTCACCATCTGTGAGAGTGATGTTACTGACTTAAATCTAGTTGCTCCAAGCACAGTCGACGGATTAATTAACGTTATTTGGCAGATGATTGTGATACATATACTTACATATCTGAAGGTTATTTTCCTTGTGCAATGCGATGTATGTGTATCCTTTATTGCTGGTTGATATTTGCTTTGTTTTGTCCACCATCTTCTAATAATAACACTGCGTATCCTTTCTCCGGGTTCCTTTCCTGTAACCTTTTTCCGGGATCACATTATTGCGTTTTTATTTTGTGTCGTATAACAAATACGTAAAATTTTTGTTACCTGCCGAGATCGCTCACTAGATGTTTCCATCGGAAGACCAGCCCTGGTTAACGCTAGCAACACGCTGAGATGAGATTCGTCACTTTCGTGACACTTGTGCTAGTGTTTTGTTTGTCTTATACTTGTTTTGTCTAGTGTCATGAATAAACGTGTTATGAATTATCCCATTAAATAATACAAGTATATTACGGGTATAGGCAGTTTGGTGCAGCTGGCTCACTTCATTATTAGGTACGCCATAGATGTGCACAAAGCTAACATTGTTTTATCAAATGTCGTTGTTTCAGAGTCGTTTACAAGCAGACTATGTGAAGATTTGCGAGGAACTGAACAACGTATACGACATACGGGATGAAAGCGATCTCGTTTTCTTGCCCAAAGAGGGTAAGTTTTACGTTTACAATTCATATTGCATGAATATTACCGTTTTGATAGATATGGTTAAATTTACCGTCTCGCTAAACTTAGAACGTTATTCGATTGATAAGAGGTCGATACTTGTGAAAAAACTAGATTTGACGTTTCGGTGCATGTTAACTAGAATTACAATATCTATTATTGAGAGTTCTTTATTTGAAAGTCAATGTTATAAAATTAATTTAAAGCTTTGCAAAAATATACTCTCGCGTACATCCAGGGCTTTGAACAGGTACTTTTTGAATACTTCGTAATTGCCCATTCTTATTTAATGCTCTTTATGTAGCAGCACTGGATCATGCATTGAGGTAATATATTCGTATTATTAGATAACCCCATTCAAAACTAAAATAATAAACAAGGTACCAAAATAGAACCCAAATAATACCGGTCCGGTAATTTTGTATGGAGGAAATGCCGGTAGTCAAGCCCTGCCTGCATCGCAGCCTCGCGAGTACCTTGTACCTGGCTTCGACGATTAACTAGTGATTTTTCCAACGATCTAGGTTCGATATACGTGGTGCTATTGGACGAGGAAGACGGCACGCACTGGGCGCGCGCACAAGTGCTAGTGGCGAGTGTCTCGTGCGACGTGCGCGT
The DNA here is from genome assembly GCA_949128165.1 of Lathronympha strigana. Classification (NCBI taxonomy): domain Eukaryota; kingdom Metazoa; phylum Arthropoda; class Insecta; order Lepidoptera; family Tortricidae; genus Lathronympha; species Lathronympha strigana. The sequence continues at coordinate 13,014,880 of OX421903.1, forward strand.
GTCGCTGCCCGACACGGGCCGCCAGCTGTCCGTGCCGTGGCAGCGCCTGCGCGCCATCCGACCCCGCTTCACCGCGCTCCGTGCTCTGGTCAGTCACTATATACGTGGTGCTATTGGACGAGGAAGACGGCACGCACTGGGCGCGCGCACAAGTGCTAGTGGCGAGTGTCTCGTGCGACGTGCGCGTGTCGCTGCCCGACACGGGCCGCCAGCTGTCCGTGCCGTGGCAGCGCCTGCGCGCCATCCGACCCCGCTTCACCGCGCTCCGTGCTCTGGTCAGTCACTATATACGTGGTGCTATTGGACGAGGAAGACGGCACGCACTGGGCGCGCGCACAAGTGCTAGTGGCGAGTGTCTCGTGCGACGTGCGCGTGTCGCTGCCCGACACGGGCCGCCAGCTGTCCGTGCCGTGGCAGCGCCTGCGCGCCATCCGACCCCGCTTCACCGCGCTCCGTGCTCTGGTCAGTCACTATATACGTGGTGCTATTGGACGAGGAAGACGGCACGCACTGGGCGCGCGCACAAGTGCTAGTGGCGAGTGTCTCGTGCGACGTGCGCGTGTCGCTGCCCGACACGGGCCGCCAGCTGTCCGTGCCGTGGCAGCGCCTGCGCGCCATCCGACCCCGCTTCACCGCGCTCCGTGCTCTGGTCAGTCACTATATACGTGGTGCTATTGGACGAGGAAGACGGCACGCACTGGGCGCGCGCACAAGTGCTAGTGGCGAGTGTCTCGTGCGACGTGCGCGTGTCGCTGCCCGACACGGGCCGCCAGCTGTCCGTGCCGTGGCAGCGCCTGCGCGCCATCCGACCCCGCTTCACCGCGCTCCGTGCTCTGGTCAGTCACTATATACGTGGTGCTATTGGACGAGGAAGACGGCACGCACTGGGCGCGCGCACAAGTGCTAGTGGCGAGTGTCTCGTGCGACGTGCGCGTGTCGCTGCCCGACACGGGCCGCCAGCTGTCCGTGCCGTGGCAGCGCCTGCGCGCCATCCGACCCCGCTTCACCGCGCTCCGTGCTCTGGTCAGTCACTATATACGTGGTGCTATTGGACGAGGAAGACGGCACGCACTGGGCGCGCGCACAAGTGCTAGTGGCGAGTGTCTCGTGCGACGTGCGCGTGTCGCTGCCCGACACGGGCCGCCAGCTGTCCGTGCCGTGGCAGCGCCTGCGCGCCATCCGACCCCGCTTCACCGCGCTCCGTGCTCTGGTCAGTCACTATATACGTGGTGCTATTGGACGAGGAAGACGGCACGCACTGGGCGCGCGCACAAGTGCTAGTGGCGAGTGTCTCGTGCGACGTGCGCGTGTCGCTGCCCGACACGGGCCGCCAGCTGTCCGTGCCGTGGCAGCGCCTGCGCGCCATCCGACCCCGCTTCACCGCGCTCCGTGCTCTGGTCAGTCACTATATACGTGGTGCTATTGGACGAGGAAGACGGCACGCACTGGGCGCGCGCACAAGTGCTAGTGGCGAGTGTCTCGTGCGACGTGCGCGTGTCGCTGCCCGACACGGGCCGCCAGCTGTCCGTGCCGTGGCAGCGCCTGCGCGCCATCCGACCCCGCTTCACCGCGCTCCGTGCTCTGGTCAGTCACTATATACGTGGTGCTATTGGACGAGGAAGACGGCACGCACTGGGCGCGCGCACAAGTGCTAGTGGCGAGTGTCTCGTGCGACGTGCGCGTGTCGCTGCCCGACACGGGCCGCCAGCTGTCCGTGCCGTGGCAGCGCCTGCGCGCCATCCGACCCCGCTTCACCGCGCTCCGTGCTCTGGTCAGTCACTATATACGTGGTGCTATTGGACGAGGAAGACGGCACGCACTGGGCGCGCGCACAAGTGCTAGTGGCGAGTGTCTCGTGCGACGTGCGCGTGTCGCTGCCCGACACGGGCCGCCAGCTGTCCGTGCCGTGGCAGCGCCTGCGCGCCATCCGACCCCGCTTCACCGCGCTCCGTGCTCTGGTCAGTCACTATATACGTGGTGCTATTGGACGAGGAAGACGGCACGCACTGGGCGCGCGCACAAGTGCTAGTGGCGAGTGTCTCGTGCGACGTGCGCGTGTCGCTGCCCGACACGGGCCGCCAGCTGTCCGTGCCGTGGCAGCGCCTGCGCGCCATCCGACCCCGCTTCACCGCGCTCCGTGCTCTGGTCAGTCACTATATACGTGGTGCTATTGGACGAGGAAGACGGCACGCACTGGGCGCGCGCACAAGTGCTAGTGGCGAGTGTCTCGTGCGACGTGCGCGTGTCGCTGCCCGACACGGGCCGCCAGCTGTCCGTGCCGTGGCAGCGCCTGCGCGCCATCCGACCCCGCTTCACCGCGCTCCGTGCTCTGGTCAGTCACTATATACGTGGTGCTATTGGACGAGGAAGACGGCACGCACTGGGCGCGCGCACAAGTGCTAGTGGCGAGTGTCTCGTGCGACGTGCGCGTGTCGCTGCCCGACACGGGCCGCCAGCTGTCCGTGCCGTGGCAGCGCCTGCGCGCCATCCGACCCCGCTTCACCGCGCTCCGTGCTCTGGTCAGTCACTATATACGTGGTGCTATTGGACGAGGAAGACGGCACGCACTGGGCGCGCGCACAAGTGCTAGTGGCGAGTGTCTCGTGCGACGTGCGCGTGTCGCTGCCCGACACGGGCCGCCAGCTGTCCGTGCCGTGGCAGCGCCTGCGCGCCATCCGACCCCGCTTCACCGCGCTCCGTGCTCTGGTCAGTCACTATATACGTGGTGCTATTGGACGAGGAAGACGGCACGCACTGGGCGCGCGCACAAGTGCTAGTGGCGAGTGTCTCGTGCGACGTGCGCGTGTCGCTGCCCGACACGGGCCGCCAGCTGTCCGTGCCGTGGCAGCGCCTGCGCGCCATCCGACCCCGCTTCACCGCGCTCCGTGCTCTGGTCAGTCACTATATACGTGGTGCTATTGGACGAGGAAGACGGCACGCACTGGGCGCGCGCACAAGTGCTAGTGGCGAGTGTCTCGTGCGACGTGCGCGTGTCGCTGCCCGACACGGGCCGCCAGCTGTCCGTGCCGTGGCAGCGCCTGCGCGCCATCCGACCCCGCTTCACCGCGCTCCGTGCTCTGGTCAGTCACTATATACGTGGTGCTATTGGACGAGGAAGACGGCACGCACTGGGCGCGCGCACAAGTGCTAGTGGCGAGTGTCTCGTGCGACGTGCGCGTGTCGCTGCCCGACACGGGCCGCCAGCTGTCCGTGCCGTGGCAGCGCCTGCGCGCCATCCGACCCCGCTTCACCGCGCTCCGTGCTCTGGTCAGTCACTATATACGTGGTGCTATTGGACGAGGAAGACGGCACGCACTGGGCGCGCGCACAAGTGCTAGTGGCGAGTGTCTCGTGCGACGTGCGCGTGTCGCTGCCCGACACGGGCCGCCAGCTGTCCGTGCCGTGGCAGCGCCTGCGCGCCATCCGACCCCGCTTCACCGCGCTCCGTGCTCTGGTCAGTCACTAACAGCGTTGAAAATTCCGGAAGAAATCAAATGGTTTTTTTATGATTTAATGTAACTTTCGTTTTTTTCCGAAGTTTTCGGGTTTTTTAAGTAATAAATAATGTCACTATCACTGTCGCTCCTTTCGTCTGTTTCAACTGTTTCTTCCTCAATGTCATCGATGTAGCCGTGTTGTAGGTGTAAATTAGACCTAATATACATTGAATTAGAGTTGAAAATTAGAGCGGAAACTTTCATTGATTTTTTCCGAAAGAATCCGAAAAAACGAGTCGTCTGGGAAATAATCGGATTTTTTTTCAGACTTTTTCAACGCTATGTCACTAACTAGCATGATTTTGTATACAATGCGACAGAAAAAGGTACAAATTAAAAAGTGACAACATTGTAGTGTCTTACCTTTCAAATCAATATATGTAAGAAAACGGGACGACTCTACGATGTTGCCCCTTTTTAATTTCTACCTTTTTCTGTCGCACTGTAGACATTGACTCTTCTCTTGTTTTATCCTTCCATGATTTAGTATATGCTGTTATGATTGTGTTTTAAGTCCTCGATTTGGTCGCAGGCAGTAGAAACCCACCTGGCTGGGATAAGCCCATCGGGCGGGCGCTGGCAGTTGTCGGCGAGCGAGCTGGTGGCACAGCACGCCGGGCGCGATCTCCGGCTGGTCCCGCACAGCTCGCGCCGCCGCAGCCTCGGCGCCGTGCTGCTGGACCCGGCCGGCCCCGTCTGCCTCAACTGGGAGCTGGTCGCTAAACAACTGGCTACTGTCGACGGGTACGTTAGTTATCGTCGCAGGAAACTTAACTGTAGTGTACAATATAGACCTTGTTCGAACTCCAATTGGCATTTGGTAGGGCTCATCCAGAAATCATATGACATTACGGGGAAGGGGAGGGTCGAAAAATATCACGACTGTCCACAATCCGGCCTAAGAATACCAAAGAAGATCACTATTTGGGGTTTTTAAAAAGTATCAAAAATATAAACACAGAATTTCTGGATCAGCCTTTATCAATATAAAAATATTGCGAATGTACAAAGTATAAGTGCGAGTTAGTTAGTAATTGAATCTGTCTGGTAATTAGTACCTATTATTGAGTACCCATATTATATCCGGTTATCCTGCCTGTTTTGTTTGTAGGTCCGTTGACTTCCAAGCCATCACTGAGCAATATGATCCTTCTGAAATAGTACCGATCGCACAATCACCTGCAGGTAGTGAGAACGCTACATATAAAGATTATGCAAAGATGGCAAGAAGGGACCAGGACGAGTTACAACCGGGCTCAAAGGAAACGCTCAGACTGGAAGCTAAGATCCTCCACTACGAGTCCCCGTCGTTAATCTACATATCACTAGTACATCAGCAGAAAACTTTTAGCGAGCTTTTTGAAGATATACAGAAATTCTACTCCAAGCGCAAAACTTCACGCCGCGAAAAATTTAAGGTTGATGATCGGTGCTGCGCGTTCTGTATGCAATCACAGACTTGGCGTCGAGCAACCGTCCTTAATAAAGAAAAGGATCAAGTAACCGTGTTCTTCACAGACTTCGCTCAAACAGAGACCGTCCCGATAACGCACTTGAAGAAGTTGCATTCTGATTTTGAGGTGATCGGAGATGCGGCTATAAAATGTCATCTCGCGGGGGTGCTGCCGGCGGACGAGGAGTGGCCTTCATTTACTAAGGTAATTTGCATTACTTTCAGTAAATTTTAATTGTGTTAAATTTGCGCTAAAATACAATGTCTCTTATATTTCTAAATTTGTTTGCGTTGCTTCTAAAGTTACTTTAGTAGATTTTACATCAAGGGCATAAAGTGACCCATTTTAGACGAGGCCATTTATTGGTCCGAGTGTAATGAGGACCAATATAGTAGCCGAGGATAAAATGGGTATTTGTGCCCAAGGTAACTCTGCTTTTCACTTCGATTGTAAGGAAAATATTAGGGTTTATATCACTTTCAATCGTCGAAAATGTAACATCCATGTTCTTGCGCTTGGGTTCTCCCCGCCGCGCGCCGCCTGCAGGCGGCCGGGGGCGCGGGGGGCGAGGCCGCGGCGAGCGCGCTCCACCTGCGATGTTACTTTATGCCCTAGTGCATGAAAAGCGATTTTGTGTCGCCTAGCCACGACACAAAGGCGAACTTTTCGAGCAAGAGAAGTGAAATAGTAGATTGTACATCAAGGGCATAAAGTGACCCATTTTAGACGAGGCCATTTATTGGTCCGAGTGTAACGAGGACCAATATACTAGCCGAGGGTAAAATGGGTACTTATGCCCGAGGTATACACTCTGCTTTTCACTTCGATTGTAAGGAAAATATTAGCTTTTATATCACTTTAAATCGTTGAAAATGTAACATCCATACTCGCGCGCTTGGGTTCTCCCCGCCGCGCGCCGCCTGCAGGCGGCCGGGCGCGCGGGGGGCGAGGCCGCGGCGAGCGCGCTCCACCTGGGATGTTACTTTATGCCCTAGTGCATGAAAAGCGATTTTGTGTCGCCTAGCCACGACACAAAGGAGAACTTTTCGAGCAAGAGAAGTGAAATAGTAGATTGTACATCAAGGGCATAAAGGGACCCATTCTAGACGAGGCCATTTATTGGTCCGAGTGTAACGAGGACCAATATAGTAGCCGAGGATAAAATGGGTATTTATGCCCGAGGTATACACTCTGCTTTTCACTTCGATTGTAAGAAAAACATTAGGTTTAATATCACTTTAAATCGTTGAAAATGTAACATCCATACTCTTGCACTTGGGTTCTCCCCGCCGCGCGCCGCCTGCAGGCGGCGCGTGGGGGGCGACCCCGCGGCGAGCGCGCTCCACCTGCGATGTTACTTTATGCCCTAGTGCATGAAAAGCGATTTTGTGTCGCCTAGCCACGACACAAAGTCGAACTTTTCGAGCAAGAGAAGTGAAAAGATATTTTTTATACTGTTTGAAGGAGTTCCTGAAAGACAAACTGGAGGAATACAAGCGCGTGTTCGTGACGAAAGTGGGCGAGTTCGAGGACAAGAGCATGCCGGTGCAATTGTGGGTGTACCACACGGAGCCGGGCAGCGCGCTCGAGCCCAACGAGTCCGAGTGGCGCTGCCTCAACGCCGAGCTGACGCGCCGCGGCCTGGCCCTGCCCGACACTCGACACGTAAGTCGTCGAGACCATGCTGGTGCTATTGTGGGTGTACCACACGGAGCCGGGCAGCGCGCTCGAGCCCAACGAGTCCGAGTGGCGCTGCCTCAACGCCGAGCTGACGCGCCGCGGCCTGGCCCTGCCCGACACTCGACACGTAAGTCGTCGAGACCATGCTGGTGCTATTGTGGGTGTACCACACGGAGCCGGGCAGCGCGCTCGAGCCCAACGAGTCCGAGTGGCGCTGCCTCAACGCCGAGCTGACGCGCCGCGGCCTGGCCCTGCCCGACACTCGACACGTAAGTCGTCGAGACCATGCTGGTGCTATTGTGGGTGTACCACACGGAGCCGGGCAGCGCGCTCGAGCCCAACGAGTCCGAGTGGCGCTGCCTCAACGCCGAGCTGACGCGCCGCGGCCTGGCCCTGCCCGACACTCGACACGTAAGTCGTCGAGACCATGCTGGTGCTATTGTGGGTGTACCACACGGAGCCGGGCAGCGCGCTCGAGCCCAACGAGTCCGAGTGGCGCTGCCTCAACGCCGAGCTGACGCGCCGCGGCCTGGCCCTGCCCGACACTCGACACGTAAGTCGTCGAGACCATGCTGGTGCTATTGTGGGTGTACCACACGGAGCCGGGCAGCGCGCTCGAGCCCAACGAGTCCGAGTGGCGCTGCCTCAACGCCGAGCTGACGCGCCGCGGCCTGGCCCTGCCCGACACTCGACACGTAAGTCGTCGAGACCATGCTGGTGCTATTGTGGGTGTACCACACGGAGCCGGGCAGCGCGCTCGAGCCCAACGAGTCCGAGTGGCGCTGCCTCAACGCCGAGCTGACGCGCCGCGGCCTGGCCCTGCCCGACACTCGACACGTAAGTCGTCGAGACCATGCTGGTGCTATTGTGGGTGTACCACACGGAGCCGGGCAGCGCGCTCGAGCCCAACGAGTCCGAGTGGCGCTGCCTCAACGCCGAGCTGACGCGCCGCGGCCTGGCCCTGCCCGACACTCGACACGTAAGTCGTCGAGACCATGCTGGTGCTATTGTGGGTGTACCACACGGAGCCGGGCAGCGCGCTCGAGCCCAACGAGTCCGAGTGGCGCTGCCTCAACGCCGAGCTGACGCGCCGCGGCCTGGCCCTGCCCGACACTCGACACGTAAGTCGTCGAGACCATGCTGGTGCTATTGTGGGTGTACCACACGGAGCCGGGCAGCGCGCTCGAGCCCAACGAGTCCGAGTGGCGCTGCCTCAACGCCGAGCTGACGCGCCGCGGCCTGGCCCTGCCCGACACTCGACACGTAAGTCGTCGAGACCATGCTGGTGCTATTGTGGGTGTACCACACGGAGCCGGGCAGCGCGCTCGAGCCCAACGAGTCCGAGTGGCGCTGCCTCAACGCCGAGCTGACGCGCCGCGGCCTGGCCCTGCCCGACACTCGACACGTAAGTCGTCGAGACCATGCTGGTGCTATTGTGGGTGTACCACACGGAGCCGGGCAGCGCGCTCGAGCCCAACGAGTCCGAGTGGCGCTGCCTCAACGCCGAGCTGACGCGCCGCGGCCTGGCCCTGCCCGACACTCGACACGTAAGTCGTCGAGACCATGCTGGTGCTATTGTGGGTGTACCACACGGAGCCGGGCAGCGCGCTCGAGCCCAACGAGTCCGAGTGGCGCTGCCTCAACGCCGAGCTGACGCGCCGCGGCCTGGCCCTGCCCGACACTCGACACGTAAGTCGTCGAGACCATGCCGTTGCCGGGCAGCTGTAGGTGGTATGTTAATAAACGACAACAGATATACGGAGTTAAATTATGAAGGGATGCAACAACAGGCAGGGAGGGCAACATGTTTGAAGAATAGTACATTACTGCAGAGGCCGTGAAGTAAGAGATTGCAGGACGAGTTTGTGATAGACGGCGGAGGCGTAGACGAGGCCGGATTAAACAAGTCCTGCAATCTCTCTTCCGGCCGAGGCTTGTATAGTGCTTTTCTCAAACATTGTAAGGAAATATTAAATTTAAAACAACTACTAGGTAAAAAGGGTAATAAGGAAAAAAAAGTTAAATTTGCCACCTTTTTTATTTTTTAAATATGCAATTTGAATTAGCTATTCGAGCACCATGTTTAACCGCACATAAATATACATAGAAACATAGAATTTGTTTTTTTTAATGTCGCAAGTATCTAGTGGTCGTTGGCTGTATGTAATTTTTCCTTTGTCAGTTTAGTGTTAGTACGCGAATTTAAAAAGTTAGAGCAGCGGACAATAATGTTTCGTTCATACTTACGCCATACATTACTTCACAACCGTTGGCCAAGAAGTAAATGGGGGAGCCGTAAACAAGGAACTTCATGTCTTCATTTCGTGACATAAATGCATACATTTCGGATCATGTTTGAGAAAAATCAATTTCAGGTGTCGACCTCCGCCTCGGGATGCGACGACGAGCTGCGTTTCCTTAACGTGCGCGGCTCTGTGCAGGAGTGGCTGCTGCCGGCGCAGGAGTGGCTGCTGCCGGCGCGGCCCGCGGCGTGCGGCTCCGACGAGCCGGCGCCCGAGTGGCTGCCCGTCGAGCCGCTGCGGGCCGCCGAGTTCACCGCTGTGCCCACGTAAACTTCATACGTTTTTAGATAGACTTAAACTTAAACGAACAAGCCGAAAATTCACTTATTTATCTGTAAGAGCCGCCACAAATATTGCTTGTAAATGCAGATTGTTTAATTGTTCCCACGCAGGGGCTTCTGAACATTCATTTTGTCATGTCATTGTGTTTGGTTAAACTATGTTTTAAGCTCTTGTTTAAACTTTCACGAATTCTGCAAATAATAAATTTACTAAAACGGGGCTTAGTCGTGTAAAACTTTGAAAACTTTGAAAGTGTTTCGACGGAGTCACATGTCTAATGCGCAAAAAGTTCAAATTGATAATCAAAACCAATGCGGTTAGTTCGTAAATCCCGCACGGCTAGATGTTGAAGTCAAGCCTGTCATTCTCCGGGACCACGGGGACAATGTCGCCCTTGAAACATCGGAGGTTAATTTTCAAAGTTTTACGTTTTAGCGCAGAAATCGTAAAAGATTAAATAAGAGCTTAGCTTGTTGGTTTAAGTGACTCAGCACTCTTTCCCAGCTCACGAATAAAGGGAAGCCAAAACAGCTCCACCTTGCCTCCGCTTCTTTGACGCCCAGTAATCTATACCAAAAAACCCGCCATTCTAATTGGTCCAATGTTGATATACCCATTAACGGTCAAGCAATAAAGTCAAATCTAGTTATGGCGATTCCGTCGTTTTTTGGCTCAGGAATCACAGGAACGGATATACATTGTTTTGTGAGGGATACAAATTAAATGAAGATTTAATAGTTATACTTTTCCCCACAGATATATTGACAACGAAGGCGTCATCTACCTGCACGACGTCTCTCAAGACGACGACTTGGATTTCATCCGCGAAACGCTCCAGATGGCGTTCAAAGAGGACGACCCGAGGGCGCCGTACTGCACGTGGCGCGTCGGAGAGCCCTGCGTGGCGCGCTACTACCTCGACTCGCAGTTCTACCGCGGGATCGTCCAAGAGGTCAACCCTGACCAGGCCACCTGCCTTGTCCAATACGTTGATTATGGCAACAGTGAACGCTGCGCCTATGCTGATCTCAGGTTGGTCTAGCCTTATCCTTATCTTCAGGTTGGTTTATATTATTTTCTGCCTTCCGGCCGGCAAGTAGCCACTTACAGGCCGCTACGCTAAACAAATGCGCCGCTTGCCGACTGCATCGACCAGAAAAATAGTGTACTGACCTTGGCCAGTAAATAAGAAAGCCTCAGATCACATGTTTGTCGACCTCAGCTTCGCTTCGGCCGACAATTACACGAAATCTGATACATTTCTTACTTTACAGGCCTCGGCACGTAATCTACTATTATTTATACTTTAATTTCACACGGGGGATAGTTTTAACACCCATTATAATTTTTATTTCAGGAAACGCGTTGCTCTACACCAGATCCCCATTCAAGCTCATAAAGTGTCGCTCGCCCGCATCAAGCCCGTCAGCGACCAGTGGGACCTCGCCGTCCTCGACTACATACACAAGGCCATCGTCGAGAAGAAATGCTTCGTCAAGGTGGTAGCCCCGCCAGTCCAAGACGTCACACCCGTCGATCTCAAGTATGACAAACTGTGGATTAATGACCATCTGGTCGAATTCGACTTGGCTGAATATATTGACGGATCCAAACCCATTGATCGCACGTTTAAAAAAATATCTAAACCGACTTCTAGTACATCTGAAAAACGTAAAGAAGCTGTTGAAAAAGAGACCACAATTATTGAAATAAATAGCGGTTCCGAACCAGATTACATTGTTGCAGACACAGATTCCTCGCAAGCTTCCGGATCGCCGGACTCCTTCAAAATGAGCACGCTGGTCGACCGAGACAACAGCACAAGCGAAAAGAACAGCTTAGTCTCATATCTGCGAAATGAGGAGCGTGAATTTAGCTGTAACGTACCCGTCATAAACGACACTGACTCTCTAGAGTTAATGATAATTCGTGATGCAGAAACACATGCGATATATGAGGCGCTCTTAGATATCGTTAAAGAACAGGGAAAGAACATGCCGCCGCTAGACCGTAATATATACGAGTACAAACCGTGCGTTGCGCTCTTCGAAGAACACTGGTACAGAGCGTCCATACTAAAGCACAGTGAAGCGAAAAATTTGGTTAAGGTGCACTATGTGGACTACGGGAACATTGGAATAGTTTCTCTGTCTGACGTCAGGGAGATAAGTAAAGACTGGGCGTGCCTGCCGCCGGCGTGCATGACGGCGCGCCTGCACGGCGTGCGCGTCAACCTAGACTTCGACCCCGACGACGTCACCAAAGCATACATCGACACATTTCTCGACAAAGGACCATTCCGCGCCACTATCGTGGACTATGTGGACTATGACAACTCTGTGCCTTTTGTAGAGTTAAGAAATGGCGACGGAGAACTAGTATATAAGAAATTGCTCGAAGAAAAAGTGTTATTACATGATACACGCGATTGCACGTCAGCAGAAGTAAATTAAATCTTAAAATTAATTAAACAAAGACTGATTTGGAATCTGATCTTTAAAAGAAAAGAAAATCATTTAAACCATAAAACTATGAGATAAGTGATAACTATGTAATATGTGATAAGGTTTAAATACCTTTGACACGGTACGTGTCGATAAATCGTACTACGCCTGGAAAAGGGTTCATAGATACTCAAAGTGTTGAGTACTTTATCTTTGGTTTGCCAATTACTATAATGTAAGAAATTAGGACTTAAGTTTCCATTTTATTCTTTATTTATTTTGTGAGATATCATCTTGTTATGGTCTAAACTGTGTTAAGTTATAAACTTGTTTAGTGTACCAAGTCCAGACTAAAATGTTATTGATTCAATAATTGTGTTTTTAGCTTTATGTATATTTTTACTTGCTTTATTGTCTATGTTGTACGATCATAACTTGACGTTGCATGCATTCAATGCAATATGCATTGAATCCCCTCTTGCTAATACTTATTAGCTTGCTGATAAGCACAAAGCATGCTAGTAATGAGCATGTGTAACAATAGCTTAACGTCATAAGTGTCATAGAATAGACATAACCCAAGGGTTTTTATAGGTATTTAATTCATTTCTTGATGTTGAATAAACATAAAGTATTAAATAAATTCTAGTTGTTTAATATTATTCCACCATATTTATATTTATACCTAACAATATCCAGTTATAAAAAAGAACCTCCTCTCTCACGAGTTTAGTTGTATAAGCCTATAGACGAAGATATCTGAACTCTCAGAAAATGGTTTTTGGAAGCTTTTGAAAATATGAACATAGCTGACATGAGACATCGTTAGGTTTGAATTTATATACAAAACACATTATTTTAAATATTTCTAGGCCGCACCAATCAACCTCACTATGAAAACTAGCACAATGTAGTTTTGGTCACAAGTATGTGTAGTAAATTTTTCCTAGTAAGTCAATTAGAATTTTAAGTCCTAGTGATATGGTTAAAATACTATTGACATGATATGAATGTGATCAACATTAAGCACTTTACTTGGAAACCAGGTCAATTGCTAAATTTTTAATTTGTAGACTTGAAACCAACACATGAATATCTTTTGGTTTCAAAACTTGGGTTTTATCTAGGGTCTGCATTTTGATGAGCTTATACAAAGAGTATTGGTTATTTCCTTATTACTATGTTTAGTCATACATGTATATGGCTGTACATTAACACTAACAGGCATTCTACAGCTAAAGCTACTGTTACACATACTCATTACTAGCATGCTTTGTGCATTCTTAATAGCAAGAGGGGTTGGGAGCGGGGGCCCTCCCACTTCCCCGCTTGCTAATAAACATGCTAGTAATGAGCATGTGTATCATTACCTTAAAGCCCCTCATTCACGGCAGTCCGCCGGCACCTCCGGCACGTAATAAAGTACTGTGAATGTCGTTGCCGGATGCGTGCCGTACGGCAACATCCTGCTAGATCCGCCCACCTCCTAGCAGTCCGAATTGCACTAAATTACAGTAATAAACAATTGAGAAATGCGGCAATGCATAAAATATTAATTATTCATTATAAAAAATGGCATACGAGATGGCGGCGATTTTTTGAATTCGAGTACAGTGTATGCGCTACAACGCAGCGCTGCGCATCTTTCAACGAATAAGTGCGAATTGGACTGCCAGGCTGGGCCACTTGCACACCGTGTGTCCGCTACATCCTGCCATGCCGGAGTGCCGGCGGACTGCCAATAAATGGTCGCCAATTATTGGGCCGCCGATTATTGGACTGCCTTTTCGCGGGATGCGGATTAGTGGCACCCAAGCCTCCCGTCAAAACTGAAAACATCAAAGTCATAAACTCGTCCTTCACTTCCTTACCAAGTAAAGGAAGTGACAAAAAGAGATGTCATCACTCTTAAAACTGTCAATGTCAACACTGTCAAAATCAGTTCAATTCAGTTCATTTAACCGCGACCACCGCTTTCAAAGCCGCTCAAAACAAATTAACAAACGCACTTCTATGATTATTTGTTGCGAAAGTTATTTGTTTCGTAGTTGCGAAAATGATCTTAGAATATGTGCTCAAATACCACCTCCAAGATTGTATCGATATTCTTACGGAAGAGGACATATTATCCTTTTATAGCATAAAAATTGAGTAAGTAAGCAAACTAATAGTTACCTTCTGGTGTGTGTATGGATATTAAGCATCATAAAAAAATTAATTTCAGTTTTTTAAAGTTGTTCGAGATATATCCTGATATAGGCGATAAAGTACTTTGTAGTCCAGTCGACAGTCTACTACAATGCCATGAAGATATCATAAAGGCCCAGCAATACATCCTGGAACAAAATGAATATAAGTCTACCATCGAGAAACTACCATACTGTCTTCTGAAAAGGAATGTCCATGCTCGTATTTTTGGCCTTCCCGTCTGCCCTGAGCTCCATCGGACAATATTTCCTAAAAATGTAGATTTAGGTTGCTTTTTGAAAGTTACTGGTAAGATTTCGGAATAATATTCTCAAAGAGAAGTATTTTATTTCATATCATCATAAATTATATTAATGTGAAAAAACTGTTTTAGGCACAATTGTAAGAGTTACACAAGCAAAGATGTTGGAATACCAACGCAAATATGTTTGTGTAAAATGCAAATTTGAGAACTGTGTGCAAGCCGAGTTTGAGCACAGGTATGTTCTAAAGGCTCCGTCAAAATGTGGGAATGATGAGGCAAGGTGCAAGAGTTCAACATTCACTCAAGTCAACTTGGTCTCCAGGGAGCACTGCAAAGATTATCAGGAAATTAAAATTCAAGTGAGTTGTTTATAACCTAGCTCAGGGGCTCCCAATCTTTTACAGTCTGTGGCCACCTTGCAATTTTAAAATTTTGTTATGGCACCCAACCTAGCAACAATATTAGACAAATATGGGGATCACGGTGCCCCTTTTGTACTTGGCCGGTGCCGTGGCGGACAGATTGACAACCACTGAGCTAGTTAGTTATGCAATGCATGTTTATTGTATTTGCTGATCTGACTTCAAGATAGGTGTTATAAACTTAACATTTGTTGATACTCAAACTTTAACCTTATAATCTAAGAACTTACAATCAGTATAAAAAAAGCTTAAAAAATATGACATGAGGAAAGACTGCAAGTGCTAAAGCTCACAACATTGAAAGAGCATGGAACATTTGGACACAATTGGGACATTCAAAATATTAAATGGACACTATGACCTCAAAGACTTTCACAAGATACTTGAACGCAACAAACAGCTGTCTAAGAGGCCACCCACTGAAGCTGGTCCCTTGTAGGTCTCACAATAATCCTCATAGGCACTTCTTAATCTAAAGCAATAGAGTTGTCAAGGCTTGGAACAAACTCCCAGATAAAGTTGTGATGGCTCAAAGTGGTACATTTCAAATACTATTCTGTAGTGATAGCTTTACCAAGAGGACACCGGATACAGGCATTATCAGTTATAATAACTGCCTGCCTGCTTAATCAATAATAATAATAAGAAACCCCCAGGGCAGCTTGTGGCGAGCTGAATGGGAAGTGACGTCCTTTGGGTCCTATGTCCCCGAGAGTAGGTCAGGCCCCTCTCTCCGGCTTGCCTTAATTGGTTGGCTGGATTGGACCCCAGCAGGGGCCGCAGGACTCTCACTTCTGGCTTGCCTTAACTGGCTGGTCAAAGTGGGGTGTCTGAGCTATATGCTCGCAGGGTAGAAATAATAGATGCATAATAAAGCGGCGCACACCTCTCGATACCCTCAGCCGCTCACACAGTGAGTTAGTGAGTTGGCGAGTCACCACCTGCCTCTTTTTTCGTCTTTTTCAAGATTGACCAAGGCAGGTGCCATAGTTCTTTCCATAGTCCGGGTTCCCCATTCCACTAGCACCTCAACCCAATAGCCCGGTTCCTTTTGTGTCTGTTTTCTGCAATAGTCCTACATTACCCGGGGATTTGTCCTTGGGTGCACTACTATAATGCATCCAGGGATAATCGTTGGTTAGTGTCACATCACAATTAGAGTAAATTGTCTTTTACAAGGGGCCTCTGTGCTTTTGGCTTTGGCTCCACGCACGCCGTCCAAAAGTCTGGGACCCCATCCATGGTCCCGAGGTTATGTAACAGACATACAAATAATAATAATAATAAAATCTTTGAGTCTGATCTGCAATGAACAAAAACTATGACAGTATTTCATGCTAATGGTCTACAGGAGTTGGAACTTTGCTTAGTTTGAGGCTAAGTCAATCTATGTAAGATTGCTCCCAAATGCATCCCAATTCTCTAATTAATAAAATATATATTATCTAGAATCTATCACACACGCATTATTGAGCATATTTATTAATTGAGAAAAAAGTAGGTACTTAAAACGGTTTAATAAGTTTGTTCATTTGGAAATTGTTGATGTAATAAAGCATTCTCTTAATCAGGAGCAAGTAAATAAGCTGGGCATAGGCACTATACCAGGATCAATGTGGGTTGTGCTGGAGGATGACCTTGTAGACTCTTGCAAACCTGGAGATGATGTCCATATCTGGTAAGTGTTTGTATTAAGGCATTGTACAGAGTGCTTTTTCAAAACACCTTGTTATATTTATGGGGCTAGATTATAGATTAATTAGCTCTGGGACTTTATTGTATATACATGTTATTGTATAATTCAACATCTTTGCATAAAAATATAATAATCTCAAGTATTCATGTTGCATGTGAGAGTGTACTTTTTTAAGGCGGGTCGACACAGAGCGAGTCGCCTCTCGAGGAAATTGCCGCGCAAGTACAGTCTAGACGTGTAGCTCATGTCACGTCATGTGTCGTGTCATGTCACGTAAGCGCAGCTGCCATATCTCGGCTGAGGCACATCTGCACAGATCAAGCTGCTTCGCGTGTGTTGGCCCGCCTATTCACAAAACAATCATTTCAGCGGTATAGTGCGCCGCCGCTGGCGCCCTGCCGTCCAGGCCAAGCAGTCAGAGGTAGAATTGGTACTGCAGGCTAACTACCTGGAGGTTTGCAATGCTCAGAAGTCGGAAGTTCTGGCCGCTGCCCCTGACGTGAAGGAGTGCTTTGACGAATTCTGGGAAAAGTATGAAGCTTGCCCTTTGAAGGGCAGAGACCAGATTTTGAAGTCAGTGTGTCCGCAGGTTTGCGTAATTAGAGTTGTTTTAAATAGTATGTATATTTTGGGGTTTTGAAGGTTCATACAAGATGTAAATTCACTAGATAATCAGGAAGTTGGAATATTATTTCTGTTACTGCCGTTATCCTAACTTCCTGGGCTTCCTGGCTCTCCCTCTGCCAATTGAGCTATCAACGCTCTACACCTTACCGGTATTGAGGTTCATTATTGGAAAGCTTAAATAACAAATCTACTATAATTCGCTATCATTTGTCTCTGCTTGATACAAAATGAATTCCCTAATTCAGGATGGTGCCTGCTAACTAACTAACTATTCTGCTTATCCAGATATACGGCTTATACTCGGTCAAGCTGGCTCTACTGCTGACAGTGTTGACGGGTGCGGGTGCGGCAGACGAGGAGGCCGAGGCGAAAAGCGGCGCCGGCGACGACAGCGTCACGCGCGTGCGCGGCCAGTGCCACTTGCTGCTGGTGGGAGACCCGGGTGAATATCAGTTTTGTAGCTAACAACGCAGAAAATGTACTTTTTCAATTAAAAAAATGTAAACAATAAAACCACATGACTCAGTTGTTGGACCAATGACATAATTCCATATGTTGACCGATACGAAATATTGTAACCTTATTGACGAAATGACCAAGTCACCTGGTTTTGTTTGTTTGCATTCTTTTCATTTTCCAAAAGTAAAAGTACTTACAATAAATTTACTGACAACCGATTAATGTGCAACGTTTTTATACGATTACCGGTTAGCGTTACGCGTTATGGTACACGTGAAAAACACATATTTTCGTTAATGAGTCTAGAGTGGATTTATTAGGCATTAGGTGCGTCAGAAAACGTCTTTCAAATTTTTGACATGAAAAATTATTATTAATAACCGTATGTTTCTAAATATGCACAGGCACAGGAAAATCGCAATTGCTGCGAGCCGGCGCAGCGCTGGCGGCGCGCGCCGTGCTGACCTCGGGCGCCGGCAGCACGCGCGCCGGCCTCACCTGCTCGGCGCTCAGGGTGAGCCGTCTGTCAGCTAACGCCCATGCATTCATTACTATCTACAGAACGTTGTCACGTTTCAAACAGATTTGCATCTCATTACAATTTTGAACCCGATTAGTATTGTACTACCGGAACCGATTGTGGTACACGGCGCCGATCTCGAAGTTGTTCAAAAATATGTATACCTCGGGCAGATATTGCAGTTGGGTAGGAACAACTTCGAAGACGAGGTGAACAGAAGAATTCAGCTAGGTTGGGCAGCGTTTGGGAAGCTGCGTCGAGTCTTTAGATCGTCGATCCCACGGTGCCTAAAGGCAAAAGTCTTTAATCAGTGCGTCCTACCCGTCATGACGTACGGAGCCGAAACGTGGACACTGACGGTACGGCTGGTCCACAAGTTTAAAGTCGCTCAGCGGGCTATGGAAAGGGTTATGATTTTATGTATCTGTATCATACAGAACTAACATAGTTATTAAGTCTAGAGTATAAGTACTAACATATTATGGATCACTGATCTGAAATAAATAATTTTTTTTTTTTTTTTTTTTATGCTCGGCGTCTCTCAGCGGGATCGAATCAGAAATGAAGTGATCCGGCAGAGAACCAGAGTCATCGACATAGCCCACCGTATTAGCAAGCTAAAGTGGCAGTGGCCTGGCCATATTAGCCGTAGAACTGACAACCGCTGGGGTAAACGAGTTCTTGAGTGGAGACCGCGTCTCGGCAAGCGTAGTGTAGGGCGCCCTCGGGCAAGGTGGAGTGACGATTTCCGCAAGATGGCTGGCAGGTGCTGGATGCGAGCAGCCGAAGATCGAATACAGTGGCGTGAAATTGGGGAGGCCTATGTCCAGCAGTGGACTGCAATAGGCTGATGATGATGATGAGTATTGTACTTATTAATTATTTATTTGATCGTAGGAGGGGGGCGAGTGGCAGCTAGAAGCGGGCGCACTGGTGCTCGCCGACGGCGGAGTGTGCTGTGTGGACGAGCTGGCTCAGCTGAGGCCGCACGACCGCGCGGCTGTGCACGAAGCCATGGAGCAACAGACCGTCTCCGTCGCCAAGGTGAGCAGCCGGGACCGAATACGTTGGGCTAACTAATGGTGGAGCGGCTCGGTGACGGCGGAGTGTGCTGTGTGGAGGGGGGGCTCAGTTGTTGCCGCACGACGACGTTCACGACGTGAAACAACAGATCCTTGTTTTTGCCAAGAACTTTTATGGTTTGACTATTTTAATATATTTTTCCCCTCACTAGCTCGGAAAGCGCTGTATTGTCCTCTAAAACTAGCGTGGAAAAACGCATTTCATCCAAATGTGGGGCAAAGTAATCTAATTCCTATCACTTACCACCTGTCCAGTATAAGTGAGTCCTATATACCCATAGTAAATATGCGCAATCGGAGGTCACACCTTAAATTGGTCATGTGATCATGTCTTATCCCGCTCTTGGTAAGCTGTTGGCAATATCTAAGTATCAGGAGCGTACTTACTCTATGAAAAATTTTGAAATTGATTTTGATGGGTTCTTCAAGATAACTTACATGTGGATAAAATTTATAATCGTATGTAGTCTGTATTTTCCTCGCAATAGTGAGGGGAAAAATGTTGTATTACACATACACTGTACACTCGGCGGCAAAGTTTGTTCAATTCTCGTGCCTTGAGACCCTCGTAACGCTCAAGATTCCATTTATTAAACCACTATTAAAACAATTAATTACACTATTAATTACACTATTAATTATTAAATAACTATTTCAGTCCTCCGGCCGGTAAGCGCCACTTTACGCAAAACTAAATTGCCGCCTGCCGGCTCCGTCGGGCAGAAAAATAGTATACAAACCTCGGCCGTTAAATGGGAAAGCCTCGGATCACATGTTAGTCGACCTCGGCTTCGCCTCGGCCGACAATTACATGAAATCCGAGGCATCTCCCACTTAAACGGCCTTGGTATCTAATCTACTATTGTTTATTTCTACGTTACTACCTATGTATTACTCTTTTTCTTCAAAACTCGTTTCATATGTGTATGTGTATTACGACACGAGTCTTGAAATTAGTTGAATGAAGTTGCGAGTGTTGTTGCAGGCGGGCATCGTGTGCAAGCTGAACACGCGCTGCGCCGTGGTGGCGGCGTGCAACCCGCGCGGCCGCTACGAGCCCGCGGAGCCGCTGCACCACAACGTGGCGCTGGGGACGCCTCTGCTCAGCAGGTGGGAACCGGCAGCAGGCCTGAGCTGTGGAACTTCATCGATTATCTTTTGTCTGTAACGACACGTTATCAACGGGCTGCCCGCGACCAGCGCTCGCCGCCGCACGCAGGCGGATTTTGTTAAGCGTCACGGAATTTGCACGGATTTTTTATTTAAGCCGTTATAAACCTTATTTTGCTGATGGTGGAGCATGAGTGTTTGAGTTAATTTGAATGGAAATTTAACCCTTTATCTAACAAGAATACAAAGGTGTCCAAATTGCTGGCTAAAAGTCCAATGTATCAAATCAACTATAATAGTCACATGACTTTATATTTTGAATCTGTATGGTTCCTAGCGTTTAATGACAGTTTAAACTAACGTTTTCAATACTTTGTTAATATGGGTATTAACAAAGTATCGACTTCAGACCCTTGTTAAAGCTAAATTTATTTATATAACATATTCTCTTGTTTTTAATGAGTTTGGTGTGATTTATATAATGGATTGTGAAGCTGGAGGTATGCAACTATGTATTTAATACGAATGCATATACTTTTTAGTACGTCTGTACACAAGAAGAAAAAAGTTATTTACAATCGTATTTTTAACTGCTGGTTGCTTTTATTATACTATAAAGTTATAAATTCAATAGAACTAACTGGCTATTACGTGAATATTATAGCAAAGACAAACATATTAGCTAAACTTTTTTGATAATTTAGGTTGCTAATTGCTAATACGTGCTACTCTGTTTTTTATTATAGGCAATTATCAGTTAGAAGGTAAAATCACTAAAATAGTTCATTTTAATTTTTACTTTGTTTTTAGGTTTATCTTCTCAAAATATCATTATAAGTCGTCAACAATTGCTTGAATATTATAGAACGTGCAATTCGAACGATAATAATGAAAAATTTAAGAGTCTTATTGAAGAGTAGCAATTTCCTTAGGTGTTGAGGATGATCTAACAGATGGCTCAAAACAATTGTTATCTGAGTTCATATTCGATTACAAAAAGAAGTGGGCTTCTGCTAGAAGAAACAATGCCTATTTCAATAGAAAATAATGTAATTGGCTTAGTAAAATGGTATTTGTTTTGTTGTTTTAAAGAGACATATTTTTCATTCTTTCGAAGATTCAGCTGAAATTACTGGCATAAACAAGAATATAATATCTCGCTTTCTTATAATCCTTTTGGCACTCACAAGTACGTTTTCACTTCTCTTGCTCGAAAAGTTCGCCTTTGTGTCGTGGCTAGGCGACACAAAATCGCTTTTCATGCCCTAGTGCATAAAGTAACATCGCAGGTGGAGCGCGCTCGCCGCGGCCTCGCCCCCCGCGCGCTCGGCCGCCTGCAGGCGGCGCGCGGCGGGGAGAGCCCAAGCGCGCGAGTATGGATGTTACGTTTTCAACGATTTAAAGTGATATAAAACCTAATATTTTCCTTACAATCGAAGTGAAAAGCAGAGTGTATACCTCGGGCATAAATACCCATTTTATCCTCGGCTACTATATTGGTCCTCGTTACACTCGGACCAATAAATGGCCTCGTCTAAAATGGGTCACTTTATGCCCTTGATGTACAATCTACTATTTCAGTCAGTTAAAATTTACTGTTGCAAGACAGCTGTTGTCTTTATCAAACATTATCCATGGTACCCCCTACCAAAGTGCAACGAGGACCAATATAATAGTCGAGGATAAAATGGGTATTTATGCCTGAGGTATACACTCTGCTTTTCACTTCGATTGTAAGGAAAATATTAGGTTTTATTTAATTTTAAGTCTTTGAAAATGAAACATCCATCGCGCGCTTGCTGGGTTCTCCCCGCCGCGCGCCGCTCGCCGCTCGCAGGCGGCGGGAGCGCGGGGGGCGAGGCCGCGGCAAGCGCGCGCCCCTGCTATGTTACTTTATGCCCTAGACCATGAAAAGCGATTTTGTGTCGCCTAGCCACGACATAAAAGCGAACTTTGCGAGGCTGTTGACCAGAAATTTAAGCAAATCCGCCTGTGTGCGGCGCCAGTATCATATTTATAATAGTAGGCAACTCTAGCGTTTGTGGGTCAAAAGCGTCAATTATTTTTGCGTAGTGTTCTAAACTATTTGTATTCGCTTTTTCTATGAAAGATAAATATCTAATATCTATTTTTAAAACCTATTCTATGTATAATCTATAGAAACAATAGAAATAGTAGATTACTGCCGCAGGCGTCGGTGTGCAAACTGAACAGCTGCAGCGCAACGAGACTCCTTTGCTTAGCAGGTGTGGACAAATATAATAGGTGTAATTAGTAATTACTAATTATACCAATTTTATTTCCTAGAAATAGCACAACTGCAAACGCGAGATTTTTGTAACTTCTTAAATACATACGTACTCAACGTACCCAGTGTAGTGTAGTGTATTGATATTCTTTATTCTCAGTACAAGTGATCGGTTTTAATTTGGCAATGAATCAAAGAAATAACGTTTCAATGCAAAAATCGTAGCAGTAAAATGTATCTGTGAGATTGGTTATTTTAACTCGTTTTATTTATCTTGCTACTGTTGTTCACAGGTTTGACCTAATCTTCATTCTGCTAGACACGAAGAACAAGGCTTGGGACAAGCTCGTTTCTTCCTATATATTATTCGGCGGTGCTCAGGCTACCGACAACAAAAAGCAATGGAGTATTGAAAAACTGCAGGTACAATAGTTTTTTTAATATATTTTAATTTAACGTTAAATATACTAACAACTCTTAGCTGAGTAGGTAGCAATCGTGCAAAGTAACCCATGAAGAGACAGTTAATCTTTTCATCCGTACCGATAGACTACTGGCATCCTCTGCTCCTGCGGACAACTAATGCATAAAAGAGGTATCCATCTGCGTATGCACGTACTGCAACCCTATGAATAATAATAGACTCTTCTAAGGTCTTTTTCTAACTGTTCGCTAAGGGTGCAGTATTTCTAGAACACAGCTCATTCGTCCATTTCCGTTCGCAGATGTACATTGGGCTCGTAGGAGGCGTTCGTACAGAAATGACGGCGGCGGCCAACACGGTGCTGCGCGCCTACTACATGTCGCAGCGACGCGCCGCCGCGCGGGATCCCTCGCGGACCACTGTGCGCATGCTCGACAGCCTCGTCAGGTATACAATGTGTTATTTACAGTATACAGGGTGGAAATAGATTTTAGGTCAGTGAGGGCAGCTTATATAGCTATGAGATCCCGTGTTGCTAGGCGAAAATGGTCTTAGGAGACCTTCCTTCGATTTCAAATGAATGAAGATTGGCGTTTACAGATTTTGGAAAAAACATAAAGATACAAACATTGTTTTACTAAGTTTACCTTAATTACGCTTATGACATATTTGTAAATAATGTTTAAAGTTTAATGATAATTTATTTTAAATTTTTATACCTAACATGTAAACGACTTGGTGATTTCACTGTAAGTTTATAATGTGACTGAATAAATGAAATGAAATGAAATACAGGGTGCAAGAAAATGGTCATTTTTGACAAACTTTTTTTGAAGCTAATCAATTCCATTCCTGTCCAGGATCAAAAGCTTGTATGGGACCAAAAAAAAATTCCTGCTAGAAAAGCCATAAATTGAGAAAGTTCACTTTTTCTCCATAGTAAATGTATGAAAACAGTTTTCTTAAATTTCTGGCTTTTTTGTGCATTACCGAAAGTTGACCCCAACGAAACTATTAATACTGGATAGAAATGGAATCGATTAACATAAAAAAAATACATGTAAAAAAAACTTTTTTCATTTTCATACAAATTGTACGGGGAAAGTTTTCTCGATTTATGGCTTTTCTAGCCGGATTTTTTTTTGGTCCCATACAAGCTTTTGATCCTGGACAGGAATGAAATTGATTGGCATCAAAAAAACAGTTTGTCAAAAATGACCATTTTCTCGCAACCTGTATGTTTTTTCCAAAATCTGTAAACGCCAATCTTCATTAATTTTAAATCGAAGGAAGGTCTCCTAAGACCATTTTCGCCTAGCAACACGGGATCGGGTAGCTGCCCTCACTGACCCAAAATCTATTACCACCCTGTATTGGGCTCCCAACAGCCGTGCGCCCGGAGACTACAGCGGCGGCAGACATGGTGCTGCGCACCTATTTGTCGCAGCGCCGACCCTTGTTCGACAGGGAAAAAACCAGACGACCAGCCACCGGAAAGTCCAGCGCTGACCACCTAAACTAGCTTTACGCTAAGTCGGGACCATTTTCTCTGTGTACTTTTTAACTGTGTGTACATGCTATGAATAAACGGGATGGGGTTTCGGCGGGAACACGCGGAGGCAATATTGCTGTCCTGCTTTACCTTCGCATGTTACCACCGAACGTTTAATGTGGATAGTACATTAGTTGGTTCCGTGTCAGGTTGTCCCAGGCGCACTGCCGGCTGATGCGGCGCGCGCGCATCTTGCCGGCGGACGCGGTGTGGGCGGCGGCGCTGGTGGACGGCTCCATGCCGGCGGGCGCGCTGGCCGACACCACCGACGCGCTGCACGACACCTTCCACAAGCACCCCGACTTCCACTACCTCACCACGGCCCGCACGCTGCTCACCAAACTTGAACTCTACGAGATCTGGCAAAATGAACTCTTGGCCTATGCTAAACTACTGCAAGTCGACCGTCAAACTCTGGAACACGAAATAGAAAACAAAAGCTCCAAGCTTTTCGAAAAATTTGACGACGTCTCCGATGACAATATCCCGCTATCCTCGTCTTTAGTCACGAGCTCTTATTTCAAAAAGAAATCCGTCGACGCGGATTTGGGATTTGTCAATAATGATAGTGAGGACCGACCCGTATTCGCTAGTAGGAATAATGTCAGTGAAAAGTTTGCAGAGACTTTGAAGAAACATGCGGCGCTCAATAAACTTGAGAGAAAACCTCCTGTAGTACAAAAATCAAGAAAGAGGAAACGAAAAGGAAATACAAATAATCAAAAATCAGGTAGAAAGAAAAACGATAAATCTGTCAAAAATCATGAACATGACGGTATTTCTGATAGCGATGTAGACGAACAAGATAAGTCGGTCAATTTGAAGGGTGTACCGAGTGTAAATGACATTTTTAATGATCTTGGTATAGATTTTAACTTTGATGACAGTGGAAAAAACAATACAGTAATAGAAAGCAGTCAGCCTACACCCGGTGAAAAAGAAAAATCACGGAAATCATTCGTAGAAAATAACGATATACTAGAGCATAATATAAATGATAAATCAGGTCAACCTTGTATAGAAAACAAAGAGCGTGAAACTGTTAGTAAACTAAAACATTGTAATAGAACTCTAAATCATAAAACTTCGTCAAATATTCAAACCAAATTAAAACAATTCCAGTGCGTAGAGACACATGATATCAGTAAATACGAAGAGAAGGTAAACACAACCATAGAACACAAAAATGATGAAGTAGTTGTAAAATTGGAAAAGATGTCTGGCTCTATACATAAAACAAGTAATGCTAGTAAGGAATCTGTTACTAGTTCTCAGGTGTCTATATTTGAAAGCTCGGACTGTGATATAGATTTAGATATATAGGGAAATAAAAACTGATCATGTAGTTTTTTTGTATTATTTATCCTGTCGTTCAACCTTTTCGACGCCTGCGACAGATATAGAGACGAGACAGATATAAAGATCGAATACCGGTTAATCCGTCACAGAGCAACAGACCTTAATACACATGCATAAAACTCAACTTCAGTTTTCTCACTTCGTTGGCGTTGCGTTGCGCCTGAGTGACAGCTTTTATGTTTGACGTCACAAAGGTTCACTCAGAACATAAGTAAATATGCAGTAATCGGATTTAAATTACTGTTTATTTACGTTTGTTATCGAAAATAAAACGCCGATAACGATTCCTGTCCGTCTGCAATGAGAATGAGTATATCGTGAACTTATCTGTACCGTACCGGCACTATGCTTTCGATATCGCATAAACAGTCTGAATCATGTCTAGACCGTCGTACAAAGGTCAAATTGTGTGCCTGATTGTCTGTTGTGGTTGTGAAAAATGATTGTTTTTAATTTATCTAACTTAAACTAGGTATTGTATTAAAATAAAACTTCGGATAACACCGTGAGTGTTTTATATTTTTAGTCACTACTCATTTTCAAGCGTCGAGTACAGATTGCGACCGCACCGCATAATTAAACAAATAGAACATGTCGCTCGTAGTGACTAAAAAAATACGTGAGTGTTTTCCGTACAGTAATTATATTTGCCGTTGGCTCATCGAACGGAATATTTTGTATATGTATGTAGGTACAGCTCTATCAAATTTAAAAAGTATGGAACTGTCTGACAGAAAGCATGAAACTTGTCATGCATGTAGCTTATAAGGATACAAAAACAACCAGAAGTAGACACATGTCGACCTAATACATTTTTTCATTTGATCTGTACTCCACTACCCAAAGGTTGTCTGGAAGAGATCGCTCTTTAGCGATAAGACCGCCTGTTGTTACCCCTTACTGTTACTGTTCTGTATTATTATTTTCTCTTGTAACTGTATTTCATCTGTGTGAGGTGTGCAATAAAGAGTATTGTATTGTATTGTATTGTATGTCGTCACGTGACTTTTTCCCACTTTTGTGTCCTAAATTGTAGTTTTTCTCATTTTATTAAAAACGGCAAACGGAACAGCAAAAGCACACATACAATGAACATGGTTTAACTTGGGAAAAAAGGAGGGTAAAAGTCACGCGAGTTGTTTCCATTTCCCGTTGTTTGTGTCCCTACGAGCTGCGTTCATGGTAAGTTTCATGCTTTCTGCCACATGGTGCCATACTTCATGCTAAGGACCCGTAATCACTTAGCTATGCATGAAATGTTTTTGCTGGACTCCGTGGAGTTTGTCGTATGGCTAGGTGCTTTTAAAGAAACGAATACATAGATTCCTAACTACACAGTTTCGGCACGAGTTAAGGCAGGAGTCGTGCCTGTGTCGTTTGGGCTCCTTCGATCGGGCGCAATTTTGACTGATGATGTCACAATCTATCCCTGATGATGACCTTCGAGGAAGTATAACGCATCTCGGAATCGGTGAAAAACATAACAGGTTTATTTCAAATTGTCTCGCGCTTTGCCTTTTAACCGCTTAGAATTTTTCATTGAGCGTGCTCGTGTCGCCGCGTCACCCGAAATTACACGAAGTTTTGTCTTATTTATCAGACTACGGCGAAATGAGCTGGAAGATGTTTGTCTTATATATCGGACTATGGCGGTTAAAAGGTTAAGTACTTAACTTGTATAAACCTCGTAGATACGTGCGACCACGGACTTTGATAGTTTCGAGCCATTTACAGTTCACTTTACATTGGACGGTCTTAGCATAAGTATTTACGACGCAATTTACTTATTTAATCCGTAAATGGCTTAAAGTCCGTGGCTGTACAATTGTACATATAGGGCTCTAATGTATAAATAAAATGCCAGCTGTGACAGTATACGTTTAATATATGTAACGTGACTATGTACACCTGGCGGCTCGGGACCACCCTCCCATCCTCGCGCCGCAAACTATTCACAAAATATAGCGGCCGATGGCGGACGTGGCCGTCACAATCACAACACGACATGGCGGATCTCCGATCCCGATCACAACGCTGAGTATTCCCGGTTCATCAATTCCTTTCCTCTCTACACATAAAACGAGATTCCTAACAACAGTTCAGTCTAAAATTAGAATTGGAATAAAATTCGACAAAATACAACATTCAATCTTATACATATGCGTCCATACTGCTTAGTTTTAAATATTTATGTCTAAGTACATTAGCTACTTACACTAACACAGACACATACGGATGCGCGGGCGCGGCGCGTCAAGGCTCGTCGACGCGCCGCGTCCAGCGCCGGCGCCCCGCGGCACCGAGCACTTTGTAAAAAAGCAAATTAAAAAAATATAAATTAGTTCGACTTATTTGTTCACTTTCTGAACGTTGGCAACTAGACATGTGCTCGACTATCTGACTGAGTTGGCGTCGGTTTAGTTCGGTTCAGGGTCGGCGTGGGGGCTAGCTGGCGCACTTGGTCTTTCCGTCAAGGAGCTTGCGCCACAGGTCAAATTGCTCGTGGTAGCGCACCATGTGGATGGCGACACCGCGTTGTACTGCGCACGGGTGCGGCGCCACCTTCTTGTTGTAGAACTCGGGCGCGTGCACGCGGCGCACGCCGAGCCGCGCCGCCAGAACTCCTGTCACGAACACGTCCTCTAGCCGCAGGTAGCGCGCCGATGGCGCCGCGCGCAGCAGCCGTCGCACCGCATCCGCCGTCACCAGGTACGCAGGGCCCGTCGCAAAGTCGGGGAACACGCTGCCCGGGTACTGCGCCGGCGGGACGAAGTACTTGGAGCGCGGCGCCCGAGCCGGTCGTGACTTCCGCGCCACTTTTCCCCACACGGTGTTGGTTGCGTTCCGGCGCCCAGGCGCCTCAGCGAACTGCAACAACTTGTTTACGTTGATAAACATGTCATCGTCCGTCTTGAGGAGCCGCGGCGCGCGCGGGCAGTACGTGTCCACCCACTCGAGCATTGACAGCGTCTTGAGTGTTAGATTTGAGTAGCTGTCGACGGAGCGTCCTTCGATAAGGTCGCCGTAAAGCGCGTCCTCACGATCCAGGGCCGCGCGGAACTGAGGCGGCGATGCTCCCAATACGAAGCCTAGTGCTACATCAGTGCGCTGTGCCGCATGCCCCCACGTGAGCCGCACCGCGTCACGCGCCGCCGCGTGTGACGGCGCCGAGGAGACCAGAATCACGAGCCTCAGCCGGGCGCCCAGCGCGGGGCACAGCTCAGGATGCGGTCGCGTGTGTCCCGCTACGTACAAATCACGAGTCAGTACCGCGCCCGGTGGGAGCGGTCCCTCAGTCTGAGGTTTCTTCTCTTTGTCGGCGGTAGCCTTTTTGCCTTTTACGAGTTCAGCTTTATCAGGCGGAGGTTGCGGAGGTTGCGCTTCGGAAGCCGGTGACTGTTGCGCAGTAGAGTTCGGTGTCGAGTGCACGGGCACGGCGGTGCGGTTGACTTGGCGAGGCAGGGCGGAAGGCGCGGCGGGCTGCGGCGCGGGCGGCGGGCGGCGTGCCGGCGCGCCCGGCGGCAGGCGCGCCAGCAGCAGCAGCAGCAGCGCGGCGAGCGCGAGTAGCGCGGCGGCGGGCGCGCGCCTCACGCCTAGCGCGCCCAGCACGCCCATGGCGTGCTTATGAGGCGCAAGCGTGAGCGCGGGTACACCGGCACACCTGAAATAAAAGAGCCGTACATATTAATACATATGTAATCGCAAGCTTTTACCTAAATTTTTAAGATGAGATGAGATGCGTAATAATAGTATGTAATGCAACATAAAATATGTAGAATACGTGCTTTTATAATAGTACCTATTTATACGAGTGTTAATCAATTATGTTATTTGATATACCTACCTATTATAATTTAGATGGATTCAGAAGCCTGTAGGAAAATAATCTGTAGGTATAATTTGTAAATGCAGCATGCAAATTTCTGTTAGGAATGATTTTTAAAAGCACCTCATATTGCTATCGTGTATGCAATTATGGCGCTGATACTGCTGATAGCATGTAGATAAAACAAAACAATATGCTTCCTCCCTTGTAAATTGTAAGTTTCAAAGATAACACGGGTGCGGATGGTGAGAGGGTGACGCACGCCGCGTATATTACACATATTTATATCTATCTACTTGCCGATGTCGAGGCACACTGCCGTATTTTTAGTTCGTATAAGGTAAATGGCAAAAAGATACGCAGAATACGCTGACTATGCTTAATTAATAAGCTTTTTGTTATAAACAGATTGTGACTCAGATCATGACCTCGATTCACCTCAATCTTAGGTACATACACCTCTTTTTGTGTCGATACAGACGTCGCATTTAGTTCACAACACGACTTTCAGGGCTTATACAGAATCCTACTAGAACAAAGATGAGAACGATATTCAGGAGCGAAAAAATCGGACCGATGACAGTGATGATAGTGGTGTTAGAGACTTGCCGTATCCAGTGCAGTGTCATCAGAGTGCACTGGATATTGATACCGTAGTACGGCCTCAGGCGGCGGATCGTGTGTCAGCGCAAGCGAAACCGGAGCCGCCTCGGCCTCCGCGAGCTAATTGCCTAGGTTCGACGCCACTCCGACCGCGACAACTAAGGACGCATTGCACGTTACAGCTGATAGGCAAATTGATTTGGACCTTGCAATCAGCTTTACACTGTTTACACACCTTGATCACGCAATGAATGCAAAAAGTCGTGCTTATTAAATGCTCTTTAATCGAATTACGGTGTCAGGCCTTGATGTGATGCTTTGATTTGATTATTCGCGCAGATGAGCGAGTGCCTAATTTACGTAATCGCCACTCGTTAACGGTGAGTGATGTTAAGCAGAGATATGTTTGCGTGGCGCTTAATTTCGGCAAATAGAAAAGATAAAGTAAAGGAAACTATAAATATTGACTCGTTCATTTGCGTAAGCTGTAGGTAATTACAATTACAGCTACGTTTATTTACTGGCGCATTGCGCAAGAGGTGGCTCGTGTGTAAATGTGTATGATTGTCGATATACACATACTTACACGCGTAACTTATGTTAATCGCTGTGGATAAAGCGTAAGATTTATGTAGAGAATTCCGAGCGTAGCGATGTTTACGACAGCCTCACCAGAGTCATCATACCTATAATTTTGTTATCGTGTAAAACAGGTTGCTTTTCATTTCCGCTCGGAATATAATAAACAAAGTACGTGGCATAAATAAAATTCGATTAAAATGCTTATTATTACCTATTCCTACCGAGATTTTATCGCTAAGATTTATTTCTCATCTGCCAATGCTAAATGTTATGTTTACGTTATTTTTCCAATAGGCATATTAAGCAGTACGAGTAGTTTTTCCTCTTTGTTTCCAGTGTTAAAAGAAAAAGAACGCGTTGTTACCACCAGAAGTACTTGGTGGTTACAGGTAAGAATGGTCCGACTAGAACAACGCGAGTCATTTCTGCTACGTGTTTTAAATCATTACAGCACTACACTACACCGGATGCACGGCTTAGAAACGGAAGTTTGACGCGAGATTGGGGGTTTTCCTGTTATCTTATCAACTATATTTCTTGAGGTAAATGCCTTACTTACTTAGATCTTGCAGAATGCTATTAAACTTATATTAAGGTTGCATTACACTATCTGCCAATGAATTACATGCACATACATACGTCAACCTATACAGTTGTATGAGTGAGTACCCAGCTGCAGCACTCTTGAAAAATTACATTTTAAGCATTCTATACTATCAATGATTAAATATTTTCTCCGTTATTTTATTCGTATTTTTTAAACGCGTTATCATATTTTCAATTGGAAAGTTGATAATGAGTCTGACGTGTCTCAGTGGGCCGCTATCGGCAAAGTCCTTGCACATGACCCGACATGCTCTTGGCCGGTTTTTTTCATTGAAATCCGTGACGTGACGTGAGATTTCTACAGTAGATTTTCATGCTCGTGGTAAGCACACATATGAGGTGGCCTGCGTCACACACGGTTACGGTGGTTTAAGGCGAATAGCTAAGCGATAGCAATACCATCAGAAGGCCTAGTATAAAAGTTGTACGACATTAACTCCTCGACCGCGTTAGCGTATCGAGGGGTCAAAATATGAAAGTTACCGGATGATTTAAATAAACGGCAAACATAATTTGAACTCCCGATACGCTAACGCGGTCGAGGAGTTAATGTCGTACAATTTTTATACTAGGCCTTCAGCACTATCCGGAATTACCGGCGGCGTAGAGGCCGTAGATCCTAACGAAAGACCTCGCTGTTACAATTTACACGATATTAAAAGTGTAAATTAATGTAGTGTGTTGGAGGGACGTCGCAACGCGAGCTCAATGGCGTGGCGTTACAATGGTTGCGTAAGGGAGAATGCGCATACCACAGCACTTAACCACGGGTTGGGCAACGCCGTGCTGACGCTGCGAGACGCCTAAGTCAACGCGGTAGGAGCTGGATGGCAAGAGACCGGTGTGTTCACACGCCGATATTCATCTGTCACAAGAGCGGAACACAACTCCCATTCGTACAAGTACCTAGTCAGAAGTTCGTGTTTATAATGACCTAATACCTACTTTGCTGAATATGTTCCTGAATTGATTTGCACCATAGGCACCATGCCGAGCTAGAGTGAATAAATCTCTCTCCTACTCAATTGCGTGCTCGATGACTATTATTACATAATACGCTGAGTAAATAATGGAGTGGATTTGACCTCTAATTACAATAAATGGCAATATTCTACGGGTAATAATTATAAAATGTAATGAATAAATTAACGACTAGAGGCTTCTGAAGGCCTAGTATAAAAGTTGTACGACATTAACTCCTCGACCGCGTTAGCGTATCGAGGGGTCAAAATATGGAAGTTGCCGGATGATTTAAATAAACGGCAAACATAATTTGAACTCCCGATACGCTAACGCGGTCGAGGAGTTAGTGTCGTACAATTTTTATACTAGGCCTTCTGAGCCCGCAGCTGCCTCGCCCTACTTGCACATACATACGTCAACCTATACAGTTGTATGAGTGAGTACCCAGCTGCAGCACTCTTGAAAAATTACATTTTAAGCATTTTCTCCGTTATTTTATTCGTATTTTTTAAACGCGTTATCATATTTTCAATTGGAAAGTTGATAATTAGTCTGACGTGTCTCAGTGGGCCGCTATATCGGCAAAGTCCTTGCCCACGCATGTCACTCACTCTGGATGCCTCGACAGTGCCGTGGAGTAAGGGGCGTACCAAAAACATGTGTTAGGTAGGTTTATTAGTATATTTCGATGCTAGTGCGGAAAGTATGTCATTACTCTGCAATACTCGGGACGAGTGAAAAATGACATATCCGCACATGTATTGAAAGACGTTTTTCAATACAGATGCGATAAAAATTAAAATACTTAAAAACGAATTCGATTTTTTTATTTATTTCCGTAATACTATTGTAATGTAATACATTTAAAGTATTAAGAACATATTCAAAATGTTTATTTTAACTTCTTTACTTTATTATTTTCAATCTCATACCGCGACAGAGGCAAGTCGTACACTGAGTGTACGAGTTGCCTCTGTCGCGGTGGTCGCTCCTGATGACGTTCTTCGTAAAGAACGAAACATGTCGAGCGAAAATCGACTAAATTACGTGAGTGACGCGTTTTAAATATTATTTAATATGTTCGAGTCTCACGAGAGTTTTCTAGTTAAAACTCATAATCATTATTTGTCATTAACAAAACAATAAATCGCATGTGGCAAATCGTATGGCCCTTTGAATTTTTGACATAGGCACATAAAGTGCTCATTATCGCACTAGTGCGGTAATATAGCACCATATGTACTGTAATAGTTATTTATGATACAAGTGTAGAAAGTAGGCTTTTTCTGACGAGTCGTACTCTATCCGTCTATGCTCTAAGATTTGGATTGATTTGATTACTAAGCGATTTGGACATTAATATGTGAAGTGACGTAGATAAAGGCAATCCCCTTTCGCTAACGTTCTCAATCGCCAGTGATAAAATTGATTACCTTTATGATTATAGCCAACCGGTGTCTGTAGTTCCCACTGTATGTTTAGGTATCAGATGGGAATGCGCAGAATACGTAATTCAATATTCAATAATGAGCAATACTCGTAACATAACATAACTAACATTGCATTACCTATAGACAATACCGAAGACCATATTGTTTATGTGGATGAGTAATCGCGTGCTTATCGCCAATTGAAAATAAAAGGCGGCGGGGCGTTAGCGCCTGTACTTTGAGTTGACCATCGTAGTTTATACTATAAATATTGTGTACCATCACTTTTGTTTAGCCTATTTTAGTGTTCCACTGCTGTGAAAAGGCCTCCACACTATGTATCGTCATAAGGGGGAATTTGGACCGTAAACCCATCATGCTGGTACAGTGCGGGTTGATAGGTCGCCAGAGTCTCGTTCTTTATTTAGCACGGTGCACCACGAGCGGAGGAGGTTGGAGTTTGAATCGCTTACACCTCACATGAAGAATGTAAATATTATAAGTATTTAGGTATGTAGGCATAGTTAGGCACCTGAGGTCGCTACGCTACCTATACCTACCAGACACGCGCAATGCCAAGGACCTACTCGTACAAGGCAGAAGTCAAGGGTACGAACGTTTTATATTCTTAAACGTGAAATAATGTGAATAATTAGGTAAGTTACGTGACGTGATGATGCGAGCTTTAAGAGCCTTGGTAGCGAACCGGTAAGGAATGCGACTTGTAATGCAGAGGTCGCGGGTTCAAACCCCGGCTCGTACTGCGCAATGAGTTTTTCAGAAGCTATATACGAAATATCACTATGGATGCGATGGAAACTAAGGATCTGCGATGCGATGGAAGCTAAGGATCTGCGATGCGATGGAAAGGAGGATAGCGATAGGCTATCGTTGTGAATGTTGGATGGTTTCGATGATGGGTTATGGGGTAGACTAGAGGACACCTGCGGTAACAATCAGTCTCAAAATTGTAATAGACAGGCGGTGACTCGCCGACTCATTTAGTGGGCCCCACAATAGCCATAAGCACAGTGCGACAATGGAGCAGCGCAGCCACACTTCGGAGTGGCTGCGAGGTTGTCGAGAGGCGAGTCTTCGGTAGCCAGATCCCAGTAATCCGTTCAGCAGGCCGCCGGCGTTATGACATTTTACACTTTCAACCTGGAGCATAGGTCCCGCTCATGCGAATCCACTCTAGCCGACCAACTAAGAGGCGAGGGCTTAATAAAAGGACCCTCTGAAATTGGGGTCCGCGGTATCGCCACTCACCGTCAGCTCGCTACAACCTACCCATGCGGGTTTATTATTATTATGTTTATTCATTTCTGTTCAAAAAAATCACCCCCCACTTTACGTGTAGGGGAGGTATCCTAAAAAAAATTATAACCACTTTTTAATTTACCACTTTGTTGGCGTGACCGATATACATATTCGTACAAAATTACAGCCTTCTAGTACTTACAGTCACTGAGATTATCCGCGGACGGACGGACAGACAGACAGACCTGGCGAAACTATAAGGTTTCCTAGTTGCTTGCGGAACCCTAAAAACGACAACAAAATAAAAATCCGCCCATTAACGCTAGGACTCCGCAAGCAATCATTATCCAGAGCGGGAGTGTAGCTGGAGGAATACTTGTTAGCCGCCAACGATACAAAAAAGAAAGATTATCCATTCCATTTAATCATCAATTAGTCCCCTGCGATGCTTCCGCTTCTAACCCGCCTTCACCTTTATCTCGGTCGTGTATAACACATTTCAATGATTGGGCACCGTCACGCAGGTGCACAGTGTGAAATATGACCTTATTTGCGGACATCCTGTTTTTATGTGTTTAAAAGAAGGATAATACGAATATTAAACACATTTAAAAACTCTCATGTTGATATCTGTAATAGTTTCGGAGTTATATGAGAAATCGAGAAAATTCTATGAAAACCATAGAAACGTCTTTACTCAAAGTCTTATTACTTCTACTAAAAAAGAACGATATCATATCATAACTATACACTAAAAGTACCCGTTCATCTATATAAATTAGCATAATTACGGTCAGTTTGCTGACTAAACTTAATTTTATATGTTTTCATCACATATTTTTTTCTCGTTAATCTGGGCATGGTCGCATTTTTTTTCAATGTTAATTTGTTTATTACAGTAACAACTACTACCACAAAAAAAATCAAACGCAACAACATCAAGACTTCGGAGATATGAATTTTCAAAATGTTACATAGGGTTGTCACTATTTCCTAAGTCGATCATAATGTCTTCTTATTACGGTTCATATCTTAGGTACGATTTCATATTATTTATGTGTTATTTATTTATTTATTCGTATGGCATTATTTACAGAGTCGATTACAATACAATATCGAAGTTCTTCACCCATTGGGCAGCGTTTGCATCGGGTGAGTGAAGATCTAGGGTATCTCCAAGAAATTTCCGTTTCGGGCAATCATTTATGATGTGGTGTATGGTCTGTACTGGGGCCCCGCAGTCGCATTCAGGGGAGTCTCGCCAACCACACTTAAACAAATAGTCCGCACAGCGTCCATGTTCGGTGCGGAGTCTGTTCAATTGGCACCATTCCTTCCTAGATGCTGAAAAACCATATGGTTTCCTGGTAGGGTCGTAAGTATCTAGGCTGGAGTTTGGCAGGTTGGATTGCCACTCGGCCTTCAAGCATCTTTTATATTGGTACTACAATGCCTCAGGTTTTGAGCGGTTCGATATGGCGGGTGTCGAGACTTCAGACGATGATGTGGTGGATTCATGAATTCCTTTTATGTGTGATAGTTATTTATGTGTTGAAAGTATTAAAAAACTACATTCCAACACGTATGTCATACAAAATTTTATAACGCATTATAATGCACGCTTAGATATGAGCGCCGCGCCGGCGCGCCGCCGCCGCCGGTAAAAAAACTCGCGCCGCCGCCGCCGATGCCTCCACCGGCGTGGAATCGGCGTGACCTTGATGAGGCATACCGAAATTACACTTACTTTGGAACTTTAAAATATAAATATGTTGAATAGCTAAAATCGTTGTAAAAGCCACCTTTCGATATGTTTTGATGAATATTATGTTTAATACTTTTTAATTATTGATTTTAAAATCAAATTTCTTCTCGGCGATGTTTTTTATACACGATGATTTTTAATCAGTGATCGGATACTATTTTGTCTAACTCAGTAATTGATGGGAATCACGTTGCAGTCGAAATTACACGGATTTTATTAAATCAGAATTTTAATTTTGAGATGAAACTTATCCTTGAATGATCCTTCTCCATATTTATACGTATGGTATGGTTGACGCACTGATACGACAAAGCGTCTGGACTACACAGTGGAACGTCAACCAGCCTTTTTACCGTATGTAAAAGGAGTGTCAGATAAGGTTGCTAATAAAATAAGAGAGAAAACTGTTGGGGATGAAGATAGACTACGGACGTCGAAGGACAGTTTCTCACTTGAACGTCCAGTGTTGAGTTTACAATATAGTAGCTATGGTAGAACCTACATAAGACAAACTAAGCGTTTAAAAATAACGAACTCAGAAAATCAGCAGTCGCCGAAACCGAATATCTTTTGAAGGCAGGAAAAAATCACTGGATTGAGTTACATAACCCTCAGGTAATCTCAACAGGTAATGGCGTGTATGGTGTGATGGCGTGGCAGTGATGCTTCTGTGCTCAACAGAATAAAAATCGGTAGTGATCACCGAATGGTCAGTGGTTCACTGAATATAAATATTAAACTTGAAAGGTCCAACCTGATGAAGTCTACGCTCCGACCCACTCAAACCCACATTCAAAACCCCGAAAGCTTTCAACTCGAGCTCTCTAAGCGCTTTTCTTGCCTAGAAAACTTTGTTTCAGTTGACGAGATTAACGACGGGCTAGTGGAAACTGTGCACGTCGTAGGGTCTAAGTTCTAAGACCTCAGAAATTGACCAAGCAAACCTTAAAACTCATGGCTACAAGACGCTTACTACAGCTGCAGTCTCCAGATGACGCTAAGTCATATAGGCAGCTCAACAGACGTTATATCTAAGTCCTTGCGACATGATCTGCGTCCCTTTAATACTAACGGTGTTAAAGAGACTATTGAGCGAAACCAAAGGACAAATCTGTTGGGCAAAGCCAGCTGACAAAGTTGAAATGGGAAGACGGCAGCATAGCGTCAGCAAAAGCAGAGGCGAGAGGAGAGGTGAGATCGAGAGGTTCTATGGACAATAATTATACACCGGTCGCAAAGCCCGTTGAAAGCTTGGTAGGAGACCCAAGAGCCAGGCTGTCCAGACACTACACCGAAGATATCCCAGACATCAGTTTGTACGAGATTAGGATGGCCCTAAAGCAGCTTAAGAACAACAAGGCGTCGGGCAATGGCGGCATCACCACAGAGCTTCTGAGAGCGGGTGGAACACTGGTACTTAAAGTCTTCCAGAAGCTCTTTAATCAAAACGGAACAGAGGAACACGGAACAGAGGCGAGGTGGTGCTGTTCTTCAAAAAAAGGCGACAACAGCCTTTTGAAGAACTACAGACCCATCATGCTCCTGAGCCATGTTTATAAACTGTATGTAAGGGTCATCACGAATCGTCTCGAACACAACTTGATAACTTCCAGCCTCCCGAACAAGCCGGATTCCGACGAGGCTATAGTACCATAGACCACATCCATACGCTATGGCAAATTATACAGAAGACCGAAGAGTATAACTTGCATAGTAGCATAGTGTATGCTTAGCGTTTGTGGGCTATAAGAAAGCCTTCGATTCGGTGGAAATATGGGCGGTGCTTGAGTCTCTTCAGCGATGCCATATTGACTATCGGTACATCGAAGTGTTGAAGTGTTTGTATAGTAACGCCACAATGTCGGTTCAAGTACAGGAGTAAAGCACGAAGGCGATTCCGTTGCGAAGAGGCGTAAGACAGGGAGACGTTATCTCTTCGAAACTGTTTACTGCAGCAATGGAAGACGCCTTCAAGCTCCTGGAATGGCAAGGACTTGGCATCAACACAAACGGCGAATACATCACTCACCTTCAATTTGCCGACGATATCGTAGTAGTCATGGCAGGTCGACAGAAGAACTCAGTATGATGCATGATGATCTCAACCGAGTTTCTCAACGGGTAGATCGCTACGGCATGTAAACCACAAATAAAAATTCGCAGTAAATCAGTTACACCGTGAACATGGCGCTGGTGAGAACTCACAAAAACAAATACCTATACATGGTAAATATCTTGTTTTAAATATCTCGTCTTAAATATTATTATAATATAACTCTGTCTCATCACGGAACAATGGTGATTCGGATCTTTGGGAGGTGTACGCGGAGCCAAAACCGACACGCAGAGTCCCTTTAGATCATTTAATGAAATATAAGAAGAACACTGAGCAGCTTATGCACCTGTCCGAGTCATGGAACGCACGCAGAGGCAGCACCCGCCAAGGTGTATGGACTATCCAGAATTATTGGAATCTAAAATATACTGGACTATAAGGTGGATGGGGTGAACTAAATACTGAGTAATGGAGAATAAAATCGGACGCCTGCCTAATACAATGTTAAGTAATTTTATTTTCGGCAGACGGTGAGTCGCATATAACATAAGATGGACCCCCACAAAAAGCTACATCTAAGATGGCTCAAGGGCAGTATCAGTATGAGGGCAGGGGTAGAGAGGTGTCCCTGGACTTTAAACATAGCCAAGTCACCGCTTTGGTTTATAGATCTACCCTGGAGAACACAGCCCTCGCGACCCCACCCTGGACGGCTATTTAAGGCAAGCCAGAGGCAGAGGACTTGGGCGGATGACAGAGCCTCAGGAGCGCTCAGGTACGTGGGTCACTACTCCCCAAGGACTCGCGGCGAGCTGCCGTGCGTAGACTGATTCGACACCAATGGGCGATGGGATCGTCAAATCCCTAATCCCTTCTTATACCATATCAATATTGTTTTTCACTGTAAATATTTGTCTAATAGATACTTTTATCGAAAGGTAATAGCAAATACTATGACTTCTATATTTTTATGTGTTGAGATTTGTTTAAAATATTGTTACATTATTTGACATTCGAATTTGTAAAATAATCAATTATTTTACTACAAGCTGATTGTGTAACGCATAATTAAAGAAATTAGTGATATTTCTTGACTTTTAATCCTATAGACAAGCGTTTTCAAGGCCACGCCGCCGATTCGCCGCCGCCGCCGATTGATTTTGACCGGCGCGCCGCCGCCGACTATTTGGTCATCGGCGCTCATATCTATGCACGCTGCATGTCCTTTACGCCTATAATTATTTGCGGTAGTCACTAAATCATATACTTTCCGAGCGTATGCATTATAAAATAAGTCTTCATCTCTCGGGTACACCTTCTTAGAATATAGTAATATTTCTACCCATATTCCTTGAGTTTTCAATTATTTTTTTATTAATTTGTTTTTTTTTAATTAAAAAAATTAACACAGCTTTACAGTTTAATACCAATGCACTGTGAAAATCAGAAATTATACATAAAAAATATATAAAACACAAAAGAGAGACAATAACAAACAAAAATCAATTAGTACTAGACGACGCAATAGCGTGGCTCCGTTGCTTCGTCTGAACCAGTGGCGTGGGATTCGTCAAGTTACCCCGGAACCGCCGAAACACGACGCCCTTCGGCCAGAAGTCTGCGCTCGCGATGGTGTCCTGCAGCGGCAGCAGTACGCGCGCCACAAACGAGCTGAAGTGCACGTAGTGGCGCGACTGCAGCTGCTGCACCCTCAGCGTATAGCCAGTCTTCCGGTGGACATACTCCACCACGTCGTTAGCCTTGGCGGAGTAGTGCAAGCGCGACACGTAGAGCGCTCTACTAGGCGTGGCGACCCGTAGACCTGAATTAACCGGCTCGGCCGTGCCTTGCAGAGTCTTACGAGGCGCCCTGCTCGTACTTGGACGAATGGCTGGTGGACGAACTCTATACTATTTTGGTAGCGCTTTCATGTGGGCTGTCGATTGATTGTGCAAAATTTGAAGAATTTTGTAAATCTGTTGCTATCAAATATTTACAGACGTATTCTTGGTTCTATGTATATGTCGGTAACATTACATAAAATTTTAATGCATGGTGGTCGAATTATAGAATCCAGCGAAATACCTATAGGAATGCTTTCCGAACAGGCAGGGGAATCGAGAAATAAGTATTGGCGTTATGAAAGACAACACCATACCCAAAAATTTGATCGCAAAACCACAATGTTGGACTTATTACCGAGCTTTAGAATCTTCAGACCCGTATTTGTCTTTGTTAACACAACAAACCCGTCAAAAAGAAAAAAGCCTTTACCCAAGAGTGTCCTTATCTCATCAAAGTCACAGAACATAATTCAGAGCCCGATTACACTGAAGCTGATAAAATAATTTTGACTACAGACGAACAAGTTATCCAAGACTGATCATTTAAACTGACTTTCCACGTTGCTTTTAAATTGATAGAATAATTCACACAAAAAATATTACTGTCTTAATTCCATTTTGTGACAACCCTATTTCCATAGAAATCCAGAAAAAACATAGAAATGGGATATCTCCAAAGTCTCGCAAAATATAGATTCAGGATTTTTACAGGTTAAAGGTAAAACTATGTAGCAAATTTTACAAGTGGAAATAAATGCGACCGTAAAATAGTTAATTTTTTATATATATTTTATTTAATTATACAAATTACGATTTTTTTTCAATTCCTACGCAATTACAGTCATGTGGGTTTAACTCGTAGTATATTATTGAATACCGTATCATATACACTAGGTTAATATGGATAATTTTGACTCGTTTGTAATTAATAGACAAAAACATTTTTCCAAGAGGTCAATGACCTTTCATAAAATAAATTATATCTCCGTTTTAAAGTAAGTTATCGACATAGGTGTTTCATAACCCTCTTCGTTGACCTTAGGTGCACTAATTTCAAACATAAAAAGAGGATGTCCGCAAGTAAGGCCATATCTCACACTGTGAGGTGTAATCATCACTTCATTAATTCACGGAATCATATAACCGAGGTTTTTTTGATGATTGTTATCTTCCTCAAGAGGCCACGGAGTTAAACATGACTCTGTATACAGGTAAGTTGGATGTCTATAGAAATCCCGTTGATGATTCAAATGCAGTAAATATTCAATTGGTTGACGTCTAAATTGCGGATTATGAAATATGAGTAGTGTACAATATAATACATTGAGCATAACGTCTCGCTGTCGAAACTGCCGCCGTGACCGACTGATCTACACCGATGTGTTACGTGTTCTCATAAAAGTTGTTACAACGTGGCCTAATGCGAACGAAACTGTTCATTAAAACTCTGACAAGTAATTATTACAATTAATTAGCTAGACTAGGTATTTTACGGTGAACTAAACAGTAACTAGATACAAATATAACATATTAATGGTCATAAAATATGAATGGTGTAGTTATTAGAGGGTTTAAGTAGCTATTACTATTAGATACCTAATTACTTATATTATTTAGGTACGGACTATACATTTCAATCAGTAGATCTACATTTGTGGTTATGGTCGTGGATTAGTTTGTAGTTACTTATCTGGTTCCAGAATATTAGAGTATTTAGATACTTTCGATAAGTTAACTAGGTACTATTGTGCCAATTCAATTTGTTTGCTAATAATGTAGTTATAACTTTGGTAAAACTAAGTACCTATTTGTAAGCATAGCAATATTAACGTAATGCGACACAAGTCTGTAAACGTACTCTGCGTCTAATTTTTTTCAGTCCACGATTTCAGTGATTGATATGCTATTATTTCATACTAAACTTAACGAAATTAACGTTAATGTCAAGTTAAATTCATTAAAATCTCCCTAATTGATACTTAACTAAAAAAAATTAACTGATAATTTGATTAAGGAGAATGTATAATAGTGTGACTAAGCACATACTTAAAAAACAAAAAACATGAATCATAACATTTATTACAAATAATAAATGATTTGATTGGTGCTTAACAATGTAGGGGAAACTGTTGAACCTTGGACATAGTTTTACCTCGG
The DNA here is from genome assembly GCA_949128165.1 of Lathronympha strigana. Lineage (NCBI taxonomy): Eukaryota > Metazoa > Arthropoda > Insecta > Lepidoptera > Tortricidae > Lathronympha > Lathronympha strigana. Next base: position 13,057,583 of record OX421903.1, read on the forward strand.
ACAGTTGGCAATATTTCTACTTTGCCAGGGTAATTAAAATATTTTATTTACATTATTTGTAACGTTATTTTATAACTAATAAAATCAACTCTCAATCAAACTTGGGGGCCGGTAGTATCTCGAGAAAAATAATTAAATATGAATCGTGTCATGAAAAGTTGGTATTTAGAACTTTACATCAAGGATGACCATTTCATGTTTTGCTGCTAGACAAAAAACGTTTATATAATAGGTTAATGTCAAGATAATTAGCTACTCTTCCTTCTTCTCACTTCTCCTTCTTTTTTTCATCGACGCGCGACGTAGCCTCTCAAAATAGACATACCAATCCTTTTATTTCGTTTTATATTAGATAGTTTATTAATCTATCTTATGGTATCCGGATAAATAATAGTTTTGCTGATTTTCATTTTTTTTCTAAAAATCATAAAAGAAAATAACTAACCGAGGTAGAACAGGTTCCCCTACTATATGTATAATTAATTAGTAACGTGCCTGGTACACTATATGGTAAATTGTTATTTATAATCATGCGATAAGCTAAATAATTACTCACCGACAATGCAAATAAATAAATAAATATTACAGAACACTCTTACGGCATGATTTCAATGAAACACCTGAATTTTTACAGTGAAATATACAAAAGCTTAAGAATTAAGCTTATGAAACTTGACTTTCATTGAAAATCGAGAATCGGATAAGCACGTACGTGCGTGCTGCAAGAAATATACTCCCTTTGTGCACTTGGGCAAGATTGCCGACTAGGTGGACGCAGGAGATTCCTGAGCACCCCCATGCTTGATATCATACACTTTCTTACTACATAATAGTTTTTTCATATAAAATACTTGTTTTATTTTAAACTGTTTCAGTGCGAGACAACAGGGTATTTATTAAACTATTTATAAAAACTGCATCAAGAATTAAATACATATCGAAGACAACGAGATATTCAATAATAGTAATCTCTTTTCTATACCTTAGTTAAAAATCGCGAAACGTAAATTTAAAAAGTTACTTTTGGCGCTCGCATCAGCCTCGTGGTACTTCTCCGAGGCTTGCCTGCGTACTGGGGAGGCTGTGGGGGTCCCTAACCTTGTCCTTCCTTGATAATAGGCACTAGCCGACAAAGTCGTGTTTCCGAGATATCAACATATACATAGGAAACGTCCATAACTTATGAACAAATATTTGTGATAAATCCACAAATAAATTCCCGGATTCAAACCCGGGACCTCCAGCTTCGTAAGCAGGGTCACTACCAACAAGGCTAGGAAGGCCGTTTATTGTGGGTTATCATGGAATTACCCATATCCTCCTAAGGACCACGGTCCTACCCATAGGACTACTGAGTTCAATTAAATTGAAACTGTTTTCATTTGGAACAGAGGTTTTTTTTTTATGAAATCTAATTTTTACCGAGGCTTTGACCATTCCAGGTGATCATGTCAGCCTCATGGGAGCCTACCCAATTCTCTATTCAAGGGAACGATCAACAAAGTGGTATACAGTGATTGCTTTCTTGGATAACGGTTTTGCCAACCAACCAACAATTGATTTGGCCATTATGCATGGAACCAAAACCTTCCACGATTCTTTTTCTCAACTCTGAATTCCGGACACACTCCAACAACACATGAGACAGGTCATCAGGCTTCTGGCAATCATCACACAGAGGTGATGGTTTGACACCCATCATACAGAAGAACTTGTTAGTTGGAATATGTCCAGATCGTACTCTGAATGCTGAGACTAACACTTTTCTAGCAAGGCTGGCAGAGTGGAACAGAGTTGCAATTCTTTTGTTTCATTTGATTTTGAAACAAAAGAAACTCAATCTTATTCTCTACACAATTCATTTCAAATTCATAAAGGAATTTTGTTGTATGGTGGAACGCAGTAGGGTATACTGAATAGGGATGATGACTAGGTTGAAAAACTATTATTCTAATTAGTCCGTCAGAAAGATAATCCAAAATTATTAGACACGTATTTTTTTCTCTTTCAAGATAACTAAGATTGACGAATATGAAGAGCGTCAAAGTTCCGTGGTGGGGGCTGGAAACGTCACCGGTGAGCGGTGAGTAAGAATCGTACTCAATTGTGACGTCACGCGAAACTTTAAATTGCTGTATTTCCGTCGTTTTTCATTTGACGAACAAAAGAAAAAACACGTGTCGAATAATTTTAATAATCTAACAGACGGACTAATTAGTTTTTTTGTCATCTAGCCTATTGAATTTGTGTAACACGATTTTCGTAGTCATGGAAAAAATGGGCTGTTGCAGCAGCAGGAAAAAGGATGGGCAGAATTTTGTAACAGTCAAAGGTTACTTTGGTTTGGGACTAGTTTAAGTGATTGCTATATAAAAGTAATAAAAAATAAGTTAAATATATTTCTTCAAATATACTAGCGATTTTGTACAAATTGATCTACCCAGTAATTTATGTATTTTATAATCATTTTTATATTATGCCAAATGAAATATGTAATGACTCTGTGATATGCTCACATGAATATAGGTCTCTATTGTCTCTCTAACAATACAGGAAGTTAGCCCATGTATCAACCAAAGACTAGCTATTTTGAAAACAAGGCATAATATTTAGATAATACATGACTGAACCTGATTTTACGAGGAGCCTGGGTACTTTATTTTAGTACCTAGACTGAAACCCTGTTAACACATTGAGTGCCGGGAACCCGCTAGGGGAGTTCTCTGTGGGTGGCCGCTTTCCGCTACAAAGCGGGAAAACCACAGAATTGGCTACAAGCAAGCATAGCGCATAGCACTCGCTGGCACTCAATGTGTTAACCTGTTACTAAGTCTGGAATTTAACAGGGGAATCTTTATGACTGCCAATGGGCGGTATGTATAGCTTCTCAAACAGATGACTAGACTGATTTTGATTCTTTCTGACTGATAGGTTTTGGTCTGTCTGTTTTTGATCAACTGTTAGTAAATAAATAAAAAATTACTTGATAATTGGACTTTAAGGTTTTCAATATTGAATTAGCAATTATTGTTTAGATTTCTACCTTATTAAGTATAGCGACCTGCCCCGGCTTCACACGGGATATTATTATACATATACACCTTCCTCTTTAATCACTCTATGTATTTAATAAAACCACATCAAAATCCATTGCTTGGTTTTAAAGATTTAAGCATACATATATACAGACAGTGGGAAGCGGTTTTGTTTTATACTACATACTAATTTGAAAAAAAAAACAGAAAACAATTATGGCAATATTCTTTTTTATAAGCCCTACAAAAAAGCAATTTAGGTACTTATGAAAAAGTCACTAATAATAACATATGGGGTGGAGCTGATTGCTATTTTAATGGTGCACCATTTCCTTTTCTAATTCAATGTGTAACATTTTTGGATGAAACTTAGTTTTTACATTACTGCAAGGGTTGTCTGTTATGGTCTTATTAACTGATTAAGATTTTTCATGAGGTTTGTTGGTGGTATACACATTCTATGAGATTAAAGCTGGTGAATCCAGTACAAACAACAACAAGTACAACTATTACTGAATTGTTCAAGTATTATGAAAATAAATCAACATATACCTGCAGCGCAGGAAGACTATGACAACAATGTTGAAAGGCTTCACAAATCATGGAACCAATGCCAAATTGTCTCATGAAAGCCAATAATCAGCATAATAATACAGCACAGCACCTAGTGGCCAGACTGCCTTAAGACACTAACGTGTAACAACCAGCACAATTCACAGACAAAACACAATAAATATAACAACACCACAATGGGACAGGCACTAGCAATATATATGCTTTGTGACACAATGACAGATGTAATACCAACTAAGGTGATTTTTTTTTAAAACAAAACTGCTTATTGGAATACAATAAGTTAGTCATTTAAATGCACCAGGAAACCTTTGACAATTATGACATTTATGAAAAAAAAACCAAGCAAAGTACCGTAATATATAACGAATAAATTCTGTATCCATTTAATTGTAAGAATATTAAAATTACTCATAATTTTCTTACAATACCTGTTCTGTTCGGGGAGTTTCAAGGGAACATCAATGAAAAGTGAATAGTGTACTTACCATGCGAGTGCTGAGGCTAAGTTGGTGGCGAAAGCAGAAATTAAGGCTGATGGGGTTGACACATGGCAGGATTCCTGCTCCTCTCACTCACTACACGAAACTCAGGCTCCGCGGGCGCGCAGACCGTCCACTCTACTCTGCCACTCACTCATCGAATGAATTCAATGAATTGACTCGAGTCAATGACGTGACGTGACAGTTATCTTGACTTTTTTTTTTTTTTTTTTAATGGCATCGCGCTCCTGGCGCATTCAGCCAGACAAGTAGTAAAAGCAGGGAAACGGAATTAAAGGTATAAAATACGGATTGGACAGAATTTGGAAAAAAGGATCAGATCAGGAAAGGATTAGGTCATAATATTATAACTTGATATCGTTACGTGAAAGGAATGAACATAATATTTTATAAATAGGTATGGATATAGATAAATCATAAATATGAAGGAGTGATGAAATGGATGTGGGAAACGGAATATCTTGACTTGACAATCCACAGACAGATTTGCCAAAATTGCGTTTCGTATCTGCATTATAAAAAAATTAATAGTACGACAAACCAATTGGCGCAGTGTATTAAAACAAACTGTATATATCCCTCTGATTTTTGGAAGTAGCAATACAAGCGTAAGAAAAAGACACTCTTTCTGCCTAAAGGTACTGTTACACCTGCTCATTACTATCATGTTTATTAGCAAGCGGGGAAGTGGGAGGGGCCACGCTCCCATCCCCTTCTTACTATTAAGCTTGCTTATTGGCACGCTAATCAGCACAAAGCACGCTAGTAATGAGCATGAGTAACAGTATTTATAGCTTAAAAGTATTGTTAGGGTAGCTCTACACTGCGAGTATTTGCGTTTTGTCCCTCGCTCGCACCAGTTAAATTCTGCTTCAGTGCGCGCGGGATGTGTGGTTTCGGCATTAAACATGCTCATTACTTGCATGCTTCGTGCTTTTTAGCATGCTTAATAGCAAGAGGGGTTGGGAGCGGGGCCCCTCCCGCTACCCCGCTTGCTAATAAGCATGCTGCATGCTATTAATGAGCATGTGTATCAGTACCTTTAGCAAGAGGGGTTGGGAGCGGGCCCCTCCCACTTCTCCGCTTGCTACCTTTTGTACCCGCTGTTGTACCTAATGTTTTCTAAAGGTTTTATTCAAATTTTAGGTTTGAGGTATTATTTTAATGTATTAATGCCGTTGACGCTTTTTTATGTTGTTTCTACGCTACTATACTGATAATTTCTCAAACCAAATGCAAACTAAAGATGTTACACTCATTTTGCATTTCTTTTAGCAGGTTGATCTCTTGAAAGAAGCTCAACAACAGTTTGTAAGCAAATACAATGTCTATACTTAGTTACTTTTTAAAACAATCCTGCAAAAAGAAACATTAGTTCTAATAAGATTGATTAGGTATGTGACATCACTCTTCGTTATTCACTCGAAATCAAAATATGTATTTAATGGGATTTCATACCATTAAAATTAATTAAAAACATACAGAATGATTTAATAGATGTAAGAATGATGTAGTATAATTTAAACGTCTTTTAGATATATGAAATCATATAACTAATATACATAAATAGTTACAGTTACAAACGCCAAATGAGAGTGCAATAGTGCATTTACTGAATTTATTATTCAGACCGATTGAATGTTAGGTATGTAGAGTCGCAAAAGCCCACAAAATAACTCTATCCAAGAATGTGTTGGGTAAGCAATGCATTACAGTTTCATTCATATTCATATTCATTTATTCATAAAATTACACAATTTTACATGTCAAAAATAAATTTAAAATGAAATAGGCATGTCAAATAAATCATGTAAATTACAATTAAAGATTAAAATAACACATAATATAAAATTAAAATTAAGATTAGGCATAAATATTAGGATTCGCATTCAATTTAGGTAATTAAATAATTGTCATATTCAAGCATGTAATAAAATGCTTCTTTTGTAAGCCATTTTTTCAATTTCGAGTGAAAGTGATTCAACTGGTATTAATTCTAGTTCTAGTGCAGCTGCGTGTATTGCCGCGGACGAAGCGGCGTGCTCTCAACGGTTCCAGACTCGCAGGCCTCGGAGTCCTCGTCTGGCGTACAGGCGCCCCACTGTTGGTCACACAATTCATAAAAAAAAGTACCTATCAGCTTAAAAATAGTCACAATAATACAATTTTTATCAGCTTCAATATATGTAGGTATGTGGGTTTTTTTCTTCCTAGCGTTTTCCCAGCTTATGTCACGGCTTAGGGAGCCTAAATTCTGCTTTGGTAACTAATCCCAAGATTTGGCGTAGGCGCTAGTTATACGAAAGGATGACCTTACTAGGGTTAGTCCGGTTTCCTCACGATGTAACCGAAGCGATTGGTACTTAAATATACAATGATATTTCGTAGGTAGGTACACAAGTTTCGAAAAACTCATTGGTACGAGCCGGGGTTTGAACCCCCGACCTTCGGATTGGAAGTCGCTCGCTCTTATCGCTGGGCCACCGACGCTCTAAAAAAATAAAGTATGTGGGTATATTTGGGTAATACTGAAAGTGCTTAGAATAGTAGCGCGGTAGTTTTCTAGGTTTCCTAACCATTTGGAAAGTCCGGCATTTCAACCGTAGGTATAAGGTAGTTTCATGAGTCATGACACTCATGACTTCATGAGAGTTGAGGTGAATAATTACACACACAGCTACATGAAGTACTGACGATTTCAATAAAAGTGAATGAATGAAATGAACGAGTGAATGGTAATGTCAATGATAACACTTTAAGATATGCGTCGGTTAACTTCAAACTCGGGTAAATCCATTCGACCTTCTCAGCAAGTCAGCACATACATATGTATAAGTATATACCTACATTATATATCTACCTACTCATAGAATTAATATAGACGCGCCGACACGGAGAGTAGGTAGTACGTATACAGGGTGGAAATAGATTTTGGGTCAGTGAGGGCAGCTACCAGATCCCGTGTTGCTAGGCGAAAATGGTCTTACGAGACCTTCCTTCGATTTCAAATTAATGAAGATTGGCGTTTACAGATTTTGAAAAAAACATACAGGATGCGAGAAAATAGTCACTTTTGACAAACTGTTTTTTTGATGCCAATCAATTTCATTCCTGTCTAGGATCAAAAGCTTGTATGGGACCAAAAAAAAAATTCCGGCTAGAAAAGCCATAAATCGAGAAAAACTTTCCCCATACAATTTGTATGAAAATGAAAAAAGTTTTTTTGTACATGAATTTTTTTTATGTCAATCGATTCCATTTCTATGCAGTATTAATAGTTTCTTTGGTACCTTACCTTTCGGTAATGTTTAAAAAAGGCAGAAATTAAAGAAAACTGTTTTCATACATTTACTATGGAGAAAAAGTGAACTTTATTTCTTATTCATCTGTCACCCTAATTCGTCCTTTTCCCATTTTCATACCGTATTATGATGCTTCAATGAAACAGAACTGATTAGCGTGACAGAAAAATGTAAATAAAGTTCACTTTTTCTCCATACTAAATGTATGAAAACAGTTTACTTTAATTTCTGGCTTTTTTGTACATTACCGAAAGTTGACCCCAAGGAAACTATTGATACTGGATAGAAATGGAATCAATTGACATAAAAAAAAATGTAATAAAAAACTTTTCTCATTTTCGTACAAATTGTATGGGGAAAGTTTTCTCGATTTATGGCTTTTCTAGCCGGAAATTTTTTTTGGTCTTATACAAGCTTTTGATCCTGGACAGGAATGGAATTGATTGGCATCAAAAAAAACAGTTTGTCAAAAGTGACCATTTTCTCGCATCCTGTATGTTTTTTTCAAAATCTGTAAACGCCAATCTTCATTAATTTGAAATCAAAGGAAGGTCTCGTAAGACCATTTCGCCTAGCAACACGGGATCTGGTAGCTGCCCTCACTGACCCAAAATCTATTTCCACCCTCGAAGGATATAGATTTCGACACGTTATCTAGTTCCATCTCACTTCCACCCGCAAGTGCGAGCAAGATACCCTGAAAGTGCGTTGACGTAGACGCTAGCGACTAAGTATAGATTTCCACAGCAGATTTCAAATTTGTGGTAAGCACAAAGGTGTGTGGACAAAGATGTAAAACAACGATTAAGAACAAAGTCAAAGAACAAGTCAGTATTACCTGAGGCGAAAGTGGGTGTTTCGTGAGATGGGTGTAGAGGAAGATGCCGTAGAGCAGATTGGCGGCTCCGAGCACGCGCAGCGCCGTCTCGAACCCGCAGCGCCACGCCAGCAGCCCGCCCAGCGCGGGACCTGCACGTCACGGGAATAGTAGATTACGTACCGAGGCCTGTAAAGTAAGAAATGTCTCAGATCTCGTGTAAACATGTGATCTGAGGCTTTCTTATTTACTGGCCAAGGTCAGTACACTATTTTTCTGCTCGACGCAGTCGGCAAGCGGCGCATTTGTTTAGCGCAGCGGCCTGCAAGTGGCTACTTGTCGGCCGGAAGGCAGAAAAGTAACTTACCTTACTTAGGACTTGAGTTGTTGTAGTTTTTGTGGGTTTGTTATGGCACACCCTAAAACCTAAACCGCTTGATAAATTTTTACATATGTTACGTCACTCCCACGGTTAAAATGAGTCTATCTAATGACATCTGAAACAATTAAATCTGCAAAGGCGTGACAAAAAATTCGTACTTCGCACATAGCGAGTAATGAGTAATCCATACTAATATTATAAATACGAAAGTAGGTAAGTACCTAACTCCGTCTGTCTGTTAGATCTTGACGCTAAAACCGCTGAAAGGATTGAGAAGAAATTTGGTATGGGGATAGTTTTACTCTTGAAGAAGGACATAAGATAGTTTTAAATTTGTTCTAATTCTACGCTGACGAAGTCACGGGCAAAAGCTAGTATAACAATAATAACATGATTTTATTATAAATTTGCTAAAACGGGGCTTAATCGTGTTAAACTTGAAAATTAACCCCCGACGTTTCAGGGGCGACAAGATTAATATAAGCCCCGTTTTAGTAAATTCATAATGTGTGAAAATCGTGAGAGTTTAAATGGCTATATTACTTATACAGATTAGAAGATAGATAGAGATAACATTATAAGCACATTAAAATCAGAGATGTTAACTATTTGAAATAAAAGCATTTCAAATGCAAATACAAAATACAAAATACCTATTTTCTATTTTGTATTTTAAATACTTTTATCGGAAACCATTTTGTATTTTATTTCAAATACTAAAAAGTACACGTATTTTGTATTTTTTCAAACTTTAAAATACAAAATGCTTTGTGCCATTTTTTAACATAAAACGGAATTCTACCCGATCCATCAAATGCGCTAGGGTTCGTATTACTGGTAATGAACACGTCAATGACAAAGATTAACAAACAGTTAAACTTAACGGGTTGACTTGACAACAGCCAAATCCGCGCACACTGTCTATGTCGGAGTAAAAACACGAAAACTATTAAAATAAAATAAAACCGTGGACTATTTGTGAAAAGTGACACGTTGGCGGTTAGGGTTAGATAACACCCAAAAAAATTAAAGACAGAATCATTTAAGTAATAATGAATTCAAGACTAATTTTTGCAACTATTTTTTTTAGACGATTTCGGCAAATTTAAAATTGCTCCATCTTCGGTCTTTGAAATGTAATGAAACCAAATACATTTTTAGCAGTATATTAGTAGCAGTAAATAGTTTTTCTTAAAAAACTTCTCAAAGAACATGACTTAGGTGTTGTCTACATTTTAAATAACTATATTGTCAAAAACGTATTTTATTTGAATAAAAGTATTTTAAAAATACCTATTTTGCATTTTGTATTTCAAATACCTTTTTGTGAAACTATTTTGTATTTCTATTTGAAATAGGTAAAATATCAAAGTATTTGCATTTTTTATTTAAATACATTTCAAAACCTATTTTTAACATCTCTGATTAAAATACAACCAAAGTTAAACCAAAGATGACCTAGAGCATAAGCGGCGCTGGAAGCAGCTTGAAGCAGAGCGGCGAGATGCGGCACCTGCCGCGGCGCGCGCGCCAGTAGCGCCGGCACCAGCGCAGCGTCGGCTGCCCCCAGCCCGCCACCCAGCGCCGCGTGTGGTAGCGCTAGCCACCATACCTGCAAACCAAAACTAGTAGGTAAGTACGTTAACGTCAAATAATATGTAACAACGACTCAATCAGGTCTGGACCGACCGTCCACGTGGCATTAGATTCAACTCTAGGTACAAAATCCAAAAGGTCTTTAAGTACCAGGTTGAAGAAAAACAGAATCTGAAATTATGTTTAGTTAAAAAGAAATCTTCTCGGCATACCGTAGGGGCGTGTGGAAGAGCGAGCGCGGCGACGCCGACGGCGGCCTGCCCCGCTAGAGCCACCCGCTCGGCGCCGAGGGCGCGCGCCGCTAACCCCGCGCAGGACGTGGCCAGCAGGTAGCCCGCGCTGTCCGGTACGAACACAATGCCCGTCTGCCATCGCTGCACATATGATACTGGTTTTAGTTTTGGAATAACCTTTTTTTAATTAAGTAGGTATTTTATTACTTTATTAGGTACTTACACTTGCCCGCGGCTTCGTAACCCTATCACAAGTCCTCCAAGCGTACCTATCTGATCAGCAGTGATCGTACATTTTGTAGAAATTTTTGTGCAACATGGCAGAAATAAAGGAATACCTATTCTACAAAAAAAATTAGGGAGAAGATCAATAAAGGTACCTACCTACATATTACTGTTATTAACTCTAATTAGCTATCTGAGCTAGAACAGCTAGAGCATACATATGCTTTCAACGCAACTAAGTATGCTACCTACACGGTACACCGCAATTGCTACAAAATTTACGATCACTGCTGATCAGCCCTATGGAAAATGACTTTACAGTGAGGTTGCACCAAGGTAGTGTCGATTAGCAGATAGCGGGTTCGAATCTTGGTCAGGGTGTGTGTTTATCACGCGTGAATATTTTGTTCCCGAGTTATGGATGTTTTCTATGTATTTAAGTATTTATATGTAACTATCTATTACCTATATATATATATTTCGTCGTCTAGTACCCACAATACAAGCCTTATTGAGCTCACTGCGGGACTAGGTCGATTTGTGTAAAATTGTCCAATAATATTTATTTATTATTATTGATTATTAAGTACACCTCACCTATTATTGCTCGGGAGAGGCTATAGCAAAAGTGAATAGGTGATACAGTGCTCTGACCTTTCGTGCTCACCTATGGTCGCCGTTGCCGCTGGTCGCGCGAGGTTGTCACCGGCCCGTAAGTTCTACTAATAATCCAGCACACGAACCTTTGGGTGGAAACGCTCGCGGATCCAAGGCGGCAGCGTGGGCTCCAGCGCAGCCATCACGCACGTGGTGAGCAGCACGCAGCCGGTACACGCCGCCGTCGGTGCCGCGTAGCCAGCGCCGCGGCCGCTGAACCACGCGTCGCCGCCGCCGGTCACCTGATGACCAAACTTAGGCATCGAAGGAGTACCCCAGGCGAATACTATTAGCTTTGATTTTTTTTTGTGCATCACGGTGTTATATACGAAAGTGTTGCGAAGTCATACCTGTACTGAACTACAGATTGCACATTTTTATTTATTACAGAAAATTATATGTATTTTCAGGATTAACTCATAAAATTATATGGTAGGGTGGAAATAGAATTTGGGTCAGTGAGGGCAGATACTAGACAGATCCCGCCCGTGTTGCTAGGCGAAAATGGTCTTAGGAGACCTTCCTTCGATTTCAAATTAATGAAGATTGGCGTTTACAGATTTTTTTAAAAACATACAGGATGCGAGAATACGTGTATGGTAATTTTTGTTTTTTTATGCCAATCGATTCCATTCCTGTTCAGAATTAAAAGCTTGTAAGGGACCAAAAAGAAATTTCCGGCTAGAAAATCGAGAAAAACATTCCCTACAAATTGTATAAAATGAAAAAAAAGTTTTTTTTCGCCATTTTCAACCATTTCAGCCTAGCAACACGGGATCTGGTAGCTGCCCTCACTGACCCAAAATCTATTTCCACCCTGTACCTATTATATAGGTATGTTGTAAATAAGAATATGGTGATTACGTCTGAATTGTTTTTTTTGTTTAGGTTCTTACCCGATTGAATTCCTCATTACGTAAATATACGTATTGTAAAGCTGAAACCACAGGATTTTAATATAACAATGCCTGGATTGTCTATTGCACAAGTTTATTGATTAGATAAGTATGCTACAACATGCTACTTGTTGTGTTGTATGTTATGCGTGTATGTAAAAAATAAGTTAATGTAAATTTCACTTAAATACAATAGATAAAGGTAAGTTACCTAAGTTAGCAAGAAGTAAAGCGGCCAGCAATAGGAAGCTCCAAGAGGCGTCCAATAGCCCGCCCGTTGGATAGCCAATCAAAACGCCTGCGACAACAAACAAGATTAAGTAGGTAGTGAGTTGGCGTTGTGACCCTCATTCACAATCACATTCAGCAATCATACAGATTTGGTAGATATGAAATGTCTAGTAGCTGGCAGCCAGAGGCTCAGGCGGTGGCCACCGTGAGCCCTTACGATACGTACGCTATAGGCCGTTCGACAACCGGTAGCACTACGAGATATCTAAACCTCCTAGCCTAGTCGGTAGTAACCCTGCCTACGAAGCAGGAGGTCCCGGGTTCGAATCCTGGTCAGGGCATTTATTTGTGTGTTTATCACGAATATTTGTTCCTGAGTTATTGATGTTTCTGAGTTGGGACTAGATCAATTTGTGCAAGATTACCCCATAATATTTATTTTATATATTTATAATATTTATTAGTAGTAGGTAGGTACACTTGCACTGGCAGCCACAGCGCAGACCGCGCTCACCGCCATCCCTACAACGCTTACCAGTCTTACCACCACGATTACTAGTAGAAAACAACCTCATTGAAGATAATTTACCTAGAGCCACAGCGCCTAACAGTGCTGGCAGCCGCTGTGGGGCACAGGCGGCGGCCAGCGCCAACCCAGCGACTCCAGCTAGCGCCGACCCCGCGCCGTGAAGCACGCGCCCAGCACCCGCACACCTAATACCATATTAAAATAAATAACAATGACACATTATAAATTGAAAGAGATGTCATATACTATATAGAAAAAGTGACCAAGGCCCTCGGTGAGCAGGGCTGGGACAATTGTAATTGTAATAATGACAAATATTCTTTCATCAGAAGAGCAATTTTAGCGCACCCATTAATTTATGCTTGCGGAGCCCACATCATCACTGCAGGTTGCACGGTAGCCTTCGCACCCAGTGCCAGTCTTCATTGACATATTACTCACCACACGCCGCCACCCGCACCGCACGCCGCGAACACGCAGGCCGCGCCCGCCAGCAGCGCTGTGCCCGCGCTGAGCGCCCTCGCCGCGCCGCCGCACGCTGCACGCGCCGCCCACGGCGCCGCCACCAGCTGAGCGGCAGCCTTCGCTCCCAGAACCAGACCCACCACAGCAGTACTGCCACCACGACGGACGCTCTCAACTGAACCACGTTACCAAAAAAAAAAAAATATATTGTCTCATAGATCGTGACATCTCAATATGGACTACGTATCCCGGTCGCGCGTGCAATGCTACGAGTTAATTAAGACGTAGTTAGCGCAGGCACTCGTAGAAATATTTACTGCTGTAAAATATCTTGTGTAGGGGCGCCGGCGTCTCGTTACAATACACTTAAATAGCTATGTGCTTTTGTTTTTATTAAAAGGTAAGTACCACTTTGTTATGGCATTAGCGCCTTATCGGCAACCGACAAAGTGGTACCTAGGTAAAAATCCGGTACATATTTAGTATGAAACTTACCAGTTTACCGTTAATTCCTATATTCTTTACCAGTTTGCATTCCTTTGGTATCTTATATTAAAAAACAATCACATATGGCTGTTGCTCGTAGCAACGCTCGAGCGGCGGCGCGATGCTATTTACCACGGAGTTGACTAGAAGTCGACGCTCGGGAGATGCTACTGTAAGATGAGTGCATGGCATTTCTAACAGCGCGTCCGGCCGGACATCTTCACAGTGCACGCTTTGACGAGCCTTGTAAGAATTGCTCTTAAAAAACGCAGAAACCTCAATACCGCACTGTTGGATTAAGTAAGCGCTTGCTAAGCAACAACACCTGGGATGACCAGACGCAGGCACCACTGCTCTATTCTATTTAGGACATCAAAAATAACAAAAAGCGCATTAGGTACGCGCTCGATCGGCGCGTTCGCTCGATTTGGGCGTACCATTAGGTATGTTTGTACCTTTCGTGAATAATGCTTTAAAAATTTTATACCAGAATATAAGAAGCATTAAAAATAAATTACACTTGGTCGAGGCTCTTTCAGAGGAAGCTGACCTGTCTATTATTTGTTTAACCGAGACTTGGATAACTGAAAGCAAACGCGATTTACTTAACGTCGAAGGATACAATGTAGCTAGTATGTTCTGCAGAAAAAATCGAGAAGGTGGAGGAACATGTATATTGTTAAAACCGGATATTGAATATACAGAATGTGAAGATATACAATCTTTGTCTATAGAATACATATTTGAAATATGTGCTATTAAACTGCCAAAACTGAATGTATTGTTAGTTGTGATTTATTGGCCGAACAGTAGTAGGGAAGTTAGTTTATTTAATGATCAATTAGAAAAAATGTTAAACATAATTTCAATTAAATATTGTAAGCTAAATGTAGTCATAGGTGGGGACCTCAATGTAAATTTCCTCACAAACACAAAATTAGTAAACGATGTGAATAATCTATTTAAGTCTTATAACTTTAATCAGAATGTAAAAGAGCCAACAAGAATTACTGCTACTTGTTCAACCTGCTTGGATATAGTGTTTACAAATTTTTCGAATTTGATCCAGAGTATTAATGTTTTAGATTTTGGTCTGTCAGATCATAAGGGGGTTATTGTTGCATTAGAAACAGATATCAAAAATAAAGGTCAGTTCTTTCAAATAGAGAGGAGATTATTTAGTGTAAAAAATATAGAATTGTTTAGAGAGAGGTTAAAATCAGTAAATTGGGCTGCTTTTTTACGACCGGATAAAGATGTCAATCAAAATTATGAAGCTTTCCACATGCAGCTCACTACTATACTGAATAAATGCATTCCAAAAAAAATAATACTATTTAAAAAATCAACAGGGAAAAAATGGCTAAGTACTGGATTAAAAACGTCCTGTAAAAACAAGAGACTTTTGAAAATGTTAACATTGCAATCTGACAGTACAATTTTGAAAAACTACTATAAGAAATATGAAAAGACTTTAAAGAAATCCATTAAAATATCTAAAAAAATTCAATTCATCAAACGAATCAGTAATTCTAAAAATGTCACCAAGTCGATGTGGCAGGTTATAAAGGAACGAACGAACAGGGTTCGGAAATCTGGCAAACAAAATATACATGTAAATGATGGTAATGTAATTGTAGAGGAGCCTGAGAAATTAGCTAATATCTTCAATAATTATTTTGTATCAATAGGCAATGATGACATCCATAAACCTAAAAAAAATCGGCCAGTTGTTGTAACCACACATAATTCTATGTATTTATATCCAGTTACTGAGCACGAGGTGAGTAACATTATAAAGAACATTAAAAGTAAAAAGAGCTCTGGGTTTGATGAGTTTCCTTCAGCACTAGTTAAACAGTGTCGAGATGAGCTAATGGTGCCTTTAACATTTTTGATTAATCAATCTTTTTTGCTCGGTATGTTCCCAGACTTGTTGAAAATAACTGTTATAAAGCCCTTAGCAAAGATAAACTCAGCAAATGAACTTAAACATTTTCGACCTATAGCATTACTTTCAACATTTTCAAAGATTTTTGAGTGTGCCATGGCTAAGCGATTGACCTGTTTTTGTGACAAATTCAATATTTTTCACGACAGCCAAAGCGGTTTTCGCAAAAAAAGATCGACCACATTTGCGTTGTATAAATTTCAAAATGAAAAGAAATATGCAATAGCCGTCTTACTTGATATGAGCAAAGCATACGACAGAGTATCTCATAAACTTCTTTTAAATATACTGTATCAAGTAGGTGTACGAGGGCAAGCTCATGCTTGGTTTTCATCATATTTGGAAAATCGTAAGCAAAGTGTGGAAGTTGAGTATAACGACTTTGAAAAAAATCAAACCTATGTTGTTAGATCAGATAATCAAATAGTAAATAATTCTATACCTCAAGGTAGCGTTTTAGGATGCATTTTGTTTTTATTATACATAAATGACTTACCTAGTATTCTGTATCACAAGTGCATCCTATACGCAGATGACATAACAGCCGTTATTAAATGTGACAGCAAAGAAGATTTGGTGACACAATTGCATTTGTTTTTCGACCAGATAACGGAGTGGCTCAGTGATCATAACCTTATGTTAAATGTTTCTAAGACTAAGTTGATCCAGATTATACCGCGTCAAAAAAAACCCTTAGAAATGGATTTTGTTTATAAAGATAATGAAATAGCAACAGTTAGCTCATGCTCTCTACTAGGTATTGAAATCGACTCAGGGCTAAGCTGGAATAATCATACAGAAAAAGTAGCGGGCAAACTTGCTAGTTTCACATATGTACTATATGAACTAAAAAAGTGTACAAATTTACACACAGCGACTGTTGCGTATTATGCATATGCCTATTCATTATTAAGCTATGGTGTAATATTATGGGGGAATAGTGCACATGTCGACAGCGTGTTTAAACTGCAGAAGAGGTGTATAAGAATTTTGGTAAATATAAAATTAAAAGATATTGTAACTCATAGACCACATTTCATTCGTCTAAATTTTTTAACATTAACATCAATTTATATATATGAATTATGTAAATTTGTTAAAAATAATATGCAGCTATTTAAACAAGCAAAAGACTCTTGCAGTTTGATCCAAAACCTAAGGAATAGAGAGAAACTAGTAAGCTCATTCACTAGATTGCAAATTGTCAGTTCAGGTGCCCATCATATGTGTGTGAACGTTTATAACAAATTACCGGAATATCTAAAATCTATAGACAAAGAGGCAGTATTCTTAAAAAAGCTTAAGGATTTTCTAGTATCCAATTGTTTTTATGACCTAGACGAGTATTATAATTTTACGGAGTAAGCTAAAGCCAAAAACTATTGCATGTTACGATGTAGATACAAATAAATGTAAATATTGCATGTTAATTTGAATTAATTTTAAGCTAGCTTAGGAAAAAAATGCAGTGCCCTCACAGGGTTTGTGGTGGACATAATAAACCTAGTTATAAGACCTATTGTTAACCCACATAAGCAATAAATAAATGAATATGAAATGAATATGAATATGTTAAGTGTGCGCAATTTGCGTAGCATACAATGTGGTTCAGCGGCTTTGGGGTTCAGCGGCTTTGGCGTTCAGCGAGGCACGGGGATCACACCAGTAACTTGCCTAAGGTATGTGCGTGGGTGTCGTTGGCGTGAGCGATGGCATGGCGCACCGTGTGGTTGAGCAGCGCGGCCAGCGGCGGCGGGGCGTCCTGCGCTGTCCAGCGCACCAACTCGCTGCCGTGGACCCAGTCCGGGATTATTGGCACTGAGGATCACAAAATTCATGGTTTTCATTTTCATTTCATTCATTGAACTCACAACCCAAAACGGACGCAGCCGCGTATAGCTTTATGAATATTTTTCATGATAGGTAGGTACTATGAAGCCGTTGTTAGGGTTCCGTACCAAAATGGTAAAAAAGGAACCCTTATGACGTGACTCAGTCTGTCTGTCTGTCGCATTTATATCTCGAGAATTAAAGCTACTGATTTGAAATCTGTAACAGTTATAAAAAAAATAACCAAGACATATTGAGATAGGATTTACAATATATTTTAATTGAATTAAATATATTTAATTTAATTTAATAATATTGTCTTCTGTTACCGCGATTGTTATTCATTGAAATTAAACACTTTAGAACGGATTAATCGCACATCTCATCAAGGATCAAGCACGACACAGAACTGGAAGACCTTAATGTGGACTTTGTTTGAAAAGATTGAAAACGGATAAAAGAGGCAAAATGGGGTAGTTTTCTTGTCGCTTCTTTCTGCTCCATAAGCCAGTTAGGGAAGCGTTCGTAAGTTGTATGTATGTTAATCCTCACAGGGTTTAAACATTTTTATTTTAATTATAGAATGCCCTTCAGGCTATGTATTACTAGCTTTATAAGCCCCTCTGGGCATTGTAGACCAACCTTTGTTTTTATTTTTAAATTATTTTTATATTTTTGTATGTAGGTAGTTTGCACAAGTAACTTTTTTGATTGACGGGGAGAATTCGCATTCTCTCAGTCATCATCTTAACCCTGTGAAAACGAGTGCTGTAAAGGGCTCGAAACGTAGGATCATGGTGTTAATAAACGCGATTAATCCGTTCTAAAGTGTTTAATTTCAATTAATTTAATAATGTAATATTGACTCCACCTTCAATAATATTTTTTAATAAAATGTAAATTCTTAACTTAATTGGAAATTTACCCGTTCCAGATTGTTATTTTTATCATAGGTATATATCATGGTGTAAGTACCGTCTTTTATAAAAAGTAAAAAAAAACCAGTTTACCTTATAAAAAATATTAAGAAAAAACCATATACAAACTGTATTTTACATCTCAGTAGACCACGTATATGACTTAAATTATAAGTACCTACTTACAAGATTACGGTGAATACTCACCTAATACGGTTAGCAGAACATTGTCCAGGAAGAAAGTCAGGTAGACGAGCGCAAAGCCAACGAGACCACGCTCTTCAGCGCTCATACCGCGTCCGTATCGTGCCACACAATGCCGCAACCACGACCCATCCCCGACAGCGACTCAACCAGCCACAGGAGCAAGTGTGTACGCACAGCATTCTGTCCTTGTCGTCTTTAAAACATCTGTAAAGGATAAGCGATACTGTGTCGGGTTAAGGTTTGTGAGGCTTAGAGGCTGCGGAGGCGCGATAACAGAAGCAATCAGGGTCCAATCAGTGTGCGGCGGGGCGTATGCCCGCGCCCGACGCGTAACGCGATCAAACGCTTGCTGCACATCCACTTAACCGCTTCCATTCTTTAAACCGGACCAGTTATCGGATTTTAGAATGCTGTAATAATGTAAAGCGTGTAAATGTGCCTATGCTTGTAATGAATATACACATATAATATATGTGCCGCGTAATTAAATATCCGCGAGAAACTGATAGGTATTTGACGTCTTTCAATTTAGGCAGAAGAGGGTAGATAACTAGAGTTTTGTTTTCGGTAGGTACAGTCAGCAGCAGAAGTAGCTAAGCTGGCACGGTGTTTAAATTATCTTGGCAAGACCTTATTGTTGTGACAATAGAACAAAACCCTGTGAGATACACAACATTACAGCCCAAAGAATTTGGAACTTTCTGGACTCAACAATAGATAATTATGGTAATTCTGACGAACCCCAAGTTGTACTTATTTTGAGCATGAGAGCCTATCCGCTCAGTAGGGCCACAGCTGCGTAGCCTGGACGAGATTTCGCTCAGAATAATGAATCAGGTTTTCAAGCATGAATATCAAGAATAAGGCAATTATAAGGTTGGGTTTTTTTATACCTAACTATTCAATATTTACTCCTCAAGATTGTATGATTTAATGTGTACGATGTTATATACCAATACCAACACGGTGTTTACAAGTCATGCGTTGATCGTTGAACATTTTAATATTACCCAAGTAAAAGTATTATGATATATTTGTGCATTAGACTATACCACGCAAGAAAGCTATAAAACCTGCGAGTAGGCAACACGACTATTGTCAAAACTGTTGTCATCGGCTGACGCGTAGCTCACTTGTTTCGTGGCCTTCCGAAATATGTCAACCGTATCAAAATTATAGTGGAAAATATCAGCAAACTTTATTCATGTTACAAAATTTCAGTTCAGTTTTGCAATAGTTATTAGGTTTATTTATAAAAATGTCGAGAAAACCGTTAGGTGAGTATTCTAAGTATACAACATTGCAATAGTCACTTTGTTGTCGGTTGTTTAAGTTGGCTTTACCTTGTCAATATACATGGCTAGAAAACGAAGCTGACATAAATGAGGAGACTTTCTTACCGCCCTAGATGCACAATGTACTATTTGATGGCTACGCAGAGCGCTACGATCGCAGAGCTCAGCTGCGGGATGTCTTTACGAATTGGTTGTACTTAAAATTACTTATGTACTTTATAATTTGCATCTCGCTAGGGCCGATTTTAAAAGGAACAAGGGCTACATCTTCCTGTGCTAATTTCAAGTAGGTACACCGCCAACGTCACAAGTAGTAGATACGAAGCATTAGTTAGTAACTATGTACTTACGAAACAGGCTTTGGTCTCCAGTAGGCACCGTGTACTACGCTGCCTATAGATGCTACAGTCCATAGAAGTACCTATTTCTCATACAACGGGAGCGAGAAGCTGTAGGTACAGTCCACATCAGATATATCGGAGCGTCCGAGGTGATCAAAATATCTGAACACGCCTCTATTGTTACGTTGTGTTACGTTATAGAGTGCTTCTTCAGATATTTTGAACGCCTCGGACGCTCCTATATATCTGATGGCGACTGTACAAAGTAGATAATTATATATTTATAAATTAATATTATACCTACTAGGTATTTTACCTGCCTATAGTTTTCAATTCACGCGTACAACAACCGGTAGTACTTCAACCGGAGACCAAATCTTTATATTTATTATGTGTTGCAGGACCGGGGCCTGGCGCCTACATGCTGCCGACCACAGTGGGCTTCCCCTCCCACGACCCCTCGCGCGACCGCGCGCCGATGTACTCTTTCGGTACGCGCGCGGACACCCGACTCAAAGCCATCGGCCCAGGGCCGTCGTACCGCATCGACCGCGTGACGCGCGACGGTGTCGTCACCTCCCCCAACTGGAGCTTCGGGTCCAGGTTAGTGTCATTATTTATTTACATTATCTGTCTAGTTGTCTACGTAAATTATTTCGTCATGATACTCGTGATCATCTTATGATAAGTAGTAAGATAAGGTGGGGAAAGATTGAATAGTTTTTTGATGCTATAGAAAATCACAGTTAGCAATAAAACGTTTAGTTTAATAAAATAAAATAAAAATATTTTTTTCATATTTTAACGGTCGGTAAGCTTATCTAAGACCGGCATTACACTGGTAAGATTTACTTTCGTAAGTAAGGACGCAGTTATATTCAAGAATAAGACAGTGGTCTTTATGTCTTATTCTTGCATATAGCAATGCACTGGCCGAAACCGTCGGAAATAGTGCAACGTGAGAATCATTAACTTTGTGCAGGCCCAGGCACTGATATGGGGCGTGTTGCAGATTCGCGGCACGATCGACGCTCCGCACGCCAGGCCCCGGCGCCCACGCGCCCGAGCGCTGCCCGCCGCAGACGGCCAGAGCCCCACAGTACTCCATGGGCGCGCGGCTCGGCTACGCACTGAAACGCATGGTGCCCGCGCCCAACGCCTACGCGCTGCAGATCGGGCCCGGCACGCCCGCCTGGTCCATGGCGCCACGCTCCGGCTTCAACCTGAAGTCCAAGTCGCCGGGTCCAGCTGTCTACTTCCAGCAGGACACCGACGTGTACAAGACTAGGTAAGTCACCAGTATTACGCTAGCAAGCCAGCACAGGGACCTAAATGGTAATGATTAACGAAGGCGTGCGAATAAAAATGTCGGCATTTGGTTTATACTTAGGTACCTATGACGAATTTGAGCTTTTCTCTTATCAAAATTTACTTCGGTCTTCTCAAAATTTACTTCGTAGGTATTGTTATTTTACTCTCGAGGACATTCGATTGTGAACTTTCCGCCCCTGTATATAAAACGCGTACAAACTCACATCTTGCAAATTACCCAGCCAGATCCAGTCTAGAGCCAGCGCGCGCTACGCGCTACGAGCGTAGCCGTTAACATGGGGTAATGCGAATGTAGCGAAAAGCGCCTATGAACAGAGAACCCGATAATGTTGTTTCTACACTTGATACAATTAGTTACATTGTTGTATTGCAGGCAACCCATCTACTCGCTGGGCGCGCGTTTGGGCTTCCAGGGTCGCTCCAAGACCCCCGGACCCGCGGCTTATCCGCCCAATCTCTATAACACCAAAAAGGTATCACTTTTTTACGATTGTTTGTTATTTATATCAGCCGACATCAGCATAACATTAATTTGTCAAAAGAAGCGCAACTTCATAAATCAAGCGCGATCTTGATATATTGACTCGCGCCGAGTTGTTCTAGGCGTGCAGGGTGTTGTTTCAACCCTTAGGTATATCTACCTACTCATTATGCTCTGTTAAGGAAATGCATAAGTAACGGCCTCTCTAGCTTAGTTACTGTTGGTTTCTGTTATGATTATGACCCTACGAAGTCCCGGGTTCGAATCCTGCTAGAGGCATTTATTTGTGCGTTTATTACGAATATTTGTTCCTGGGTTATGGACGTTTTCAATGTATATATGTGTATTTCTCTATATAAGTATATATATCGTCACCACGTAAGTACCATGGATACTACCATAGTACAAGGTTTGCTTAGTTTGGGACTAGGTCGATCTGTGTGAGATTATCCCCAAATATTTATTTATTGTATTATAATTATTATACTGAACAAGTTTCACTATATTATAGGATCAAGCCAAAAATCACATTATCAGCTCAAATTCAAGTAGGTACTTATACCAACATGAAGGCAATAAATTTTTATATTTCAAATGTTTAAAACTGGAGGATAATACTCGTAGTTCATTTGCATTCGCAGGATAATACGTTTGGTCAAACGTATTACGTCACAATGCACTTCAAATTGCTGTAAATACCATGGCTAACATTACTGTACTTTGCAGAATCCGTACTCGTACTCGTTCGGCACCCATCACGGGGCGTATGCCCCGCCCATGATTGTGAAGGAAGACACCATGGACTGCCTGTGAAGTGAGCCATCGTAGAAACGCTGAGTGAGCTATCGAGCTAAATTAGAGCACATGTAAGTTTACTATGCTTTTCTCAATGAAGTTATTGAAGAACTTACTCAGATTTGTTAATTATGATACTAATATGCCCTTATCAGGCGAGGTATACCTGTTAGGCCTTTAGTCTGATCAGTAAGTGTATTACGTGCCTATCCCATTTTGCCGCTACGCTGCGGTATTTTACAAATATATGTTCTTCTCATTTCTCGATAGATAGTGAAAAGGGTCCACAGAGTGTGACGACAATGTCGAGTGCATAGGTTAAACAAATTATTCACTATACAGTAATTATATTACATGTTATTTGTGATTAATTTTCAGAAATATTCGACAAAACAGAAGTCGCGCGGGCCGTAAGACATTTTCAATGTTTCTGACGACTGGATACTTGCCTGGTTAGAGGGAGGATACAATAAGAAGTACAAACAGGAAGACTAAATCTGTAAACCCAGAATATCATTTTACCACATAGTAGAATGACTATTAGATACCTACTATTAAAAATCAATGAAATTTAAATTATACTACTCCAAAGAAAATAAGGGTCAGTGCTAAGAATTTCTAAAACAACTCGCGTGTTTATTGGAATAAGTGAAACAATTGACTACTTATGCAAGTTTTATAAGCCTTAATAAGAACCAAAGCTTTGTTTTATTGTTATTTAAAACAATATAGCATGTTTTGTGAAAATACAAGGCTGTGTAAAATGTAAGATAAGATAGGATGGACAGGATCTAAACTACCTGATATTTAAATTTAGAAAATGATTAAATGAGGCACCAACCATCCTGCTTTCATGTTGTGCTTTCCACGTAGCGTTCAAAACACTCAGTACTTATTTTCTTCTGAGTAGTAGGTATATGTTGTTTTGAAGACTAGTACCTATTGTATTTATTTTGTTAAAAAACTGAATGCAACAAACGAATGCGACCCTATTCCTGGATCCTGGAATTCGATTGATATGTTATCTCCGTACGTATCTCCGTATCTCTTGAGCATAGACAATTGATTAGGATGTAATGAAATGTAAGAGGAACTGTATAATATTTTCGGTATGTGAAGTGAAGTTGGCTTGCAAAATTATCTTGTTGTGAATCGTGAAGTTAAGATAATAAAAAAAGTAATTGTGATAAAATTGTGAAAAGTTAATATACAATGTTTACTATGATTACGCTATTTATTTAACACATTCAGTGCTAATGACGCGATATGGAGTTCTATTTAGTTATTTAGTTGTGCTGGGCGTTTTCCGCAGATATAGAGTTTTTATATATAGAGTTCTATGTTCGTAGACAAAGAAGCTACGTATACATTTCCGCGTGTTATCGGCTACGCTCGTAGGTATGTAGGCGTACGCTTAGCATGCGCGTTGTTCATATTACGCGGTATCGTCTTCAGTCGTCTCTCGTCTCGTTCGTTTTTTGTCAAGTGCTTAAATTAGTCCCGTTTTGCTTTCGTCACCCATTTTTCTATCGTCATTTTCGTGTGTAGACTTTTTCACCTTTAGTAAACTTTGTTTTGTCTTTTTCTTATTCCGGTTTAGTCGGTAGTATTGGTCATTATATTCTTTGGGCGCGTTCAATGTTAGTCTGTTTTTTGTAGTCTCATTCGTTATTCGTCATATAGCTTCGAGCAACACAGGCTTAGTGTTGGTAAAGACTCAAGTCCTTCGAGTCTCGATTTCTAAGACTCGACTCATCTTTTTAGACTCCAGTCAATGAATCACAGCTTGAGTTCTTTTTAACTTAGGGGGACTCGAGTTTTCTAAAGAGACTTGAGTCTTCTGTAGTCGACTCGAGTGTTTTGTTACGCTTTAGGGCTTTTAGAACAACTGAGTTATTATTAGAAGTCAAGTCAACTTGACTTATAGGAACACTTGAGATTACGCGACCTACTTCGTACAGTAGTGTAGCAATTAGCACGTTTTTTGGTTTTTGATTATGTCTGTTTATACACGGTGTTTCACATTACACTAAAAACCTGAAAATAGTTTGTTCAGAATCAAGAGTAGAATCGATTGAGCTATATCTTAATGGTTTATTTTATTTTATTTGTATTATTAGTTATTTTACAGTACATATGGTGCTACTCGTATATTACCGCACTAGTGCGATAATGAGCACTTTATGTGCCTGCGTCAAAAATTCAAAGAGCGATATGTACTGTAAAACGTCGTACGATACATGTGAGAATAGGTAATTCGCAACTCGTGTCGATTTAAAACACTCCCTTCGGTCTTGTTTTATTCTATCGCCACTCATTGTGAATTTTCTCCTATTCGCACTCGTATCGTAATGTGCTATTTTGCGTGCCTAGTCTACAAATTCGTAATACAACATTGTGCATCTCGCATTGGTAGAGGTTGTATATAGCTTTTTCAGTATTTAGGGGTAGTCTGGTAATAATGGCTGGTTACTTGGACAATTATTTTTTCCGCTACGAGTTTGACGTTGTTTGTCTGTTTAATTTTAATGTTCATTGCGTTCATATTTCAATTATCATGGCGTTTACTTAGATATACCCCTTAGGTCGCATGGTCCGATTGACTAGTCCGATCAATCGGAATACGATTTTTTTTTCCTGTTGGCTCGATTGATCGGACTATAAGGACTTCTCAAATCCTGTCAGTCCTACTAACGGAGTAACGGGATTTTAAAAGTTCGTCTAGTTCGATCGATCGAACCACGAGAGCTTGAAAAATTCTCTTAATCCGATCACACAATTTTTATTTTTCCTTTTGTCCGACCGGTAGTTATATGGTTAATTTTGTAATCTACCAACATCTCAAAAGTGTTTTCTCACTTTCGACCCGGAATTTTACTACCACGAAATAGATTTCGAGGGAAAGATCTAACAAATAATCTTAAGAGCCCTTATTCTCTAAAAACCACTCATGGATTTAGCCTGTTTTCGGTGTGAATTAGAATTAGTAAATTTTATATATTGAAATAATAGGCATATTCTTTGATAATAATTAATAGTTTATTTTCACTGTAAGGCAGACGCTTACAGTGATTTGTGCTAACTGCAGAACACTCTTATATATTTGTACTATGTCTGATGTGTGAGTTTCGTCGAAACTCGTGACAGCAGTACTAGCGTTAATGATAGAGTCCCAGTTTTCGGCATCCATATGTTCGCGGCACATTCGTGAATTTGGTGGCAGGTAAAAGTTGTATTTCGATAACATCATGGCTTTTTGCAAATATGGAATCGGCAGTACTTCAACCGCGAAGCAATCGTGAGCTTGACTTAGCAAAATATCAAGTCTACGGTTATGTCCGATCAATCGATCCAACAGGAAGAAAAAACGACCTCGTGGTTCGATCGATCGAACTAGACGAACTTTTAAAGTCCCATTACTCCGATAGTACTACTATCATAGTAGGACTGACAGGATTTGAGAAGTCCTTATAGTCCGATCAATCGAGCCAACAGGAAAAAAGAATTCGTATTCCGATTGATCGGACTATTCAATCGGACCATGCGACCTAAGGGCACTTTACGTGTATGGGAGGTACTCTAAAATAGTTATTTATTATACAAGGGGGAAAGTTGTTGTTTAACTCTCGGGCTTATATTGATACCCGAACAAGCGAAAGATTCCAAAATTGAGCACGAGCGTAGCGAGTGGTTCAATAACTGGAATCTTGAGCTTTACGAGGGTCTCAAGGCACGAGAGTTGAACAAACTTTGCCGCCGAGTGTAATACAACATTTTTCCCCTCACTATTGCGAGGAAAATACAGACTACATACGATTATAAATCTTATCCACATGTAAGTTATCTTGAAGAAACCATCAAAAATCAATTTCAAAATTTGTCATAGAGTAGGTACGCTCCTGATACTTAGATATTGCCAACAGCTTACCAAGTGCGGGATAAGACATGATCACATGACCAATTTAAGGTGTGACCTCCGATTGCGCATATTCACTATGGGCATATAGTATAGGACTCACTTATACTGGACTGGTGGTAAGTGATAGGAATTAGATTACTTTGCCCCACATGTGGATAAAATGCGTTTTTCCACGCTAGTTTTAAAGGACAAAACAGCGCTTTCCGAGCTAGTGAGGGGAAAAAGAAGTTATAACCACTTTTTATTTTACCACTTTGTTGGCGTGACCGATATACATATTCGTACAAAATTACAGATTTCTAGTACTTACAGTCACTGAGATTATCCGCGGACGGGCGGACAGACAGACAGACAGAGCGAAACTATAAGGGTTCCTAGTTGACTACGGAACCCTAAAAAGAACAATTAATACAAAAAATATAGACGCTGTTGTTTCCATCTACCTCTGTCTACGTCAAAGTTGCTTTTAATGCGACAGTTTTTTTTGTCAGAAACCGGTTAAAAACCGGGTAGGTATCAGGTTTTGATATTAACATTTCGGTTAAAAACCGGGTTTGGTTTTTGGGCGGTTTTTACAAACCCTAGTGACTCAGTCGAGCGCTTTCCGCGGCCGCATTGACACGTCTGAAATATACCCGGCCGGTTTCAATTTAAACATTTTAAGGTTCTACCTAGCGCCACTACCTAGCGAGACGCCTCAGTTAAGCGGTAAATACATACATAGATCGAAGTTATAGGCCACTTCGAGCTATGTTAGTTGTAAGAAAAAGACAACATAAAAAACTAACATTTTATTTACACTTCCTACTTAAAAACTAGGCATCCACATTTATCCTGAGTCAATCACCTGAAATTACATTTATACCTTCTGTAAACACTGTATGCTATATAAAGTATATACGTATATTTGTGTGACGTTTTGCGTATGAAGGTACTTCATGGACAGTCAGGACTTACGTCACACGTCGCATACCTTCGTATCAGTTTACTCGTAGTTCTATGGTCTATGTTGCTCGTTGGTCGGATTATCCACGGATTAATCCGTTGCATCTATGGTGCGGATATTGCTTTCATACACGTTGGGGCATATCCGCCGAAACTGCCAATCAATGTATTGGAAATTTCTCCTGCGGACATATTGAGATCCAACGAATTGCCTGAACGTATATGGCCGGCATATAGTATCTGTATGCCGATGATGATGACCCTCAAACCGTCACATATACTGTTTTTTTTTTTTTTTTTTTTTTTTTATGCTATAGGGGGCAAACGAGCAAACGAATCACCTGATGGTAAGCGATTAACGTCGTCCATGGACACCCGCAACACCAGAGGTGTCGCAAGTGCGTTGCCGGCCTTTAAGGTGGGAGTACGCTCTTTTCTTGAAGGTTTGAAGGTCGTATCGGTCCGGAAACACCGCTGGCGACAGTTCGTTCCACAGTTTAGCTGTGCGAGGCAGGAAGTTTCGGGAAAAGCGCACAGTTGAGGACTGCCAACCATCTAAATGGTGAGAGTGGAAATATTGTCGCGTAGGGCGATGGCGGAAAGAAGCGGCAGGGATTAATCCGAACAATTCCTCGGAACACTCCCCATAATACATGCGATAGAAAATACAGAGTGAGGCCACATCTCTACGCAGCGCCAAGGGATCAAGCCGATCAGAAATACGTTGGCAGTTGACAATTCGAGCTGCTCTCCGTTGGATGCGGTCTAGAGGAAGAAGCTGGTACTTAGGTGCCCCTGCCCAAAGATGAGAGCAGTATTCCATATGCGGGCGAACCTGCGCCTTATAAAGCTGTAGGCGATGGGCCGGCGTGAAATACTGCCTCGATCTATTGAGCACACCGAGCTTCTTCGAGGCCAATTAAATAGAGCATAGAGTTAAACAGTAACAATTTTAAAACAAATAAATTCTACAAAACCTGATATTATATAAAAGTAATGCAGCATGAAATGAGCCAGAGCTTAACGCACTACTGCACCCTTAGTACCAGCGCACCGCGACAACTCGCGCGCGAGATAGACTACAAGTATCAAAAAGAGTTTGGTAGTTCACCCCCGCACGAGATTCTAGGGCTAAGCATAAGGGTGCTGATGTTACAAGACCAGAGATATTGGCCCGATCGTTTAAATGTGTCCTCGCCTGCGGAGTACAGGACCGCGGGGCATGGCGATGGAGGGGAATGAGGGAGGTATGGATGGCAGACGCTTTCGGCCCCTCTACCTACCGAGCAGGCGAGAACTCATTTTAGCGATCGGGCTATAAAAATATATCGATATCTAAAACTTGCGCAGCGACCGTAGTTTGTTGTTGCGGCGCATACCCGCGGCGCGCACGCGCAGCCAGTAGGCCTTCGTATCGGGATCCAGGGACTCTAGCGGCGGCGCGGGGCCCGTGTTCAGCTCCCATAGCCAGTCAGGGTACTCGCTGTCTGGACCCAGCTGCGAATAAATGTTTATTTAATTTAACATATAAACAGACAGGCGGATGGTAAATAATTCTAACTTTAGGTACAGTCAAGTGCAAAAATACGTATTGACAAAATCGATTCATAAATATGGTACTACGCTCTTATTACACTGGAATAAAATGCTATGGGACATATTTTTGAGTAAGATGTGTCCACCCATATTTTTACACTTAACTGTACAGGCTGGACCAAAAATTATTGCTAATCTCAGTACTTTTGAAACTAAAGAGTCAAGCGGCATCTTAACTGTTTAGTTTCAAAAGTACTGAGATTAGCAATAATTTTTCACGATTTGAAAGTGAAAATCGTTAATAAAGAAATAAAGCATAGAAATTGCAATTGCTAAGATAGTATGTATTAAGTATTTGTATTGCAAAAAAAAGTTTTGATAAATATATGATTATTATTTAGGTAGTATCCAAAAACACAATTCTTACAGAGCTTGTTTTGCGAGGTGGTTGATTCATAAAATATTGTAACTAGATTTTTTTATTTTATTTTTTATACCACCTAATTTATTTTCGTACACGTTAACTAGGCATAAAATTCAGTTTATTTTTGCAACCTTTTTCATGAAATATATAGTATACATACCCAAATATATTTGTTAACCCTTTGACTGCTAAGAACGCCTAAAGGCATCGTGTGTTGTCGTACCCACGACATTTACAATTACATACACTGCTTACATAACACACATATCATGAGCTCTCCATCATGCGTTCAAAGCGCATATTTATATATCGACCGCCATTACGACTTTCAGGAACGAAAACTTTTCTGACATTCAAGTTAAATATCAGATTTACATTTTTTCCCCTCACCAGCTCGGAAAGCGCTGTTTTGTCCTTTGAAACTAGCGTGGAAAAACGCATTTTATCCACATGTGGGGCAAAGTAATCTAATTCCTATCTCTTACCACCAGTCCGTGAAGGGCAAGGGTACCAGGGAGCAGATTTTAAATATTCGACAACTTGTTGAAAAGTCTTATGAATTTGACTCTCCAGTCTTAATGTGCTTTATCGATTATAGCAAAGCCTTCGACTGCGTGAACTGGGACTGTCTATGGAGGGTCCTTTCGGAACTAGGAGTTCCACTACATCTAATAGCGCTTTTGCAGTCCTTATATAACAACAATCAGGGTATGGTCAGGGTGGACAGAACCACCTCTAGACCATTTAACTTCCAGAAGGGTGTAAGGCAAGGCTGCATACTCTCCCCAATCCTGTTTAACATATATGGCTTTAAACGGCCTCCTAGCCTAGTTGGTAGTGACCCTGCCTACGAAGCAGGAGGTCCCGGGTTCGAATCCTGGTCAGGGCATTTATTTGTGTGTTTATCACGAATATTTGTTCCTGAGTTATGGATGTTTTCTATGTATTTAAGTATTTATATGTATTTAACTATTATATATATCGTCGCCTAGTACCCACAACACAAGCCTTATTAAGCTTACCGTGGGACTAGGTCGATTTGTGTAAGATTGTCCCATAATATTTATTTATTTATTTATTTATATGGCGAATATATTATGAGACGTGCTTGCGAGGATTGGGAAGGAGGAGTCACAATAGGAGGAGTGAAGATCTGCAACCTCCGGTACGCGGACGATACCACACTTCTTGCTGCAAACGAAACCGAAATGCTCAACCTTCTGAACAAAGTAGAAAACATCAGCGCAGAGCTTGGCCTTTACATAAACAGATCCAAAACAAAACTGATGGTAGTAGACCGGTCGCGCAAATTAGAGCTCACTGGCGCACTCAATCTTGAAACTGTGGACAACTTCATATACCTGGGCTCTAATATAAGTAACACCGGATCCTGCGAAGCAGACATACGCAGGCGAATAGGCATGGCCAAAAATGCAATGACACAATTGCATAAGATCTGGGTTGACAGGAACATATCCCGACAGACTAAGACCAAACTGGTGACGACATTGGTGTTCTCGATCTTCTTATATGGCGCCGAAACCTGGACCCTTAAGAAAGCTGACCGCAAACGCATTGACGCCTTTGAGATGTGGTGCTGGCGGAAAATGCTGCGCATCCCTTGGACAGCCCACCGAACCAACGAGTCAATACTTAGGGAACTAGGCGTTAAGATGAGACTTTCGAACATCTGTCTTCGTAGGATATTGGAGTTCTTCGGCCACATTGCCAGGAAAAGCGGAAACAACCTGGAGCGACTTGTTGTGACCGGCAAAGTGGAGGGGAAAAGACCAAGAGGACGCAGCCCAACACGATGGAGCGATCAGATCCGCTCCACTCTGGACAGCAAATTCTGCGAAGCCATACATGCCGCCGAAAATAGACTGGACTGGCGAAATACAATTAAAGAGAAAGTGACGACAAGGGGTCACGACCCTCAGCATTGAGGATACCGACATATGGAGGAGGACCACCAGTCCAGTATAAGTGAGTCCTATATGCCCATAGTAAATATGCGCAAACGGAGGTCACACCTAAAATTGGTCAAGTCTGATCCCGCACTTGGTAAGCTGTTGGCAATATCTAAGTACCAGGAGCGTAAATACCTACTCTATGACAAATTTTGAAATTGTATTTTGATGGTTTCTTCGAGAGAACTTAAGTACATGTGTATAAGATTTATAATCGTATGTAGTCTTTATTTTCCTCGCAATAGTGAGGGGAAAAATGTTGTATTACACTCGGCGGCAAATTTTGTTCAACTCTCGTGCCTTGAGACCCTCGTAAAGCTCAAAATTCCAGTTATTGAACCACTCGCTACGCTCGTGGCTCAATTTTGGAATCTTTCGCTTGCTCGAGTTTCAATATAAACCCGAGAGTTAATTTATTTTTATTATTAAGCTATTGCATAGCTTCTATCGCGGGCCTTGAGCGCGGGGACCGAATCCAGAAATTCCGTAACGAAAAAAAACCTGACGCTCCCCACTCCGACGGACCGAAACCGACTTTATTCACTTTGTTACAAAGTTCTTTATCGAGGAAAGGATATATCTCCAAACGAATGTCGCTAAGTGTCATATTCTATACAAAATATTGAGGACAGTAGCTCTTATTACCAGAGATACGGCGATGTCAAACGTCAAAATAAACACTATTATTATAGTCCCGCCAAAATCAAATATGTTAGTCGCAAACTTATGTTTCTTATTTCAGTTATCATAAA
Organism: Lathronympha strigana; assembly: GCA_949128165.1. Classification (NCBI taxonomy): domain Eukaryota; kingdom Metazoa; phylum Arthropoda; class Insecta; order Lepidoptera; family Tortricidae; genus Lathronympha; species Lathronympha strigana. The sequence goes on from OX421903.1 coordinate 13,090,208, forward strand.
CCTATAGTTTCAATGATAAATATTCCTGAATAACCAACAGCTACTGTAAGATAATAAAACCCACATATATTGTAAAATAATGTTGACAACTTTTCTATCAAAAACATTGAATTTGAAAATGAATAATGATCCACAAGAGTCTACAACAAAATATGGGACCACCATTGACGCGGTATTTTCTAGGTATTTAGAGGATATTAAGTCGCAAACTTATGTTTCTTATTTCAGTTATCATAAGTTTCAATGATAAATATTCCTGAATAACCAACAGCTACTGTAAGATAATAAAACCCACATGTATTGTAAAATAATAAAAACATTTTAAACAATATTAACTTTTTATTTGTTAAATAATAGAAAAATTTGTTTTCTTATCGGTCACCACGCTCAAAAAGTGTAACTTGAATTAATATCAAAGAAAAAGAAATACTGCATGAATAAAATAAATAAATAATTATAATTGCATAAGTTGATACAAAATGATATGCAATAGCTTTACCGCGGCAGTCCCCGAGTGCCACACGTATTTTTTTTTTATTTTTCTTTTATTTACACATAAGTTAACAGTTTTACACCAAAGCACTTATGTGGTAACTTAAAAATAAATTGCACAATATAAAATTAAATTAAATCACTATTCTAACTTTTAGGTACAGTACATTACTGAAATCTATAATTCAATAAAACTATATAATATTATTGATACACCCTAAAATTTTCCTAAAGAATGCACCAGCACTATCGGCAAAAATATCTATAAAAAAAAATTAAAAAAAAAAAAATATTTAGCAGAAAAAATGCTTAACCTACCTAACCTACTAACCAGCTTATGCTATGTCGTCTGACTCTACTAATATGCGGTTCAGAGTAGCTAGAGCTCTGGCGGTCGGAGCGTTGCAGCCCCGCCGCGTGCGCGCGTCGGCGACCGCGAACAGACTGATAATATTATTTTTCTACTCCAGCACTTCTATGTGTCAATTAGATGACTGACAGCGATATTTAAAAAGTAACCATTATAACGTTGTCTGTGGTATTCCATAAGAACACTGCTCCTATGAATTTTCATACATTTATATTAGCACTGTTGTTGTTTTTTTTTAATTTCCATAGTGGGCACAACATCTTCCCTATTCTGCCACGTTTCTATATTTTGCTTTTTACGCTATTTTAGCTGTCGTAGAAAAACTAGGGTATGCAACAGCTCATAATTGGTTCTTAAACTCTCGGGTCTATATTACAAAACTCGGCTTCGCCTCGTTTTGTAACGGCGACCCTCAAGTTTTAAGAACCCTTATTATATCACTGTTGCATAATAGTAGTTTATGCAACAGTGATATAATAAGGGTTCTTAAAACTTGAGGGTCGCCGTTACAAAACGAGGCGAAGCCGAGTTTTGTAATAATAGACCCGAGAGTTTAAGAACCAATTATGAGCTGTTGCATACCCTAGTTTTTCTACGACAGCTAAAATAGCGTAAAAAGCAAAATCTAGAAACGTGGCAGAATAGGGAAGATGTTGTGCCCACTATGGAAATTAAAAAAAAACAACAACAGTGCTAATATAAATGTATGAAAATCCATAGGAGCAGTGTTCTTATGGAATACCACAGACAACGTTATAATGTATACTTTTTAAATATCGCTGTCAGTCATCTAATTGACAGATAGAAGTGCTGGAGTAGAAAAACTACTATTAGCTATAAGTAATAACATTTTCACAGATAAGAAATTCGTTGTAACAAAAATGTTTATTATTATGGGGGCCTTTAAATGCGGTTTTTTAGGCATTATTGAGAGCTAATAGTAAGGTATTTGTAGAATTGAACTAACATTATTACATCGCATCCCTTACCTTAGTCTATAATAACTAAACCTGTAATTTTTATGCTATAGCGTATTAATTCATCATATTAAGATATCCGTAAGGTTTCTGAATAAAATCATGCTAAAACGGGGTCAAATCCTACATAGTTCTGTTGGGAATATTAAATGAATATATTTATTAATTTAAATAAATAAAGATAACTAGCCATAAATATATTGCACAAAAGAAAATACAAACGTACAAAAGGTGGACTTAATGCTATAAGGCATTCTCTAACAGTCAACCTTTGGACAAGACAGATAATTTGTAGGCGGTAGATCATACGGTTCTGTCAGCGGGAACAAGCAGCGGAAGTAACATAACATGACATAGAATAACAAAAAACCGGCCAAGAGCATGTCGGGCCATGCTCAGTGTAGGGTTCCGTAGTTTACCGTCCGTCACAATAGCCAACCTTAAAAAGTGTTTTAATAAATACACCCGACCCAACCCTATCAACTCCGGAATAGTACATTGTGCATCTAGGGCGGTAAGAAGGGCATTACTTACGAGGGTCTATTGAAGCCCGACGCCGTAGGCGGAGGGCTTTAAATGACCCGAGTTAGTAATCCCCTTACTGCCCGTGGTACACACAATGTTTTTCATCACATTTGCGAGGAAATAAATAAACTCTATACAGGTAAAGAAACAATAATGATAAGCGGTAGTGTAGTTGCACAGTCCACAGTACGAGTACTCCGGAGTGACTACGTGCTGCGAGCGCGTGCGGGGCAGGTCCTCCGCGAGCTCCGGGCGGGCGGTAAAGTAGTATGAGAATCCTTTAAAACCATGGGAATAATACAGCTCTTTAAGTGTAAGTATGCTTGCATATAATATCACCATTTACGAGCAGGTGTGATGAAAAAATCTTAACAGCGCGAAGTCAATTGGGTTACTAATTTATACAAAGTGAATACAAACTAGGATTATGTGTGTTGGGTTTTCGGGTACCTTTTGATCGCGTGAATCGATTTGAAGCATTATTTTATTATTAGAAGGAAGGTAAGTGCGGGATAATAAATAAATTAAGTACCCAAGATAAAAAATGTTTTTACATATACGGTTAAATTACAAAGTTAATTTAGAAATTATTTTGCACAATTTTTCAACAACCGTTCAACCAATCAAGTTCAAAATAATTTTCCAATTAAGTTCTTATTAAGTTCTACTATTGTAATTTTTTTCATATTTTTTTAACTCATAGTTCAAAAGTTAGAGGGGGAAACGGCACATTTTTTTTAATTTCTGGAACGATTATTTCCGAAAATATTTACTTTATGTAAAACTGTTTGTTTGTTTGTTTGTAAGCACTTTATTGTACACAAATATAGTAAAAATAAACATTTTGATAAGAACAAAGGTACAAAGGCGAGCTTATCCCTATAAGGGATCTCTTCCAGCTAACCTTTGAGAAATTGAGAGGAGAATCTTCGAGTTCTAGATAAACAAACAACAAATACAATAATGTACAAAACAACAAGGAAGTACTTAAGTACGTAAAATACAACAAGTTATAATGAATTACGTATATGTATATTTATATATAACAATAATAATAATATATATCTACATTTATACATAATATATATCTACTAAATACATACATAAATATATATATATATATATATATATATATATAGCACAAACTGTTGTTAGAAAACTATCATTATTTTTTAAATACCTATCCAATGATATGTCTAGGTTTGAAACAAAAAAAAACACCCCCACTTTACATGTACGGAGGTACACCGCTGAATGATGTTATGAAATTCTTGTTTGTTTTCTTACTTTATTTGTAAAAAAGGGAAATAGGTTGTTTTATTTGTTTCCATCACACTTGCTCGGTAATGGTGTTATAACGCGCAGGCGTATAGAGCGGTTAGAGCCGATTTAGTCCCCTCGGGAATTATGAATTTTAGTACAATATAACTCCCGAGGGAGTTATGAGTTTAGTTTTTAAATATCGTAGGTCATTTCACTTCAGACTAAGGAGGTTTTGCATCAGCTAAGGCTTATTTCAAATCTTCAAACTTGGCTATACTTAAACCAACTTTACTGTGTATTAAACTTCAACGGAATATTTATCTGCATTATATTTAATATTTCACTATTATTTCCCCGGCGTGCGCTTGTGGTGCTGAAGCTCAAACCATTCGGCACATAATTGAAGACTGCCCCATAACGCGCTACGCCGCCGGTCCTCTTGAAGACCTGATCACCCTGAGCGACGAAGCCATAAAGTGGCTGACTGGTCTAAGTGTCGACATTTAATTACTATTAAGCAATAATATACATACTCAGTTTCTGTTTCCATTCATGTGCCATATGATTAAATAAATAAATAAATTATTTCACAGATTATTTCAATTATTTCAAGATATTTCGTTTTGAATATCGGTACAATCTGGCAGCATGACTTAGCAACTTCGAAAACTAAACGCAGTTCTTAGTAATTATCTGTGGAATGTAAAAAACTTGACAATGTCATTTGTTTTATTGTCGGTCGTTCATGTGTGTTTTATGTGTTTATTTATAAATATCCAGGAAAAACATGTCATTAAATTTCACTAACAATAGCAATTGTACTATTACTTACATTCAACTTTAATAAATAGATTCATTTGTATATTTGTTTTTCCCTTACAAGTGTGATGAAAAACATTGTATGCATCAAGGTCGGTAAGAGGATTACAAACTCGAGTCATTAAAAGCCCTCCGCCTGCTGCGTCGGGCTTCTAACAGACTCTCGTTAGTAATCCTGTACTTACCTCCCTAGATGCACAATGTACAGTCGCCATCAGATATATCGGAGCGTCCGAGGCGTGCAAAATATCTGAACAAGCACTCTAAGGCCTCGACAATAGAGGCGTGTTCAGATATTTGTGAACACCTCGGACGCTCCGATATATCTGATGGCGACTGTACTATTATAGTAAGTAGGTACCTTCGTAAGATTAGTATTGTAAGATAATTGCAATGCCCTAACAGGGTATCATGTTTCATGTACCTACTTTGTAATATTTTTACATCTTGTAACTATATGAATATGATCGCAATAAATAAATGAATATGAATACAAATCATATTATTTTATCTCTATTGCGCATTGTGCGCATACACATTACAGCGGTGTGCAAGAATTTGCAAGTGTGTGGGTTTTGGCCTAGCTTTCTGGGTTGAGAACTATGAGCGTCACTCATCTTCCCCTTTTACTTATATCAATGGGTCAAAACTCGATGGTTTTCGACTTATTGAGTTTTTACCTTTTTTCGGAATAACGCCACCCCTTGCGACGATACTTTTTTCGAAAGAATACCAATGAAAGAAAGTACATGCATTAGGATATGCGGCTGCAGCACGGAGAGAATAGCAACGACAGTTTCCAAATCGCCGTTTACCTTTGAAGTTTAATACACATTTTTTTGAGTAAGTATTCGTCTTTGATTGAATAAAAAACTTTAACGTGACCTTTTATTTCTCAAGATTTATAATTTTTTGATATTGTGTTTAAAGTACTTAATGCCTTATTTACTGGCTATAAGAAAAACAAGAATTGATCATCCTAATGCATGTACTTTTTTTACAATTGACATTCTTAGGTCGCAAGGTGGCGTTTTCCCCAAAAAAACTAAAATCTCGAATAACTCTAAAACCATTGACTTTTGAAGTTTTGACCCCTGGTTGACTGAGCCAAAAACATTGCAAATAATCTCTAATAAATTCCTTTCAAGGAATAGGTCGAATTACCAGTCATCCTGTAGACTCGCTAATTTGAAGTTTAGTGTGAAGTGATGATTTAGGTTTTACCTAAAAAAAATCTTGGTTGCGGTTGATATAGAACGGTAAGAATCACAAATAAGCATACCTTGGGATCCTCTCCTGTGGTGTAAATATTGGCTCCACACACCTGAGAGACAAGCTTCTGTGGGTCTGTCTCAACTGGCAGTTCCCGTTTCTCCATGGTACCCAGCTTGCCTAGCTTCTTCTTGCCTTTTCCTAACCCCATTACTCCTAAAAAACATAGGGCTGCTTAAGTAGCTGTCATACAAAGTCTTTCCTATCATGGAACAATGGTGTTATGGACCATTGGGATCCGTAAAAGAACTCTGCTTCTTTGGAAAATTTAATGAAATGCCATGGATAAACCACACAGATTGTTCACCTGCCCATGTCAGGACAAGCAAGTAGTCTTACTCAAGTCAATCTAGCTTTTTTGTATGGGCAATACCAGGATCTTAGTACTGTCCATTCAAAATATCCTTGTACTGAGAACCCTAATTGTTACCCCTGTGGCTTGTTAATGGTGCCTCTACATGCTCGGGCTCTCGGCCGCGGGCGAATGCAACCTAGTACGCGCTCGGTCAAGAGCCTCGGGCGAGAAGCTCGAACGAGAGGCTGTTTGAGCTTTGTCATGTAGTTTGGGTGAGTAAAAAGATGTCTTAAATAGCTTCGGTTAAGAAGATAAGATATATACCCATATTACACTGTACCACATATGATCATAGATTATATGCCGCCCTTTTTCTTCACGTTGGTGAAAAAAGGGACGGACCATAAAGTATAAGCTAGCTGGACTTAATAAATACTGAAACTGGTAAGACGAAACCCCGTGATGGCAACTATAGACTTAAGGTAAACGATTGTACGTTGACTGCAGACCAGGATGTTGCTGGCGCCTTTCAACACTTTTTTACCAACATAGCCACAGATACTACACAAAATCTGAACTCGTCCGTAGCTAAGGCTGGCTTAAACTTCGATACAATCGGAGTTAATCAATGCGGCACGTCATTATACTTCCAGTGTATTGACCCCCACAAGATAATAAAAACGTTCAATTCCTTTTTCTTCAAATATCTTTCAAATTCTTTTTTATTAGAAACCCAACTCCGTTCAATCCTTTGGTTTCTCCATAGTAGCAGAGGATGTAGTTTTTGTACTCTTCTATAATGCTGCTCAATCTTCTGACTTCACTTAATCCTACTATGTCATGGTTTATTTTAACGAGTGTGTTGTTTAACTCTATAAATCTTTCTGTTGATGCTAGAGATCGTACATTTATAGGTGCAAATTTTCAATGTTTTTTCTGTTTTAATGTCATTTTGTAGTATTTTCCTGCTTACAGGCTCTCTCTTTGTTTTGAACTTGTTTCTTTGTTCGAGGTTATTAGGTACATACAATATCCAAATTTGAAAGAAATCCAACCATTAGTTTAGCCACAAAAAATAAAAACATTTTTTTATTTATCTAATTTTTTAGTCATACAAAGAGGATTGAAATATGGGCTTGAACACTTATTTAAACTTTCACGATTTTCACACATTATAAATTGACCAAAACGGGGCTTGAAATTTGGTAAAACGGCATCTTGTAATAAGACAAAAAACGCACCTAAGAAAGCTATACATTTCAGCCAGGGGCAGTTTTACTATAGGATTGCAGCTAGACCCTTTAATGTACATATTATTAACTATAGAGAGCTAACATCTCTGTTGGATTCTACAGTTAACTTAAGAGTCTGATGGCGATGACCAGGGCCCGTAATTTTCATGCCGATTTCAATGAGGTAATGACGGATAAAGTCTATGAACGTTTGTTTCTAATGTGGAACATAATAGATTTGACACTATTCAATGACAGCATTATTCTTTCAAACGTAAAACCTAAAACATGATGTATGAAGCTTGATGTCATTTGTCTGTCATTGGCATGAAAATTACGGGAGCCCTGGTGATGACTTGTGGTAGTTATATCATAAAGATAGTATATTTAGATAGATATAGAAGATAGTATTATATTTTGACAACCTTTTACATCTCCAGTCTTTATTTTGACGCTTGAGGAGAGTTTGCATCTCCAAATCTTATTCATATTTTATTTTATCGTTGGAGACCTTTCACATCTCCAAACTTAATTTATAATTAACTATTGAGACTAATGGTATACATCTCTTGCCATATTACTTAGTACATTTATTCTAATATTGTTTACCCAGGTTCAGCCTGTTGTATTACCAGTATTTAGATTATACTTCGGTCAGAGAAAATAGTTCGGTCTTTTAGGTTTTTTTTTTTTCCCTAGAGTGGCTTTCACATCTTGTGGGGAGATGTATTTTGCCAATGTCTGCGTTTTTTGGCTTCCGACACGATCAGAGAATGTACGGTGAAAATTTTGATGGTATGTGATAGGGAAGGATTGGGAACCTAAAACACAATATAATATATTAACAATAATAACAACACAGTCAAAACAGGACGTACACAAATAAGCGAAGAGAAGCACAGTTAGAAGGGAATAGAAGAAAAGTAGAACATACAGAGGACAAGGAGAATAAACATAGAGTTACAGTCACAACTAACCACCTTACAGTTTAATTTCATGCATTTGAATGTATTGAGCCAGTAATTTAATAAGAGAGGGTCCGGAAAGACAGAGAAGTGAGTGAAAATTGATAGGCCGAGGAATGTGTTTAGGCAATATGTCGTATAGTGAAAAATTTAATTTTGGGCAGTAAAAAAAAATATGGTCGGTGGTTCCTTCTTCAAGACCACATTCGCACAGAGAGTGATCTCTAACCCGTATCTTTGCCAGAAAAACACATGACCAAGGCGGAGGCGGCAGATGGTGGAAGTGGACCGTTTGTTGAACCCCTTCGCTCGACAAAACCACGGTTTAAGAGGGATGTCTGGCTGAATCTCACCATAATATTTGCCCTTTATAAGCCTAGAGGAGCTCCATAGGCGTTGCCAGGTCTCTCTAGCATCGGAGTGAGCAATGGAAAGAGCATCTGAAGGAGAAACTACTAAGTGATCTATAGAGGCTGCATCAACAGAGCTTTTGGTCTTTTAGGTTTATAGTTAAGTAAATGCGAATTTTGACGTCTGGGAATGAGTACCCGCGTTTAGGTCTATACAGAGCGCGAAACTAATGATTGGGTAGCTCTTCACTGAGCGAGCGGTGCAACACGGAAAAACCTGATGTGTGGTGTAGGCTATTCGTATGAACGTTTTAATGGTTTTCGCTCCGTCCGACCTGAACTGAACTAAAGACCGAGAACCGATTTAACTTTTTGGCGAGGTTCCTTTCGGTCTGTGATGGGATTTCATTCCTTTTAGTTCTTAGTTCCTGACCGACACAAGCCTAACATATTGCACTTGTAGTAAGCTGTAGTAACCAAAATGATACCTCCAGCCGCCGATGTTGTTTTCTTGGCAGCGGCTAACAACGGTGCTGCGCTGTGCAAAGCACGCGCTTCTGCTGCGACTTGCACTGCCAGCAGTCTTCCATATAGGACGCGGTACATCGTTAATACCAATTGGTTTTATTTATAACAAATACGAATATATGGATGATTATTTATGTAGAAAGTTGAGGTTAAGTAATTTGTGACATTGACATAACAAAACGTCGAACGTTTAGAAACCTAAGCAAAATAAAGATATATCTATAACATCTACACTTTTGACCTGGAGCAGACGGTTTCCCCCTTTTGTAAGGTACTACAATATGCTGATGACCTGACTTTATATGCTTCATCAAAATCTGCTCAGGATAATGCAGCCCAACTTAGCATAGCTCTTAATTACCTCAAGGATTGGCTGGATGAACATGGCCTTTCTCTCTCTCCGAGTAAAAGTGTCGGGATCACCTTCTCAAGGAAAAGAGATACCCCGCTGGTAGACTTATTTTGTGAAAATGACCCCATTCCTAGTGCAGGGTCGGTAAAATACCTCGGTGTGGTCCTGGATTCTAAAATGTCGGGTGTCCCCCATTTAAATTATATAACGGGGAAATGCGAGAAGAATATTAATGTGCTTCGTTCTCTTTCTGGGGTCTGGTGGGGTTCACATCCCGCCTGTCAAAAATTATTATATAATGCAATCATTCGTAGTCATCTTGATTATGGAGCCTTCATCCTCCCTCCACCTCCACCAATCCACCTTGTAGTAAGGTTGCTCTGAAGAAACTGGACCTTATTCAAGCAAAATGCCCTCGCATTATTCTTGGTGCCATGAAGTCTTCCCCGAAGAACGCTTTGCAGGTAGAGTGTGTGGATCCTCCTCTATTCATCCGCAGGCAGCAATTGTCTGATCGGTACCTGTTCAGGGCAGCTGCTTTCTCGGATCATCCCGTGTTACCTCGTTTAGAAGCCCTCTCCTCCGAAGTCACCTTGAACAGATATTGGTCTCATAAGGAAACCCCGAGAGTTCTACAAAGTTTTTTGAAATTTCAAAGTTTTCAGTATGCGTTGTGCCAGACCGAAGGGAATCCGATTTTCGGTGTTGATTTTGAAACTTTAGTCTATTCTCCTAATGTCATCCTGGATTTAGGTATATATAAGAAGGATCCTGCCGCTAATAATATATTAAACCACCTTCTTCAAAATCAGTGGCGGAACTGGCTTGCTGTTTATACGGATGCCTCAAAGTTATCTCCTGATGGATGGGTCGGATCTGCAGTATGGATCCCGAAATACCAGATAGCCTTAACTCTTAGGTGTCCCCCGCAGTCTTCAGTCTTTTCAGGCGAGTCTCTAGCTCTCCTTGAAGCAATTACCTATATCGAGTCCCATAATATCCCCAGGGCGATCATTTTCTCAGACTGTAAAAGTTGCCTGGAAGCGATTTTGGCAAACCAATTTAAAACAAAAACAAAATTATCCCTAATTTTAAAAATAAAGGAGTATTTAAACAAGTGTGAATCCAGAGGCCTTGAAGACGTTCTTGCGTGGATCCCTGGGCACAATGGAATTGCTGGCAATGAAGTGGCGGACTCCTGGGCCAAAAGCTCTGTTGATGCAGCCTCTATAGATCACTTAGTAGTTTCTCCTTCAGATGCTCTTTCCATTGCTCACTCCGATGCTAGAGAGACCTGGCAACGCCTATGGAGCTCCTCTAGGCTTATAAAGGGCAAATATTATGGTGAGATTTAGCCAGACATCCCTCTTAAACCATGGTTTTGTCGAGCGAAGGGGTTCAACAAACGGTCCACTTCCACCATCTGCCGCCTCCGCCTTGGTCATGTGTTTTTCTGGCAAAGATACGGGTTAGAGATCACTCTCTGTGCGAATGTGGTCTTGAAGAAGGAACCACCGACCATATTTTTTTAACTGCCCAAAATTAAATTTTTCACTATACGACATATTGCCTAAACACATTCCTCGGCCTATCAATTTTCATTCACTTCTCTGTCTTTCCGGACCCTCTCTTATTAAATTAATGGCTCAATACATTCAAATGCATGAAATTAAACTGTAAGCTGGTTAGTTGTGACTGTAACTCTATGTTTATTCTCCTTGTCCTCTGTATGTTCTACTTTTCTTCTATTCCCTACTAACTGTGCTTCTCTTCGCTTATTTGTGTACGTCCTGTTTTGTCTGTGTTGTTATTATTGTTAATATATTATATTGTGTTTTAGGTTCCCAATCCTTGCCTATCACATACCGTCAAAATTTTCACCGTACATTCTCTGATCGTGTCGGAAGCCAAAAAACGCAGACATTGGCAAAATACATCTCCCCACAAGATGTGAAAGCCACTCTAGGAAAAAAAAATAATAATAATAAAGATATGAGTGAATTTAGTAGTCTTTCACTGCAAGTTTTGTATTTGTGTTGCGCCGGTTGCGCCGTGTTCGCCTAGAGTCAGCCTTCACTACGGGTTGCGAGTTCGCGTATTTGCTGTGTGTGGCCGAATCACGGCCGAATAGATAGAACATGTGTGAAGGGCTTATAATGATCAATGGATACCTGTATTACAATATTTAGAGCAAGGCCAAGGCAGGTAGGGAGCAGACAATAATAATGCATAATGGTGCAGGTACCCTAAAAAAAATTATAACCACTTTTTATTTTACCACTTTGTTTGCATGACCGATATACATATTCGTACTAAATTATATCTTTATATTACTTACAGTCACTGAGATTATCCGCGGACGGACGGACAGACAGACAGACTTGGCGAAACTATAAGGGTTCCTAGTTGACTACAGAACCCTAAAAAAAGAAACAATATGAAAATTCTGAACGGAGACCGAGTCGTTCTAATACTCGAGTACAGCGTACACCGGACATAAAATCGGCATAAAAGATACCTACTATAAAAGCGATGAATCTAACCTAACCATTATACCTAATTGTAATATAATAAGAAGCACCATCATATCATCATCATCTTGCAAATATTGTTTCCGAACGGCTCCCAATACCGGGAGTCCGTTTAAAAGGCAGCCAAATAATCGGCAGCCCAATAATTCATGTCCATTTTTTTGGTTGGTGATTATTGGGTGGCTGTTTATTGTACTGTAAAAACTGTGGCTTCGGATTATTGGCCCACTACTGAGCTTGTCCGACCCGATAAAATGCAGCCCAATAAATGGCAACCCAATAATTGATGAACATGTAATTGCATCGATTATTGGGTTGCCGATTATTGGCCCGCTTCGAGATTTCTCGACCAATAATCCATGTACATCGAGGTTGCCAATTATTGGGCCGCCGATTATTGGGCTGCCTTTTCGCGGGATGCGGATTAGTGGCACCCTTTGCGACAGCAATTTTTTTTAAATTTGGTTGACAAAATCACTGACGTATATAATATGGACTAGAAATTAAGCGTGCCGACTTTTGGTCGAATTGGCAGATATAATGGCGTAATTCCGCTAGTGTTGTCCGTTCAATGGTTTAAAAATATCTGGCTGACCAGATTGTCAGTAACAATAGAAAGAATATACTCCCCTCCCTCCCTCTTCATCCATCCATACATCCATCTCTCCATCTCATATCCATCCCTCTGCGACGTAGTGGTAATGAAAGAAAAGGATATAAATTATAATAGATTCTGAACAAAAAATAAATATAATCGCTCACCTCACACAGCTTAACATAATTTTACGCTAAAATTATTAATGATACAAATTTGTTGATTCACGAAGGATTTTAATGTTAACATATTTTTTACTTATAAATGAAAAACTAGCTTACATGAATGGGGATTATATCCATAATACCTTTTAACCTGTTAACTAAACTATAACAGAAGGCAAACTCATAATGGTACTTAAAGTACTGATCAGTCGTTCTTTAACGTAATGATAAAAGTTGGTTGATTCATGTATGTCAAAAGTTGGCCTGAATGAACATTACATCCAAGGTTCTTTTGAAATAATGAATGAATACTAAATACTAAATAGTAAATTTTGAAATGTGATTCTTCAAAATGTAAGGAGCAGATAACCAGCTGTTTGTGGCGGGGATTTATGTTGTCTGGGCCAATGCCATTTAGCTATTGTCTATGCCGCCGACGTCTTTAACTGGAACGCTGTAAAGTTGTAACAAATATAAGTAGGTAACTACAATGTATAAGTAACCTTTTCTAGGCAATGTCAGCAATCGACAACAGCCCAACACTATGCTAAACTGTCAAATGAGCTACAATCATATTTAAATCATCAAAATAAGCCTGCAAAGAAGTAAATATGTACTTTGCGCCATTAAATACGGCAAATACTTCTAAAAACTTACAATATTTATGGAAAACCTAAACCCGAACAGTACTTTATTGATGAAAAACGGGTACTAACCTCTGAAGAGTCAAATTTGGATGATTTTTTTATTTCCGTGGACTGCACTGTGTTATTGAGCATTCAGGCATATTGCGATTGCATCACTTGATGTCCACACTAAAAATCAAATGCTAAAAACGCTTTTATTGTAGAAAATCACTGAATAACCAAAACGATGATCACCTTTTGACAGCAGATTGTTTGTAAACAAATTGGCAGATAAAATGGCGACTGGCAACCCGAAGCCAAGTGGTGGTATAAATGTTAAACTGTATTGGAATTGAAATCAGTGAAATGTGATGTCATCTCTTTCAGCTTACGATGTCGGATTTTAAAAAGAAAGAGACAGAGTTTGGTTTTGGACTTTATGTCGATTTCATATACATTATTATAACCTGAAGTGTGTATAGTAGAATAGGGCTCCTCCATATATTTCCTTACTCATTGGACAAAATAAATGACATTTGTCAAACGTTAATGTCAAATTGTGATATCCCGAACAACAATCCAATCCATTTTAGTGGGCTCGGAATAGGTTTTGTCGGAAGTAGGGAGTTGCGTTGCGATAAGCGGACAATTTATTTGTTCGCCGTAACATCGCTCGCAAACATCTAAATTATTTGTACAGGTAAGCCTTATTTTAACAATTAAAGGAAGCGAAAGATACACTATTGTTTAGTTGAGTACTTTGTGTGTTTTCTCTATGACGCGGTTAGTCCCGCGGTGACTAATCTCGATTGGTTTATCTCGTCGTGTGTCTCTCGATATCATGTTTAGTTCAGATTCAGTTGAAGAGAACGAATATGACGGGATGTCGCACCACGATCACGACCACGACGAAGGCCACATTTTCGACCAGTTCAAGGTGAGCAGACACTCCAAAAGGTCGCACTATAATCCAGTTCGTTGTCCACAAATGGATAATTGTTCTGTTTCACTAAACATCAAAGTACCTATCCTTAACCGATGACTAATGTTTCTACTGACAAGCCTTTATAAAATGTAGGTTTATACTTTGCCTAGTTACTAATTATACTTTTGGTTAATATTTCTGCAGGTACCTTGCTATAATAGTAATCAAAAATGTTTCAAAACCAGAACATGGAAAGGATAATCAAAGATAGTTTTATAAAAGATTTGGTGGAGGGTAACAAATATCTGCATCACATAAGGACAGCTTCACCAAGACATCAAAATGATGTCCACTTGGATACTATACTATACTGGGTACCTATATTGTGAAGTAGCTAGTTATTTTATTAAGAACAGTAGTGTTTTTGGACTTTGTGTTTTATTCATAGGTATTATAAATACCTGAGATTGAAAATAAATTAAGGAATAATAACATTAATACATATTGTAGGGTCATTTATTAGTATTTTGATAATAGAGAGTGTTAGAACTTAGAAGTATTTAGTTTAGAGTATAAATTAAAAAAAATCCTAATATCTACAAATATATAAAAAGTTTTAAAGTGTCACACTCTCACGGTGTCCTTACATGAAATAGGTATGTAGGTAGTTTTAATTCAAAACCATTTTTGAATATGTTACCAACATTAAAGTAGTCTGGCAATGAATTGAAAGATATTCAAAGTTCTGCTGAAATAAAAACAACACCATGAAAAAATAAATTGGTGTGATTTCAATTAAATTATGTAGGTACCAAATCCTGTTTCTAAACAAACTGAACTAACATAAAGTTATACTTAATACACCATGTAATCTCCATAGTACATTAAAATACTTCATCACAAAATGTACTTACTCAACAATATTTTTATCAGTAACATTATATTGACAACTAGATTACTTCTATCATGCACATGTTTAAATATAGTTTTTCTACTCCAGCACTTCTGTCTCTCAATTAAGCGATATAAAAAAATATACATTATAACATTGTCTATGGCATTCCATAAGAACACTGCTCCTATAACAATAGTACATTACTGCAGAGGCCGTGAAGTAAGGGATTGCAGGACGAGTTTGTGGTAGACTGCATTAAACAAGTCCTGCAATCTCTCTTCCGGCCGAGGTTTGTATAGTGCTTTTCTCAAACATTGTGAGGAAATATTAAAATTAAAATAACTACTAAGTAAATAGTTAATAAGGAAAAAATTGTTTAATGTTCCACCTTTTTATTTTTTAAAGATGCCATTTGAATGAGCTATTCAAGCACCATGTTTCACCGCACATAAATATACATAGAACCATAGAATTTGTTTTTTTTAATGTCGCAAGTATCTTAGTGGTTGTTGGCTGTATGTAATTTTTCCTTTGTCAGTTTAGAATAGAATAGAAAATTATTTATTGTCACACAAACACAAGAATACAAAAAAAGGAAAGAAAAACAAGCACATATTCTTCTTAAATTTTAAACACTAAACAACACAACTATGTGACAAAAGGACTGCACTCAGCGTTAGCTGTGGCAGGCTAACAACCTCAGCGCTGGTTTTCAGTGCACCCCCATTACAAGTTTGGAACGACATTTCAATTGGCGGGAATTCAATTTACAAAATCTATAAAAAATATGGATGTATATAAAAAAAAAACTATTAAGCTGGTCAGAAAACAAAAAATAAGTTAAACTAAAATAGCATGCAACACTTACGGCTCAATCTGTCAGGCTAGGGCAAGACATGACACATTCATATTTATAAAAGGATGTTTCATTCAACCTTTTAGTGTTAAATAGTACGCAAATTAAAAAAGTTAGAGCAGCGGACATAAATGTTTCGTTCATACTTACGCCATACATTACTTCACGGCCTCCGTCCAAGAAGTAAATGGGCGGAGGACCCATAAACAAGAAATTTCATGTCTTCATTTCGTGACATAAATGCATACATTTCCGATCATGTTTGAGAAAACGTAATTTTTCAGTTCAATGGCAATGATTTTGACAGGCAACGTGTGACAGACAAGTTTTCATTAGTTTTCTACCTCTGTCTTTTTTTCAACTTTGCCGCCGACTAGTGCAACACAGGAGCATTGTATCTTTATTTATTAAATTAACCCTGTTTTTTTTTGTTATATGAGTGTCATACAAAATATTCTAAATGTGTGTTTTACTAGATAAACTTATTTTTTATTTTAGGCACAATTTTTTTTTCTTTATCATAAAATTATGTTCATTGCAGTGTACATTATGAGTTCTCATTAAGTACGTCTTTTAGCAATGTTTTATGATTAAAATTGATAATTTTGTATGGAACCAAAGCTTTCCCACAGGAAAAATGTGATTTTAGTTTTGAAAAGTAAAAAAAGTTAGGTCTTAAAGATACTAAATCTTGTTAATATACGTTAAATTAATAAGAATAAAGGTATCGCTATTTTGCTATGTACTAATTTTTGTAAAAAAAATTGATGAAAGCTCAAGTCAAGCAATTTAGTGTCAAAAATGAGTGTCATATAAGAATAATTATTATTTTATTAAAAAATTACCTTGTTCTTAATAAAAAAAAAAAATCTGCATGCATGCAAATGAACTAAAGATTTTATACCTACTCGTCGATGTAGTACAACTAATACAGTAGCTATATCAAGTGTACCATGGAGGAATAGAACGAGATGGATGACTGACACAAGTCTATAATGAATCGCGTTCTCTCACAATGTAGGTTATTGTATTGCAGCCTTCATTACTTAGATGGCATCACTAAAGAAGGTCTTAGTTCCATAGGTAAATTTTGTCCGGGCTAAAGACACCTCCTTTTGACATCTTGTTCGGTCCGGCAGTGCCATCTGTAGAAGTAGATATGTAATTTAATTTTGAAGGGAGGTCTAAGTGCGTTTTAATAGTAGATAGTGTTCCAACAATACAAGGGATGAAAATTATATATTTCCGGCGCAGGCGTGCATTGAATTCCGAATGAAGCGATGGTTTCTACAATACAATCCCGAACGTAGTGAGGGTAAGGGATTCTAAAGTAGAATCCTGAGCGTAATGAACTAATGAGGGATTCAAGCGTTAACGCCCAAGACGAAAATAATTTTGATACCGTGTGACACATACTGCTTTTCACACCAACTAAGAGGAAATAAACAAAGCCGAAAACAGCATCATATCCTTGAAGAGAAAAGTGGCACTTTGATCCCTCCCAGCAGGGAAGAAAAGTGCCACTTTGATCCCTCCTAGCTTGAACAGAAAAAACCCTTTTATGAATAGGTGGTGTGAAAAATAAATTTACGTGTGTTAGTTACGATTACGAATACCAATAAAGTTTCCATATTGAAGGAACGCAATAGGGATGACGACTAGGATGAAAAACTATGATTCTATTAAGTCGGCCATTTAATTATTCAAAATTAATTTTTAATTTTTCGAGATACCTAAAATTGACGAATATGAAGAGCATCAAAGTTCTGCTAGAGGCTGGCGACGTCACTATTAGGTATGCAAGGGTCAAGCAAAACTTTAATTCACTGAATTTCCATCATTTTCAATTTGACGAACATAAGAAAAAATATGAATCGAATATTTTTTAATAATGTAACAGACGGAGTAATTAGATTTTTTTGCCGTCTACTTTATTCTGTAGACAATGTCTGCTCTGTTGTTTTATTCGTTACAGTACCATATAAACTAGTTGTTACGAAATTGTTATCATAACACAATGATGGTAATAATAATCAAGTACTATTTGCATACCTAATGGTAAAATATTATAGTTTTGAGATACGGCGCCATATTAGTAGATAATTGCGCGTTCGCGAGTCGTGATAAATAATACCTAACAGTAAAGGATGTTACACTAGATAAAACCGCTGACTTGTGTAGGCAAAAAATACAATTAATAGACTTGCAAATTCTTTAATTCACCGTGTTACAACAACCGTTTCGAATTTTATTTTGTCTTGAGTTATTAGTAGGCTTGGGACTTTTGGGGGCTCGCCGTGGTTCTAGAATCCTTGGAGTCGCCATTATGTCAACATTATTTTTCGAAGTCAAAGTGTAAGTGTCAATGGTGATCGAAGAGCTGGGTGGCTTCCTCGCACAACGTATAAGCATTGCGATACAACGAGGAAATGCCTTAAGGACCTATTTTAGATCTAAGGTAGGTAGAGGTAGGTAGCTAGGTAAGTTACACTTACTGTATATATTTTGAAAATAAATTATTCATTTAAGTATTCATAACCTAGTGTAAAAATACGGTACGGTAATAAACACGTTTTTAGGACAGTAATTAATTTCATCAAAAAGCTATCACACTCAAGTCACAGTTCACACATGATGCGATATATCATTTATTGAACGGCCTCCTAGCCTAGTTGGTAGTGACCCTGCCTACGATGCAGGAGGTCCCGGGTTCGAATCCTGGTCAGGGCATTTATTTGTGTGTTTATCACGAATATTTGTTCCTGAGTTATGGATGTTTTCTATGTATTTAAGTATAAATGTATCTGTCTATTATATTTATCGTCGTCTAGTACCCACAACACAAGCCTTTTTGAGCTTACCGTGGGACTAGGTCGATTTGTGTAAGATTGTCCCATAATATTTAAAAGAAAAGGTTTATTTAAAGGTTTAAAGATTGAATGATGTATCTTCTTTGATACTTGTGTTGTAGCAGACTACTGACATCTATTTTATAAACAAAAAATAACACTTGGGTGAAATGACAAATTTTGATTAAACATAATTAAATTATAATTACCGACATAACAACATAAAATAAATCATGACATCTAATCTAATATAGGTAATGTTTTATTTTTAGACTTTAACCTTGACTTCGAAAAAAATGTTTATATAATGGCGACTCCGTGGATTCTAGAACCACGGCGGGCATCCAAAAGTCCCAAACCTAGTTATTAGTATTAGGTAAGTACTGTAAGTAGTTTCTGTGGGGTGTGGAGCTTGGTTACAACATTAGTAAAACATATGCTCCGAAATTAACGGTATTTCCTGTAGCCCTAGCGCTGGGTCAATATCCCGCGGCCGAGTTAGACCTGTCAGTTTTTAACTTTTCGGATTAGACAATGACAGTTGTCTTTATCTACCGCGAGATACTGTCTCAGCACTCACTACTGGTTTAAGCTGTGCTTTGTCTGCCAGTTTCTATGTAGCGCGACTGTTAAATTGGCTTGTTTTTTTTTGTATATAGAGCCGCGCAATGAGCACGGGCACGCTCCTGCTGGCGCTGGCGCTGCTGGCGCTGCTGGTGGCGCTAATGGCCTGCTGCTGCCGTCGCCGCAAGGCGCAAGGACAGGTGCTGTCGCGTAAGTATCACCTCTACAGCTACGCCTACCATTAACCAACATTATTCACTGTAAATATCACCTCTATACTTACAGTGAATTTTGTTGGTTAATTTTGCTGGTAGTATAAGAAAATAGAATCAAAATCATTGATCAGACCAAATAATTCGTGTGTAAATAATACAATTATTCCTTAAGGTGTCCAGATGAAAATACTAAAAGTCCTTGAGGGAGGGACAAGCCGGGAGGGGGGAAAGGTCTCTTTTTCAACTTATTTGGTTGTACTTCGAAAACTATTTATAATATCTAATTAGTGGCTTGTACATTAACTATCTACATTAAATTTCCTATAAATAATGTCTCAACACTTATACTCTACTCTACGATCAATACTTTAGGAGATACAGAGTGTTAAAGGTGATAAAAATCGTTAAACTTTGACAAAGTTTTTTTTAAATACTACGTCGGTGACAAACAAGCATACGGCCCGCCTGATGGTAAGCGGTCACCGTAGCCTATGGACGCCTGCAACTCCAGGGGTGTGACATGCGCGTTGCCGACCCTTTAAAAACTTTAACACTCCTTTTTTGAAGAACCCCATATTGTAGTCCTTTGGGAAAACAGTGGCAGGGAGCTCATTCCACAACCGGAGCGTCCGCGGGAGGAAGTTCCTCTTAAACCGCACGGTACGAGTACGAGCCATTTAGGCTCCAGGGTATGCGGGTGAACACCCTGCCGACGGCGAGCGGTGCGGTGGTAGAATGCAGCCGTTGGCATCATATCAAACAATTCCTCAGAGCACAATCCATTGTACAAGGGATAGAATACACATAAGGAGGCGAAGTCTCTCCTTAGACTTAAGGGTTCGATATCGCTCGTGAGTTTGGGATCGTTGACAATTCGGACAGCACGTCTTTGGATCGAGTCAAAGGGCCCCAGCTGGTATCCAGGTGCTCCCGCCCAAAGATGGCAGCAATACTCCATATGGGGCCTGACTTGAGACTTGTATAATAACAGTCTTTGCCCCGGAGAGAAGTATTGCTTGGGCCCCAGCTGGTATCCAGGTGCTCCCGCCCAAAGATGGCAGCAATACTCCATATGGGGCCTGACTTGAGACTTGTATAATAACAGTCTTTGCCCCGGAGAGAAGTATTGCTTAGCTCTATTGAGCACACCGAGCTTTTTGGATGCCAGCTTGGCCTTCCCTTCCAGGTAGCTACGGAATTGGACGTCACTGGAAATGTCAACACCCAGGATCCCAATACTCTCTGACATGGTAAGGACTGTGTCTTGGAATTGTGGGACCACAGTAAATGAAGTTTTTTTAGCGGTGAACGCGCAAACTTGTGTCTTGGTGGGGTTAAATCGCACAAGATTTTCCTGGCCCCACAGTGAGATATCAGAGAGAGCACTCTCGATGTCTGACACAAGCTTTTCACGACTCTCTAACACAACGGGACGAGGGACACCAGCACGGCCTGTGTAATAGGCATCTCCAGTACTGTCGTCTGCATAACAATGAATATCGCCAATGGACAACATGTCATTGATATGCAGCAAAAACAGCGTTGGGGATAGCACAGAGCCTTGTGGGACACCAGCATTTATGTCCATGCTATCGGAGCAACTTCCGTCGACAACGGCTCGTATGCATCTGCCGGACAAAAAGCTGGCAATCCATTCGCATAATCCCCCGGGCAGTCCGTACGATGGTAACTTCGATAGAAGACCCCCATGCCAAACCCGATCGAACGCCTTCGCTATATCCAGGCTGACTGCCAATGCCTCACCTTGACTCTCGATAGCTGAAGCCCAGCAGTGGGTGAGATACACTAGAAGATCACCAGTGGAGCGACCATGGCGAAAGCCATACTGTCGGTCACTGATCAGGTCGTGATCCTCTAGGTATCCCAGGAGCTTTGCGTTAAAGCTTTGATGATAAGCCGCGCCACAAAAATCGGCATGTTTATTTATTTATTTAAGCTTTATTGCACGATTACAAAAAAAATGTACAAATGGCGGACTTAATGCATTAATGGATACTTGAGGCATTCTCTACCAGTCAACCATTATTGGATCAAACAGAAACTTGTATTTGGTGCAGGATCGTAAACATCGAGAAGAGATAGGAAACACAAATCAACAATAATACATTGCATAAACATATTATATAAACACACACATATAAATGTGCTTGCCTCAGGAGCAGAGGGAGATCGTTCCGAAGACTAGTTGCCTGAATGGCGAAGGAGTTGGACATAAAACCAGTGCGGAAAAAGTAATAGATAATTTAAGACGGATTGGAAGTGTGTAACCAGGACGAGGTTCTGCAAATTGAAATTTAGATTTAAGATAGCCGGGAGCAGCCGGGTCGAAGGGTGCACAGCATTTTGAGAGATCTACGTTCACGGATGAGAAGCCAATCCAGTTTATGGCGTTAGGAAGATAAATGGTCGTACTTACGGAGCGCAAAAATAAATCTGATACAATTATTAAAAAGACTATCTAATTTGTTGTGCAACTCCTGGTTAATATTCGAGTAGCACACATCAGCATAATCAACGACAGGTAACACCAACGACTGAATTAAAACCGTTTTTGTGCTGATCGGTAGAAAATACTTGAACCGATATAAAGATCGCAGCATATTGGTCACTTTACGACAAACGTCAGACACCTGTGGAATCCAAGTCAGGCTGCTCTCTACAATTAAACCGAGGTTTTTTTACTACGGGCGAAAATGGCACTACCATGTTCTCATACAGAATCGGAGCAATGCGAGTCATGTCTAGTAATGAAAGCAAACGAGGGCTGCCCAGTATAATGGCCTGACACTTACTAGGGTTTCCAAAACTACAAGACCACGTGGAAATCTTGTCTAGGTTATTACTAACTTGCCGGATTACTTCATCTAAATAACTACCTTGGTCGCGCTAGGGTGTGAAGTTGACGGTCCTCGGCTTATGACATTAGTATCGATTTTGTGTCTTATTTTTATCACCTTTAACACTGCATCTCCTAAAGTATTGATCGTAGAGTAAAAATGTTTAGACATTATTTATAGGGAATTTAATGCAGATACTTAGTTAATGTACAATCCACTAAAGAGATATTATGAATAGTTTGCAAGTCACAATCAAATAATTTGAAAAGAGATGAAGAGAATGCAATCAGTAACGGAATGTAATGTAGATTTACGTATTGATTGTCTGGCTTACAGCCCCGCCGCCCGCGCCGCCAGGACCGTTGCAACCTGTGCAAGCGCCTTATCCACAGCAGCAGTACGTGCCTGCTCCTTACCCTGGTGTGTAAAACTTAATCATAATCATTTAAAACATAAGTTGTTATAAATAGTTTGAGTATCACATGGACCCTTAGTAGCGTATGGCTAACATTGGTGGAACAAGTACATAATAAGATTTACGTTTAAAAATCTGCTAGGCACTGAGCAGCCCTGAACTCACGTCATCTTGGGGCATCATCAACAGTGGGGTCGGTGGGTTTTCTTGTAAGGTTAGATCATACCTGTATGGATCACCATGCAAATAGGGATTCAATACTCCTAAATATAGGAACGACATTCGTGTATTCCAGTTGCTGCATCGTATCCGACGCAATCGGCCGCACCGTACCCGGCGGCGGCGCCATACCCGGTGTCGGCGGGCGCCATGCCGGTGCCGGGCGGCTACCCGGTGCCCTACCCGGCCCCGTACCCCAACGCGACTCCGTACCCAGCGACTCCGTTTCCGCAGCCCTACCCCGAGGCGCACTACCCGTCCGCGCCCAGCGCGCCAGAGGCAAATGGTAAGAAACTTAATAAAAGCGAGGTACCTATTCATTAATCTACGGGTTAGGTTAGGTTAGCCTTGGTTTTCCGCTAATGTGATGCAGCCTTCGGCGCATTATATGCGCAGAATATTTATTCTATCAAGCAGTCAATGCCCTACCCATACGAGTACCTAAATAAGTACATACCTACATCAAATTAAAGAAGGCTTTTTTTTCTGTAATTCTTCCAAATCGGTGGAAGTTTGAAATACACGTTTTTTGCTGATGGTGAATGGTGTTATTCTCTGGTTTATGTTAAAATAACACATGCTCTAATATATTTTCTAAGGTGGATCTACCGGGTGTTGCCTGTAATAGGAGCATTCACTTAATCGTAAGTAGTACTCCCCAAACTGAACAACGTTTGCACAGCGACTTTTAAAAATTCGTGTTTTGATTTTTATTACACTTTAAACTTTGTTAGGAGACTACAAACTACTACTACTTTGTACAACGAGTTGCGTAATTTTTTTACCACGACAAAAGACTCAATTACGCTGTTGTTAACGTACACATTGAATCCTATTTAGTTTGTATGAAAAAGTGAAAACCTACAAAGTAAGTACATAATTTTTTAAAGTTGTTGAACAAAAGTTGTAGGGTTTGAGAAGTACTACCTACGATTAAATTTATTTCTCCTATTACACGCAACGCCCAGTATTCAAGGTGAACCGCTTGCCAAAGCAGTTATTATGCATAGCAGTTCAGCTCAGTCCTTGCATTGGGGTATGCCGGTATGCGCCATACAGACCGAGCTACTTTGCGTGGCAATTTCTTCGCTAGGTGACTCGCTCTGTTTCGACCCGCCTATTGATATATTCCTGCTATGTTCGAAAACCGTTTTTTTTTTCGTTTCGATCGTGGAAAATCAACGTTGGAGTACCTTAATATGGTCTAACTAACACTGTGTCCTAAAACATGATTTGACTGTAGTTATTTGCGCAGCGTTCTTTGGCGTACCGCCGCCCGGCTGGATGCCGCCAGGTGAAGTCTTTCTTTAATTTCCCATTGGCACAAGTTCGTTTATCTAGAAGACGTCATGTGATAGTGCGCTGACATGAGGTTTGCTTTTTATTCCCAGAGAGAGTTATGATTGGTATCGCCAAATAATTAGGTCGCTTCAGAGCTTAGAAATTAAATTCATGTTTAATAGATCATAAATGGTAAAGCTGAAGTAATCTGTCGCTCCCTCTCATGCTAGACTAATATTGGAGCGTCACCGTCAGTATGAGGTGGAAGCGAGTTGTCTTGTATACTTCAGTAGATAGATAGACCATCTGTATTTATTCATTTCGGAATGATTTTCGAAATTGTAGATGATTCAGCTTAGTGTACATTAATAAAAATTGTTTATCTCTGAGAGGAAAAATCATCCTTTATGTACGATTCACATCAAACGGCCGGAGCTGGTGCGCGACTTGCCCGAGTTCAAGCAATTTTAACCTTCTGTGTTGAAGTTAATTTGCATATTTAAATAACATATAAAAAACAGCAATAATGGTCGTTATCAAAACTATGCGGGCGGCGTTGCCGTTCAAAACTGGAACGTAACAATAGGGATGACGACTAGGTTGAAAAACTATAATTCTAATTAGTCCGTCAGTTAGATTATCGAAAATTTTTAGACACGTATTTTTTCCTTTTTCAATTTAACTAAAATTGACGAAGATAAAGAGCATAAAATTTCCGGGGTGGGGGCTGGTGACGTCACTACTAGGTAAGAATTGTACCTAATGAGTGACGTTACGCGAAACTTGAACGCATTGTATTTTCGTCATTTTTGATTTGATGAACAAAATAAAAAATACGTGTACCATATTTTTTAATAATGTAAAAGACGGTCTCAATATATTTTTTTTGTCGTCTAGCTAGCCTATTGTGTAGACGGTCAAAATTCCTGTAACTCTAGTAAAAAGCGCGCCGACCCTAGCCGTTTATGTGTACCGAATATTAATCGGCATTAAGTTTTGGTGAAGTTTGTGCACGTGTTTACTTGCTAGTGCATGTCAGTCCAGACTTTTCACGGAATACATGAAGTTAGCAACGCTTAGGTTATGAGTATTTTTTGCAAATTTTATCCTAAGTTACCTCTGGAATTCTTCGAAGTTTTCGGAGCAGGAATCAAAGTTTCTAGATTTGCGCACGTCAGTTTGATTTGAAAAGTGGGATTTTATGAATAAGATGAGATCCAAACTCCCTATTTTAGATTAGGTTAAGGTAGAGTCTAAAAAATGCAGATTACTTTACGAGCGCCGTATAGTATTTAAACTACTTGGGCACGGTTTTTCAAGTAAGCTTTAGTGTATAATAAGTAGACCCCGTTCGCACTGACGTTGCTTTTAAGTAGAGGTGACTGTTTTTTTATCGATTATCTAAATGTCGATAGTGTAGAACTTAAAGTTATATGTCACTGATAATTTTAAAGAGGAGTCACTAGGTAGGTACCAATACTTTTTGATAACAATATATATGATAAAAAAGCCGGCCAAGTGCGAGTCGGACTCGCCCACCGAGGGTTCCGCACGAAGGATGCTCCCCCCCTCCTCCCCCATTTATGACCTGGTACTTTAAAACTGGTAGGTACTTAAAAATACTGGTGGCACGGAACTCTCAGTTTGCGACAATTATCCTGTTTTCAGATTTTTTCCTGCACTTGTGCTACAAGCTCTTGCTTTTTGCCGAATTTCGTGATTCTAGGTTACCCTGTACATTTTGATTCCCATTGCAATTGCATTGTAGCTTTTTGATTGCGTTGACGTAGAGGTTTGATTTTTTCACAACTTCAAGGAACCGCAGACCTTTGTATGTGGTATTAATTTCAACTTGATACCCTCTACGCGTCCCGAGATAAAGGGTCTTGACAGACAGACGGACGGACGGACAACAAAGTGATCCCATAAGGTTTCCGTTTTTTCCTTTTGAAGTAACATGCCTAAAAACGAAGAATATAGATTATATAGGGGTTTTGATAGTCACAAGTTTCACATTTTCACATCTGTAATTGCATTATATAAATATCGATATTAAAACTGGACACTCACGTAATTAAGTAGATTTTCGCTCGACATGTTTCGATCTTTACGAAGATCGTCATCATTAGCGACCACCCGCGACAATGGCAAGTGACCCGATTTAATGTTATTTAATATGTTCTAGTCTCACGAGAGTTTTATAGTTAAAATTATATAAACATCGATATCGAGCTGATAGATAAAAAACAGTCACCCTCTCCTGAAAATCAATGTCAGTGCGACAAGGTAACGGGGTCTAATGATAAGTACTATAAGAAGTCTATCCAAACGTCGGTAAAAACGTGAATATTTCATAGATGTGTTTGACCTGGAATTGCTGGAGTTAAAAGCAAACAAGTGCCCGGCGCCGGCGCCGGTGCGACCACCGCGCCGCGCGCGCCCCGCACCCGCCCCTACGTTACCCTCTTAACACTGTGTAATCGGTGCTGCTTTATTTGTTAGTTCATGATTTTTATTTTTATATTGTAAATTAATTAAATACAAAAAACACGGCAACTTGAAGTTTGTTTTAGTACGAAGTGTAGCGGAGTTTGGCGTTAGACACAAATGACGCAATGTATTCACTGTGGATTGAGAAATCCTTTTATTTGATTTAGGATTATTTTTTTATCACCAGTTTTAGATTTATTAAGATGTGTTGTTTAAAAAGAATGAGGGATAAATATGTAGGCATCTAAATTAGAATCACCTTTCCTTCTTTATTTTAGACTGCATGTACTTTTTGGGGCTTGTGTGTGTAACATATTCACCAAGATACCTTTTTTGGTAAGTTTCTTCTCTAACGTCTGTGATATGTTTTGCACGAGTAGTTAGATATTTTTACTATTTTTAGGCACCTTGATTTTTCATTTACCATTTAAATTGGGAAATATAGTAGCTAGATGAGTTGTTTATTAAATTTTAACCACTTTTAGTGGAGTATACTAAAAGTGGTTAAAATTTCGTCAAAGTTATCAATATACACAGTAATTAAAAGATAGAGAATAAGATTTGTATACAGTTATTATATCTCGTGTCTTCACACACCTCCACAGTCTACAAACGAGCTCTAAAGATTTTACGGGATGAGGAATCGGATTCCCGTACTATTCCTTAGAACTTGTGTGTAGACTGGTACCTAATAGTAGGTACCTTACAGTTATGTCTACTAAAATACTAAAACGGCAACGCACCCAACTTCACAGTGTTCAATCTTTTACGCGCTGAGCTCAGAAACGGGACTTCTACTTTTAAAATCTTTTCTTAATTTTATTTTGACTTGAAATTACCTGCGAGCAAGATGTACTAAGAGTATGTCAAGTTAAAATTAAGTATTTTTTCTGCCAACTCTCGAAGCGATATGCCGCGAGTGTGTTGCTGTTTGTATAGTTGCTGTTAATTTAATGACGTTGTACTTCAATGTGAATTGTTTACGCAGTTCTGCCGCCGTCGTACGAGCAGGCGACGGGAACGAAGAATCCTCCATACCCTATGCATTAAGCGACGCACATAGCCGGCGAGCGGCGCCTCGCTGGACGCCCGCAATATGTCCTCCCGTTTCAAGACTCTTCTTACAGGGATTTTTTCCTAGAGATTACTTAGTTTTTTAAACATTGTCTTGAGTTTGCTCTTGTTGATTGAGTTGATTTGTACCTGACTGGGACCGTAGCTAAAAAAAAAAATAAGAGTAATAAAAATCCATATCATAATTTAGCACCGACTTTTTGGTTGAATTTGGGTGTGTTTAATGGTTTTATCTTACTTCCACTCAGCCCGCCCAGGTGATAACGCCGTTTTTTTTGGCTGATTGTATTAGTTAATTTATAATTTATAGAAAAATCCTGAGGTAAGGTTTTTTTAGGTTTAGGCTTATTTGGGTTAAGAATATGGACTATCGTTTTCGTGCTTAACAACTAGCACCACCCATGCGGGATTTTTGAGTAAACATAAATAGGTGTACTTATCTCATAGAATTTAGTCTATTGTGAGTCATAGGATAATATTAATATACCTACTCGTATTTTCGCACAAAACCCGTATATAAGCAAAACTCATGCACAATGCGACCGCGCGTTATTGTTATCCTCATTGGAAGAGGCTTCAGGCATAATAATTAAACTATGAGGTGATCCTTACGCGAAAGGCTGCAACGCTACGGTCCTGTATATGTACGTACCTAATTGAAACCTATGTACTATTATTTACAAAATGTATTTAGATAGAGATTATATGTACAACACTATAGTACTGTCTAATGTATTAATTATAACTGTATTAGAGTGTATGGAAACCAAGGGTGGATCGTCCAATGCTCAACAATAGTCTTGAAACAGGATGTTGCCGCTCACAGCGCGGTCCAATTGAAGCAAATGTGATGTTATATAATTTAAACTTTCGAGGGTCATACTGATATTAAATTGCAACGGAGCATCACCGATGCTCGAGCCGCGAAGGTGACAACACCACTCTGTCTGTCCGACGATGACTGCCCGATGCAGTCGAAACATGTCACGCCTATTGTGATAAAAATACGTGAGTGTTAACCGTTGCAATTTAATAAATGTGATGTTATAAGAAGTATACATAATTAAGATTTTATTTTTTTATTTTAATCTAGTTTACGTGATCGTTGCTATCTGGCACTAATTCGATTTCTCAGTTCGGCTGTATGGCAGTGGTGCGATGGCGACATAGATATTTATTTATGTTTAAATTTGTGAACTTTACTGTAACACGAAAAATTTAAATATCTTTGGCGCGGAGCGCACATTTCGAATAGGTACTTATGAGAAAATGATTCTGAAGTCATGGCTCAGCGATAAAGACTGATTAGCAAAATGGTTGGCAGCCGGCTTGGTGTATGTAGAAATAAGAACCTGTAGCAACGAACATCGAGTCACAAACTCAAACGACTGCAAGCAGGGCCGCTTATATCATGATGTTTAAGTTATTATTTCTAGCACAAGTAACATTTTCGAAGCAACTGTCAGTAACAACAGTTACAGTGTATCAACAATATCAACCTGATGTGAGTTCGGTAGCCTAGTCGCAAGATACTAACTTAAGCAAGAGACGAGCTAGATCCGATGACTGCCGAAGTAAAATGCGAATTTAATATGATTTTATTTTATTTTTTTATTCATGATGTCAGTTAATATAAATTAAAGCGGCTCTGTGTAAACATTTCCTAAACTGCCTCTATTTATAATACTATATGAGATTATTCCTTCTTCCGTCGTAGGTGATCTGACGTGTTTTTTTGTCAAATTGTATGTAATTTTAAGTCTATTAGCTTGTATATATGAATAGTCTAATAAAATGTCTTTACATGTGTGCGTACGCAGCTACGCGAACCTTCAATAAGTCTACCAATTTATACTAGTCGATGTAAACTGGACTCTGTGTATTGCGGAGAAGAACAAATGTTAAGTGTTCCAAGTTAGTTTAAATAATGTTCATGTAAAGTATATAATATGTGCCAGTTAATAAAGTAGGTACCTAGGTGCTCCTGAAGTGTAGGTAATGTGATTTTCATACTGCTCTAATGTCTACAGGATGGAAAGGATAAATTATCACTTCCCTGTACTTTCCCCCATGAATACCAAAATAACCAATCGTATTAAATTATGTTTAGATACGATACTATTTGCAAAAACCTCTTTATTATGTAGTGCAAAAACGTTTGGACATTTGGATAAATAGCAACAGCAACTAAATAGGCTATTGTACAAACCATCTAATGTCGATCCCGAGTAGGTATAAAAAACATATTGACAAATGCAATGAAAATTTATACAATTCCAATGTTATGTTCCTGCTTTTTATCCGGTGTTCAATGAAGTGAAAATAATATTTAAAAGATGAAGAATTTCGGTATTATTCTTATTTTGTCTATAAGGTAGTTTATTAAGATGCATTTTATCAACGACGTACGAATGTTTTGTACCTACCAAATATAATAAATTGTTAATTATTTCAGTTGAATTTATTTTATTTACGATATCTATAAGTACTTTACATTTGTTGACGGTAAAATCTGAAAGATTCGAATCTTCTACCTTATACCTACAAGGCAATAGTTTTGGAGAAGTGTGAGCTGCCTCCTAAGGTTTACAAAACCAGTCAAGTCCAGGGAGACTAATAAAGGCTAAAGGGTTAACACATTGAGTGCCAATGGCCAACCTTTATTTGTCACCACTTTTCGCTACAACGAATTTCCCTGTTATCGGCTACGCTCGTTTCGCATAGCACGCGCTTGTGCGCGTGCTATGCGAAACGAGTATACAAATACTGAATGGTAAAAAAGGTTTATTAAATAGTTAATAAATAACCCACTTAAATTGCCCTTCCCGGTATAAAGTTTGAAATAGGCACCAGTTTACTTGAATTCCCAAATTACCATACGTGTACCTTTGAAAATTGTATACTTCTCTTAGCACTTGCACACTCAGGATTACCCGCTAACCCGAAGTTATAGGCTGTCAAATTCCAAATTTCCATTTCCGAATGTCAAATACCTATTCTTACAATTTACTTCCTGCAGTCACTATTAAAAAAATTATAAATATGAACAGAAAAACAAAATAGTAGAGATGTTGCTTAAGATCGTCCGGCTGGCCCGCTTTGTAAGCGACTGTCTAGCGTGCGCGCCAGGCCCGTGACCCATAAGCTGAGTCATACGTAATTAGCAAAAAAGGGTTGTATGGTGGCGGCGTATTGTGTACGCTCATTTTAGCTTGGCCGTGAAACCATGAAATCAATAATCCACGTGCCGTATAAATTTGAGGAGTTCTCTGAATTAATCATGACCTCTACCATCAAAACAAATCAAATCAAATGATTATCGAGCAGTTCTACTATGTCATCCCTTTAAAATGATGGTTTCCGTTAGAAAATGCTCAAGTTACGTATTGAAAGAAAACCCTCAAATCAACTTGCATGTGTAAACAAAAATAAATGTCTCAAATCGGATGATAGAGCTAGGAATTACCAAGCAGTTCCACTATGCCATCTGTGGTCTTCATCATCAGGTCTACTTCACCAAAAAAAGAGTTTTCGTCAACAAATGCTCGACTTTCTTAAGAAAACACTCAAATAACCATGCAATTTGAGGTGTTCCCTCTACCTTACGTAAAAAGGTAACAAAAATAAAAAAATG
The DNA here is from genome assembly GCA_949128165.1 of Lathronympha strigana. Lineage (NCBI taxonomy): Eukaryota > Metazoa > Arthropoda > Insecta > Lepidoptera > Tortricidae > Lathronympha > Lathronympha strigana. The sequence continues at coordinate 13,121,839 of OX421903.1, forward strand.
TACACCAATCGATGAGCACCTCCTTTTGAAATTCTGAAGTCGATTAATTATTTTTAGTTAGCAATAACAGTCGTGCACAGAACAGGGTAAAAAATAGTTAGGTACTTGTTTGTATATTCCTGCAAAAAAAAATGTTGCTGTTCACAGCTTTACCCCATCAGCGCTACGGAAGCTGATGTAGCGCTACGCCGTAGGCGATAACATGAGTTTTTCCGCTTTGTAGCGAAAATGTCACAGAGGCTTTGACAAAATGACAACGGGTCGTGAAAAGCGCTTATATGTGAATTCGGCGCGGTATTGACACATAATTTTAAAATTACTCGAAAAAGTGTGAAGTTTCCACCAATTAACTTTTAGGAAACCCTTTTAACTTTTGTATGGGATTTGAAAATTTTCATAGGTATGGAAATTTTGTATTTCCAACTTCTCCTTTTTTAAAAGTTAAGTCTGCGCAACCAGAACATCTGTATTTTATTTTACGATTTTGGGAATCCCTACATAATATTGGTAATTTAACGTCAGTGAAGGATTTTTTAGAAAAGGGCAGCGGCCGTCGCGCCCCCCCTTGGCTGGCGCCGGAGTGGCGGCGCACTTGTTGCGCCGTCTGCGGCCCAGCTCTCCCCGCCGCGCGTCCTGTCTGCCTATTTATAACACCCACTGTGCTCGTCTTGGGATTCTCTGATATAATCTGATCTCTAGATACATTACGCCTCCGCGTTACAATAGGTCAAATATATACTGGTTATCTAATTTTGCGAATACCCGTCAGGACCAACTCGCCGCTATTCAGCTGAGCGCTTGTCGAAACCGCGATTCATCCCCTTTCAGTATATGACGTCTAGGTGTCAATCTTTTTGCACGTTAAATTTTATGGTATAGGTCAGTTAGAGAACATAGAGAGTTTAAGTAGTTTTTAAAATCTTTATATATATCTATTGGAAGTAATACTGTGCCATGGTGTGTTAGTAGTGACGCCTGCTTTAAGTACCTATTAGTAGACTAGGCGTAGATCAGACACGTCTTATAAAAATATTTATCAATGATTTTTAGTCTTATTAACACCTTTTATTTCAAATTTTTATCCCAAAGAAAATCAGTTACTACTGAGGGAAGATCTGATACTTTTATACGAATACCGTTTTCCAGAGAGTTAACATTTGTTGGAGCCAAACACTTTTGCAGAAAGGTAAGTGGGTAAATTACTGTGATAAGTATTAGTTGTACAGTCAAGTGTAAAAATATGGTGGTGCACATCTTACTCAAAAATATGTCCCATAGCACCTTATGCCGGTGTAATAAAAGCGTAGTACCATATTTATGAGACGATTATGTCGAACCATATTTTTGCACTTGACTGTACTTCGTGTTTAATTATTGTTTAGGATTGAGTACCTACCTCGACTGATAAGTAGGTACTTGCCTACTGCAAAAGCCTACCGGTAGGTAGGCTAGGTATAGCCTAATAATGATTCCACGTATAATCAGAATCTATCATTAAATCCTCCTAATAGGTATTATAAACGCGAAAGTTTGTAAGTATGGATGTGTGTTACTTTTTCACGTAAAAACTACTGAATGGACTTTAATGAAACCTTACAATAATAAAAGCTTATACATCACCACCTAGTATTTTATATTGAGGCTCTACGAGTATAATTACCTCCGAGTGCTCCAAAGCTGAATGTATGTAGGTGTCTTGTGCATAATAGCGGTTTTGGTGTAACTATGCCTATTAAATGAAAACAGTAACAATAAGTTAAAGAAATAGAAATGCAAAAATAAATATAGATCATAATGCAGCTTTGACATTTCCTTTCAGACTTGTTGATTGTGAGTGCTTGAAATCATAGATCGCTCAGTTAAGAGCTCTGTCAGTTAAGCAAATTCCAACGCGCGGCGAGTGTAAAGTGACGCGATGGGGCGCGGTGGCGGCGTGCCCAGCGGGCGACCGCCTTCGCAGGCGGCATACTTCGTGGCTCTAGCCGGTGTGGCGCTGCTGCTGCTCATGCTGTGCTGCTACTTCCTTTACTTCTGCATCAAGAAGATCAATGGTTAGTACCTAACTGAGCCGACTATGATATTTCCGACTCGGGGCTTGTGTTACTCAAGCGATGGCAAGACGCCAGTAAATAGAATTGCCAGGAGTCGCTTCAAGTTGAAAACTGACGTTATATGTAGATATAATATGGCCGAAAGTTACGACGAACGGGGTGGCATTAGAGTGTTTATGGTTTAGCGTTTTACCTAGCTCATAAATTGCCCATGCAATTTTGAACGCGATAGTGCCTACATACTTATAAGTAAAAGTAGAATCGTCTTGCCCTGTCATGTGAACAGGCTAAGCTTAATAGCGTTGTCTTAATGTATGCCTTAATTGTGTTGGTTTATTATAGAACTATCGGAACACGAATCACTATGTGGTGGCCCCTCCTCTCGCGCTCAGCCCACGCCTCCGCGAACCGAAGCCTACCCCGTGCAGCCAGGTACGCAAAACCTTTACCTACTTACACCTTATCTGCCGCTAACCCTAGCTGGGTGATACAAGTGGGTCTTTTAGGACTAAGTAAAGAAAAGGTGACATTAGGATCGATCTTGAAGCTGTAATTCGTAGAAACACTTGAAGACGTAAGGGAGCCGTTCTCCTTTTTTAGCGACAATGACCTGTCTCCGCGCTGAAAAATGCCCGATTTAGAATTTAATTATTTTCATTTTTATAGAATGTAGATTCCCGAGAGTTTAGTTTACCTCATCAGTACAGTTTACTTGTTACTTCCCCGGTTAGCAACTGTAATAGTAGATTACGTACCGAGGCCTGTAAAGTAAGAAATGTCACAGATCTCGTGTAATTGTCGGCCGAAGCGAAGCTGAGGTCGACAAACATGTGATCTGAGGCTTTCTTATTTACTGGCCAAGGTCAGTACACCATTTTTCTGCTCGACGCAGTCGGCAAGCGGCGCATTTGTTTAGCGTAGCGGCCTGCAAGTGGCTACTTGCCGGCCGGAAGGCAGAAAACATTATTTAACTTAAAACACCGTGACAGAGTGGTCAAGCAGAAGGCTGTCTCCGCTGAAAAGGGGTACTGTAAAGGTGTTTTCTAGAAAACTACTGAAAAAAATACGTTAGTTACATGAAAAGAACTATTCAAACGCAGATGTTGTTTTTATAAATAATTTCTACAGTTATAATTTTACACTTGATCAAAAATCCGAAAAATCTAGAATATCGCATTTCAGGTAAAAAAGGTGAACGGCCCAAGTTAAGTTGCTGGATACTTAAGTTGAGTCGTTTGTGTTTCCAGTGGTAAGAGACAGTGCCACAGCGATGGCGAAGTTATGCAAGGAGCTGCCGAGTGGCGGCGGGCGCGGCACCGTGTTCCCGGTGGCGACGTCGCCGGCGGCGCTGCTGGCGGACACGGGCGCGGCGCGTGCCGGCGGCTCGCTGGCGTCGGGCAGCGACGGCGCCACGCTCAGTGACGACACTGCCACCACCAGCATGGAGTCTCCCCCGCCGCCCATTGCACCAATATCTGACAGGTAAATCATCCACTACCTACTCAGGGCCTGATTCTGAGACGCAACTATATAATCTGCTAACTTTAATATCTACAGGTTTCTGTTTAGTTCCTGTTCTGTTACTGATATCTTTCATCAAAAATCTCATTGATATGTTTAATGGCATGGCTTAGTGGAAGCCGGAGGTTCCGGGCTCCTAGTGTGCATATTCCGGTGAAGTGGCGTAGGACCAAATATTGATATGACGATCATTTTATCTTAACGATTTTTGTAAATTAATTAAACCCCAAGAATCCGTATTTAAAATCCTTTGGGTTCCTCATAGGCCCCTTGTAGTGGTGTGTACCGCGGAAAAAGAGAATAGCATGTTAGAAGATGTATAGGGGCGGTATTGTCACATTGGTTATTCATGACGAACCTTCTTAGCTAGCTTATTTTGTTATTAAAATTAAGTCTTAATGATAATTATTGTTTATACTTCTAGTCAATAAGCTAATGCCAAGTTTTGATAGTTGTGATTTTTGCAATATTGTAATGTTGTCTACATTTTATAAATGTCTAATACATACAGTTAAGTCGCCATGTAATTGATCTGTCTATCGTGTAGCACATTATATCAACGAACTATGCATATTATTGTGTTTTTAATATACAACTATATCTGCTTTTGTGGAGCTTAATGTATTCATGTGTATATTGTGTATCCTTAAAATATATCGTATTTAAATTGAATACCTAATATGGATCCCCGACCTATAAATATTTATATGACTTGTAAACTTGAGCACTGTTTTTTTAAACGTAAATTTTATAACGGTTTAGCATCATACCTCTAGCTGTAGGTAATACAATCCTCTAAACTACACTTAACTAAAAAAAATCTAAGATTTAGGCGCTACAAGCACCACATCACATCTAAATATAGCCATGTATGTTTTTGGCCAATTAAATTTTGTCATCTTATTGTAATCACTCAATAATCAGTACGTAATTCATAATTGTTTAGTGTGCAACAGCTAATTTAATATATGGTGCGTAGGTTCATAAATAATAAATTGATTCCTGCTGCGCAGACTGTCAGATATATATATATTTTATATTCAAGACTCTGGACTGGAGAGGGCTAGGCATCAATGTAAACGGCGAGTACCTCACTCACCTTCGATTTGCTGACGATATAGTAGTCTTGGCTGAGACCATGGAGGATTTAAGTACGATGCTCGTTAGCCTCAGTAGAGCCTCCGGGCGAGTTGGTCTTAAGATGAACATGGATAAGACGAAAATCATGTCGAATATCCATGTAGCACCAACTCCAGTGACACTCGGAGACTTTACACTCGAAGTTGTAGACGATTATATATACCTAGGACAAACTGTCCAGTTAGGTAGGTCCAATTTCGAGAAAGAGGTTAATCGTCGAATCCGACTCGGTTGGGCAGCGTTCGGGAAGCTGCGACACATCTTTTCGTCCAATATTCCGCAGTGCCTGAAGACGAAAGTCTTCGATCAGTGTGTGTTGCCAGTGATGACATACGGTACTGAAACGTGGTCGCTTACAATGGGCCTCATAAGAAGGCTCAAAGTCACCCAAAGGGCAATGGAGAGAGCTATGCTAGGAGTCTCTCTGCGAGATCGTATCAGGAATGAGACCATCCGCAGCAGAACCAAAGTAACCGATATAGCTCTCCGAATCGCTAAACTTAAGTGGCAGTGGGCGGGGCACATTTCACGTAGAACCGACGGCCGTTGGGGCGGAAAGGTTCTCGAGTGGCGACCGCGTACCGGAAGGCGCAGCGTGGGTAGGCCCCCCGCAAGGTGGACTGATGACCTGGTGAAGGTCGCAGGAGTCCGCTGGATGCGGGTGGCGCAGGACCGGTCATTGTGGAAATATTTGGGGGAGTCCTATGTCCAGCAGTGGACGTCTTTCGGCTGAAATGATGATGATGATGAGACTGTCAGATCAATCGAAGAATGCTGTGGTTTATGAAGGTAGCAGTGGCGGTGCGTCCATAGAACTCGATTCCTGCCGGCTTGCCTAGTGGAATAGAAATTAGCACTTTTTCTAATAGATCTTGAAGAAAAAGTAGACTATGTTGCTCCCGGCTTGCCTAACGTCGACGCGCCGCCAGTGGAAGGTAAATAATGTATTGCGTCCCGACTGTACCGAGTTGAAATTGTGATATTTTGAAGTACCTATTCTAGTCGAATGTACCAAACTTAACATTGATTTATAAAAAATAAATGGTTAAAAATCTCCTGTTTGTTTAATTTTGTATAAACTTATTTTGCCAAATATACCTAGTTTCATTGTAGAGCTTAAATCTACGAATAATGGACAGTCTACGCTTCCGCCAGTTCTATAGCACGTGTATTCCTATATTCGATGGGAGACTACTACTGAATAACAATTTAAAACCGAAGTGCCATCGCCCATACTGTTAATACATTCAGTGACAGCGCGTGCTACGAGCGTGCTATACCTAATAAGGTACTTGCACCATAGATGGCCCATTCCCTAACATGGCCCACTTTCAAAATTGCATACTTAGAGCGTTCGAATGAATTTTAATTTGGACTTCGGTAGAACCCGCCATTTTTACTGCAATTTTCACTTTGTCAGTTAAATTGCAACAGGCTCGCGTTTTTAACCGACTTCAATATTTCTAAAGGAGGAGGTTCTAATTTTTTTTTTCTTTAAATGTAATAATACCTCAGAACTCCGTCATTACTGAACCGATTTGATTTTTTTTTTGTTTTCTGAAAGTAGAAGGTTCCAGGTTGGTCCCGTTTTTTTCAAAATCCATTTTTGATGATGGGATCCATGAGGAACTGAGGGAACTCCTCAAATTTGAAAGGCCCATGCATAGTAATTTGGGTATTTTCTTGAGAAACTCAAGCATTTCTTTACAAAATCTACCAGTTTGGTGGAGCAGACCTGATGATGACGACCAGGGATGTCAAAGAGGAACTGCTCTATAATTCGCGGGCCCCAGCTGTATCTTCTGATTTGAGACATTCATCTTTTGTTTGTTACGAAATGCCTTCGAGGTAGTCCTATTTGATTTTAATTATATTTTGATGATGGATATCACGAGGAATTAATGGAGCTGATGCTGAACCCTGGCAGTACCTTATGGAACTCAGGTTTGGTGCAACATAAGCAAGTGCTGTTTTCATCATTCGATGCGTGTTAACGAGCAATTAGGAAAGCAGTTCACAAGATGGAGCTGATGCTGAACCCTGGCAGTAACCAGTGGAACTCAAGTTTGATCCAACATACGCGACTTCTGTTTACGTCATTCGAGCATTCGACTCGTGTTAACGAGCAATTAGGAGAGAAATTCACAAGATCGAGCTGGTGCTGAACCCTGGCAGTACCTATTTAATGGAACTCAGGTTTGGTGCAACATAGGCGAGTGCTGTTGTCATGATTCGATTCGTGTTAGCGAGCAATCAGGAGAGCAGTTCACAAGATGGAGCTGATGCTGAACCCTGACAGTACCTAGTGGAACTCAGGTTTGGTGCAACATAGGCGAGTGCTGTATTCATGATTCGATTTGTGTTAACGAGCAATTAGGAGAGCACTTCACAAGATGCTGATGCTGAACCCTGGTAGTAATGTATGTAAGTTTTAAATACGATGTAAGGTAAATTAACAAAATAAAAATAAAAATTAGCATAAATTCGCTTACTTAAACTTATACTGGGAAGTCTAATTGAAGTCGGTTTTTTTTTCTTTAAAATTATATAACCTATCAGTCACTTAAGTTTTAGTATTTCTTTAGAAGGAGATTTTGTGTTTCTTTTAAACATTAAGTTTCTGTGGTTCAAGGGCGATCCCATGAAGGTAAGTGTTGTTTGTATTTTTTCCCCTCACTAGCTCGGAAAGCGCTGTTTTGTCCTTTAAAACTAGCGTGGAAAAACGCATTTTATCCACATGTGGGGCAAAGTAATCTAATTCCTATCACTTACCACTAGTCCAGTATAAGTGAGTCCTATTTGCCCATAGTAAATATGCGCAATCGGAGGTCACACCTTAAATTGGTCATGTGATCATGTCTTATCCCGCACTTGGTAAGCTGTTGGTAATATCTAAGTACCAGGAGCGTACTTACTCTATGACAAATTTTGAAATTGATTTTTGATGGTTTCTTCAAGATAACTTACATGTGGATAAGATTTATAATCGTATGTAGTCTGTATTTCCCTCGCAATAGTGATGGGAAAAATGTTGTATTACACTCGGCGGCAAAGTTTGTTTAACTCTCGTGCCTTGAGACCCTCGTAAAGCTCAAGATTCCAGTTATTGAACCACTCGCTACGCTCGTGGCTTTTTTAGAATCTTTCGCTTGCTCGGGTCTCAATATAATCCCGAGAGTTAAACAACAACTTTGTCCCCTTGTATAATAAATAACTATTGTTAATTGTCATTTTATATAAATAATCCTCCTGCTGAGAAAAGTACATATTAAGGGCCACTGACGTTCTCCTATGAGGGCCCGGGATATGAGACATTGCGGTAGTAGTCTTTCATGGTACCACGAGGCGAGGAATGTGTTGGCCTCACTAAAAACGACGTGGAAGAATTCTCGTACCTCGTGCGTGTATTTGTGTACCTAAGTAGTTAATCATTTTCGCAACTTTTTTTTGATAAGGTAACGGCGCCTTATACCGAGGGTGCCAAATTTGCCGCCTATTACCGTGGCATTTCGAAAAACGCATTTTAAAAGCACGAGCGTAGCGAGTGGTTCAATAACTGGAATCTTGAGCTTTACGAGGGTCTCAAGGCACGAGAGTTGAACAAACTTTGCCGCCGAGTGTAATACAACATTTTTTTCCCTCACTATCGCGAGGAAAATAAAGACAACATACATAAAAAATCATTCAAAATTATATTTCATAATGTGTCATAGAGTACGCTCCTGGTACTTAGATATCGCCAACAGCTTACCAAGTGCGCGATAAGACTCGACCAATTTAAGGTGTGACCTCCGATTGCGCATATTTACTATGGGCATATAGGACTCACTTATACTGGACGCGTGGTAAGTGATAGGAATTAGATTACTTTGCCCCACATGTGGATAAAATGCGTTTTTCCACGCTAGTTTTAAAGGACAAAACAGCGCTTTCCGAGCTAGTAAGGGGAAAAATAATATTCCGCCTTACGTGTGTTGAAGCCAGTATCTAAATAAAAAAACATTATTTTATTTAAAAACCATTTTAAATAAAAAACCGGCCAAGAGCATGTCGGGCCATGCTCAGTGTAGGGTTCCGTAGTTTACCGTCCGTCACAACAGGCAACCTTAAAAAGTGTTCTAATAGACACCATGCATCAATATGCTTATAATAATTAGCAATTCGATGATTATTTCGGTCACACCCGTCCCGACCCCATCAACTCCGGAAAAATCTTAACAACGCAAAGTAGACCACGGTACAGCGCCAAAAAAAAAACACTATGTATTACCTACTCTGTGGTACCCAAAAAACATTTTTTTGCCACTTTTTATTTTACCACTTTGTTGGTGTGACCGATATACATATTTGTACAAAATTACAGCTTTCTAGTACTTACAGTCACTGAGATTATCCGCGGACGGACGGACGGACAGACAGACAGATAAAGCGAAACTATAAGGGTTCCTAGTTGACTACGGAACCCTAAAAACTGACCAAGTGCTAGTCGGACGCGCGCATGAAGAGTATACAACTGCAAAAAAATCACGTTTGTTGAGTGGGAAACCCTTTAATATTTGTTTTATCTTAATTTAACTATTTTCTGTGAATATTTAAAGCGTCTATCTGTTGCAGTTATCAATATCGAGCAAAAACCAGCAAACAAATTACGTTTGTTACATGGGAGCCCCAATGAAAAAAACAACTATTTTTTGTATTTGTTGTTATAGCGCCAACAGAAATAGATTATCTGTGAAAATTTCAACTGTCTAACTATCACGGTTTATGTAATACAGCCTGGTGACAGACGGACGGACAAACAGACTGACGGATGGACAGCCGAATCTTAGTAATAGGGTTCCGTTTACTCTTTTGGGTACCTACGGAACCCTAAAAATATGGTTCGAAAAATGATGATGGTAACCGTCGATGGTAAATATTGATGATACCATCCGATATCAGGAGAAAGCTAGGAAATACTTACTTATATAATTTAGAGGTACTTAAATGAAAAACCAAAACAATTGTAAACGAAGTTTAATAATTTAAAAATAGTAGGAGACTTAAAATAATACATTTAAAGTTCCGAGAACTATTCTGTAAACATTAATTGCAGAACTAATTGACCTAACTAATTATGTGATTGAGCCTTAGTTACAACTGACAATAAGTACAACAGGTAAATATAACAAATTACGACATTCAAAATAAGTTTACGAAATCGAAAAAAGAGTCTTAACTCTCAACATTAAACAGTACCGTATCCTTGTAGGTACTTAATTTAAATTGACTAGATAAGCTATAATATATGATTCAATTTATTAATTACAATTAGGTTAGGTATCTATTATCCCAAAGTAACTCAAAACATACGTCATGGTCCTTTCTTGATTTACTACGCGTTGTATGTTTACATAAGTACACAAGTCACATTAAATTAGGTACTAGACTAGAAATTCAAATTGAAGGATATTCCTTAATTCCTACATATTAAAATCTCGTAATAATATAGCAACAATTTAAATGCATTTCTCAGTGCATTGGTTAAGTATATAAAACGGGCAATGTCTAGGACTTTAAGACACACTTAAATAATATAATAATAATAAGTATCAAAATTGCAACTTGTACTCCGATCGATAACATACTATAAATAACCATCTTATTTATTTGTTTATTTGTTATTTAGTTCTAGCTATCAAAAAATTAGTAGTTTGACAGTAATTCATTAGACTTTATACCTTCTATTATTGTAATTACTTACACGACAGATTAAGTAACCATACAAATTTAACTTTTTAATTAGTTTTTCTTTAGGCCGAAGCGATTTTTAAGTTTTTATAACCGTTAGATATACAATGTTATTTTCCCCTCACTAGCTCGGAAAGTATTGTTTAATCCTTTAAAACTAGCGTAGAAAAACGCATTTTATACACAAGTGCGGAAAGTAATTTGACCTTGCTCTAATTCCTACACTTACCAACCGTCCAGTATAAGTGAGTCCTATATGGCCATAGTAAATATGCGCAATCGGAGGTCACACCTTAAATTGGCCATGTCTTATCCCGCACTTGGTAAGCGGTTGGCAATATCTAAGTACCAGGAGCGTACTCTATGACAAATTTTGAACTTGAATTTTGAATGGTTCAAGATAACTTACATGTGGATAAGATTTGTAATCGTATGTAGTGTTTATTTTCCTCGCGATAGTGAGGGGAAAAATGTTGTATTGTTGTATGGTGGCAAAGTTTGTTCAACTCTCATGCCTTGAGACTTCAGACCTTTGTAAAGCTCAAGATTCCAGTTATTGAACCACTCGCTACGCTCGGGTCTCAATATAAGCCCGAGAGTTTAACAACGACTTTGCCCTCTTGTATAATAAATAACTATTTACAAATACAAATATTATTTAAATATAAATTATATAAAAATATAGCCCCAACAAGCTTGGTCATACAAAGCCTCGTGAAATTTAACATCGTAAAGAAAATTATGCCGATTATTAGAAATAACCAATACAATAAAAAAATATACGACTTTGTTTCTGATAAAATAAAGATAAAGATGAAGATGTTAGTGTAAAACTTCTGATGACTAGTTAGATTAAGCTAAGAGATAACACAAAACGTGACAACCATAGATGTGGACGTTCATATAATATATCATAACATTCAACCGACTTCAATATTTCTAAAGGAGGAGGTTCTCAATACGTCCCTTTTTTTTTAATGGATGTTCACTCATAACTCCGTCATTACTGAACCGATTTGAATTTTTTTTTGTTTTCTGAAAGTAGATGGTTCCAGGTTGGTCCCGTTTTTTCAAAATCCATTTCTGATGATAGGATCCATGAGGAACTGAGGGAACTCCTCAAATTTGATAGGCACATGCATGCTGGTTTGGGTGATTTCTTAAGAAACTCGAGCATTTCTTTACGAAAATCATCAATTTGGTGGAGTGGATCTGATAATGAAGACCAGGGATGTCAAAGTGGAACTGCTTGGTAATTCCCAGGACTATCATCCGATTTAAAAAAATATTTTTTTGTCTGAAAATAGATGGTTCCAGGTTTGTCCCGTTTTTTTCAAAATCAATTTCTGATGATGGGATCCATGAGGAACTGAGGGAACTCCTCAAATTTGAAAGGCACATGCATGATGATTTGGGTAGTTTCTTAAGACACTCGAGCATTTCTTTACGAACATTAATAATTTGGTGGAGTGGACCTGATGATGAAGACCAGGGATAGCAAAGTGGAACTGCTTGGTAATTCCCAGCTCTATCATTCGATTTGAGACATTCATCTTTTCTTTGTAAAGAAATACCTTCAAGATAGTCATATTTGATTATAGTTCTATTTTGATGATGGACTTCATGAGGGATTGAGAGAACTCCTCAAATTTTAACGGCACATGCATTCTGATTTGAGGGTTTCCTTAAGTAACTAAAACATTGTTTTGGGGGAGCCAACATTTTGATGAAGTGGACCTGATGATGAAGACCAGGGATGGCAAAGAGGAACTGGTCAATAAACCTAGCTTTACTTATTATCCTAGTTGTGACTTTCATCTTTTTGATTTGATTTATATCCTGATGATGGAGTTCTAGAAGAATTCAGAGAACTCCTCAAATTTGAACGGCACGTTCATTGTGATTAGAGGGTGTTCATAATTAGCTTAGGCATTTTCTTACTGTGGCCATCATTTTGCTGGAGTGGACCTGATGTTGATAATCAGGGATGGCATAATGAAACTGCTCGATAATTTACAGTCTGTCATCCAATTTAACACATTGTTATTTTGTTTGTTTTAAAGGTCTCCAATGGAGTTCCGTTTGATTATACTTCACATGTAATGATGGAAGCCCTGGGACATTAAGAAAGCTCCTCAATTTTCAATCGTACACGTGCGGTGTATTGGATATTTGTGAAGTAAACTGGCTAACTCAAACAAATTCAAAATTTCACTTTTACCGGGAACCAAATGAAGTCGGTTTTTTTTTCTTAAAAATTATCAAATCTAAGCACAACGCTACGTCGAAGCACTTAAAACCGTATGAATGAATTCATTCATAAACTGCCCATGCGATTTTGAACGCGATATGTACCTGTGTTGTTCTGTTTTAAATATGGAACAGTAACAGGTCTATGGAACTGTGCGCGCGAACTCGAATCGATCGTCTTTTGTCTTGTGTCGGTACCGAGACACGGGCTGCCCGCATATCCCGCGCCCGCCTGCGCACGCCGCTGTCAGTTTTGCACTTATAATATTTCTAATCGTAGGCAACCCTAGCGTCGTGCGGGAATGAGGGGGCTGAGCGTTAATTGTTTTTTTCGCAGTGCTCAAATGTTTGTAATTATTAGTTTTTTCTATGAGAGATAAATATCTTATAATTGATAGAGAAAAGGAAAAATTGCCCGTGTCGGGCGGGATTCGAACCCACGACCTCTCTGAACACCGGTCAGATCGTGACCTGACAGAGAGGTAGTGGGTTCGAATGCCGCTCGACGCGGGGAATTTTACCATTTTTCAATCATTTATAAAATTGTAAATTTTGTTGGCAGGCGTCTCTGCTTAATACAAAATTAATTTATATCTAATCTGTGGTAGTGAGTCTGTTTTCTTTCAACCATTTGCACTGTGGTGCATTTTTTGTGTCACCAACAATTGCTTGCGACGTGTTTTGTACATTGTGACCCACATCGATTGCATTATATTGCAGTCTCCCGGCGGTCCGTAAGCGAAGCCGGCGGCACTTTCAGGGGCTTCCTGTTCACTAACTCCTCGTGCTCTTGAAGCTCTTCAGCCTGTATTGCCAGGCGCTGCTCCAAGTCTACATCGCTTTCTGAAACAACGTCATTTAATTTTCACAAGTCTACGTGTTCTGACGTATTTCTTATATTTATTTATTTAATTATTAGAATCACAATTTATGTAATATTATATCATTACAGTGTAGACCAAAATGTTTGAAGATTCTGACTTAACTACTTACCCCCTTATTCATAAAAAAGTTAACAGAGGTTTTAGTTAAAATATGTATTCTCACTTTCTGACTAAGGTAAATGTCAAACTGACAGATATGGACAAACAATCACTAAGCTAAACTCTGTTTGATATGCGTTTATGAATAACGCCACTACTTACTATCTTAAACTAGCCTTAGTCAATGAGGTTTTTGACTTGCTCTTTTTCAAGTAGTTCGTACGGGCGGTCGTCTCCGTCTACCGCAGTACGCTTCAGGTGCAGATAGTTTGAGGATTTTTTCCAGAAGACCTAACCTAAGTATACTGTCTACTTTACACCTCAGAAGCTTGACTAGATTTCTACGCAGCTCTAGTGAGTAATTAGCCTTAGTGTCCCTGTATAAATCTGGTCGGATACATGAAAGGGTAATGTATAATTATGTACTTTTTTATAGAGACCTCGAAGGAATTTCTTCTGGACTATATGTAACTAAAATAACTATATCCAGCAAGTCCCAGTCTGTGTGTACGTCAGGTGGATGCACTGGCGGTGCGTACTTGACGTAGATGAGCTCAAATAGTAGTTAAGCGATATTTACAGGTATATTTTTGCTACTTAAGGTGTTGTATGTTACACTACTGGCTGACGTTACCGACGTACTGTAGTCGATTTCGAGAATACGTTACTGGTCACCATGGCCAAACTAACGTTTGTGGTACTAACCAGAGAAAGCACCAGACTCGGGGCGTGGCGCGGGCCCTAGGATGTCCCCGTCGGAGGCATGCCGGGCGCGCGCCGTTGGCGCCCCGGGCGCCACAGGCGTCGAAGGCACTAACGTAAAACGGTCTGCCTCATCGTCGTAGGCTCCTTCGTACTCATAGCCTACTACATCTGAGAACAATGCAATAAAGCTTTGCGATTTTTTACTATTTTACTTAGCTACTTCTTTTAGGTTAGATGTTTGCTAGCATTAGAACCCGAGCCGTCTAAGCTAGTGTGTGATTGCGTCGCTATTGAAGACTAACAAAAATAAAACAAGATTTTTAGTATTCAATTTCATTAAATCATACAGCCAAGAGTAAAAATATGGGTGTATTCAACTTAAAATTGCCGTCAATGGAACCTACTAATGATGTAAACAAAAGGCATCACATGTTTTTTAACTGTTTCTCCTTGTATTTTCACACTACCTCATCACGATTCACTACTGAAACGGTCGTATTATCGTTACAAACGTACAAAACATAAGATAAATAACTTAATCTTGGAGTTTTCATTATAAACTTAAAAGTGAGGTTATTACGATCAATATGGCGGCGATTTTACTCAAAAATATGTCCAATACGTACGTCGTCATTAGTGTATTTGTATTTTTGAGTATGATGATAGTATTCATATTTTTACAATGGACTGGTATGTACAATCACCTGCAATAGTATCCTCCGCTATGAAAGCCGCAAATACATCTGCCAAAATCGTATTACAGCCCTAAATAAGAGCGTGTCACAGTATTTTTCGGCTTTCATAGCTGGGTCAATTTTCAAATTAGCATTTTTTGCTGTCCTATGGCTATAATTCGAAATACATTGAAAAAATGATGTTGGTTCGTATATATTTTTGTTATAGGTACGCAAAAAAAATATATTTATAAACGTCTAAAAAATATACTATAAAAAAATATATAATATTGATTCCGAAAAAATTGGGTCAGAACTCCTTAAAACAACAAAATTTGCCTCCCTCCTCCTCCTTAAAACAATAAATAGGGAAGTGTGTGTGTCTGTTTGTTTGTCCGTCTTTCACGGCAAAATGGAGCGACGAATTTACATGATTTTTTAAGTGGTGATAGTTGAAGAGATGGAGAGTTACATAGGTTTTGTTTTTGTCTCTTTCTAACGTTAGCGAAGCCGCGGGCAAGAGCTAGTGTAACATAAAATGGTAAAGTTGGATGTATGGTACGTATTCAATAGTTATTTATTATACAAGGGGGCAAAGTTGTTGTTTAACTCTCGGGCTTATATTGAGACCAGGGACCGGAAAACCCCTCTTTAGGCTTAAGCCTATCGAGTTGGTTACCTAATCATATCTGTTACACAATGATACTGTAACAGCAACATTCAGTAACCGAATACAAACGGTAAGCGAAATGTTGCTGTAACAGTAACCATAACCCGGTTAACTGCAAAACCCAATCCCGATAGGGTTTTTGTTTGGGGTTTTCTTTAGGTTACTGTTAACCTTATTATAACAAACGAGTATACTCTTTACGTGTAAGTAAATTAGATTCAATATCTAATAACAGTAGAGGCTGGCATCGGCAAAGACAATTCCGTGTCAACAGTGAACGATAGAAATGTCGTAAAGGACATATAAAAACCTCGTACTTAGGACATTTGTATCTTGCACTGTTTTTTGGGTCCAACAGGTAGAATAACCCAGGTTTGTTTCATAGTTGTCACTTCAATCAATTTTGAACTATAAGCCGTTACACTAGAGTTGTATTAATAATAACAAGCGGTTTCTACGTCTTACACTTTCAAATTAAAGCGAAGACGGCAACGCGACGGCACGTGTTAATAATTTCTTATTTTTCTTCAAATACACAACAACCCGTTAGATTGAACTAGCTTATTTCATCAAATAAAATGTCATCATACCTTACAACTTCAATTCACGTTATAATAAATAAAAATACTTCTATTAATTACGTGAATTTCTTAAGCTTTCGAAAATTAAAAGTGTAGTACTAAACAAAATTGCAATTAATGAAACTGCAACATCATTACGTTTGCTTGCATGTTGTGATTTAAAGTTATTCGTAGTGTTTATTTTGACGGATTTAACTTGTTCAACGAATTTAGTGAATATCTCTTACGAGTCTTACGACTAACGTCGGTAGGTGATATTTTGTTAAGTTATTTAATCAAAACATTCAAAACCATTGTAGTAGGAACGAATAGGAATAAATCGTCTAATACCGCACGTGCAATGATAATTAAACAACTTAGGTAGCCAAGTTTACAAGTCGGGCTCGCGTGTAATTTAGATCCGAGTATCCGTGGTACTCGTAGAAACAGATCTTAAATACACGCGGATCCATCCTTATCCGTTACCATAACGTTTTAGGGCATTTTCAAAAATAGGGTACCATTTTCATTTCTTTTTGAATATAGGAAGTTTGGGTTTTTTGTAACCAGAATCACGAGTACTATTGGAAACAAGAAAAATAGTGTCCCGTTTTTTTTGTCAGCTTTGTAACGCATTTTTTTCATACATTTCGTATCGGCCGTTACAAACCTGACAAAAAATTTTTTTTATGGATAATTGAGGACCCATTTTCATTAAAAGGATGCACTTTTTTCTGAAAATGCCCTTTAACGCAATTCAGTTAAGGTTCAGGTTCAGGTAAGGAACCTGTATTGAGTTGTATGGCAGCGACTCAGTTTAGGCCAGTGAACGGAAATAAACATGGAAGAATTCCTTCAAACAAATCGTCAACATAAACCTGGGTATAAATCTGATATACGCATGTCCGCTACACTGCCAATCAAATTCATCAAAATATCAGTCGGTTTTCTATTATAAAATATCATAAAACATAATTGGTCAACGTCAATATTCTTTGTTCTGATTGGCACTAGCGCTGACACTTGAATGTTGCAAGAATAATAGTGACATTGGAAACGCACTGTCTGTAGACGGATTGATGCAACAAAGAACAATTTTTACATGCAATATTTTTCTTGTGATAAGATTAAATAAAATTTAAAGTAGAAAATCACTATTAATTTTATTGTTCTGTTGATGTGTTCGCCACACGGTTATTTATGTAGGTAACTTAACGTCTACGAGTATGGAATAATTGTAGGGTTCGATATAGTTAACGCTACCATGATATAAATATCATGTTCGTAACTATCCCTATGGGCAGTCTGCTCCCTAGATTTATTGTTATATTGTAGGTACGGCATAAGTGGGAAGAACCCATCTGAAAAATTCGTCAAGAAGGACAGCATGGTAATTAGCACTAGCTAGTGTGGATCAGAAACGCCTTATGCCCTGCACCACTACCCTCCCCTATCGACTACTGACCATCTATTAAACATCTAATTTGATCTGAACATAAGGAGCCTGTTAGTCGATACCAAGTACATACATAAATGTTTGATTTGGTTTATTCAATCATCAATATTAATCTGTCTAGTAGCGCCCTTATTAAGGGATTTAAATTTTCTAATAAACGAAAAAAAGGCATAAAATATTTGAAGATAATATATTTAAAGGCGTAACACACAGTTTTCTGTCCATAAGTTTCAAGTAATTTGATAACAATAGTGACGAAGGTTGTCGTCGATTAGATATGAGCGCCGATAACCAAATGGTCGGCGGCGGCGCGCCGGTCAAAATCAATCGGCGGCGGCGGCGAATCGGCGGCGTGGCCTTGAAAACACTTGTCTATAGGATTAAAAGTCAAGAAATATCACTAATTTCTTTAACTATGCGTTACATAATCATCTTGTAGTAAAATGATTGATTATTTTACAAATTCGAATGTCAAATAATGTAACAATATTTCAAACAAATCTTAACACAAAAAAATATAGAAGTCATAGTATTTGCTCGATTAAAATGCAGAATGATTACGCTTCGATAAAAGTATCTATTGGAAAAATATTTACAGTGAAAAACAATATTGGTATGGTATAAAGGGATTAGGGATTTGACGATCCCATCGCCCATTGCCCCCACGACCCCACGTACCTGAGCGCTCCTGAGGAGGCTCTGTCATCCGCCCAAGTCCTGTGCCTCTGGCTTGCCTTAAATAGCCATCCAGGGTGGGGTCGCGACGGCTGTGTTCTCCAGGGTAGATCTATAAACCAAAGTGGTGACTTGGCTATATGTTTAAAGTCCAGGGACACCTCTCTACCCCTGCCCTCATACTGATACTGCCCTTGAGCCATCTTAGCGCTTTTTGTGGGGGTCCATTTTATGTTATATGCGACTCACCGTCTGCCGAAAATAAAATTACTTAGCATTCTATTAGGCAGGCGTCCGGTTTTAAATATTCTCCATTACTCAGGATTTAGTTCACCCCATCCACCTTATAGTCCAGTATATTTTAGATTTCAATAATTCTGGATAGTCCATACACCTTGGCGGGTGCTGCCTCTGCGTGCGTTCCATGACTCGGACAGGTGCATAAGCTGCTCGGCGTTCTCCTTATATTTCATTAAATGATCTAAAGGGACTGTGCGTGTCGGTTTTGGCTTCGCGTACACCTCCCAAAGACCCGAATCACCATTGTTCCGTGATGAGAAAGTTATATTATAATAATATTTAAGACGAGATATTTAAAACAAGATATTCACCATGTATAGGTATTTGTTTTTGTGAGTTCCCACCAGCGCCATGTTCACGGTGTAACTGATTTACTGCGAATTTTTATTTGTGGTCTACATGCCGTAGCGATCTACCCGTTGAGAAACTCGGTTGAGGTCATCATGCTGAGTTCTTCTGTCGACCTGCCATGACTACGATATCGTCGGCAAATCGAAGGTGAGTGATGTATTCGCCGTTTGTGTTGATGCCAAGTCTTTGCCATTCTAGGAGCTTGATGGAAGAGGTTCCATTGCTGCAGTAAACAGTTTCGAAGAGATAACGTCTCCCTGTCTTACGCCTCTTCGCAACGAAATCGCCTTCGTGCTTTGCTCCTGTACTTGAACCGACATTGTGGCGGTACTATACAAACACTTCAACACTTCGATGTACCGGTAGTCAATATGGCATCGCTGAAGAGACTCAAGCACCGCCCATATTTCCACCGAATCGAAGGCTTTCTTATAGCCCACAAACGCTAAGCATAGTGGCAAGTTATACTCTTCGGTCTTCTGTATAATTTGCCATAGCGTATGGATGTCGTCTATGGTACTATAGCCTCGTCGGAATCCGGCTTGTTCGGGAGGCTAGAAGTTATCAAGTTTGTGTTCGAGACGATTCATGATGACCCTTGAATACAGTTTATAAACATGGCTCAGGAGCATGATGAGTCTGTAGTTCTTCAAAAGGCTGTTGTCACCTTTTTTTGAAGAACAGCACCACCTCGCCTCTGTTCCATGTTCCGTTTTGCCCTCTGACAAGACGGAATTAAAGAGCTTCTGGAAGACTTTAAGTACCGGTGTTCCACCCGCTCTCAGAAGCTCTGTGGCGATTCCGCCATTGCCCGACGCCTTGTTGTTCTTAAGCTGCTTTAGGGCCATCCTAATCTCGTACAAACTGATGTCTGGGATATATTCGGTGTAGTGTCTGGACAGCCTGGCTCTTGAGTCTCCTACCAAGCTGTCAACGGGATTTGCGACCGGTGTATAATTGTCCATAGAACCTCTCGATCTCACCTAAAGCCTCTACTTTTGCTGACGCTATGCTGCCGTCTTCCCATTTCAACTTTGTCAGCTGGCTTTGCCCAGCAGATTTTTCCTTTTTCCTTTGGTTTCGCTCAATAGTCTCTTTAACACCGTTATTATTAAAGAGACGCATATCATGTCGCAAGGACTTAGATATACGTCTTTTGAGCTGCCTATATGACTTAGCGTCATCTGGAGACTGCAGCTGTAGTGAGCGTCTTGTAGCCAGTAGCGAGTTTTATGGTTTGCTCGGTCAATTTCTGAGGTCTTAGAACTTAGACCCTACGACGTGCACATTTTCCACTAGCCCGTCGTTAATCTCGTCAACTGAAACAAAGTTCTCTAGGCAAGAAAAGCGCTTCGAGAGCTCGAGTTGAAAGCTTTCGGGGTTTTAAATGTGGGTTTGGGTGGGTCAGAGCGTAGACTTCATCAGATTGGACCTTTCAAGTATAATATTTATATTCAGTGAACCACTGACCATTCGGTGATCACTACCGGTTTTTATCCTGTTGAGCACAGAAGCATCACTGCTACGCCATCACACCATACACGCCATTACCTGTTGAAATTACCTGAGGGTTATGTAACTCAATCCAGCGATTTTTTCCTGCCTCCAAAAGATATTCGGTTTCGGCGACTGCTGATTTTCTGAGTTAGTTGTTTTTAAACGCTTGTATGTGTTTTTTTATACGGCATGCGATTGTACGCTTAGTTTGTCTTATGTAGGTTCTACCATAGCTACTATTTTGTAAACTCAACCTGGACGTTCAAGTGAGAAACTGTCCTTCGACGTCCGTAGTCTATCTTCATCCCCAACAGTTTTCTCGCTTATTTTATTAGCAACCTTATCTGACACTCCTTTTACATACAGTAAAAGGGCTGGTTGACGTTCCACTGTGTAGTCCAGACGCTTTGTCGTATCAGTGCGTCACGTCAACCATACCATTTGTATAAATATGGAGAATGATCATTCAAGGATAAGTTTTATCTCAAAATTAAAATTCTGATTTAACAAAATCCGTGTAATTTCGACTGCAACGTGATTCCCGTCAATTATTGAGTTAGACAAAATAGTATCCGATCACTGATTAAAAATCATCGTGTATAAAAAACATCGCCGGGATGAAAGTTGATTTTAAAATCAATAATTAAAAAGTATTAAACATAATATTCGTCAAAACATATCGAAAGGTGGCTTTTAAAACGACTTTAGCTATTAAAAACATTCAATTTTTAAAGTTCCAAAATAAGTGTAATTTCGGTATGCCTTATCAAGGTCACGCCGATTCCACGCCGGTCGAGGCGTCGGCGGCGGCGGCGCGAGCTTTTTTACCGGCGGCGGCGGCGCGCCGGCGCGGCGCTCATATCTATCGTCGATGGAGTATCTCAGTTGAATTTTCCGCATCCACCTGATCAGGAACACCAAAATGATGTCCACAGCTTGGACACGAGATCTAAAAAGTGAAAATACAATGTAATCTGACATAAGTAAAATTACATTTCCAATTCGAATAGTTTTCCTTAAATTGACGGAAAAATCAAGTACCAAACACGTTAAAACGGATTGATCGGATTAAAAATAATAAAATATGTCTCATTTTAATGAATTATTATTGCGGTACAAGAAAACATTATAATGAAGTAACAGTTAAAGAATTTCGTTGAAATTTAACAGCTGAGATATCCTTACAAAATATATTACTACGGTAAGTACGTGTATTTAAATAACTGACTATTCGACGTTTCTGAGGACTTTTATTTTCTGCATAGTCATTTTCTTTATTACTTATTTTGACCGGCAGGGTTGATGATCTATCTGGCTGCCTCATTCCCTATTTAGTAATTGGTAGCGACGTTTCACTTGAAAATACCATCTGAAAAAATTCAAATTCATCAAACGAATTTATTAACAAATATTGTTTTCATACACCAGTATTTAAACCAAAGAATATTTACAGTACAAATCGGTATAGCGGTTTTAGCAAGTTGCGTGAAGCCTTTTTTAGACAAATAGAAATCTTCAGCTTTGAAGTACATCGAACAGACTCTAGATGCCTTGGTAGGCATCCAATCTGTTTCATGCCTCTCCAGTTGGACAGCCTCTATCTATCGTTGACGACGGTTAGGATACTGTGGGGCTCTAATTACAAAGGAAAACGTAGGTATCAACGTAGGTAGAACATCAGGAAATATCAAATATGATTAATATGAATTTGAAATAATTAGATTTGTATAGTACCATTCCGTATAAGGTAGCTATTAGTAAAATCCAAGTTTGTCAGTTAGAGTTTATCATTATAATTTATAATACATAAAATTATAATCGCACAAGTTAAGAAAATAATCTTCTTCATTTAGCATAACATCATCCCTATATAGAAAATGTCATCATATATTTTTTTAGTTTTCGCTGAATTTATCTGTTTACTTACCTGTGAAATGTGATTCCACTAGTCTTGAAATGATCAGTATGGTTTCTGCACCACTTCACCACACATAAAGGCATTTTTCATTGTAAAATACGTTGTTCTGGTAACTAGTTTTAGGCATCCGTCACTCACTGACACTGACATCGCGGTCAAACAGAAATCGCGCCCGGTACCAACGTTCATAAGGACCGCCTACCGAGGTACCAATGTCCGTGGTGCCATAATATAGCAGACATAATGCTTCCATGCTTTATCTGCGTTCACTGGTTTAGGCCCTAAACTGAATCACGTTAAGACGTCATGGTAAGGCCCCTTGGCGTGTAAAGTAACAGTGCATGATAATTAAAATAAAAAGTAGGGATACAAACAAAAAATCAGACATACTCGTAGTACATATTATGATCAATGTGAACAACAATCAAAATACAAAATATTCAGCAAAAACAATTCTACAACGATAGTAAAAAATAATATCACACTTTTGTCTTAAATCTTCATAATAGGTAGGTCTTCCCATCACGGAACAATTGTGTTCCGGACCTTTGGGAGGCGTACGCGGAGCCGAAGCCAACACGCTGAGACCCTTTCGACAATTTAATGAAATGTAAGGGGTACACCGAGCGAATGATGCACCTGCCCGAGTTATGGGATGCAGAGGCAGCACCGCCAGGGTGTATAGACTATTGAGATTTAATGGAAACTAAAATATACTGGTCTATTAGGTGAAGGTGGTTGACTAAATACTGTATTATAGAGAATAAAATCAGACGTCTGCCTAACAAAATGGTAATAAATTTAATTTACGGCAAACGGTGACTCGCCCACATAAGATGGGCCCCCACAAAAAGCGACATCTAAGAGAGCTCGAGAGCAACACCAGTATGAGGGCTGGGGGTAGAGAGGTGTCACTAAACTTTGAACATATAGCCAACTCGCCACTTAAGTTTCCACATCTAGTAGGTAGGTAATTATTAGGATTAGCTTTTGGAGCCGACGTGCTCATATTAACAAAGGCTCGTTTATAAAACAAAAAAATGGCCTTGCACGTGCAGACTACGGATAGGTATGAGTTGTTGGTAAGGGTATCGTTATAAAAATTATGGCAATTTAAAATGATAATATTGAAAGCAGCTCTAGAAATTCCTGCTTCAAAAACTTTACTTGCATTGTTTTTACTAATTACTCTCATGAGACAATGACATTTAAGTGCACAAAGATGAATACCGACCGAGTGCAGGCTTATTGTTATTGCCCTTATCGGTTCCACATAAACAATGAATCTCGGCAATGTCTAAGCCGCGATGCGTTATATTATCTTGGTCTGGTATTTTACATTAATATTCTTACAATTTACGTAATCCAGTCAAATTATTATTACACATATTTTGAGTTGATACTTTGTATCCCGATACCTATACCTACTAATTGGTGTCACGGTAAACACTTCCGCTTTTCTATGTTTTCTGTGTGTATGTACACGAATGCATAGAATGAGCAGAAATCTAGATCCTGGATGGCTTTATGGATCTAGGGTGCCATGAAACATTGCTATTAAAGTAATATAAATAGTTAAATACGGTAAAAGAGGGCAAGCGTACTGTTGGCTAAAAAGCTATCTCAATGGGCAGCGACAATGTGTAGAAGTTACAATAATTTTTAAGAAAAAAAAACCGACTTCATTTGGTCCCGGTAAAAGTGAAATTAAGAATTTGTTTGAGTTAGCCAGTTTACTTCACAAATATCCAATACACCGCACGTGTACGATTGAAAATTGAGGAGCTTTCTTAATTTCCTAGGGCTTCCATCATTACATTTGAAGTATAATCAAACGGAACTCCCTTGTAGACCTTTAAACAAATAAAATAACAATGTGTTAAATTGGATGACAGACTGTAAATTAACGAGCATATTCATTATGCCATCCCTGATTATCAACATCAGGTCCACTCCAGCAAAATGATGGCCACAGTAAGAAAATGCCTAAGCTAATTATTAACACCCTCTAATCACAATTAACCTGCCGTTCAAATTTGAAGAGTTCTCTGAATTCTTCTAGAACTCCATCATCAGAATATAAATCAAATCAAAAAGATGAATGTCACAACTAGGATAATAAGTAGAGTTAGGTTTATTAACCAGTTCCACTTTGCGATCCATGGTCTTCATCATCAGATCAAGTTCATCAAAATTTTGGCTCCGCCAAAACACTGTTTTAGTTACTTAAGGAAACCCTCAAATCAGAATGCATGTGCCGTTAAAATTTGAGGAGTTCTCTCAATCCCTCATGAAGCCCATCATCAAAATAGAACTATAATCAAATAGGACTATCTTGAAGGTATTTCTTTACAAAGAAAAGATGAATGTCTCAAATCGGATGATAGAGCTGGGAATTAACAAGCAGTTCCACTTTGCCATCCCTGGTCTTCATCATCAGGTCCACTCCACCAAATTGATGATGTTCGTAAAGAAATGCTTGAGTGTCTTAAGAAACTACCCAAATCATCATGCATGTGCCTTTCAAATTTGAGGAGTTCCCTCAGTTCCTCATGGATCCCATCATCAGAAATTGATTTTGAAAAAAACGGAACAAATCTGGAACCATCTATTTTCAGAAAAAAAAATATTTTTTAAAATCGGACGATAGTCCTGGGAATTACCAAGCAGTTCCACTTTGACATCCCTGGTCTTCATCATCAGGTCCACTCCACCAAATTGATGATGTTCGTAAAGAAATGCTCGAGTGTCTTAAGAAACTACCCAAATCATCATGCATGTGCCTTTCAAATTTGAGGAGTTCCCTCAGATCCTCATGGATCCCATCATCAGAAATTGATTTTGAAAAAAACAGGACAATCCTGAAACCATCTATATACATACAAAAAAATATTTTTTAAAATCGGATCATAGTCCTGAGAATTACGAAGCAGTTCCACTTTGCCATCCCTGGTCTTCATCATCAGGTGCACTCCACCAAATTGATGATTTTCGTAAAGAAATGCTCGAGTTTCTTAAGAAATCATCCAAATCAGCATGCATGTGCCTTTCAAATTTGAGGAGTTCCCTCAGTTCCAAATGGATCCCATCATCAGAAATGGATTTTGAAAAAAACGGGACCAACCAGGAACCGTCTACTTTCAGAAAACAAAAAAAAAATTCAAATCGGTTCAGTAATGACGGAGTTATGAGTGAACATCCATTAAAAAAAAAAATAAAAAAAAAAATTCAGTCGAATTGAGAACCTCCTCCTTTTGAAATATTGAAGTCGGTTGAAAATAGTTAAAAACCTTAACAAAACGTATAATTCGCCGTTCATCATTAACACATGCGGCGTGCCATCGGGTAGTATACTAGGGCCGTATTTGTTTTTACTTTACATCACCGATTTACCTGGCGCCACACAAAATGACACTATACTATTTGCAGATGACACAACCATAGTAATTAAAGAAAATACAGATGGTTCTCTAAGAAATATTATTACATGTACCTACATTAACAAATGTAACAAATTGGTTAGAAAATAATAATCTCAAAGTTAACTTAACCAAAACACAACTGGTTTAATTTCAAACTTATAATAGCAAAACCAATTAGATTATCTGCCGATTTTAATGGCGTAAGTACAACTTTTTTTTTTTTTTTTTTTTTTTTTTTTTATTCTCAAAAAAAGTTTTGTACAATAACATATAATCATAAATTCGCCAAACATTAAGTTTAACGGCGACTGTTGCACTCACTTTTTGTATTTGTACATATCTATTAGTCCTATATTCTTATCTAAACCCACTTACCTACCTTACAATTTTTTAATGATACTGCAGGTTTGAACTATGTATTTACTAATTTGAACACTGTTCCTCTTGACATACGGTATACATTAACATTACTATTTCTATGAAAACAGTTTGTCACACAATCCAAACTACTGATTTAGGTTTATTATTATGTTATATATAAACTAGCCCAAGTGACATCTATAAGTATATATATAAATAAATGTATATGTATACATACATTTATATACATACACACATACATTCACAAACACACACATACCTACTTACACATATATACATGTGCACTGTTATTATTATTTATATTTATTATTTATACATATATTTACCTATTATTCTTACGTTAAGCATCTAGTAGCAACTTTTTAAACCTACTTTTAAAGATGTTTTTACTGCTACACTCGTCCTCAAACGTAATAGCGTTGTATAGTCGCGGTGTTAAGTAGCTGCGCGTCCTCTTGCCATAATAATTGTTCGCCGCGGGTTCCGCAAACTTTTGCCGCTTCAACCCTCTTTCCGCGCGTGTGTAAACGCGTGGAATTTTAAATTCATTTCTTTTAAATTGCTCTGTTGCTATTAAAAACTTAACTTTTTCATGCACTGGTAAGATGTTCAGTTTTTTAAATAATATGGTATAATCACTATTACAATTTTCTTTTGTTTTTTTATTCACAATATTTTTTATTAGTCTCACTTGTAAGCTTAACACATTGTCTAAATAGGTTTTAAAAGTGAGACCGTACGCAATTAACCCGTATCCAATTACAGCGTCGGCCAGTGCATGATACAACATATGTAATATTTTCTCATTTACTATATTTTTTAAGCTAATTATTTTACACAGTATAGATCTCAGCCTATTACATATTGTATCTATATGTATTTTCCAATTTATGTGCTTATCTATAGTTAAGCCAAGGTATTTAAAATGTTCTACTACTTCTATTGAATTACATTTACAATCAATCTTTTCGGTGTGTAAACACTCGTATGTATGACCAATTATCTCAATCGGAGCATGAAATGTTTTAACATAGGGTGAATGTATAAGCAAAAATTTAGTTTTTTCTGTGTTTAGTATTATACCGTTATCATGAGACCATTTAAGTATATATTCAAAATCCTCTTGCATATATTTTTGTATAACATTAATATCTTTGTCCGCGTACAGCAGGCAAGTGTCATCTGCATACATGTATGTGGAACAATTCCTTACAACACCAGATACACTATTTACATGCATGATGTACCCTAGTGGCCCAAAAACGGAGCCAGTCGGCACCCCGGTTGACACTTCTGCCTCGTCCCCGCAAACACCGTCCACGGACACGCGCAGCGTTCGCCTCGCCAAGTATGTACGGAACCACTCCAGCACTGGACCACGAACCCCACACTCGTCCATCGCCTTCAGTAGTTGTTCGTGGTCCAGTGTGTCAAATGCTTTTTTAAAGTCAATAAAAAGCACTCCTACATACTTTCTTTTATCCAAGTTACGGTACACTTCATCTGCAAATCGTGCTAGGGCAGTAGTAGTACTCCTGGATGGTCTAAAACCGTGCTGCGCGTCCGCAATAATACTATTATTCTCTAAGAACGCACTTATCTGGGTTACAATTACTTTTTCCACGATTTTATTAATAACAGGCAGGATAGCTATAGGCCTATAATTAGAGTACTCGTAATGGCTTCCCTGTTTATAAATCGGTCTTATGATAGATTTTTTAAGTTCATGCGGGTACAATCCCGTTTGCACACACATATTTACAAAATTCGCTAAAACTGGGCTAATTTCTTTTTGTACGTATTTTAAATCTTGCACTCTTATAGCATCTATGCCTGGGGATTTTTTGCTTAATTTACTAATTATATTCTCTATTTGTATGTTATTAACTTTTTGATACCTAAAACTTAAGTTACATTCCTTACTGTATGTGTGACGTTCCAAAAACTTAACATCACAATTATGCTTGATTTGGTTAATTTCCTCCGTAAAAGTTTTAGCAAATTTTGTACATATGCTAGATACCGATTGCGTTTTGCCTAAAAATTTTAATATGGTTGAATCAATGGTAGGTTTGGGTGCTCCTAACCAATTATTTATTGTATTCCACAATTTTCTAGCATTGTTTTCACAGTTTTCAATTTCTTTTTGTTTGTATTTTTGCTTAGACATGTAAATATATTTATTAGTTACATTTCTAAAGTTTGTGTAAATAAGTCTATTAGTGACACTTTTTGGGTTATTTTTCCACACTCGGAATAATTCATCCCGCCTTTCAACCATAGTATAAACGGTTTTATTCATCCACGGTTCTGATTTTCTCTTTTCTTTACTATACACAGTAGTTTTTGCACGCTCGTAAATGTCACTAAATACACATATTAATTTATTATACAACAATATCGGACAAGTTACGCTCCTAAATTCAGTCCAGTTTACTTTGTCCAACATATTATTAACTATCTTGGAATTAAGTACACATACCGGTTTCCTTTGTAATACCCGACTAGAACAGCTGATCCCGGCCGCTATGTTTGCACCTATCAGGTAGTGGTCGGAGAGTTTACAGGTGAGCATGTGTGCAGCGAGGCGCTGCGCGGGCGCGCGCACGCACACATGGTCGATGCACGATGTCACCAACCGGTCGCCAGCCACCTCCTCCCGAGTACATTCGCTTATCATAGATTGCAGGCCGTGGTCACACAGGGTGCTTTTATATACTTCAGTTATGTTATTCTCCGTCATAATATTTATGTTCGTGTCTCCGATTAGAATAATGCGCTCATTTTTGGGTATAGTTTTTAGTAAATCATCGATCTCTTTAACAAATCGTAGTTTATTGGTGTTAGGCGGTCTGTATATACCTATTATATGGGTAAAGTGCCTCTCATGTTTTAATTTTATATGTAGTACTTCGGTAGCATGTCCTTGGGTTTTTTGTACAATCGTGTCAAGTCCATTTCTGATATAGATTAAAATTCCACCCCCTCTACGCTTGTCTCTTGTTGTAGCCTGCATATCATATCCTTGAATGTAATATAAGGGTAACTCTTCTTTTTTTATATTAATCTCACTGAGTACGATAAAGTCTATACAGCTTTTAGTATTCTTAAGCATGCATAGCAGCTCGTTGAAGTTTTTACGTAACGATCTTATATTTAGATGAATTACTTGAAGTTCTTGGGCAGTTTCGTTTATATAGTCGGTCCATGCATTTATGTTTGTAAACTTATAAAACTCATGATTGTCAACCAAATTCTCAATTAGATCCGTGAATATGCCGCTTTGTTATCCGCTTGGTGTGTCCCAGCGCTCGTGGATAAATTAGTTTGAGCTAGCCTCAGCAGTTTCCGTTATCTCAGGTGCCTCAGTTGCCTCATTATCAGATTTATCGGTATCCAAGTGCTTCAGAATGTCGGCTTCCGATTTGATAGTATATATCCTGGAACCCTGTTTCTTTTTTATTAGGACTCTCAGATCCTGTACCCATATATATTTGTAGGTCTCTTTCAAAGAAGATTTGGTATTCCAAAATAAGCTCCTTAAGTGTTTTGTGAGGTTTTCATTAATATATATGCGGTCGTCATTATTATTTTCCAGTATGTCCTTGTTACTCAGTTTGTACTTTTTCTGTTTTAGCCAGTCGGCGCGCGCGGCCTTTGACCGCAGCTTGACAACAATTGGGCGCGGCCGCTTCTCGCCTTGTTTCTCTCCGCCTACCCTTCTAACTGATTCAATTTCGCTAACATTTAGCTCTAACTTATTGGCCATTGCTGCGATTAGGCTTTTTGTATCCTCATTCACGGACTGTTCCATACCTACAATTTCGACTTCGGTTTCCACCTCTTTTAATTCTAACTGCACGATTCTTTCCTCCAACGATGCGTTGACTTTTTGTAGGTTGACGTTTCTTTTTTCTAACGCCGCTATCTTTTTTTCTGCGTCTTTTTTAAACTCAATCATTGCCTGATATTGTGCTGCGTAAAAGTCTACATTTGTGGTTAGGTTCTCAATTTTTTCTTCCACTGCGTATATAATGGCCAGTTTTTTGTTGACCTCGTCCAGCACGGATTCCGCGGTAGCCTCCTTGATGTCGATGGAAATTTTCGGGGTGCTTTGTCCTGCTGGGCTTCCCTCGCTTTTGCTGCATTTTTCGCACATTTTATTCTTCCAGTTCGCTTTAGAGACACATTTCTTATGAAAAATGCCTTCACAAGGTCCTTTACACTTGATACTAGTGTCTTTAGTTGTTGACAAAAATAACTTACACTGTTTACACTGCGCCATTTTACTGACGGATAAGTTTCTTACGGTACAAATGGGCCAAATAGATAAGAACACTCAAGCGTCCGCACGCAGAGCGCATTCGCACGAGACTTAATGAAACGGAAAGTGCAGTTTTTCTAGGAATTAAGAATGATAAGTTTTGTAATTGGAAAGCCCATATTAATACCCTTTGTAATAAGCTACATCGATTTAATTATATTTTGTATCGTCTGCGAGCAACCGTCTCTGAGGCGGCAGCAACGGCAGCCTATAACGGTTATGTATCGTCGCAAATCTGTTACGGAATAATAATATGGGGCAACTCATCAGATGCTGATAAGGTTTTCTTAGCCCAAAGAAAGTGTTTACGAGTAAGATCTTTGTGTGGAGCATATTACCTAGATAGTTGCAAGCCATTATTTAAAAAAGTATACTACCCTTGCCATCCTTATATGTATTTGTTATGTGTATATTCGTAAAACATAATATAGAATTGTTTAAAATGAAAGGAAGGGAAAAACGATATAAATACGATCTAAATACCGACACATCAGACATTAAAACTATTTCAAAAAATACGTGTGGCATTCGGGGACTGCCGCGGTAAAGCTATTGCATATCATTTTGTATCAACTTATGCAATTATAATTATTTATTTATTTTATTCATGCAGTATTTCTTTTTCTTTGATATTAATTCAAGTTCACTTTTTGAGCGTGGTGACCGATAAGAAAACAAATTTTTCTATTATTTAATAAATAAAAAGTTAATATTGTTTAAAATGTTTTTATTATTTTACAATACATGTGGGTTTTATTATCTTACAGTAGCTGTTGGTTATTCAGGAATATTTATCATTAAAACTATAGGTTTATGATAACTGAAATAAGAAACATAAGTTTGCGACTTAATATCCTCTAAATACCTAGAAAATACCGCGTCAATGGTGGTCCCATATTTTGTTGTAGACTCTTGTGGATCATTATTCATTTTCAAATTCAATGTTTTTGATAGAAAAGTTGTCAACATTATTTTACAATACATGTGGGTTTTATTATCTTACAGTAGCTGTTGGTTATTCAGGAATATTTATCATTGAAACTATAGGTTTATGATAACTGAAATAAGAAACATAAGTTTGCGACTAACATATTTGATTTTGGCGGGACTAAAATAATAGTGTTTATTTTGACGTTAGACATCGCCGTATCTCTGGTAATAAAAGCTACTGTCCTCAATATTTTGTATAGAATATGACACTTAGCGACATTCGTTTGGAGATATATCCTTTCCCCGATAAAGAACTTTGTAACAAAGTGAATAAAGTCGGTTTCGGTCCGTCGGAGGTCGGAGTGGGGAGCGTCAGGTTTTTTTTCGTTACGGAATTTCTGGATTCAGTCCCCGCGCTCAAGGCCCGCGATAGAAGCTATGCAATAGCTTAAAAAAAAATTCTAACTCTATGGCCATCAAATTATATTATAATTATTCTTCCTGTTACATATGAGAGTTCTTAAAGGAAATAAAATCAGTAGAAAACTCTTTTTCATTGTTAGATTTTGTATATAATTAGATATTGTTATTATAATTTTAGTATTATAAATTTACGAAAACGGGGCTTAATCGTGTATAAACTTTGAAAACAAACCTCCGACGTTTCAAGGGCGACATTGCCCCCGTGGTCCCGGAGAAAGACTGTAATTTTAGTAGTATTTCCGTGAATATACCTACTTAAAAAAGTTATACCCAGAGTATCTCGAGATGCGATATTGTAATGTAATAAAATAAATTATAGATGTTTAATTACTCATTTATTGTCGGTACATTTTCAAATTAATTTAAACACATTACAGAAGCGTCTTGTCACACACGATACCGGTTTTCTGCTCTGTTTGGAACATGCCATTAGGCCACGTGTAATTAAGACACGACTCGTGTACACGGAGCCACGTGTCAGCGTGTACTCTTGTAATCGGGAGCCCTAATCTCAAACTCGTACGATTATACAAATTTTGCTCATTACTACGATAATACGAGATACGAAAAAATAATATAATAATAAGTATCCAATATCAAAGTATGTCATAATCATTTGGAGCACCGCTTGCTGCACTTGCTTACAATTAACTCAAATACATACTTTTGTTTTGCCAATGGTAGCAAATAGCGGTCTCAAGTGAAAACACGTCAGACGTCAGCGTGCGTAGCCAAGATGCCAATCGCTCACGCTTAATAATGTATCGTAGCTACCTCTCTCTATCTCTCTTTCTTATTAGCGTGACAATGACAGTTGCATTTCATTAGCGAGTGAGCGTGAGCGGTTGGCATCTTGGCTACGCACCCAGGTAAGAAAAGAAAGTAATTGCCGGCAAAATCGTATTAAGATTGGTAATAAACAAGACTTTTATTGTCGCATTATCACTCTTGACGCATATATGAGAAATTAAGGAAAGACAAAAACTATTCACCGTTTTATAATGTAAACAGTTTGAAATCACGATTTCCACTTGAAACTTATCTGCTATGAATAGCATTGTAGTGTCTTTTGTTAAACCCAATCGCTAATTACCTGCAGAAAATGAAATGCAGTAATACAAAAACCTGTAATATAAATTACAAATTTATTGTCTTAAGAATAAGGGTCAAATTGGAATAGGACGCATTTCACATAAAACCTTTTAGAAATGAAATATGATCTGACCACCTGGGGACAATTGTATAATTTATTTTGTAACTTAAAATATTAGCGGAACTCTCTTTCTAATAAAAGGGATTGAAAAGAGACTTCCGCTAATATTACAAGCTACAACTGATTATGCAATAGGCCTCCGGTAGCGTGTTTTGCAAGTCTTAGTTAGAGGGTGGTATTTATTATATTATTTTTGCTGTAGTTGAGTAGTGTATGAACTAAGCATGGATTAAAAATTCAAGAATCCAAATGCATTAAAAATCCAAAAAGTAGGCCAGTTGTCGATTGTAAGAAATATCGGGAATAGAATACAGTGTAGCTAACGTTGCCGGTACTTGGTAGCGTAGCGACTGAAGCTTGCACAATATCCTCAAATCGATAAGAAATCTGTTCCCACTTTTTTTAATATCTACCTACGTAAGTTGCAAAATTTAACACAAGCTACAATAATCAAATCAACTTTTAATTATGAAAAATAAACAGACACCTGGTTGACCACGCCTCGGTTCTTAATTTCAAAAGGTTATACGTTGAGTGCAATTGTTATAGCATGCACTCAGTGCATGCTATAACAATTTGAACTTTATTGCCAAAGGAATACTGTTGTTATTAATAAAATATCTCTTGTTCTTTATGGTACTATTTCGTGCAGGTAATTAGCTGTTGGTTTTACAAAGGATAACAATGTCGAGATTTTAAAAAGTTTTAACTTTACCGACAGCCGTCACAAGATGTACTCACAAAATAGCACTATTTGCTGAATTTTATCGCTTCGTAATCTGAGACTAATAGTTATGTTTTGTTTTTAAATAATATCAGAATAATTGCGCTAAGTTACCCATGTATGATGATTATTTATGACTCTACCTATATTTGACTGATTAACTACAAGAAAAATAAATAAACTTGAGCATAGTAGAAACAAACGCTCACGCCGCTTTCATTTCTATGTATGATAATAAAAATGTTAGGCCTAAAATGTTAGGTTATAGTAAGGAAATAAAGAAACGATGCCACACTAAGAGCAAAACAAACCTGGTTCCACAGCGAGCGACAACGTCCTAACTCCTAGCCATGGTCATTCAATATTAAGTCTAATTCCTGGGCGTATAAAGATTACTTTCGTTTGAACTGTTCAAAACAGAATAAAACACTAACAGAATTCATTGGGGTTAGTTACTGGTTAGAGGTTAATTGGGGTTAACTGGACCGATAAGGTTTCCGAATGATTAAGGTTTCCGTATCATGAGTTAACCGAATTGGAGGTGTTTTGAAAACAACCTTTAAAATAACCTTATGAAAAACCCGGGTTATGGTAACCGGTTCCGGTCCCTGATTGAGACCCGAGCAAGCGAAAGATCCCAAAATTGAGCCATGAGCGTAGCGAGTGGTTCAATAACTGGAATCTTGAGTTTTACGAGGGTCTCAAGGCACGAGGGTTGAACAAACTTTGCCGCCGAGTGTAATACAACATTTTTCCCCTCACTATTGCGAGGAAAATACAGACTACATACGATATAAATCTTATCCACATGTAAGCTATCTTGAAGAAACCATCAAGGACTGATGGTAAGTGATAGGAATTAGATTACTTTGCCCCTTTGTGGATAAAATGCGTTTTTCCACGCTAGTTTTAAAGGACAAAACAGCGCTTTCCGAGTTAGTGAGGGAAAAAAACAATTGTGCCCTCTTAAAGAGCATTGATTAAAACATAGTTTTTTTGATATTGCGGCTATAATAAAATCAATAAAAATATTTTTGTAACTTTCTCGCGTGCCACTTTTCATTATGTGTCAAAAATACCTACCTCCAAAAATAAGCTGTGAGTAGTTAAGCTGTAAGTAATAAGTTACTTGCAAGCGAAGATTTTCAAATTTGTATGTCGTGGCTGACATTTGTATGGTACCATTTTTTAAATCGTTAATGTCTGACTAACTAAAACTATCAGAGTTGTGCCTGCTAGACTATATTTTTTAAAGATTTCCCGAACCATGTACTTACACATAAATCGTTTTTTTCTA
Source organism: Lathronympha strigana (assembly GCA_949128165.1). Lineage (NCBI taxonomy): Eukaryota > Metazoa > Arthropoda > Insecta > Lepidoptera > Tortricidae > Lathronympha > Lathronympha strigana. The sequence goes on from OX421903.1 coordinate 13,157,094, forward strand.
AAATGAGAAAATCCACACTAATGTCGAAGAAACACCCGTTTAAAAAAAAAAACCAGCGGAAGATGCTATTGCAGGTGACTGTTAATGTGACAGACCTGTGCCCTTCGGTTCGGTGTGACATTTAGTTTTGTCTGTCATTGACAATTTATCTATTTTACCCTAATTGCACATTACGCCTACTGCATACAATAGCATATTTACCAACAGATATAGGCGAGAGAGGCACAATCCTAGCATAACCCATGTCAGCGGCAGCGCGGGAGTCGAGCGCATGGTGCACCGCGCCCGAGCGGTCCAGCGAGTCTGGCGTGGAGTCCAACGACTCCTGCGGGTCTGGCGTCGCATCTAGTGCGCCCGGCGCTCCGACTAGCGCGTCCAGCGCATCCACCTCGTCAACAGCCAGCCCGGGCAGCCCAGGGCCCGCAGCTGCTAACCGCCACGGCCTCTCCTTGCAGCGGATGGATTCGTTCATGCACTGCTTTTCTTCTTTCGCGGAGCAGAGCGGCCTGCTTTCTTCCACTGAAAATTAGATGACATCTAACAGATAGGTGCTATAAATGACCGGATTGGGTACTTTAGATTTTTAACATTTAGGTCGAGTTTATTAAATGTATGATAAGTTAAGGATTTCCATCTGGATGTTATACCGGGTGTTGCCTGTAAAAGGAACAATAAATTTAATCGTAGGTAGTCCTCGCCAAACTGAAAAACGTGTGTTCAGTGACTTTTAGACCGTGTGAGAACGTGTGTTTTGATTTTTATTAGTTATTACACTTTAAAGAAGACGCAATGTACTGCGAATTTTGTCATTTTTGTACTATGACGAGAAACGTCAATTAGGCTGATGTTAAAGTACCTACATTTAAAATACTATTTAGTTTGTATGAAAAAGTGAAAAACAACAGATTACATCATTTTAGAAAGTTGTTGAACAAAAGTTGTTAGGATTGTGGAGTACTACCTGCGATTTAACTTATTGCTCCTGTTAAAGGCAACACCCGGTATATTAACTAATACCTAAAGTTTTGTTAAAATAGCGGTGGTGTAATCTCATTTTAGGAATTAAATTTTGTTAAATGAAGTCAAAACGATATTATGATGCTTACACCTATCAGATTCATTGTCACCGATGTAGAAAGTTGAAGGGCTTTCCTCGTCTCTCTCCGGCGGCGCCGCACGCGATTCCTTACGCCCCTTAATATTTGTGTAGTGTTTCTTGCACGGAGGATCCAGGTCAGGGAGCCCTGGGTCTTCCGGGGTCGCGCGGGGGGCGACAGGGCTGCGGGGCGAGTGGGGGGAGGAGAATGTCTCGGGGTCGGGCCGCAGGGGAATGAAGAGCTCCCGCGCCGATCGGTCCCAGTCGCGCCGCGTCAGCACTTCTCGAATCACCTCTGGCGCAGAGGCTCGGGCTAAGGATAGGTCATCGTGGCTTCGTGCAGCTAAGCTCGGGGACCCTAAAAATACAGTTTCGAAACGAATAAAAGTCAGTTGTAAAAGTGCCGGTGAAAAATGAGCTCATCAATTTCACAATCAACTGCTGTTCTGTTACTTTGGCCTCTACTGATAGATAAACTATGGGAGGTAAATAGGATAGGTAATATAATATGGTAACTGGAATGGTCGCTTTCAAAATTATAGGTAATTTTTTTTGGTGTTAGCTTTTAGACTAAAACGCATCTATAAAATAAGCGACAATGACCATTAAGTTCTTGTTCACTTACCGGAAGTACTAGGAAGATGAAGCGATACGGCACTGCTGCCGAAGTTGCGTGCACGCAGACCCGAGGACCGCCTCGATCCCTCTGCGCACACAACATCACGTTCGAACATGTAAGTATGTGAAAGTGAGTGCGAGAGCGAGAAAGAGTGACTCAAGACACAATATACGAAAATGACAAAAGAACGAACATCCTATCCTTGCAAGTCTTAAACATAACAAATCAATAATTTAAAATTTGAATACCGCTCATAATTAGAAGCACGTAGCACGCGAGCACTTGCTACGAGCTACAGCGTAGGCTGTCGTAGCAAACCATTGCTTGGAAAGATGGTTAATTTAGTGAAGTTAAATTTAAGAAACATAAATTGAAAGAGATATCATATACTACAGAAAAAGTGACCGAGGCCCCCGGTGAGGGCGGTGAGCAGGGCTGGGATCGAAGCAGGGCAGCGACCTCCTGCTTTCGCGGCAGCGGCAACAAAAAACATGAATCAAAACATTTATTACATTTAATAAATGATTTGATTCGTACTTTAGAATTGTTAAGAAACATTGCAAACAATTCTTAAGTTTTATTGAAGTCAATAAGTTAATAAGTTGGTAATAATTATTTCGCGTTTCAGAAAATTTGTTTAATAAACATGCGCAGCTAATGTTAACAAAACTTTACAAATCAAAGTAAAAATGAAAATCAAGCAAAGATTCAGGGATAATGTACGAACGAACCATTACTGACTAGGACTGGCTTGCGAGGGTGACCGGAGCTTGACGAGTCTGCAGAAACATATTAACAGATACATTATTTGATCACTAGGAGATAAAATTAACATAGTAACACTAGGTTTGATAGAAATTAGTCATGAACCAATATAGCAAGCTCGAAAAACTTATTAACACTCGAAAGACCGCATTTTCTGCGAGAACTGACAAAGCTAGATGGATTGTTCGCCCCTACAAACCCCCATTCAGATTTTCATCGAAATCATTGGAACCGTTTCCCAGATAGCTGAAATTTATATACATACAAGAATTGCTCGTTTAAAGGCATAATATAAGATTTGTCATCACACGGTTGGCCGGTACTGTCATCAATCACAAGCATCATTGGCCGAATCACGTCACTGCTTTACAAATGCTTTTTCCAAGTTAAAGGATTACTTGAAGATTATCCCATAAAACGCTTTCCTCCGATCGTTACCACATAGGCACAGTCCACCCTATTCACTTCCCCTATTGCTGCATTTAGTTCAAATTAGTAGGAAATAAATACCCGAGCCGTCATCGGGCCAGCAGCAGAGCCAGCACAGCAGCAGCAGCGGCATGCACACCTCCACCGACATCACACCGCTCGCCGCCGTAAGGCCGAGCTCCCACCCCATCTACACACCCGTAGAAGATTATAATTATAAAAAATTTATAATACATCCCGTTGACCTAGAATCACGAAATTTGGCACAAGTACAGGAATTAATCCGAAAGCTGTATGATTGCCGCGCACTGAGAGTTCCGCACGTGTACTGGTGTGGGGGAGCATCGTTTGTGCGGAACCCTCGGTGGGCGAGTGCGACTCGCACTTGGCCGGTTTTATTTACAGGAAGGGTTTCCAAAAATTGCAACACTATTTATTTTGCCAATAGGTATTACTCATGAAGTTTATCTTCACCTCCATTAAAAATGTGTACTTACTCGTAAGTCCTATAATTAAACACGTATCTCTAAAGCTCTTTTTTCTACTCCAGCCATACTTCTATCTGTCAATGAGATGACTGACAGCGATATTAAAAAAGTATACATTATAACGTTGTCTATGGTATTCCATAAGAACACTGCTCCTATGGAGTTTCATACAATATATGAGCACTGTGGTTGTTTTTTGTTAAATTTATTATTCTGCCACTTTTCTAGATTTTGCTGTTTACGCTATTTTAGCTGTCGTAGAAAAACTAGCGTATGCAACAGCTCATAATTGGTTCTTCAAACTCTCAGGTCTATTATATCACTGTTGCATAAACTACTATTATTAAATAGGATCTTAATTAACCTCAATTTCTGCAGTAATTAATTTCAAGATAAAATAAACACAAACCTTTTTCAGTACCAATACTCCGTCATAAATACCACTTCGCTTACCACCGCAATATTAGAAAACTAGTAACAATAACTTTCAGTTGACTTGTTCCAGCGTCACTTCGTAATTCGTACCGTCAAGCCGAATGTTTTTATCTACATTGCCCCACTAGGCGCCTAATGTTGTTGCGCGCCGCGACGCGACAGCGCGTGTGTGGATGCTGCGAGTGAGATCGAGATTTGAGACGACATTAGACCGTGGACACATCGAGGACTAAGCTGCAGGTTGTGTTTATGGGGCGTAATTTTTACTCGACTACAGACTGTAGTCGAATACAGTTTATAAATCTACATTAAATATGTACGTATCAGTGCGGAGACCCTATACAATCCATAGTACCTCTAGAGTAGGTACTTTTAGTACTGCCCATGAAATCGGAAAGCGAAATTAGTACCGAATTCCCTACAAATATTTTTTAACACATTTTGTGCCACCTTATCGGGTTTTCTGCTCGTAGGCGCTTTTCTCTATATACGCATTTCTCCATGTTATCGATGGATCGTACATTCGTACCGCGTAGCACGCACTGGCACTGAATGTTTTGGCCGCCTATGCCGTGCCATGATCTAAACTACTATAGGTACCGTATTGCTTGTAAACTTTCAGTAAATATACCTAATTAAGTGTGAATGCATTTGTTGTTATGTCTAAGAATATTGGGTACCTACTACACCGGCGTTAACTTGAATTTGAACTTTAGTCTTAAATTTTATCTCGCCGTGACATTGAACCTTAGGAGAGCAAGAGAGCAGATTCACTAAGTCGACACAATTCGACGAATTCCACATAAAATCAGAAATTTCCATCGGTACATCAGTAGTCACAATTAGCGCTGTTAGTCAATTCTTCTCTCTTGTTAGACATATGGGCTATACTAATGTTGAAATAGGCTTCCTCTCGTGTATCCCAGGATGTAGAATGGCGCCGGAGTGTCGCCGCGCCATCGATTCCACCGCCCTCCCCCCCCAGCCCGCGCACCCGCCATCGCTGGACCACCATAACCTTACGTGACCCGATATCCATGTCAGGGTCAGCGAAGTCTTCCAGGAAAACAATGTTAGTGCATGATTTTTATGGAATTTTCCAATGGTGATATACTTTTTAGGTCTCTTCTTCCTTTGTTAGCGTTTTCTCAGCCTATGCCACGCACGGCCCGGGAGTCTGGGGTGCGCTGTGACAACTTTCTATACATTTTTTTTAGTTTCAATATACTTAATATATTGATACGAGTAGTGACTGTATATTATGTACCTATATACCCACTTATGTCAATCAAATCGTCTGATATCTTTATAGGTATTTCGCATTCTATTAAAAGGGTTTGCAATCCGAATATTCGGATATTCAAACTATCCGAATATCCGCCAAGAACAATATTCAAAAATATTCCAATAGTATAACCTCTAAATATCCTAATTACGGATAGTTTAGATTATACACAAATCACAGTTTAAAGTTTTTACTAATGTATGCAAAAATCCTACAATCTTTTCTTCCGGAAAAGGTAAAAAGTAAAAAAATAAAACTAAACTAAGTCGATTTTTGAAATTTACTGTAGTAAATATTTTTCTTGTTTATGAACATGACGACATATTTGTCTTCTACTAATGTGTTAAAAGCGAAATCGAAGAAAAATTATTCACGTAAAACGGTAAAACTTACAAAATGTACAGCGTGGGTGATAGATGTGTTATTTCGCTAGAAACAAATGGTAATAAGTAAAAAACTGGTCTTGACCTATTTTAAACCACTAAAAAAACATAAATACAGAAAATTGTACAAGAAAAACGATTGAAACATGTGTGTACATATTTGTGACGATTTGCATGAAACGATACTACATGATACTAGACTCACAAATTATCTGTTACGCTAAAAAAATCAGCTTTTATTAATTATTTCCCAAATAATCAAAATTTCCATACAAGCTGTCAGTTCAATGACTGGATTACTAATAGTAGGTAAATGGGTAACCTGGTATTATTATTTTTAATTACAATAAAGACAATTGAAGATTTGTGATTTTAGTTGTTTTTGTTTTAGTCGTGATGTAGATACAGTGTTAAAAGTATCATGCAGGTTCAAGTAATATGCGACTGTGACAGCGTATCATGAAGAACTGAATAACGTACGAGTAAGTACCAAAGTTTTTTTTAATTATTAATTAGGACTGATATAAATATATAATATTTATAAATATGTGTATATTAGAAAAAGTGTTATTAATCTGGAGGTATTAACACGAACCCGCCAAGATCCGTTACAGGATCATTATTGTACGATAAACTGTTATTAAATATTTAACGTATGGGACAGGTTTTATTTATATTTATGCAAGTTGAGGAATAATATATCTATCTTGAACTGAGTGGCCGATATTTAAGTAATTCAGAGTGTATAATTACATATCAATAGCATCTCAATTTTAAAAAATTAATGGCTTTCTTCGTGTATTAACAGCGCAATCATTAACAATTTTATACGAGTATTCTTGCAGTTGTTGGTTTGGTAGCAATATACCTACCTATGTGAACCTAGCACCTAGCACATCGCCCGTGCACTGCTCAAATATAAATGCCTTTGTATTGACTATGCGGTAGATGTTTTATTCACACATACCTATTGCCACGAAAAAGATACATGATTTTAGAAAAAAACAATAATGGAGTATCTATTTCATTTTCCACCATCTCCTACGTAAGAAGTTAGCACTCTGAAGTAAGATCCGTGATGATTTTTGTAGTGAAGTAGGTTTAAAACATGTATTAGTCTAATGTTTTATTGTAAAAATCAACACTTTATTACGATTTTTAGATATTATATATTATAAATATACTACATCACAATTTTTGTTAATTTATCCAACAGTATGTTATATGTTTTTGATGATTGTTTGTGTTAATCTTTCGTTTATTACTTTCATAATTATATGATCTTTAATCGTTAATCTTTCGTCAAAAATTATAACAATGTTGATTATATGTACCTTAAGTTTATTGTTCATTATAGCGCTTATTTTGACGAATTATATTACTTGGAATCCTTATTTGGTTTTATTTAATCAATATCCAAAATTATCCGATATATCCGAATATTCGGATATTACAAATTTTACTATTCTAGATATCCGAATATTAAAAACAGACGGATATTGCAAACCCTCTTATAAATTACCTATATAGGGGAGAATCGGCTTTATCGTACCGCCGGTGAAATCGTACCACCTCTAGATTTCTTACTTAACAACCTATTTTACTTGCTTATGGGGCACCCAACAGAGTTCATATGTGATAATCTTCAGTTATCGCAATAAAAAATGATAGGTAAATAGCCAAGAATGAACTTGAGAGAGAAAAAAAAACAAAATCGTCGGGCTCGACGTAACTTTTGATGTGATTTTGGTGATTGTATAGTTTGTGATCTAGATAGATTAAAAATACAGAATTAACTGTGTTTCGCTACAATATTTATCAGGTTTACTGAGAGTGGTTTTAATGGTTATATACCTATTTTATATTATTTATTTACAAAAAACCTGGTCGGTTAATCGTACCATATAGGTACTGTTTAACCGACCAAATTAACATTAAAAATGCTTAACTAATTCAGTTTGAATGGTGGTGTTACGATTTAACCAACTGGTCTGCTTAGGTGGTCTTAACATTTTAACCGGCTCCGCACACCGCTCCGGTCTGTGAGCGGGATAGTGCCATATACGTGCATAGCACTATCCCTTTCACACACTGGAGCGGCGTGCGGATTCGCATCAATGTGATAACGACGTTACTGTGTTGTATCACAAACAAGAGCAATTTCCCAACCTAAGCTTGTAGCGGTAGCTACAAGCTACGGCGTAGCATATACACAGCGTCTCTTGCATTCGATTGTGTTATAATTATAACTGCTACAAGTTACTCATAGGTGTTATCAAACCGCATTTAGAAAGGGATTGAGCTCATATGCCATTTTTGAATTAATGCATGAAATGATATTGTCAGTGGTAGAGTATGCAGATAAAATAAATTGTTATTTAAGTGCAATGAAGTTCTAGAGCTTAGAATGAACATCAAATTATATTATTTACTTAAATAAAATACAAATGTTGCAAGTATTTACCTTTAGAAACACCATAAAAGCTCGACATCAGAGCTATCTATATCATATCATATCATAGAAAGAATATTATATGTAAGTAGGTACCTACCTATATGAGATAATATTCCGATACGATTGTTACGAAGTCCAAAATAATCAAGAAAAACCCACGCTTACGTCAAAATTATATTTACTCATGGATTTGTGAATTTCAATCTGTTTATTGCTTTTGTTTTAAAAATGGAAAAAGAAGAGAAAATGATTAATATTCATTTATGTTGAATAACATTCAGACGTTGACAGTAACATCGATATATTTATTGTGGACAAAATATATTTGTTACAGCACTTTAGTATAGGTGCCCCGAGTTAGCACAAGTCTTATGATAAAGCAAACTTTGTAAATCTATTATCTATAAGTGACTGCATTTATGAAGCATATTAGAGATGATTGACTTATGATTATATTTATTTATTAGGTACTAATTAGGTATTTCTTTTAATTACTGTTGTGCTAACGGCATTTCGTATCTCTTTTTCATCGCGGTTTCATAATAATGTGGATAATTCAAGTCATATTACATATAATACAAGCCAGCCATATACGTTCGGGCATATCCGTCGTATCTGCCAATCAATGTATGGTAGATTTTTCCGGCGGATGCCCGGCGGACATACCCCAATCCAGATTCAACGGATGACCCAAACGTATATACGGCCTGCTATAGTGCCCCGGGCGTTTGACATGTTTGTATAGAAAACGGTTCAATTCATATCGACTTGCCTACTTAGTGTATATATAAAGCTTGTCTAATCTCGGACCTTTCCTACAATAATTGACGATTGAAAATTGCTTGCCATGTCATGCTTGTATACTTAACATAGAGTATTATTTCTGCCAAGGAAGAGATTTTTCGTTATTTATAACTGTCTTAGCCAAGTCTTGGCGCTTACTTAGACACGAAAAAGTAATATTAATTTTCTCAAACATGCAATGAAATGTTGTTATAACGTTCGTCATAATAGGCTTCAAAGTACCACGTTTCAGGCGGGGCAACTGGAGAGACACGTAATGGAATTTCATACAAAATTGAAGGCCTAGGCCGGGAAGTAATATTTTTTTAATTTTATTCCACATAAATGTGTGACACAGCAACATGGTTTTTAGCCATTATAACAGTTTCATTACTATGATTCATGATGACATTCTGCCAGTACGCCTATTAAAAAAAGGCAATAAATTATATATTCGAATATATTAAGTCGATACTTAATCGATATGGACATGAACATAACAAATAACACATTATAAATTTAAACATTAGCGGTAAAAGTGTCTACTCAAACCGTGCCGTTTTGTTTCATGATAACATTCTGCCACAATGCCTATTAAAAATAAAAATAAGTAATGATATTTTGAAGTTTTATTTATATAAAATGGACATCGACATGAACATAAGTAACAACACGTTATTGCAAATTTACGCACACAAATATAGGTACATTTCAAATATTAAATTTAAACGTAAAAGCGTCTACTCAAAGCGCGTGTGAAAAAACGCCTAGGTAATTTTATTCTATTTCAATGGTTTTATTGTTCATTGTTATTTATAATAATAATGTTGTCGTCGATTTTTGAAGAAAAATGACTATTATTTGAGCCCCACCAGAATTAAGTGCGAAATGCGAAAGTAAAATTGAATGGGCTATAAAGTATAAATTAATTGATGGCGCAAATGAAACGAGATGTCGGAAGGCATATGGCTACCCAAAATGCATGCGTGTTTAGTTAATATTACGATAACTGTTTAGACTAAATTGGTTTCTTGTTTAAGTGAGAACTGTGGCTGTCTATCTAAGGATAAGTAGGAATTGCAAAAATTTGTAAGGAGGTTATAATTTTCATTGTCACAGAATAACAAGTGCTGTTCGTATTTGGTACATTTTACATTGCGACATATTTATATATCATGAAATATTTATGGATCATCTGTTTTATCGTTATAGACTAAATTCATGTTGGAATCACCACAAACTAAATAGCAATATTTGTGTTAGATATATTAATTCGTCAAGTCAACTTTTAGTTTTTCTAGAAATAAAACTACCTATCATATTTTTGGAGAAAAGCACTATACATGCCTTGCCGTGAAAAGGGCTTTAACGGCTTCGTATGGTTATCCGGCCTCGCTAACGCTCGGCTCGTCTATATACATACTCACCCGTTAAGCCCTTCTTTCCCGGCGTCTGCAGTAATGTACTATTAAAATTGGATATACCAGCGTCCCTCTCGTTCTCTCACATATTACATTGCATCATGGACTGATATCGGGTTGGTATAACATTTGACGTTTACAAGCTCACCCCTCCGTTTTTTGACGTGGCAAGTTATTTGCGCCTGCGCTCTGACCGCCTCGTGTTTACATCGACCCACGCACCCGGGCAGTCTATCCCACAACATAAATACCCGTTGCCAAGGGATCAGCACCAATGGTGCCAACCCTGGATTATTCAACTGAAATAAGACTTCGAGGAAGTGCTTCGTTTTATCATTTGACTGACGTGTATTTGGAGATATGTACGTGTAAAGTTGCACTCTCTAAAGATGATGAAGAAATTTAAAGGATAAAGATTATAGGTAAGATGCATCCGAATACAATTAGGTTTGCAGTTGAAATATATACACATTGTGTAAATTAGACTATACTAATTAATTATTATCTGTTTGCCTGACACCTATTGTTATAAAATGTAGTAAGATGATAAGAAATACAAATAGGATATGGAAAGATTGTGACGTTGAAGTTTAATGCTGACTTGGTGATTAAGACTTATAAGCATCTAAGTAGTGCATATTTTTTTAAGATGTATTGGTTTATTCATATACTATCTACTACCAAATAATCATTAAATAATTGTTTGGAACGTAGTTTACGTTGCCGAAACTTAATACATTCTTATCATAACACTTGTTCTTAATATGTAGGTACTTTATAATTATGATTTAATGCAGGCGTACAAGTATAAGGTACAAAGTTTTGGCAGTTTTCACTCTCGTGGGAGTTACGAATCGTTTTTTGTTTCATTAGCTCATGTGAATAACTTTGTTGAGAACCATCAAATGAGATCACCTTTCTTAAGGGACTCAATATAAAGGTTTGTTTTATTATCATTCGAAGTCGATAATTAACTGCAAATGAATAGGGATTCAACCGAATTCCCCATCAGCAGTTTGTTTTATTTGTAACATATTTTCCTAACAGCTACGTTTCTTTTTACCAGGATTTTTCCGCAATGAACAGTTTTCTTCTGCGGTACCGGGCCGAAAGACCCGTACAAATCGTATTAATTACTAGCTGCAGTTTTCTTGAAATACAGCTCTATTATAGGCGTTGCCAGGTCGTTACCTGACTTTGGTACATTAACACGGGAAACCAAAACACACATTTCCCATACAAACTTGGACCCTTTTCAACCGACTTCAATATTTCTAAAGGAGGAGGTTCTCAATTCGTCTGAATTTTTATTATTATAATTTTATTTTTAATGGATGTTACCTCAGAACTCCGTCATTACTGAACCGATTTGAATTTTTTTTTTGGTTTCTTAAAGTAGATGGTTTCAGGTTTGTCCCGTTTTTTTTAAATCAATTTCTGATGATGGGATCCATGAGGAACTGAGGGAACTCCTCAAATTTGAAAGGCACATGCATGATGATTTGGGTAGTTTCTTAAGACACTCGAGCATTTCTTTACGAACATCATCAATTTGGTGGAGTGGACCTGATGATGAAGACCAGGGATGGCAAAGTGGAACTGCTTGGTAATTCCCAGGACTATCATCCGATTTTAAAAAATATTTTTTTTGTCTGAAAATAGATGGTTCCAGATTTGTTCCGTTTTTTTCAAAATCAATTTCTGATGATGGGATCCATGAGGAACTGAGGGAACTCCTCAAATTTGAAAGGCACATGCATGATGATTTGGGTAGTTTCTTAAGACACTCGAGCATTTCTTTACGAACATCATCAATTTGGTGGAGTGGACCTAATGATGAAGACCAGGGATGGAAAAGTGGAACTGCTTGGTAATTCCCAGCTCTATCATCCGATTTAAGACATTCATCTTTTTTTTGTAAGGAAATACCTTCAAGATAGTCCTATTTGATTATAGTTCTATTTTGATGATGGAATTCGTGAGGTATTGAGAGAACTCCTCAAATTTTAACGGCACATGCATTCTGATTTGAGGGTTTCCTTAAGTAACTAAAACATTGTTTTGGGGGAGCCAACATTTTGATGAAGTGGACCTGATGATGAAGACCAGGGATGGCAAAGTGGAACTGGTCGATAAACCTAGCTCTACTTATTATCCTAGTTGTGACATTCATGTTTTTGATTTGATTTCTATTCTGATGATGGAGTTCTTGAAGAATTCAGAGAACCCCTCAAATTTGAACGGCACGTTCATTGCGATTAGAGGGTGTTCATAATTAGCTTACGCATTTTCTTACTGTGGCCATCATTTTGCTGGAGTGGACCTGATGTTGATAATCAGGGATGGCATAATGAAACTGCTCGATAATTTACAGTCTGTCATCCAATTTAACACATTGTTATTTTGTTTGTTTTAAAGGTCTACAAGGGAGTTCCGTTTGATTATACTTCACATGTAATGATGGAATCCCTGGGAAATTAAGAAAGCTCCTCAATTTTCGATCGTACACGTGCGGATTGGATATTTGTATTGGATATTTGTGAAGTAAACTGGCTAACTCAAACAAATTCAAAATTTCACTTTTACCGGGAACCAAATGAAGTCGGTTTTTTTTTCTTAAAAATTATTTCTACCTCCTTTTAAATTAAAAAGCTAGTTATTTGCCTAGCCTAAAGCCTACTCCGAGATCCCTTTGACGTACCATTGAAAGTTGCATCTTAATCCATTCAGCCGTTTCTTCGTTATTAGTATGCTTAGGTACCATGAGTTGCACGAAAGTGTTTCCATCTCGCTTCTACCATTACTTTGGCAGGAGCGAGACGGACATATCCCCGAACGCCGCAGTACATAGGGCACATATATGTAAATAGATAACTCGTCCATTACTGTGTTATTATTATGTACCTAAGTATAGATATAGATGAGCGTCGCACAGCGAAATGGACTGTTTTATAGAGTTGACTTTGTTGTTACCCACATTGTACCGAACATTAATTTTGTCATGTTCATATGTTACAGATTCATGCCGGTGGTGATACCTGCGACGCTGGCGCCGCGGGCGTCGGCGGGCGTGCGGACGCACGACACTCTGATCCCGGCCGGCGGGCGGACGCGAGAAACTCTGGTCCCAGCCGGCGCAGGGGGCGCTCGAGTGCTGGACGCACTGGTCCCGGCTGTAATAGGTAGCCGAGTACGGGAAACGCTAGCAAGTAACGCGCGGGCGCGTCAGGCCCATGTTGCCGGGGATGTGGAACGCGCGCGGGCCCGCGAGGCGAGTTTGCGGCACCGCTTTCAGCTTGCGCTTAATGCGCAACTCACACAGTCGCTTTTCTCTGGCAATCAAATACACGTGAGATATAAATGGTAAGTGCTACACAACTTTAGGTGACATTCGAAAACCGACGACATTGACGGGGTCTTATACTTTGTTACATTACCACGAGAAATGTTTAATTTTAATCGCCGTAGCAGGTGATATTGCGTTGTCAATGTCGTAAACTTTCAAATGTATCCTTTAAGAATACAATATAATAGTTTATGCAAAATTGATATAATAAGGGTTTTTAAAATTCAAGGGTGTTACAAAACGAGAGGTAGTTGAGTTTTCTGATAATAGACCCGACAATTTGAAGAACCAATTATGAGCTGTTGCATACACTAGTTTTTATACGATAGCAAAAATAGCGAAACACGCGAAATTTTTAATTGTGGCACAATGTCGAAAATGTTGTCCGACTATAGAAAAAAAACCGGCCAAGTGCGAGTCAGAATCGCCCACCGAGGGTTCCGTACATCATAAAAATGATTAAAAGCCCCCCCCCCCTTTTTATCCCTTAGGGGATGAATTTCGGAGAACGCGGAGTACGGTTTTCTTATATATTATCAGAAAGCCTATAAACGAAGTTTCCAAGTCTGTAACCTGAAAGATTTCATGACGGTTTCAAGGGACTATAGACCTTAGTATACAGTTTAAATTTCAACTAGATACCTTCACGCACTCCATGGAGCATCAGTGTTATGAAGTTATGATGTATACTTTATAATATCGCTGTCAGTCATCTACTTGACACATATAAATGCTGGAGTACCAAAAATGTATTGTATAACCAATACATAAAAATAAAGGGCAGCTAAAGTTCTTTTGAGGCATTGCAGATATTTATGCTTGTGCTCAAAGAATTAAATTTTGTTTAAATAGATGAAAATTCTATCAAAAGTGAATGTGCAGGTTGGATGGGCGGCTAGTGGGTGCGGGTGCGTGGCCGACTCCTCGCTGGGAGTGGATACCGTCGGGCCGCGACGCGGCGCGGGAGCGGTTCGGTCCGGAGCGCCGGGACCCGTTGCAGCTGCCCGCCTTCGAGCTACCGCCACGCTACCACAACCAGCCTACACCGCCTAACATACACTTCACAGTAAATTTCTAACTAATAAATAAGATTCTCACACATTATAAATTTACTACAACGGAGTTTAATCGCGTGAAACATCGGAAACTAACTTCCGACGTTTTAAGGGCGACATTGTCCCCGTGGTCACGAAGAATCACTAGCTGGGGTTGACATCAACATATTTTAGCCGCGCGGGTTTTACGAAATACCCGCGCTTGGTTTTGATTATCAACTTGAACATTTTGCGCACTATGTCACTCTGTTGACATACTACACTCCTCACGATGTCCGATTTTTGAGCCGGCGATATTCGCTTATGCCAACACTTATTAATGACCGGATTCCACGTAGATGAGATCCTATAACCATCGACCCTATTGAAATCGGGGTATTTCTTGATTTCAATGGCTTCCCGTACTTTTCTACTATAGAAACGGAAAAATGTTCAAGTTGATAATCAAGATCAAGTGCGTAGTAGTGCAGGACCACGGGGACAATGTCGTCCTTGAAACGACGGAGGTTAGTTTTCAATGTTTTACGCGATCAAACCCCGTGGTAGTAAATTTTATAATAATAAATCAGAGTCAGAGATTAGGGACAAACAGAGATACCTACAATGATAACAGCATTAAAGGAAGTTGAAATGAGTATTTTCTAGACATTACTGATGATGTAGATGTGCTTCATAAATGCATTGATTTTTCACAGCACATGGACCTACACAACGCCATAGGGGGTGACCTTCGGACAGGACTTAATGGGCCTGGTGGTGCTTCTGGCACTAGTTCAGGCTCCAGTGGCACTAGTGGTGCGGTGGGTGCGGGGGCGGCGATGCTGGCGTTCGCTGCATTGGTTCTGCTGGCAAGAGCCCTTGAGCGTTGTCTTGACCAGAGGCTCTTTAAATGTAAGACCCATACTAAAATCTAAAATATCTATTATTTTTGTTATTGAGTGCAAGAGCAAAGCTCATCTCCTATATTTATATCTTACAGTATTGCGGAGAAGGTCAGACGAATGGTTTACACCGAACGTACTCGCTACGAGCCGTGAGTTAAAAATTACTTATCATTAATCTACTGCTTAATCAACATGCGGACACAGTTTTTTTAAATCAAGTAAAATCAGCCTATTAATAACTTGTTATCGTCTTATGTAGGGTAGTCGGTTGTAAACCTACATCATACTCTACACAGCCGGCGATAGAAAGATACGAATCCCGATAATTGCTTGTTTTGTTTGATGTTTCTGAATTTGGATGTTTTTCTTGTGGATGTATTTGTACCTACATCACACCTTACAGCGTGGTCTAATAAACCTTATAAGTTAATCCATTTGACCACGGTCCATGATATCTTTTGCAATGTGGCTGCAGACATATGTTTACATTCAAATTTCCAGATCACGTGGTAGAGGAGGGGAGCACGGAAGGTGCAGTCCTGGAGAGCCCCGATCTGCCCCCAGGTGACCCCCCACCACCGTACTCGTTGTGTCTGCCGAAAAGCCCACAGATTCCTGGCATCGCAGAGCCTCCACCCCCTTACTCGGCCTGCTACGTTGCTTTTGGGGGTCCGCACGACCCCATGCCCAGGGTGTACCTAAACGGCCCAACGTTAAACTCGTTCCAAGATACAGGCCAACCAGATCAGAACAGGCACAATAGTGCCGTGCCCGAAGGAGTCGAGGCTACAACGCGGGACACGAGGGTTGCCGATAGGGGCCACCTCACACGGCTAGCAGAATCGAGTAGAGACAACATAGCTTCGGAAACGGCCGCTGTGTTTCCCAATAGTTTAGTAGCGTAGGGCAGCGTTCATCATCTTACCAAGTTTAAAGTTTTAAATTTGCTTACGTTCAACATCAAGTACCTAAATAGAAGTATTTTTGTATAATATTCGTATTTATGTAAGGGCCTGTTGCACAAACCAGGCGGTTAGCCAACTAATTCGGCGTTAAGCATTTTTTAATATGAAATTTGACATAAAACTCCGGGTTAGTTTGGCTAACCCTTGTTGGCGCAAGTGGCCCTAATTAGGTGACTTAAGTAATCCATCCTAATGTTAGTACAATTTAAACAGTCAGTCTAAGTAGAAACACTACCTACCTATCAAGAGTATCAAGTATAGTAAAGTCAATCAATAATACATATGTAGATTATCTAGGTATGTAGGATGCTTTGAGGTTCTGATAATAAGACATAGTTTACCTACCTATGGCGATGTTTATACAAAGCATTTATTGTAATATGTCTAAGACTTCGCTGTTCTAGCGTTTCAATATAGATCGAAAATAAAGTCGATAATAGCTCGACATGTTTCAGAACGGTCCGCGTCCCGTAATTACGACCGACGACGCGGACCGTTCCGTAACATGTCGAGCTATTATCGACTTTATTGACGTGAGTAACCCGATATATTAATATGTATAATACTCACGAGAGTTTTCTATTTAAAAGAGGGTAAGTATTGTACTTTTGTGTATTTCAACAACTTAATGGGTACCTACCAACTAATGTATTGCACCTTAACCAAATGTAGCGACCAGAATATTTCCTAGAAAACACAACGAATTCCTATAAATAAACTTTACTTATTAGATACACCTGATGTTTTTTTTAAACATTATATTCTTTAGGTACAGCCCACCAACCACAAATCCAGTGCTCACACTTCGCATGTCAGCACCCATCCGAGATTCTTCCAAATGTATAATGTTTTTTTTTTTTATTGAATAAATACATACATATCACTTACAGATACAACCAACACGTGATATATATTACATTTTATGTGTGGCCGTGGCCGTACGTGGGCTGGCTGCCGTAAAAAAAAACTGGTGATAAACAACGACGTAGGTATCACGTTACGGATATAAGTACTAATACGACGTACTAATAAGTACGACGGTGGAATGCCAAACCAAAGCAAGCTCTGGAAGATATATAGGTACCTAAGTGGTCCCCGCATTTTATTGACTGCAATCTCTGTTCTCTGACTAAAGCCTGCAGTTAAAGGATGACTCACATAAGAACGGGCCGGGACGATCTCTCAGTTTCTATAGAAAACGGCACGTGACCTCAGAGGGCTCAAACAAACATACGGCCCGCCTGATGATAAGCGGTCACCGCAGCCTATGAACGCCTGCAACTCCAGGGGTGTTGCATGCGCGTTAAACGACCCTTCAAAAACTTTAACACTCCGTTTTTTGAAGAACCCCATACTGTAGTCCTTTGGGAAAACAGCGGCAGGGAGCTCATTCCACAGCCGGAGCGTCCGCGGGAGGAAGTTCCTCTTAAACAGCACGGTACGAGACCATTTAGGCTCCAGGGTATTCGGGTAACACTAGGGCTTCCAATACCGGTATTTTTTGTATGGGCGATCCCGGGATCCCGGTATTTCCCATACAAAAAATACCGGTATTGGAAGCCCTAGTGAACACCCTGCCGACGGCGAGCAGCGGTGCGATGGTAGAATGCAGTGTTGGCATCATATCAAACAATTCTTCAGAGCACAATCCTTTGTACAAGCAATAGAACACACATAAGACAATTCGGACAGCACGTCTTTGGATCGAGTTAAAGGGCCCCAGCTGGTATCCAGGTGCTCCCGCCCAAAGATGGCAGTCTCAGTTTCATCAATAATTGAAGTAAACTTTTTAAGACCCTATAATCAGAATGTTTATCAAAATTGTAAGTAGGTACCTACTTATCAGTTTAAACAATGTTCTTAAAGGGAATAAAGGAACTAAATACTTATGTGTGGGATGTTGACTCGACGATCATTGTCCCGATAGTCGTTTCAGCGAACGGTCTCATATAGCGAAGAGTCTCGACCAACATCTTGAGAGACTCTCGCTAGGTGGAAATATCAAGGGTCAGATGCAGAAGGCGGTAATCCTGGCGTATTCCTTTCTCTGCGGCCCTAACCACCGGCAGCCTGGGCCCTGCTCTGTTGCCGGCGGCACGTTACTCTACGGTGGTTAGGTTTTTTATAATGTGTTTATGTTTTATATGCTGTTTTTGTATGTTGTTTTATATTTTACTTTTATATACATATTGTAAAAGCCTAATTTAGGAAAGAAAATGAACAAAGGGGATAATAATGTTAAAAAAAGATGATAAAAAAAAACATTCACACGAATTGAGAACCTTCTCCTTTTCAATCCAATCGCGGATGGTGGCAAAAACAAAACAAAGGATAGTCATTGATCATTAATTAGTTCTCAAAATGCGTTAGGGTCCGGCCCCACAGGTGCTTCGCGTTGCGATGTCATGGAATATATGTATGTCGCAACGTCAATGTTTTTCTAGGAGACCCGATTACAACCAAACCGTTTCTAGAGCCAGACCAAGCTAAGTGAAGTGTGCATCGACTTTGATAATAAAGAAAGACTGCGTAAGTGTTATTTTAAACGTCAAACTTCTTTGTAATTATGACGTTTACATAACACTTTCATAGTTTGTGATAGCAAAATCGATGCAAAAGCTTAGTCGGAATCGAATAAGTACTCACGTGGTCTCGTATATACCTACATAAGTATGTATCTCTTATGTAATAAATAGGAATAGGATGAATATTATTTATGAAAACAGGTTTGCCTATGAAATTTTCAGTGCTTTATTAAATAAATTCAAGTCGTTATTTTATTCTTAACGATATTATTATCTAAAGCTTAATAACTAAGTAATTACTAAGTAATAAATGCACTCTGAGCTAAATGTAACTACTTACTTAATATATTACATACAACGAAACCTTATATTATACTTAGTCGTTAAATACAAGCAATGGTATGAGTTTAATAAATACATAATTTGAGTAAGAGATCTCGCCAGCACCATATCGAGTCAATACCTAAAGAAAGGTGTTTTATAACTAAATAAAGATGTCATTATATTCCACAATGCAAAGTACTTTCCAATTTCAGAATTCAACAAGGAACGATAGTTTCCTACAATGTGATGAACTATTAAAAGTTAACTGTTCAATAATTACCGTTAATTACGAATTTTAGTACCTACTTCTGTATTGGAAATAAACTTGGTCGACATGCGTTGTCAAATATAACGAAAAATAACGTATTAACGAGGAGGTAAGGTCAGGAAAAATACATAATATTGTGTAAAATAATATTGTTTATGCCTCCATGTATAGGTACTTACATATACATAATCTTTCTTATAAATATATAAATATTTTTAAGCAAATACCTCGTTTTATCGTCTTCCTGACCGAATTTCCTCGAAGGAAGTGCAATAAATCTATTTATAAAATTAACAAAAATATTTTATTTGCAGTTAAGGTATCTTTTGAATACGGGACGCCAACATACGTTGTATAGGCACTTTCGACTACCATGTACATGTTTTACTCTTTTGAAATCCTTGTTTTAAAAGACACTTTTAAAACATATGATGTGAGTAAACAAATAACGGATTAACAAAATGCTTATAAGACAGTCAAATGAAGTTGTTTTGGAATACGACGAAGAGTATACGATCAGATATTTTTGGGCAACTTGTATAAGTTATGGAGTTATGGACGAAATAATGGATAAAGCGCCTCCTCTATCGAGCGGCAATGTGTAAAGCGCAATCATGTCAGTCATTATCCCGTCGACAACCGCATTCGCAATAGATGGCGTACCATCACGGTCTGCGATTGTTGAGCCATTTAGGGTTTTAACTAAATTGGTTGTTAAATACTTACGCTGTGTAATGTTCAACTTAAGGTGAACCTTAAATGGTTCAACAACTGAAGTGTGACTGTGCATCAGCCATAGAAAGTCCTTAAGTGACACTTGCACGTTTAGAGTACAGCGAGGGGAAGTTAGAGCTCGCCGGAGTGGCGGCGGCGCACATAGCGCGCGAAGTAGTCGGGCCTCCAGCACTTGCATGAGCCCGGCACCAGGAACCAGTCGTAGTAGAGCCGCACCTGGACAGAAATACATATATTTGGATACTTATAGTCATAACAGAATATTGAAATAACCCCAAGAGCGTCTGCCGTCTCGTCTGTGTATGAACTTAATGCTGGTATTTTTGGCACTATTACCGGCACACTTGTATGAATGTATGAAGGTACCTGGAAGCAGCCCATCTCGTCATGGCCGTCGCAGTGCGGCGGCTTGTCGCCGGGCGCCGCGGCTCCTGCCGGCGCGCCCGCGTCAGGCGCCGGACCGGCGCGCTTCTGTAGGTACTGCTGGTATTCCTGGTACTGTTAAAAATACGAATTTCTATGAAAACAACTATATTCATAAGAAATTATCGTAATTATGGTGCAAAATGCACTATCTTCAACATACTTCATTATAAAATTTACAGGTTGTCGAAGGCATATTGCGAAACGCTGCGAGAGAAGTGATTATTTTCGTAAAAGAAGTGGGTGCAGTATACATAGGTAAGTACCAGTATTATGGACAAAAGTGTAAAATGTGGGTGCACACATCTTACTCAAAGATTGATGATGATACAAAACCATAAGTGTTTCATACGAAAAAGTATTAAGTGTCAGTCAAATTCCTACACAGTGTTAAAAGTATATAGGCTGTTGGTACTTACGGGAACGTCACGTTCCCTGCACGTTCCAAACAAGACCATATAAAAAAGAGTCGCACTGCTGCACTTTTATGGCGTCATTTATTTCGGCCGATTGAGTATCCAGTTATTTTATCCTATATCTATGTTGTTAGCACATACTTATTTTAATGTGGGCACACCTAGGGTAGGTACATCCTTCTAACCTACCCTCGGGGATTTACTAGTCCTATATTATGAATATTATGGTCCAAATAGTTAAAACTGGGGACGTTTCTTACCTGTTGGTCTGTGTAAGGGCGTGCGGAGGTCGGCTGCGGTGTAGGGTAGTGCAACTCGCCGACTAGCAGCGACACCCACCGTGGCGACGACAAGCAACCTCCGTCCAAGTAGTGGCAGCGTGACTGCATGCATCTAAAACATGTTATCATCATTCAAGTACAAATATACTGGAAACAACAAAATGTAAATGATAAATAAGGAGGTAATTTACTTTTAGTTTCAGACAATACTACAGTCCTAACTATGCTAAGTTTCCTAGATTTTGATAGCACAGAAAAAAGAAAAACTAAAAAATTTTTTTGGTGACACAACGGTTTTCTGTTGCGTTACTACCTGTTCTGGTGTAGGTTTCGGCATTTCTTTTTCAGAACCGGAACACAGCTTCACCCTTCGGCCAGAAGTTTTGAGCAGTGGCAGTCGTACGCCTAAGGTGGTACATACCTAACTTGCACAAAGTTTTGTGAAATATACGTACTGTTATCTACCTAGCTCATGCATGAACCAGCATGTTTTGAAGTGCCTTACATGTGTTGGAGGATAAGAATCTCTTTGAATTACTGAAACAAATGCCGTGTTAACTGCGATGATCGACGTTTACAAATTATAATTTTGAAGAAAAAAAACCGACTTCAATTGGCATTCTCGGTATAACTTAATATTTAAGTTAGTATGAGTAACTAGTTTACTTCAAAAATATCCAAATCACAATGCATATAGCTTTAAAAATTATGGAGCTTTCTTAATGTCTTATGGATTCCATCATCAGATTTGAAGTAAAATCAAATGGAAGAGAAGCAAACCTTGGAGGTACATTCTCACTAGCTTTGATCCTCTCAGCACTCTGTTGAAGGATTCGAGGCTAGGTTGTCGGCTTCGGAGAGAGGGTGAAGTCATTTCTCACCTTCTGTACATGGATGATCTCAAACTATTTGCACCAATAAATAAAATAACCGAGCATAAATAAACCGGTCATAAATGACCGAGCTTTGTTTACTGCAAACCACTGAAGTTTTCAGTAGAGCCATCAAAATGGAATTTGGTGTCGATTATGGTCGATTAGGGAAAGTAGTAAATTTAACAAATTTACAACTTTCTAAGACAATGTCGTTCATATCTATCATCATCATCATCATCATTTCAGCCGAAAGACGTCCACTGCTGGACATAGGCCTCCCCCAAAGATTTCCACAATGACCGGTCCTGCGCCACCCGCATCCAGCGGACTCCTGCGACCTTCACCAGGTCATCAGTCCACCTTGCGGGGGGCCTACCCACGCTGCGCCTTCCGGTACGCGGTCGCCACTCGAGAACCTTTCCGCCCCAACGGCCATCGGTTCTACGTGCAATGTGCCCCGCCTACTGCCACTTAAGTTTAGCGATTCGGAGAGCTATATCGGTTACTTTGGTTCTGCTGCGGATGGTCTCATTTCTGATACGATCTCGCAGAGAGACTCCTAGCATAGCTCTCTCCATCGCCCTTTGGGTGACTTTGAGCCTTCTTATGAGGCCCATTGTAAGCGACCACGTTTCAGTACCGTCATATCTATCACTGAAGCAGAAACATATCGCCCCGTATAATAATTCGGACCGGATTACGGTTTTCACTGCCATAAAACCGAAACTCCGGTTTCAGGTTTTCTTACAATACCTACTGCGATCAACCACATCAACTAACCTGGTGACCTCCACTGTCTGCGTGAAGTAGCCCTCGTAGGGAATCTGAACGACGTAGCGCCACACGCCTTGGTAGTTGCGCGCGAACACCGGTGTGGCGTACTCCACACGAGCTGGGCATGGTGTAGGGGGCCCCTGCAAAATTCAGATGTTACTATTGTGAGGTCAAAAGATTATGACGGTACGAGTCCTTAAGGTAGGCATTCACGGCAGTCCGCCGGCACTCCGGCATGGTTGGTTGTACCGCACACACGGTGTGACTGACTGACTGACTGATAACTTCGCTCCTCGCCCCGTCAGGGGCGAGGGGGGGAGCTGCTCGAAGCGTGGCCTCCTTCAGCGGCAATTCTCATCCCGTTACGGCGGAAAGGGTATTCGTGGTTGCATCTGTCAGATGCTGATGACGGGTGATTGCAGGATCTTCCGAGGGCTGGGTGGGTCATTTGGAGATCAAGCCTAGGCATTCCATTTTTAGGTCTCTTGATATTACTGCGTTTCTTACATAGTATGGTGCACCTGTCGCTGCCCGAAGACTGAGCATTTGTTGCGCCTGGAGTTTCGCCTGAACTGTCGACTGTCACCCTACGACTCCGGTAGCAACATTCACGCTCCGGCGGCAGTCCGCCGCAAATACCACCAAGGCATCGACAGCCCTGCGTGGCGGACTGCAACCGGTGGGCGGAGCTAACAGGATTCAAGGCTCATCCTACCCGGTGTTGCCGACGGCACGCATCCGGCAATGACATTCACGGTACTTTATTACGTCCCGGAGGTGCCGGCTGACTGCCGTGAATGAGGGGCTTTAGACAACGAGCGCGAGGGAGAAGTCTAGCTAAATGAGTTGCGGCTTCATTGGCACGTCGATTTTGACCCCACAATATTATGTAATATATATGTATTATTATATAAACTCTGCTGTATGGTTTTGCTCAGTACCTATAGAATTATATCGCGTTCAAAATTGCATGGGCAGATTATCAATGAATTCATTCATGAATTGCGCATGCACTTTTGAACGCGTGTGTACAATTTATAGAGGCGTACATATACCAACGGATCAAATAACGCCGCACTACGCCAGGCAGCTGATCGTAGGCGATGAAGGTAAGTTGACAAGGTGAAGGGGAGTCACGATCCTCGGCAATGAGAGAGCGATGGAGAAGATGACATGTACTCGTAATACTTAGAATTATTAGTTGAATCGAGAAATCATTAATGATATGAAGCGTGTTCGTTTATTACTTCATATCTCGGCGCAGTCGACGCGGGTGCGTGTGTGTGTGGGGCCGTGCCGGGGTCTTCGCGACGCTCGACGCCTGCTGAGCTGCTCTCGCCGTTGATAGCTCGGTACAGCATGCAGAACCTGAAATAGTAGGAACTTTAATATTATCGCCTTTTTGAAATATCGGAATTGCATAAGAGATCAAATCAAAATTAAAAAAAAAACATTCTGAATGTAAGGCCTCAAAGGTTTTTTACAAGTCAATAAGCATTAAATTAAATCATTTGCTTGTACATATTATGATATTTACCTACTAACATTATACACAGGGGCGCCAATAACCCGACAGCAAATAAAAATCTAAATACCTACTGATAATTCAACAGCCAATACCTGGGTAAACAATTTGAAAAATAATTTGACCAATCACCTATTATAATATGGCAAGAGATATACAGGATGTGTTAAGCATTTGCTTTAACTTCGTCATGTGGCTTGGTATAATTAAAGAAACAGAATGGCATAGGTAGTTAGTTTTATTAAATTCGTTAATTTTTATTTTTTTTATTTCTCTTACAAAATAATTACATGTTGCATCAACCGCTAATGTAAAACGGGCATTAGAATTGACTTTACTTACTATACTTACTAAGTAAGTGACAACTATGACATATCAATGTCATGTCGAATACTCATACTCCGTTTACACACATGCAAATCCCATATGAGATAAAATAAAATTAGTAGTTATTTTCTAAATGGAGCTAATTATAATACCGATGTCTTTGAGAAATTAACTTAATTTAAGCTAAAGAATGCACACTTGAAAGTAAGTTATACCCTGGCCAGGAATGTCAGTCAGTAGAATACCTCCCATTTTTCACTTCAAAAAAAGGGAGGGAGGGATACCTATGTATAACATAAAAAAATATTCTACTGACAGAGATTACTGGCCAGAGTATTGATAGATATTGGGTCCTTTTAATACTCGATCGTCTTTTCACGACACGGCACGATAGTGTAGTGTCGTCATTACACTGTGGGGGAGCAAAATGTATGGAGTTGTGAGCAGATATTTTATACTGATCGTGATCGTTTCCCATAAAAAAGTGTAGGTAGTGACGACACAAAGTGTCGCTTCAAAACATTTTTACCAAAATGCGCCCACACGACACAATCAAATTGCGAATTTTATCAGATTGTGCGTAAAATTGACCCATCTGGACTTCCCATGAAATGCAATAACAAAACGCAATTTTGACGTCTTGTCAGTCAAATGTGAATTTGACGTTTCTTTCTTTCTATTCTAATGTGACTTTTCGATACCAAAGTTTTAGGTTGGACTTTTATTACAATATAATTTAAATAAATGCCGTCATTACATGCCTACACTTTACAATGTCTTCAGCTTTAGTGCGACAGGCGCTTGAATTAGTTGACCCAGAAGGTAAACCACGTTTTGTTTATTTACGTTTCTTAAAAATATCGTATCTCACGCATGTTGGTGTTTATGATTTTGATTTTGTTTATCAGATAACGTCCGTGGACGGAGCAAAAAGGCGAAGCGGCCGAAGAAGAATCAAGGTTTGTGTCGTGTAATATTTCGCGTATTGCGTCACGAGTATAGCGATAATGAAGTGCTCCAATGAGTGACAGACAGACTAGAAATTGACCGGTGATATCACACTCATTACAGTTATTACTACAACGCCGGACATGTCTACGGTGCACTCCGTTGCCTTTTATGGTTATTAAATAGTTAGTGTCTGTTACATCTAGTTTTAAAATATTGCATCCTGAGTTATCAACGGTAATACCATGTCACAATTTGACTTGTTTTTTGAAATATTTTTAAATGTATAGATACTTATTAAATATTTTTTGCACAGATCATAGTCATCCGTATAAAAACAAGAACATAAATCACGAAAAACCACAAAAGAGTGCTGAACAACTTGCCGAAGAGAATATTCGCAAATTACTGGCACTGTCAAAGCCAACTGCTGACCCAAAGATTACTAAAAAGGTAAGTGAATGTGGGAAGCAGAGATAAAATATAAATGATTGTATCATATCATAGCATGGCAAAGTTTCTGCAACATGACAACTATTTAGTACAAAAATCTGAAACTATTGGTTATTAATTTTGTTTTACATAATATATTCTGAATTATGGGCCACTGACTTTACTATTGTAAGACCATAAGATTTCTCCGAGACCCATGTGAATGGAATGTTCAGTTAATATTTGGTACTTGATGCCACAACAATTAATTTAGTAGTAATATTTTTAATCATGAGCGAAACCAGCACAAGAATCATATTTATAGCTGGTATTTTAATTAGGTTCATCATAGCTTAATGAGATATTATAATGTGTCATTATCAATTATATAGTTCCATCCAACAATTACATCATTATAATCACGTCTGCTCACATACAATACATTTTTGATCAAATAACTTAGAATTTTTTTAAATCTCCTGATACAGGTATTAAATTCAAACATCTAAACTACATAAGCTACATGACTTTGTAGGTGTAATATACCATTCAAGGTTGAATAAATTACTGCCTGATAAGATATACTGTGCTTCCACTTTACAGCTCCAGAATTTTAAACCATAAACAATTGTATATCTCCAGCAATGAAAATTACATTAAAAGTTTTAAAATGTATTTATTGTAGTATAAAACAATTTTACTAAACAATGGGTTCTTACCATGTTTTTTTTTTCGTAAAATTGAGCTCCTGATAACCAAAATAACTGTAATAGTTTAACCTTTAACTACCAACCTGATTTTGAGTGAAAATAATCGCAAACTTTCACCCCCTGCATAAAGTTGAGAATAAATATACAATATCTGTGAGACACCCACATCATCAGTTAAAGGTTAAAAAGTGTATAATTTAACTACACTTAAAGCGGTGTTACACCCGGAATACCACCTTTTTCAGGCCCCATTTTAATCTCGGTATTTACTTTCAAAATACCGTGATCCTGCTTTTTAAACGTGAAATGCTGCAACAAAAGCTCTAATTTATTTAAATACTTAGACCCACTTGCACCACCCAGGGTCAGCCAATAACTTGGTACTTTCAAATTCCATACAAAAGGACGCTTAACTCCGGGTTATGTAGCTAACACCAGGTGGTGCAAGTGGCCCTGATAGAGCCAATAAATCATATATTTAGTGCCTTAAATTACCTTAAGGTAAACGGCCCAGTGGATGACACAGACCCAGTGAATGACTTTTTGCAGTTCATTTGGAAAAATAAAAATACCGCTATTATTATGCTAGCAACATGCTGAGATGGGATCATTTTCGTGACACTTGTGCTATTGTTATTGTGTGTATATTTGTTCTAGTGTCATGAATAAACGTTTTATGAATTATAAATATAACCAAAAATAGACAGATCGTGACATTTGCAAATTGTGTACAAAAACTTCCATCAATTAAAAAATAAAATACTATTTGAGAGACAGTTTCTGTAACTAGGTGTTTTTAGCGAATCTGTTAAGAACTTGTATCGTGAAAGTCAAGATCATAACCACAATTATGTGTGTTTTTATTTTACAATTATTAAAACTGTTAGATAATTTATTAAACTATTGATATGACGTGTTTGTATCTAATTGTTTTGATTAAATTACTATTTTGGAGGCTGGATGGCGAGAAGAGCAAATTTCCCAGTCATTCACTGGTACAGTCGGTGCCCTCACATAAGTATCCACCCCACATAAGCAAACGCTTAGCGCGCGTGGATACTTATGTGAGGGCAATGACTGTACAATTTCAGTGGTAGCAGAATACTGAAATAATTTGACAATGGTAAGAATGTAATACATATCATGGTCCGCATAGCATGCAGAAAGAAGTGGTTTACATATTTGCACAAGCATGCAGTCGGTATGTTTTATAATTCAAAAGTTTTTTGTAAAAATGTGTGAATTCCCTCCTTATAGTGTCATCCACTGGGTCGTTTACCTTACTGGTACTGTGCAGACAATATGCTAACTAAAGCCCCTCATTCCGGCACGTAATAAAGTACCGTGAATGTCGTTGCCGGATGCGTGCCGTACGGCAACATCCTGCTAGTTCCGCCCACCCCCTTGCAGTCCGAATTGCACCAAATTACAGTAACAAACAATTGAGAATTGCGGCAATGTATAAAATATTAATTATTCATTACTAAAAATGACACACGAGACGGCGGCGATTTTTAAAATTCGAGTACAATATGTGCACTATACAACGCAGCGCTGCGCATCTTTCAACGAATAAGTGCGAATTGGACTGCCAGGCTGGGCCACTTGCACACCGTGTGTCCGCTACATCCAGCCATGCCGGAGTGCCGGCGGACTGCCGTGAATGAGGGGTTTTAATAATTGCTGACACTGCCAAAAATTGGATGAAAATACGAGTTTGACTTTACGCAAATACCTACTTGACACGTTGTAAAAGCCAACAAATAAATTTACGAAATAATCATATTTGTGCTCTGCTCAAACGTTTAGAAATATTGTGAGTTTCTCTTACAAAAAAGGGCCACCATCGTATTTTCTCTTTGCAAGAGATTAAGACGTTCTTTTTTAGATTATAATGTCAAAAATTTTGTATTTTACTTTCAAAGTTTCTTCGTTTCCGTCTTTTTCGGAAAATACCGGGATCCCGGGATCCCGGTATTGAATTCGTTCATTCCGGTATTAATACCGGTATCGCGGAAAGTCCGGTATTTGGAAGCCCTAGTTGACAATTAGCATGTTTGTTAAGTCTTTCTTACTTAAACAGCCAAACAGAGTGCATAGATACTCGTAGCTTCTAATCTGGATTAACACAGAAATCACGCTCAACAGTTTTAAAGCAGTATTGCAACAGGTGTTAGTTTAGTACACTTTGTACAATGAAACAGTTAGGGGAGAGTCGGCGATATTGTACCGCCGGTTAAATTGTACCACCTCTAGATTTCCTACTTAACAGCCTATTTTACCTGCTTATGGGGCACCCAACGGAGCACCTATGTTATAATCATCAGTTACCGAAGTAAAAAATGACAAAAAGTGAAGAATTAACTTGAGAGAGAAAAAAATTGATTTTCGTCGGACTCGATGTAACTTTTGATGTGATTTCGTAATTTTACTACTTGCGATCTAGATAGATTAAAATTACAGACTTAACAGTATTTCACTACAATATTTATCAGGTTTACTGAGTAGTATTAAGAAATTGTATATGTTTTGTGGTTATATATTTTATATTATTTATTTCAAAAAAATACCTAGTTGGTTAATTCGTACCATAACTCACGCTCATAGGTACCTACGATTTAACCGACCAAATATTTTTTTATTGTATGAGTGCGAATTTAGTGTATTCCTATAAATTATGGATATTTTAATCTAAAATAAACAATTAACATTCATAATACTTAACTAATACAGTTTGAATGGTGGTGGAACGATTTAACCGACTGGTCGGCTAAATCGTACCGATGGCAGTCCCTTCGAATTTCTTTTTTTACAGATCGTTAAATGAATCCCAGATTATTCTATTTGATATATAACGTAGCCAAGAAACTGAACTTTCATATGAATAAACAGTCATATTTCTACCTGCCTTTAGAAAAAAGTTATCCTCGTTTGAGTAAAAAGTGGTACGATATAACCGACTCTCCCCTACATTCAAATTATTCAAAATAAACCATAGGCATAATCTGTGTTAAGTAACCACAGCTTAATTATACTGATAGTATTCTGATATTTTGTGCATGTCAGAATTGATTGATCATGCATCCATTGTTCAGAAAAGGCATAAACATACAAACCCACAGTTTTGTACATATTTGAAACACAGCAGTGTTTCATACCAACACTTTGAATTGTTGTACCACTTCAAATGATCAGAATCAGAATCATTTATTTGTTTAAACATAGGTATTAACAATACATGTGGTAAATTTAGGTTTTTGATCACTATGTTTTACCCACAAAATGCGGGTGCACAAATTTAATACTTACGTAACTAACATGCTGCATGCATACGAGTACAATGAAGTATGTGTAATTAAACAGTAAAAGATCAGAATTTAATACAGAAAAAACAACAAATTGACTATCGATGTCATGAGCAATGATTATTTCATAGTATGCATTTTACATTGATAACTTAATTAATAATAGTTCGAAGCAATAGTAATGTCATTCATTGTTTTAACTGTCAATCTAAGTAGCTATTAAATTAAGTAAAGTATGAAATACTAATAGTACAAATATGTCGCTTACTGCAGCAGACGTAATAAAATGAAGAAAGAGTTTACGTGATAGTACAGCGCAAAATGTGAGTGCATATGATTTTTTAGTATTTTAGGAAGTCATTAACTGAGTAGTAGCATTTTTGTAGGAGTTATTCTGTCAGTTTCTATTTGAAATGCTTTATGTCTAGTTTGAAAATATCATTTGGTATCTTATTATAAGTGAGCGGAGTCATCTTCACAATATTTTTATTAAAAAGAGCTGTTTCTCCTCTTGGGACCAGTAACCTGTGTTCGTGCTGTGGTCTTACAGGAAGCAAACCTCTAGATGCCAGTCCGAAAAGCTGAGGGATAGTTTTTACAAATAGAGCTATTTCTAAGATGTAAATCGGGGGAAAAGTAAATAACTTCAAACATTTGAAACGGGGATACAACTTTCACTGCGGTCCAAACCAAGCATCGCTCGAATACAGTTTTTTTAGCTTTGAAGATAATGTATGCGTAAGTTGAATGACCCCAGAATATGACACCATAACGCAATTTGGATACTACAAGACTATGATAAGCACTAATTAACGTTTTGCGGTTGACAACTTTAGATAGGATTCGCAAAGTGTATCCTGCCCCGTTGACTACTTAGCATTCTTTTTTGCTTGTATTATGAAAGTGATGTGACATTCCAGATTGTACAGCGGACTGTAGTAGGCAAGCCGCTAGTTGAAAAACCAGTCAAAAAGAAGGAAGAAAACAAGTCTATCCTGTTCGCCGACGAAGACGCCAGCTAGCTCACGAGCCTGGACGAGTGCTAGGCCGTGCCCCTTGCCGTGCATGGCGTATGGGCGACCTGAGGTAGGACATTCTTTTATTACTAAAACGTCCCAAATTTCTAAACAATTAGTGGCAGAAGCTGCTAAGTATTCAAAATCTGCATCGTCAACTTTGTTGATAAGAGAGACAAAGCGGATAATTTTGTGCACCTAACCCATTACATCTGCTGCGGAAACTTTGAAGACTAATTAAAGAGGATTTTAGGTGTCCATCCTGAATAGCATCATCCATTTTTCATAGCTATTTACATACCTACACACAAATTTTATTAAACAGTCAATCATTTTTGCCATTATTTCGATTTATTTAATCTTCGACTTATAAGAAATTAATCAAAGTAAGTACTTGTGATTAATGAAGAAAGGATGAGAGAATGTGCAGTGACACAATTGACAAACATGTGGTGACCTATTGTGTTGTGTGCAGTGACGCGGCGCTGGGCCGGAGCGTTCTGACTGCGGTCGGGGCGTTGTTCCTGATATTCTTACTCTGGGTTAACAGTTACCCCTTTATTGACGACGGTGAGTTATGTGCCAAATTATATTTACTCATTCAAAGAGAGAATTTTTATTAAAAAAATGTTGATTTGATCTCTGGTTTTTGTGGGAACAATTTACCTTTTAAAATTTTTACAATTAGTCGACTGTCGTGTTTTAAACATTATTCGATCTTCGTATGAATATACGACGAATACTCGTAGTGTTTGTAACCGAGATTGTATTTTCCTTTAAAACTGAGGCTTCGCGAATTTTTCAAACTCGTGTAGAGTAGAGACTTCTTCACTTGCTGAGGGTTTGATCCCACAAATTGGAAAATACGGGTTGAAGGAATTATGCATTATGACATGTAATCAGTTAAAAAACATTTTTTTCGTGTTTTCCAGAACTAGAGTTTCACGCGTGGCTGCCAGATCCGCAGTGGGCGCTTTTGTTTTGCGCCGTCTGGGGGCTCTGTTTCGTCGGCGGCCTCATGGCCTACACTCTCTACCACTTGCGGCTGTACCTATAATCATCAAATACCTAAATCTTACACAAATATGTACTAATCTGAAACATATAACTATGGAGATTGTAAATAGAAAACAATGGATCGTGATCGGGATTTCGGGTGTAACCTGCGGCGGGAAAACAACGCTCGCCAACAAGCTCGCTCAAACCCTAACGCCAGTGTATCTGTTCAATCAGGACAAATATTTCTATGAGGATGACAGTCCACACCACGTTCTTGTCGAGGGCATGAAGCACAACAACTACGACATTCTGTCGTCGCTCGATATGCAGAGCATGTACGCGGATATATTGGCGACGATGCGCGGCGAAGACAAGTCGTATAGCACGACCGAGCGGAGCGGCCGGCTCTCAGTCGAAGGGAAGAAATTCCTCATCGCCGAGGGATTCACCGTGCTCAATTACAAGCCAATATTAGACCTGTGCGACCTAAAGTAAGCCTTGGTTTT
Organism: Lathronympha strigana; assembly: GCA_949128165.1. Classification (NCBI taxonomy): domain Eukaryota; kingdom Metazoa; phylum Arthropoda; class Insecta; order Lepidoptera; family Tortricidae; genus Lathronympha; species Lathronympha strigana. The sequence continues at coordinate 13,189,892 of OX421903.1, forward strand.
TTAGTGTTATATATTCCTTGATTAATTTAAATTCTGTTAAATTTGAATTGGGCGGTTTGTTGTTAACAGGTACTACTTCGTGATGGAGTACGGCGAGTGCTTCGCGCGGCGGTCGCTGCGGCTGTACGACCCGCCCGACATTCCCGGCTACTTCGAGAAGTGCGTGTGGCCCGAGCACCTGAAGTACCGTGCCGAGGTGAGGCTTATTCATAATTCTCACGTTTATTCATGACAATACAACAAGTATGATAGAATATTGTCTTCTGTTACCGCGATTGTTATTCATTGAAATTAAACACTTTATAGCACTCGTTTTTACAGGTTTAAGATGATGAGTCATCATCTTAACCCTGTGAAAACGATAGCTGTGCGCGTGCGGCGATTAATCCGTTCTAAAGTGTTTAATTTTAAAGTATAATAGACACAAAAACAATAGTACAAGTGTCACGAAAATGATGTCAAGGTGTTGCTAGCATGTTGTATATGTAGTCGGTATCAAATATGCCCAAATGTTTTTTGTAATTCCCAGGAGCAATAGCGCACGCGTATAGCGCGATACGTTTAATGTCTGGCTTGTCATACCTACATAAGCGCTGGAAAGGCTGAAAGACCTAGTTAGCGTATCATGAACGAGGCTGCTTAGAAGTCTTAGAACCGATGAGCATCTAATGCGAATTGCGGCTGGAATATTATACTGCATTACCTACTTTTTAATAGCCTCTTCCGTTCAAAGAACATTGTATACCTATATGTATGTAAGACTATACGGATTGTGTTTTATTTGCACAGATCGAGCGCAACTCATCGGTGCGCATTTTGGACGGCAAGTTGCCGGATCCGATGCGGATCGTGCTAGAAGACTTGAGGCGGTTTGGCGTCTCCGCCTTCTAGTAACTTGTCGTCGTGAGCTAGTTACAATCTCTATTTAATCAAGATATTGTCTAATAACAAGTTAAAAAATATAAAATCAAGGAAATGTTGGAATCGCCTCCATTTGGCACAACGTACTGTGCCATTAGGTATAATGGGTATTAAACCTACTTAAGTGCCTTTGCTATGATATATAAATATTGACATATTATAATACATTCAAATAATTCCTTTTAACATTTCGTATTTTTATACGTGGTAGAGGGTAGAGGTTGTTCGTTATGCTGCCGTATATGTCGTCATTGTATGTTGAGACCTATTTATAATTTTTACTGAAGGTCCGATATAATAATGTACTGTAGTGTTTTCGGGGACTCTTAGATATTTAAGCTGTATCGAAATGTTAGTATGATATTCTCCATTAAATTTAATGAACCATTGTCTAAAACAAGTCTTTTATTGCTAAGTCAAAATTCGTGTCGATGCTTGCCATCCACGGGACGTCCACCTTCTTAATTTATCTGCATGAAAATAGTCAAGTCAGTACGAGTAGTGTACTCACACGCCGCCGCCATCGCAGAACTTGCGGCTCTCGCGCGCGTCCTCCGCGCGGTGCTCGGCCTGCAGCTCGCTCGACGGCACCTCGTCGGGCATGGACCGCTTCACGCGGTCTTCCAGGCTGTGACGTCAAAATAACATGATTAGTTATAGGTAACCTAAACACATTACCAATTCAGTCGTGCTTTACTGCTCAGAAGCTCAGATCAGGGATGTTGCGAATATTCGCATCCGCATCCGCAACCGCGGATCTTCCGCATCATTTTCAAAATCCGCATCCGCATCCGCCTTCGCATCAAGTCGATGCGGAGCTGATGCGGATGCAGATGTGGAACAAGTCGATGCAGGAACGTCTCGGTAATGGCGCACGTGCTAGTTAAAGTAGGCAATTTCACCATTACCCAATAGGAATATGGTTACTTTTTCCTGATTCGTCGATAGTGCTCTTGCGTCCTTGAAGGATAGCGACAAGAAATGACGAGTTTGTTTATTTTGATTTTAGTGTTGACATGATATTGTAGGACGAAGGGTGTCGTATAATGAGAAGTTAATAAGTAAATATAATATCCTAGAGTTTAAGTTGTTATCTGTTATAGCACGAAGGTATTTGTCACCTCCGCCAGCCAGCGTTCCTAGTGAGCAATTGTTCAGTGCTGCGGGCCTTATTTATGGCCCGCTGAGAAATCGTCTTAACCCGGAAAAGGCAGCAAAGTTATTGTTTATTAAGTATAACTCGCCTAGATTTATGTTTAAATATTAAACTGTCCTTTTTTTCAATAATTAATACAAAATTTTAATATTTGAGGTTTCTTTTATGTACCTACATAAAATCCGCATCCGCATCCGCGGATGTGAGCCATTTAATATCCGCATCCGCATCCGCGGATGTCAAAAAATCAGCATCCGCAACATCCCTGGCTCAGATACATAAACGGTATTGACATCGATAGCAGATTTGAGGTAAAAGATTACACACACAGCTAACCACATTAGAGTAATACCTAATGAGTGAATCTGATATTTGTTTACTAGGGTTTCTGATTTCTCGACCCATTTGTATTCTCGAGTTTCGAGAAATCTCGAGCCCAATTTCTCGAGTCTTCTCGAGTCTCGAGTCTTTTTTTGGGGATAGTAATTTTAATGTTTTTCGGATACCACCGTAAGTATTCATTGTTAAAATAGTGTTACCCTTTTAAAGGCAAACCTCTTAAAATAAACCAACCTATAACGACATAATTTTATATGTTTTCCTTATATATAATTTTTTTATAACTATGAATTGGCGATGAGGTTTGAATTAAGCAGTCCAGTCTTAACCGATAAAGAGTTAAGACAGTTATCCTTTAAAGCACTTAATGTCACTGGGCAGAACGTGATCTCCCATTCGATGGGCTAACAAAACGGAGTACCTACCTATTCCACGTATTCCTTACACATGACATAGCCGATGTCCAGCAGAGCCAAAAAACATCGCAGTCTGCCTCCATCGAATTAATATAAGCCATTGAATAAAGTTTGAAAATCCTCTCATTCTCGCCAGGTAAAGCGATACTTCTCTAGGTTCTTACGCGTAGCTATTCAAATCAAAAGGTTCCTAACTTCAATTGGTAGGAAGCTTTCCCGTATCACCAGCTTGGGATCCTGTACATTATTTCGATTTAACACGAGGATCAAGTTAAGTACAGGGCTGGAAGATTGTTACGTCGATTGTCTCAGAATAAATAAAATATAAAAGGAAAAAATACGGAATGAGTTTCAGTGTAGTTTCTTTCATATATGCAGCCCAGCAGGGACCCCATGTAATTATGGTTTAGGTTCTAAATAATCGAGTTGGTATATATTTCTACCTGTCGATTTATGTACCTACTTTAAAATTTCTACCTTTGCAAATTAATGAAAAAAAAAATGATTCTGTGCCAGCAGGGCCGTTTGTTAATTGTTAGTTTACAGAATAAATGAATTACTATTCATGGAGCCTCTTATTTCTACCTTCCAAATAACTTTTTACTACACCTTAGATATAAATAGTTTTTGAGAAATACACGTTCGAAGATTTTGTCCTTCTAGAAGGGCCCTTTAGTTTTTCATGATTCATGAATATAATAGCCGGTTATTTCTATTTACTGAATCAATTATTACCAACTTGCTAGTGACCGGTTTTTAAGAAAAATAACCTACTGAAACCGTGGTGCTAGTGCTATTAAATAAATATTATAAGGACAATCTTACACAAATCGACCTAGTCCCACGGTAAGCTCAATAAGGCTTGTGTTGTGGGTACTAGGTGACGATATATATAATAGACAGATACATATAAATACTTAAATACATAGAAAACATCCATAACTCAGGAACAAATATTCGTGATTAATACACAAATAAATGCCCTGACCAGGATTCGAACCCGGGACCTCCTGTTTCGTAGGCAGGGTCACTACCAACTAGGCCAGGAGGCCGTTAATTAAGTCTAAGGCCGCTATTAAGTTGATGAGTTCATTTACAATGAGCTAATTCAGTAAGTAGAAATAACCGGCTATTTTTTAAAGCTACTTGGGGTCATGTAAGTCATTGAATACCAAAGGGCCCTGCTAGAAGGACAAAATATTCGAACGCGTATTTCTCAAAAACTATTTATATCTAGGGTGTAGTGAAAAGTTATTTGGAAGATATAAATACGAGGCTCCATGAATAGTAATACATTTAGTCTGTAAACTTACAATTAACAAAGGGCCCCGCGGGCACAGTTTTTTTTTTCATTAATTTGCAAAGGTAGACATTTTAAAGTACATAAATCGACAGGCAGAAATATATACCAACCCGATTATTTAGGACCTAAAGCATAATTACATGGGGTCTCGCTGGATATACGTATATTCTTCTTTCAGCATCAACAGAATCTTCTGTTAGGTACCTACATGCTTTTGTAAGATGTTTTTTAGTGGGCTATTTCTGAACTTTTAACAGATATCATATTTGTTATAAAAAATTATAAAATATTCTGTAGATATTGCACGTTGTTTGCAGTTTCAGATTCCAATTTCTGATAGAATTATCATCGTCACCGCTGACTTCATCCGAGTCTTGAATAGTTGACATTAGATTTAGATTTAGATTTATTTATTACACAATATACGATTACAGTACAAATTACATGCATGTCAATTTATAAGAATCTTTATTGTGATTGTCATTTCGGGGTAGTTCAACCATAATAAGTATAATTTTTGTAAGAAAAATTGATAAATAGACAGCTGGAAAAGTCGTTGTAGAACCACGAGTTATGGCTGTCAAGTCCGAAATTAACTTTGATGTTCGGTCCATCAGAAGACTTGATACTTCTTGACTTCCCGGTAATTTTTATCTCATCTAAAATGTAGCTAAAAAGTGTAGTTAGTTATCTTGAATTCAAAAAATCGTGATTAGAAGCCCTTGTCACGACTTTAACACAGAACCAACTTACCCTACTAGGCCTACTGTAATGAAGAAGTATTACTTATAAAAACAAAATAATAAAAGTTCTGTGTTTATTATTCTCAAGTTAATTTTCTTTGAGTCTAGTTGTACGGGGCGAAAAGGCGCGTGCCCGCCGCGCATGACTCGAGAATTCTCGAGTCTTGGACATTTTTTTCTCGTCTCGAATGAAACCAAAATTCTCGAGTTGTCTCGAGTTCGAGAAATCTCGAGCAGAAACCCTATTGTTTACCTAAATTAAAAACCTTGAGAATATTATTTCACGGACCTACTGGGATTTTTAAAGTTTGCGCTAGGCCTTAGGTACTCTGTATTAATTGTGAGTTCGTGAAGAGGTACCTGTTGGTCTCGAAGTGCGCGGGCGCTGGCTCCGGGTGCGGCACGTGCGCGACTCGCGGCAGTGTGTCGTCGGCGCGCAGTACAGGCAGCGTGCGCGACAGAAAACGAAGCGTCTGGTTGCGCAGCAACTCACTGGAAATAAAAACATTTGTTTTTGCACTTGGCTTATACCTAATGATTGAATAGTATTCGTTCTGTACATGACTATAGCACCGCTCTTTAGTTAATGTGACAGTCAACACAGGGGCGTAACTAGAGAAAATGGCGCCCGGGGCTAGCATCCAGTTTGCGCCCCCAGAATATGTTACGTGGTCAACTGTGCCCCGGCCCCTATTTTACAACGCGGAAGAGTGTGACAATTGTCAACTAAATATTACTGATACTTTTTTTTATACCACGAAGTTGGCAAACAAGCATACTGCCGATGGAAAGCGGTCACCGTAGCCTATGGACGACTTCAACTCCTGCATCTTGTGCTGCGGGCGTCCATAGCCTACCGACACCGCTATCGAGCTGGGCGGGCGCTAGATACTTGTTTGCCACCAACACAATTATTACCAACAAATCATTTTGTTATCACTATAAACTACTCTTGAATCTTGTCGTAAAGTCACGACATTATGTTACACTTAGGTAACTAATAGGTATACAACAAATTATGAACAAGGAATCGGAATATAAATATTTCGGCACATTCGTATACAGATCAATCTAGTCCCAAAATAAGCAAAGCATGTAGGTACTATGGGTACCAGGAGACTAACTATATACACACTTAAATATACAAATACATAATTATATACATAGAATTCACTCATAAATTAGGAGCAAATATTCGGGTAAACACACAAATAAATGCCCATACCAGGATTCGAACCTGGGACCTCCAGCTTCGTTACTACCAGGCTAGGGAGGTTATTATAGTTGGACCAAGCTATGTCTTCCAGCCAAGTTTTACGTGAAGCATGGCATTTTAATACAATATCACTGCCAAATGTGCTAAATCAGTGTAAAGCTACCGTGTTTGCACTCAAATTTCAAAAATAAACAGAACCGTTTATAAACGTCACGTACTTAGGTACAAGTTTATTTATTTCTTTATTTAATATTTATTGCACATAAAGTAAATACAATCGTACAAAAGGCGAACTTAAGCTATAAGGCATTCTCTACCAATCAACCTTAGTATATGGCAGATCAAGATCATTTGTAGGTGGTGCAAGCTCATATTGCGGTAATTACAAAACATACTGGATTCAATATAAATAATATATAGGCATAAAACATTAAAGACATAGAAAAAAAAGAAAAAAAAAATTACTTACTTAATTTTTATGTGATAAAGAACTTTAGTAATTTATTTATATTAAACTGCAGAAATACCTTTTTTTTGCTGAAAAACTTTTGGGGCGCTCGATTTTAGTATAATATATTGATTGGCTCCCCTTCTTAAATTAATCTGAGAGTCAAAAGGTCTCACTATATGACACTTTGTTTGCCGTAAATAGCAGATTTTTACCGTGGCCACTACATAGAACTAGCTCGGGGCCCGTAGAGAGGGGAGAATGAAATTCAGTCAGACAAGTCCGCCGTCTGTTATTTAACAATTGTCATTTACTCTTCTCTAAAATTCGAATTAATTGACGATCCATACAAAGTTTTCATTAAAATATAACGTTGATGGCAAACAGTAATACTTAAAAGACAGCCCACCCGATAATTAAGTAAACTAAAAGGGAGTTAATAGTGTAAAATTTTGAAACTAAACTCCGGGTTTCAAGGGCGACATTTCCCCCGTGGTCCCGGAGAAAGACACCACGTCACGTCGACACGATTAAGTCCCGTTTTAGTAAATTTATAATGTGTGAAAATTGTGAAAGTTTAAATAAATGTTGGAAATTGTCACACTTGTCAGCTTTGTGAGATATGGGCCAGGAGAATTTGGCGCCCCCTTAAAAGTTGCGCCCGGGGCACGTGCCCCCTTTGCCCCCACCTTGTTACGCCACTGAGTCAACATCTGTTAAATCGCAAAAAAATTGATTAGAAAGGGACGACACTACGATGTTGCCACTTTTTAATTTCTACATTTTTCTTTCGCGCTGTACTACGATCCTACAGGTCTCACTTTACTGGACGGGTGCGTCATAGGAATTAGCGCAAGGTCAAATTACATTCCCCATCACTAGTAGATAACATGCGTTTTCGCCGCTGGTTTTAAGGATAAAAGAGCGCTTTCCGAGCTAGTGAGGTGAAATGGTAAAAACCTTACTCCTTAAAATAAAAATAAAACTTTACTCACAACGGGTAAGGTTCTCCGTTGGGATTCTGTCCCATGGGATTGCGCGGGATGATGCCGCGGTTCAGGTCCCCGCAGAGGTTATGCGCGGACACGTGGGGCTTCGTCACGCTCACTTCGGGGCACTCTGTGGCCACCTGCCGGTACGGTGGTGGACGCACCCTGTAACAGACACGTATAAAACTTTTGATTTAATCAAACGAAGTAAGCTAGCCGACTCAATGAATGCGCACTATCCTCTGATAGCCTCTGGTGATCTGGCTACCATGAACCGCGGATAAACCGGCATCTTCTATAGCTTCGCGTCTCTGCTGCTGTAGATACTAAACCTACTTAATAGCTTTCGCAATAACGAGTGCGACGGAAAGTCAAAACTTCGTTTATTGTTCACGGTAGACTCGGGTTGGCACCTACTTGTACCTAGCTCGCAGCGTGGAGTTGCGGGATGCGTGAGCGTCGGCATTCGTCTCACTGAACTGAAATAGGTTCACGTAGCAGTGCGGGCGATAGAATTACATTGGTACGCCAGAAACTTAACTTGCAAGACATTACCTGGGGGGCGTTGCGTTAGGTGACTCGACGAATGCGTAGTACCCCTCAGGGGGCTCGTCCACTGCCTCATCAGCTCGTGACTCGGCCTCCGGCGCCGGCGTCGCGGGCTCGGCTGCGGGCGTTGACTCTGGCGTTGCCGGCGCCGACGTTGGCTCGGGCAGCGCTACTTGTGTTAGAGCCAGCAGCGCCTGATAAAAAACGACACTATTACCTACTTGACGATTCCATTTTTATTGACAAAGGTATCTGTATCTCATAGATATAGTCGCACATCGTTAAGTGAATGAGTTCGAAGTTGTAACTCGATCGGCACGTTGACTTTGGCCCCACTATATTTACTTACCTACACCCATCATGTGCAAAATCAATTATTACTCGGCCTCTTGACCCGTTTTATACGCATTATTAATAAGTCATTATTTAAAGTTTTTGCTAAGGAGAGCCAATTTTACCCTACTTCTGAATGAGGGTTATGATTTTCAGGCGTGTCTTATACCTACGCATGTGTTACCGGTGGACCCTCGAGGTCCAAACTGGCATATATGATTTGCAACTCGAATGCTGTAGCTGGCATAGGTAATACTATGGCGTTCAAAATTGCATGGGTAGTTTATAAATGAATTCATTCATAAATTGCACATGCACTTTAAACCCTACAATCAATCGGCCTGAAGGTATGTTATTTGCCGCTGAATGTGGAATAAAATACAATTAGAAATAGAGGTGGTTAACCAGATATCCCTATGACTGCGGTTAACCTAACCCAAATTAGTAACCTAGGCTGTGTTTAGCCCTGCAAACTAGTTGTCGGCGAACTAGGGCAGTAGGACGAACCAGCACTGCCTATAGCCCTATGTATAGATATACTTACCTAGCTTTATCACAATCGAAACACATTACATTTGGTATCAATTGCTTGAGCTATGGAGGTATAAAATGAGAAAGGAAATGAGTTTGCTTTTATGGAGCCCGCATTAAAAACAATGTTTGCGACCTTTTTAGGTAGGTAAATAATTGCTACCTACCTATAATTAACACCTTGCCACCACTTGCACCACCCAGCGTTAACCGTTAATCCGGAGTTAAGCTGACAAATTTCATACAAAAGACGCTTAACTCCGGGTTAGTTGGATAGCCCCGGTTGGGGCAAGTGGCCCTAAGAGTATCGATATTTTATTAAGAAGTAGGTATAATTAATGAGTATAGTAGGTATATAGGTACGTTACGTCGAGCCCGTCAACATGCTTTTGATGCTTTCATACTTTTTACAGTTTGCCACCTACTGTTTACTTACTCTAACTGTAGTATCCCCTCTACCCAAAGGTTGTCTGGAAGAGATCGCTCTTTAGCGATAAGACCGCCTGTTGCTTACCTCTTTTTCACATGTACCTAATCTATACCAGTTTGTGTTATTTTTGTTGTTTTGAGGTGCAATTTATTGAACTTATTGTATTGTATTGCTATGCACATATTTACGTACTTTAGTGTAGCACGTACGAAGAAGTCGGTTCCGTAATATCTATATAATCTCACTTAACTTACCTACTTATAATTAGCATCGTTGTCGGGCGGAAAAAAGACTACCAAACCTAGAAAAACACTTAGAGTGGCACTAAGGCCTAAATACTAGTATTATTAAGTACACAGCGCGATCCGTTGGGGCCAATCAGTCGTATCCGCCTGTGTATTAATAGACGAAATGGAATCGAGGAAGGGGCAAGGTAAGGTACCTTCGATAATCGGCCCCGACGTAACGCGCCATGGAATACTGCTTTAAAGCTACATAGTTACTGGTGTCGGGCAGGGTGTAGGCCATATCGGTAAATGTATGTAACTAAGAAATACGTAAATGCATTCACAACTTATTCACTCCGTAATTATCTACTGTTGGTAACATCATTAGCCTCTTTTGCTGCTAAATGAACACGTACCTACGTTTTCATTCATCATAATCATTTGCCTAACAATGCGGAGATGTGTGCTCAATTGTACATAATTACCACTTATGTACTTATTTGAAAATTTAAATCACTAGATTTCAAATCGCTTATGTAGGTAATGTCATTTTCAATCGACTTCCAAATTTCAAAAGGAGGAGGTTCTCAACTCAATTCATGTTATTTTTATTTATCTATACATATAAAAGGAAAAGTCCTGACTGACTGACTGACTCACTGATCAACGCACAGCCGAAACTACTAAACGTATGATCCTGAAATTTTCACATTACGTTAGGTGTTTAACGAAGGTAACGAATAAGAAAGGGTTTTGAAAAAATCATCTTCTAAGGGGGTTAAATCGGGGTTGAAAGTTTGTATGGAAGAAAGTTTTTTTTTTTAGATAGAGACTCAAAAGTTGGTGTAGAGGTTTTTTATTAAAATACAAAAAAAGTAATTTTAGCGTTTTGGAAAAATCAACCCCAAAGGGGGTGAAAAGTGTGTTAAAAGTTTGTATGGCGGAAGTGTTTCCCTTTTAGTTATAGACTACAAACTTTGTGAAAAGAATCCTCATTAGAGTTTAAAAAAAAGTAATTTCTGGGATTTTGAAAATTCGTCCCTTATAAGGGTGAAAAGGGTGTTAAAAGTTTGTATGGTGGAATGTTTTCTGTTTAGCTAGAGACTTTATTTTATGTGAAAAGGTTTCTCATCGTCATCAAAATACAAAAAAAAGTATTTTTATCATTTTGGGGGTAAAAGAGTGTTTAACATTTCGTTCAATATCGTACACCATAAATGTGGATAGGAAGATTTAGGAAGAGATCGTGGACTATGTCGTACGAAATTGGGAAGGAATATAAAGGGGGTTGAAAGTTTAGAGGTATATTAACGTTCTAGAGAGGTAGTGTTACATATAATGAGGAGTTGTTGACAGCTGAACAGCAGGACGTTTGCCAGTTAATTCTGGAGAACATTGATAAAGGTAGGTACTGGTCAAATATTTTTCTTAGATGCTCCTGGTGGCACTGGAAAGACCTTTCTCATTAACCAACTGCTTGCAAAAGTGAGTAGTAATCATGCCATCGCATTGGCGGTCGCGTCATCGGGAATCGCAGCGGCATTACTGGAAGAAGGAAAAACAGCTCACAGCGCGTTCAAGCTGCCTTTAAACTCAATTCGTGTCCAAACTCCATTGTGCAATATTTCCAATCAACGTAACGTGGCACAGGTGTTGCGCGATTGCAAGCTCATAGTTTGGGATGAAAGTACTATGGCGCATAAAGGAGGTTTCGAAGCACTAGAGAGAACACTAAAAGACATCAGAGGGTGCGAAGATATGATGGGTGACTGTATTGTTTGTCGGAGACTTCCGTCAAACGCTACCCGTAGTGCCGAGAGGAACTCGGGCATACGAAGTCAAAGCGTAATAAACTCCACCTCAAATAAAATACGATCTTCTTCTTCAAATTGGCAATGGAGAGTATCCGGAAATCGAGGGTTGATTTTCCACCCAATCTTGCCTTAGTTGTACAAACCGTCGAAGATCTTATAGCCCGGATTTACCCAGATGTCCGCAACCTACTCAGTAAGTCAGTGGAGTGGTTATGTGAGCGCGCGAATCTCGCACCTAAGAACGATCAGGTATCAACAATCAATATTATGTTATTAAAATCGTTCGAAGGTGCAGAACCCGTATACAAATCTGTGGACTCTGTAGTAAATACGGACGACGCAACAAATTACCCTGTGGAATTTTTAAATTCCATTAGTCCACCTGGCCTCCCTTCACATGTTCTGGTTCTGAAAGTGGGTGCTCCAGTAATATTGCTACGAAACCTTAATCCGCCCAAATTGTGCAACGGTACAAGGTTGCAGGTTAAACTCTTGCATAAGAACTTGGTGGAGGCTATCATCATTACTGGTTGCGCTCGCGGAGAATCGGTATATATTCCACGGATACCACCATACCTTCCAAATACCCGTTTGAATTTAAAAGGCTGCAGTTCCCCCTTAAGGTCTGTTTCGCGATGACAATAAAAAAATCTCAAGGCCAGTCACTGAAAACGGCAGGATTTGATCTTAGGGGAGACTGCTTCTCGCACGGACAACTTTACGTGGCCTGCTCGAGAGTAAGCTCACCACGCACTTTAGTCATCTTATCACCTCAAGGTAAAACCGTAAACGTTGTGTACGAGTACGAAGAAGTACTACGCTGAGTTTTTTCACAAAAAAATAATACTTACCACCTTTGAAAAGTGCATAGGGCATATTTAAATATAAATTACTACCTAAATAAGTGCGTGTAATTTTTTAAAGGTGTTATTGTGTTTTTTTTTTAAGTTTTCCATTTCCCATTTCTACTATTTTCAGTTGATTTCCTAAACAAAGTCCAAAATATTCTTAGTTAAAAATATTAATTTATTTTGGCCAACTCTGAATCTACCAAAGAAAGAGAATCATCAAAATCGATTTATAACTGGCGGAATTATCGCGTAACATGCACGTACATACCTACAACCTCCCCCTTTTTTTAAGTCGGTTCAAAATGTTGTTAGAACTGTTAGAAGTACGAAATCTGCGCGTGCGAAGCCGCGGGTAAAAGCTAGTTTTTTTATATTTGCCACCTCAGAAGTCCGTCATTATTAAATTTATTTAAAAAAAATATTTTTGTATCAGAAAGTATATTATTATGGGGTCCAGAACATCCAGATTGGTCCCATTTTTTTCTAAAATCCATATTTCCATATCCATATTTTTGATGATGACTTTTTTCTTTAAAATGTATGTTATAAATAATTAATTTGAAGTCTGTAGGTAGGTATATATAGTGTACCTGCTGTAGAACGGGAATATGGACCAGAGTATAATGGCTATACTAGTTTAGGAGTAGGTACTTGTACTGACAGTATCGACTCAGTAGCCTCAGGTAGGGTACCGCAAACAACCCGACAGACCTAAGTATTTAAGATTGCGGAGATGCATGCGAATCCGCATCGATGTGATAGGTAGGTACGTATGTTGATAACCGATACACGTGCGACAGCCTTTAGGTACCTATTCTACAATTCTAAACCACAGGTCATATATCCATATATGACCTGACCCCATACTAAGTAATATTATAAATGCCTAAGTAACTCTGTCTGTCCGTTACCTCTTCACGCTAAACCACAGAATAAATAATAGTACAAGCTAAACCCGCTGAAAGTATTAACACGAGTAAGCAGGGATTGACCCTGCATTCGCGGCAGAGGCCCTAACTAACCACTAGCCAATATATAAGCACGGCAGCTTAGGTCCGAGTTTCCTAAGTAAAAAAAAACAGAAGGTAGCACAAACTTACGTGTAGTCTAGTGCTGCCTTCTGGAATATACTTAACAAATTATAATAATAAAATTAAAGTGAATTGGAGGCTAATTCAATGCAGTTAATAACTCGAATATCGAAGCATAATATTGGGGTCATTGGGGAACGACTTCTGAGTGAAGTCATTTGTCTTGAACTAAAAAACCCCAATTTTAAGCCTCATGTTAACACTATGGTTGCATTTTCTAATTAATTAGGCACATAGTTGGTGCGGAATGTGATATCACTCCGTTCGAGCCGTTCTGTCTTTTTCTAGTAAGATGAGAAGTTTCTATCCCTTCCTAGTATAATTTATCGTTTAACTGCTTGAATCAAACGTTAATTTATGTTGTAAAGTAGGTATATACTATGTTAAACAGTTTAGCACCTATCTGATTAATAATGCAATTAAATTAACGAATGTTTTACCTACCTAATAACTTTTTAAGCGTTAATTTCGTGGTTAATTTCAATCCGTAAATTAACTCTTAAATGCAATGGGACATGGGAATATTTGAACGCTAATTTATAATTTTTAGGGTTCCGTACTTCAAAAGGTAAAAGCGGAACATTTTGATTTATAGAATTCCTACCTACTTTGTTGTCCGTCCGTCCGTCTGTCTGTCAAGACCCTTTATCTCGGGACCGCGTAGAGGAACAACTTTGAATTAATACCACATACACAGGTCTCCGGTCCCTTGAAGCTGTGAAAAAACCAAACCTCTACGTCAACACAATCAAAAGATACAGCCGTTTATGTCGCATTTCCTATACATTTGCAATCGGATTCAAAATGAAATTTCGCAAAAAGTAAGAGCTTGTAGCACAACAAGTACAGAAGAAAATCCGTAAACCGTATAATTGCCGCGCACTAAGAGTTCCGCGCCACCAGTCTTTTTAAATAGGTACCTAAAGGTCATAAATTGGGGCATCCTTTCTGCGGAACCCTCGGTGGGCGAGTCCGACTCGCACTTGGCCGGTTTTTTAACTAAATCCTACATAGGAAAACATTTTACTCATTTTGGTAATAGGGAAGTACCTACCTACCTGTATCGTTTTGATAACCCTATAATTTCTGAGCCATCAAAATTCAACAATGTACGAAAGACCGCAAACTAAACATTGTTATTATCATTTGTAGTTTGGACAAAATTGCTGCCCAAATTACTGTCTCGTTTTTGATGCGACCTATTTGAGGCCAGAGAAAGCAGTAGCCATAAAAAGATATCGAGGTTTATCTGAGATATACTTACTTAACGTAAAAAGGAAATATAAAGTCGTTTACCTCAGAGTGGGATACTTACTCCGTTAAGTAGGTACGTACTGTTAATGTTATCTAAGTAGGTACATAAGCATATGGTGAATACAATAAATTATGTAGGTAGCTCCATACCAGGTGTTAGTACCTATACATAGTAAAATAAGGTAGGGGTAGGTACTAAGTAGTTACAAATAGTAGGTAGGTACTTAAATACATCTTGTGCGAAGGTCTTCACAGTCTTCAGCTTAGCAAATTGAAGTGTGTACGGAATAGGTTCAAAGGTAGGAACTTAGTGTATTTACCATTTCCTTATGCCAACGAAAATATCATGAGGAAACCAGACTGATCCCAATAAGGCCTAGATAGCCTTATAGGCAGCCAGGTTAGATAGCTGTTCAATTAATGCTAACGCCAAGTCTTGGGATCACTACCGTTAGGATAGGTGCCATTTTATCGTCTAAGGTGACAACTACCTACCTACTAGAAGAGACAATAAAAGTAATAGGACCTCAGGTAATCAGGTTGATAAAAGGGCAGCTGTAGGATTTCCTTGCTAAAATCTTAGGAGTTGAGCAACATTGTTTAATGATCTGGGGCCTTACCATGACGTCTTAACGCGATTCAGTTGACGACCTAATCTGAGTCGCTTCCATACAACTGAGCCTAAACTGTACCTAAACTGAGTCGCTGCCATACAGCTGAGCACAGTTAAAAACCTAAACTGAATCGCGTTAAAACATGGTAAGGGCCCTGACATGGGGTGGTTCCATTTACATTTATTATACGAATACCCAGTCAATCAAGATCAAAGCACTTACTGCTTGTATTCGCGGAGCGCTTATTCGACTCCTACAAAATCGTTAGGTATCTTGTGGCGAATGCAATCATACTAACCGCGATGGCCTAATGATTATAAGTATATTTTGTTTATCTCTAAGATGTTTAGTATACTATATTATACAGAGGCATTTGTAATTTGGAACGAAGGCTAAATGTTCCGAAATGAATAACGGGAGTTGAAGACAACTTATCTTAGTGGAAATCCGTTAAAATGGAAAGCATAAAAGGGAAACGCATACACAATCATGTTATGAGAATAGAAGAAGAAACACGAGACAATTGAGGTATTACGAAGCGTATGAGGCTGAGCGAGAGTGCAGTTCGTGTCATCAAATGGCCGGCAATTCACTTTTCTTTTTTAGAAAATTGGAAAGATTGGCGGTGGTTAGCGGATACACAATAAAGCAATTGTGGACGGTCATGCTATGGGCGCCACAATGTGCTAACTCTTACTATTTGAGAAAATAAGTTTTTAGTGACAAATTAGTAACAAAGCACAACTAAAATATTTATGTACCTAGTGAACCTACACATGCATTCGGTGACTGAAACGCTACATCACGCACTCACGCACGCTGCGCATGCCCAGTTATGGTAGCCGGACCGCCATCTACGGTTCTCCAAAATCTTTATGTTGTGCAACTCAGACGTGGCCTAGTACCACGAAAATCGAACGATCGAATATTTGTATCTCCCTCTTTGCCACACTTGCTTATTGGAGTGACAAAGAGGGTTTCCGTCAATGCCAATTTTCGACGTTCGTGCGGTAGCCCTTCTGTCACCAGACACGCTGTCATAGCACGTAGACCGCCATCTAGTTACACGTTTTATGGGATTGTCGTTTGTTACTCAAGATGGCGATGGCGTCTCTGGAATATTTTTTTGTATTTTGTTTGCAAAATGTTGTTTAGGTGTGTAATGTTTAAAGCTAATTGTGCAGTAAACTAACGAAGCAGTATACAGCTAATGAAAAATTAATCCTGCAACGAGTTCAGTCACTCCTTTAGTCACCAAGTGGCAATCCCGGGATCTTGGCCCCCTGAGAAGCTATATTTTAAGTCTTATAGCTATAAATTACTATAAACTTAACATATAGCGAGGTCAATTACCGAACAACGTCGCCCAAGTGGCAATATACTATTCTATTTATATAATATACTTACTCAAATAATAATAATACTGATTTAAACTTTCACGATTTTCACACATTATGTATTTACTAAAACGGGGCTTAATCGTGTATAGATTTTGAAAACAAACCTCCGACGTTTCAAGACCAAGTGCGGGTAGTTCGTAAAACCCGCGCAGCTAGAAGATGTTGATGTCAACCTCAGCCAGTCTTTCTCCGGGACCACGGGGGCAACGTCGCCCTTGAAACGTCGGAGGTTTGTTTTCAAAATCTATACACGATTAAGCCCCGTTTTAGTAAATACATAATAATAATACTGGTCAAATTGACCAACTCTCGGACAGAAGCTATTATTCAAAAGAAGAAGAAGTACACGTTTTATGAGTGATGTACGGTCAGCTGCAGAGTTAAGTGACCCCACCTGCATAGAAAGTTCGTATGCAGGGGGGGTCACTGTACTTAGATTGTTGACAAGGCCTCGTATGTAAACAGTTGTAACTCAGATGTGCTAGGTTACAATACGCTGTCACATGTTGCTGACAAGGTCTTGTTGAACACGCCGCACGCTGTCATGCCACACGCTGTACTTGGGCCATTATGGCAACCAGAGCGTCATCTACGGGTTCTCCAAGAGCTTTACAGCCCAGACCTGTTACAGCACGCTGTCACACACGCTGCACGCGCCGTTATGGCAACCAGAGCGAGACAGTTCGGCGTACGAGCGATGCACGCGCCGCCCGAGCGACCCGCCGTGCGTTACCCTATTTACAGACGGATACCTAGCGCCTGCACCCATTTCTTGTTGGGGAAATAAAGTAATTTCTTAACTTGATGCACACGCATGTAACCTACCCACCACGTAATAAGCGAAAACAAGCAAAAACGTTAGGGCCTGGCCACATGTCCACGTTGCGGCGTCGCCAACGTAAAACGGCACGACGCACGACGGCCAACGTGCCGTCGCACGTTGTTTTTTACGTTGCCGCCGACGTGAAAATTAACGTCGACGTTGACGTGGCACGTTGTTTTTTACGTTGCCGTCGACGTCAAAATTAACGTCGACGTTGCCGTGAGAATGAACGGTGACGGCGGTGCCGCGGCACGGTGCCAGTGCCACCACATCGGCGGACGGCCCACGGCTCGGTAGTTTTATTTAGCTATTAGCCTGGTCAACGAATGATTCTAGATGGAATGGTCAAACTTTAATATCGAATATATCTATCATATATCGTCCCTATCGACCTGCTCTAGCGACGGTCCATCGCCATGAATGTTAGGCTTTCGTTTTGGCTGATTCTTTTAGCGCGTCCCTCATCCCTCTTGCATCATAATTTTAAAGAAAAAAAAACCGACTTCAATTGGACTTTCCGGTATAAGTTAAAGTAAGCGAATTATTGCTAATTTATGTTTTTATTTTGTTAATTTTCCTTACATCGTATTTAAAACTTAGGTACATACATATTACTACCAGGGTTCAGCATCAGCTCCATCTTGTGAACTGCTCTCCTAATTGCTCGTTAACATGAGTCGATTAACGAAAACAGCACACGCGTATCTTTCACCAAACCTGAGTTCCACTAGGTACTGGGGTTCAGCACCAGCTCGATCTTGTGAATTTCTCTCCTAATTGCTCGTTAACACGAGTCGAATGACGTGAATAGAAGTCGCGTATGTTGGACCAAATTTGAGTTTCACTAGTCACTGCCAGGGTTCAGCATCAGCTCCATCTTGAGAACCGCTCTCCTAATAGCTCGTTAAAACGAGTTGAATGACGAAAACGGAAATCAAAACAATCAATTTGATATACATTTAACGCAATTATGACCTCAGATTCGTTATATCGAACCTCTTAGATCCCCATGATATCGATATTTGTTAGCATAGGACCAAAAATGAAGAAATTCAAGATGGTGGCCATTTCTCGCCATTTTCACCGCATATTTGTTATAATGAACCTCTCGGACCCTCAGATATCAATTTTTATGAAGATAGGATGAAAACTGAAGAAATTCAATATGGCGGCCATTTTACGCAATTTTTACCTCAGATTTATTATAAAGAATCTCTTGGATCCCCAGATATCGATTTTTGTTAGGATCTGATTAAAAATGAAGAAATTAAAGATGGCGGCCATTTCTTGCAATTTTCACCTCATATTTGTTATAATGAACCTCTCGGACCTTCAGATATCAATTTTTATCATGATAGGATGAAAACTGAAGAAATTTAAGATGGCGGCCATTTTACACAATTATGACCTCAGATTCGTTATAAAGAACCCCTTGGGTCCCCAGATATCGATTTTTGTTAGGATCGGATCAAAAATCAAGAAATTCAAGATGGCGGCCATTTCTCGTAATTTTCATCTCATATTTGTTATATTGAACCTCTCGGACCCTCAGATATCAACTTTTATCAAGATAGGATGAAAACTGAAGAAATTAAAGATGGCGGCCATTTTACGCAATTATTACCTCAGATTCGTTATAAAGAACCTCTTGGATCCCCAGATATCGATTTTTGTTAGGATCAGATCAAAAATGAAGAAATTAAAGATGGCGGCCATTTCTTGCAATTTTCACCTCATATTTGTTATAATGAACCTCTCGGACCCTCAGATATCAATTTTTATCATGATAGAATGAAAACTGAAGAAATTCAAGATGGCGGCCATTTTACGCAATTATGACCTCGGATTCGTTATAAAGAACCTCTTAGATCCCCAGATATCGATTTTTGTTAGGATCTGATCAAAAATGAAGAAATTAAAGATGGCGGCCATTTCTTGCAATTTTCACCTCATATTTGTTATAATGAACCTCTCGGACCCTCAGATATCAATTTTTACCATGATATGATGAAAACTGAAGAAATTCAAGATGGCGGCCCTTTAACGCAATTTTGACCTCAGATTCGTTATAAAGAACCTCTTGGATCCCCAGGTATCGATTTTTGTTAGGGTCGGATCAAAAATAAAGAAATTCAAGATGGCGGCCTTTTCTGACATAAACAGTAAAAATACATAATTATGTTTAAATCAGTTCCCACGTTTCCTTTTGTGACCCCGTGTCAAATCCCCAAAATATTAAAAAAGTAGTAAATATCTTCCGCATAGTTATCAGCTCCATCTTGAGAACTGTTCCTCTAATTGCTCGTTAACACGAGTTGAATGACGAAAACAGAACTCTCGTAAGTCATACCAAACCTGAGTTCCATAAAGTACTGCCAGGGTTCAGCATCAGCTCCATTAATTCCTCATGATATCCATCATCACAATTTAATTAAAATCAAATTGGACTACCTCGAAGGCATTTCGTAACAAACAAAAGATGAATGTCTCAAATCAGAAGATACAGCTGGGGCCCGCGAATTATAGAGCAGTTCCTCTTTGACATCCCTGGTCGTCATCATCAGGTGTGCTCCACCAAACTGGTGGGTTTTGTAAAGAAATGCTCGAGTTTCTCATGAAAATACCCAAATTACTATGCATGTGCCTTTCAAATTTGAGGAGTTCCCTCAGTTCCTCATGGATCCCATCATCAGAACAGGATTTTGAAAAAAACGGGACCAACCTGGAACCATCTACTTAAAGAAACCAAAAAAAAAATTCAAATCGGTTCAGCAATGACGGAGTTCTGAGGTAACATACATTAAAAAAAAAATAAAAAAAAAAAAAAAAAAAAAAAAAATTCAGACGAATTGAGAACCTCCTCCTTGAGAAATATTGAAGTCGGTTGAAAAGTTGACGGGAATCCAAATTGTTATTCTTTTTTTCGTAAATATAAAATCACCACATTTATTTCGTGGGTGCTCAATTGGGCAATCATGAAGAGGAAACTTACATAACATGTTTTGGCAGCATGTTACCCCTTTTTTTTCTTTGAGTCGTATCAAGCAGTGGCTGAGATAATCTTAAATTAAGCTCGATAGGTTGTCCAGAATATATTTACAAGACGTCAATAAAAACATCAAAAAATCCTAAAATAAAAATAATAACATAAAGCTTTGTATCAGATACGGCTTAAAATACTCTCAGATTCTCAGGAATCTCAAAAACAAAAGAATCTCAGACGAAATAATACACATGTCAACAATTAGGCCAGGTTCATTTTGTATTTATACTTAACGATACAATCTTTAGTTTTATAATTTATCAATAAATTGGCTATGTTTTCATAATTTTTATTTAGTTCAAATCATTATCTACAGGGTGTCCCGAACGATACTTCTACAGCTGATAAGGTCAATGACCCTGAGTAAGAATCAGACCATTTATTATTTGTTATGAATGTGTTGATTTGGTTTAGTTTTAGTGTTCCGTACCACAAAAATGAAAACCCTTATAGGATCACTTTGTTGTCCGTACGTGTGTCCGTCCGTCCGTCCGTCCATCTGTTTGACAAGACCCTTTATCTCGAAAATGCGTAGATGTATCAAGTTGAAATTAATACCACATACACAAGTCTGTAGTCCCTTGAAACTGAGAAAAAACTAAACCTCTACGTCAACGCCAACGCCATCAAGATACCGCCGATTATATCGCATTTCTCATACATTTACAATGGGAATCAAAATGTATCAGGGTAATTCCCGTTAATCTAGAATCACGAAATTTGGCAAAAAGCAAGAGCTTGTAGTAGGTACAAGTACAGGCAAAAATCTGAAAACCGTATAGTTGCCGCATACTGAGAGTTCCGTGCCACCGGAATTTTAAGTAGGTACCTAAGGTCACAACTCACAAATGGGGGAGGGGTTGAGCATCCTTTGTGTGAAACCCTCGGTGGGTGAGTCCGACTCGCACTTGGCCGGTTTTTTAAGTAGACACATTAATATTTATTATAAATTGAAAGAGATGTTTCTAAATATGTAATTTTTTTTTTTAAGTTGTACCTATAATTTTGCAACGGTAAATGATACATATATTTATGCATATGTAGGTAAAGGTATAGTTTAAAAATAAATTAACTATATGAAAGTTTTCTCCAAGAAGCTATTGTCTCAGATAAAGAGTTCTCAACATATGTAGCACAGAATGAAAATAAAAGTGTGGAGAGATAAAGATTTGATCAAAATCGAGCATTTTTCGGAACTCATATCTGGACACCATATAAAAATTATAGTATGTCAAAGTTGTAGAGAATTTAATAATCTTTCAATATGTAGCTAACCGAAATTTTTTATAACGCATCGTTTCTGAGATGTTCAAAAAAACAAAAACGGGGCCTTTTTAGTTCCTACTCCCTTCGGGGTCAGTACCCCGGACCGAGGGGCACCGAGAGGCAAGGACTTTCAGTAGATATGTTTATTGTTTGTCTCCTAACTATTCTTAATATTCCACAACACACCATAGTTAAATATTCTGCTTTCCACCATTCCACCTAGAACACCCCTTTTGAGCACTCATTGACCAAGCGATGTTGCATAGTTCGCACTACTTCGCACGCGGTAATTAATGGATAAAAATGACTGAGAATTTAGATGTCGACTTTTTGATTTCACTAGTGGAAGCTATTCACCGAATGTATTAGTTTCAGTTTTTAGGGTTCCGCATTTTAATCATTCTTAAGATATACGGAACCCTCGGTGGGCGAGTCTGACTGGCACTTGGCCGGTTTTTTTCTTATTTCGTTGTCTTAGCAGCCGGAGCAGGAGAATTACGTCTTTACTGTATACTTGAATATATTTGAACCGATGTTTGCCAAACCATCTAAATTGTCCGCCATTCATAAAATTTGTCATTACTTGTTTTCAACGCCTCGTACTTCTTTATAAAATGACTTCCATCGTAATTCATATTATAAATATATGGATTTATCCAATATTTTCTTTTCTTTTGCTTTTTCTTCATGCTTCTTCTTAACAACAACATGAGCAGAACACGTGTGATGATATCCATGTCGGTTTGAAGACTGATCACAAAATTTTGTAGTGATGGATAAGTGCGACGTCGTACAACGCGACAACGCAACGTGAATTCACTCAATCCGGCATAACGTGTGTTTGCACGGCGCGCGGCGAGGCAACGTGCAACGTGCATCTGTACGTTGCGCGGCAACGTATATTTTCACGTCGTGCAACGTGCTGCGCTCCGGCAACGCGCCGTTTTACGTTAACGGCGCCGCAACGTGGACATGTGGCCAGGCCCTTACGTTTTATATTGAGACCTAATTGTAAGTAAGTATCATAAGTCATAAATACCTACTTAATTTACGATGAGACGACTGCTGAATCACCTCTATCTATGTCTTACCTATAGTCCATAATATAGGTATACATAGTAAGTATAAATAGTTACGAGTATTTACTGCTGTGCCAAATAGTAGTTTATGCAACAGTGATAAAATAAGGGTTCTTAAAACCTGAGGGTCGCCGTTACAAAGCGAGGCGAAGCCGAGTTTTGTAATAATAGACCCGAGAGTTTTAATAACCAATTATGAGCTGTTGCATACCCTAGTTTTTCTACGACAGCTAAAATAGCGTAAAAAGCAAAATCTAGAAACGTGGCAGAATAGGGAAGATGTTGTGCCCACTATAGAGATTAAAAAAACAACAACAGTGCTTATACATATATTGTATGAAAATCCATAGGAGCAGTGTTCTTATGGAATACCACAGACAACGTTATAATGTGTACTTTTTAAATATCGCTGTCAGTCATCTAATTGACAGATAGAAGCGCTGGAGTAGAAAAAATCCTTTTATAGTTTGGCTTAACCGTTTCCTCGTGGTTAATATGAGTGGGTATATTAGGTACCTAGTACCTACCTACTTAACGCATGAATTAGCATTTAACTTCGACTCTCACTTTGCTGTAGAAGCGGTACCTACCTAGATCATTTCTAAGCAGTAAGTAAATTGCTGTGCAAACTGCTTTGAGTAAGTGCTACCATATAAACAAAAGCAATAGTGTGCATAATAATATAAAGGTTATAATATACCTGCCAGCATAAATTAACTATAAAAGCACTACAATCTGTATCAAACTGGACCGCAAGGCCTGGAATGCGAATGGCATCTTACAGCCGTCATCCGGCAGCAGCCTACAACCCATCCAGTGAGAAAAGTGTTAAAATATCAAACTCCGGTAAGTTCTACCATATAAACGAAAGCAATTAAGTGTGCATAATAATATTAAGATAAAATATTAAGTGGGCATAAGAATATACCTGCCAGCATAAATTAACTATAAAAGAACCACAATCTGTATCAAACTGGACTGGACCGCAAGGCCTGGAATGCGAATGGCACCTTACAGCCGTCATCCGGCAGCAGCCTACAACCCATCCAGTGAGAAAAGTGTTAAAATATCAAACTCCTTAAACCATTGAGTTAAGGTTTAAATTCGACAAGTGAAAAAGGCTGCAATGATATGTGGGCCCATGACGTCACGCCTGTGTCCCGTTAGTGCTGACCTTCACCCAGTAACCGGCCGGTCAGCGGCCGGTGCGCACGCATTCACAAACAAGACTACCGACTGAAGGTATCTACTCTTCCGTGACCATTCTTGTATGTAAATTAGATCCTAACTACTGCGTATAAAAGACTAGTCTTATGTTTGTTAACCTTGCGCATTAAGTGTGGTGATGGTGGCCATTGGTATTTCAGTACCACAAACAGAGATACCAGGTAGAAACTTTGAAAAATGTTGACCATTTCCGCTATTCGTAGCTCGGATATTGACCTTACCTGCCTCATTCATAAGCATTAAACTGTAACATTATGGTAATAGTACATTGTGCATCTAGGGCGGTAAGAAGGGCATTACTTACGAGGGTCTATTGAAGCCCGACGCCGTAGGCGGAGCGCTTTAAATGACCCGAGTTAGTAATGCCCTTACTGCCCGTGGTACACACAATGTTTTTCATCACATTTGCGAGGAAATAAATAAACTCTATACAGTTAAAGAAACAATAATGATAAGCGGTAGTGTAGTTGCACAGTCCACAGTACTCCGGAGTGACTACGTGCTGCGAGCGCGTGCGGGGCAGGTCCTCCGCGAGCTCCGGGCGGGCGGTAAAGTAGTATGAGAATCCTTTAAAACCATGGGAATAATACAGCTCTTTAAGTGTAAGTATGCTTGCATATAATATCACCATTTACGAGCAGGTGTGATGAAAACATATTTGTCCAATGCTAATGCAATTTATGGTATTATGAGTCATAATATAGCACGATGGTCATAATTTATGACCATCGTGCTATCGGGGAATTAGGGTAGAGGAACCAAAAAATTAACAACCCCCAATAGATGAACGTTGTTGCTAAAATCACAATAATTAAATCAATAAATAATTAAATAATAATTAAATTAAAATTAAGAATATTTTTACTAAAACTTTAACACTGAACTCTAAAATAATAGATCCGTGTATGCAGCTGTGATAGCTAATAAAAACGGTAGGTACTCTATTTACATCTTTCTAGTTTGCTGTTTTTTGAATTTTTGACTGAAAGATGAACGGAACTTCCCTTGTCTAACTCAAATATTATGGGGCTTATTTTAGTATGGAAACGGGCCTGTTCACTGGATTAAACTATACTTACCTAAAACATGAACTAAGAGATGTTACTAGTTCAACTATTGGGCTTCATTCCAATACATGAACGATTGTGTTACTTTTGTTAGTTCATTTCATCAACATCGTGCCGAAAACTTGCACGAACTAAATTTATTTGTCTTCCTATACTACCGTTCATCTAATGATGCCCAGCAATTCATAATTATTAGGGTACTCCCTTTTGCATTTTTACTGGTTCATCTTTTGGGGTGAAAATGTTCTCAGAGTTAGGGCACTTTGTATATATAAATAAATTTAATAAAAATATTGGATGGTTTAAGGCTCTTTAAGGAAGGTTTGGAATACTTTCATCTAAACTAGACTATATGTACCTATGTAGTATAATATAAAAAAATAAATGTTAGTGAAAATTGGTTAAAAAAATATACGTAAAAAAATACCTCAGTTGTCGTGAGTCGCTTACCTAATCGTTCATTTATTGGTTCCCCCCACCCTAGCATATGTATGATAAATTGAACGTGCCAACACCGAAAGTTGAATGACTTACATATGAAGAACTGATATCAAGTATTTAACTCGTTTATTTTGTAGTATGTCATTCTCATTAACAACTTAGCGATGCTAACAGCTTTGTTTGTATTTTGAATATAAACAAAGTTAATTGTACCCACATTAGAATAGAAAATGCAAATGGCAAGCAGCCGGCGAGACGAACGATTATGCGCGCGGTTACCCTACATGCACCACAAATTTAGCTGACCTGCCGAGTGAAACTGGAAGCTTGTCACATAAGTAATGAGTTGTAAGGTAGGCCATGGGCGCCGCTGGCAACGGTAAAAGTAACTTTGTTTCTCGTTAGCATACCAAAGTGTTTGCGGTTAAGTCCGAGACCACGGAAATATTTAATCGCGGGCTTTCTGCTACAAAGTGTTTTCTTTTGCGTGCTTAGATATCTGGATCTGGATCACCATACTTTGTCACGTGCCGTGTGATGATAGATATATATCTGGACTGAGAATAGAGCATTCTGCCATTTCTACTCGTATCTCATAATCATAACATTAGGTACACATCCTTTACAATCTCAAGGTTCTAAAACAAAAACCGGGCAAGTGCGAGTCGGACTCGCTCACCGAGGGTTTCGCACAAAGGATGCTCCCCCCACACCCATACACGCTTTATCGTCAATCCGTTGATTGATTACTAGGAAGGTACGTAAAAATACTTGTGGCACAAAACACGGTTTTTTTTCCTGTAAGTACTTACTTGTGCTAGCTCTGGCTTTTTGCAAAATTTCGTGATTGTAAACATTTTCCCTTTGCAAATGTAGGGGAAATGCGACATAAACGGCCGTATAGGGGTTCCGTTTTTCCTTTTGAAATACGGAACCCAAAAAACTAAACGACCTGATTTTTGGTCTGAAGATATGTAAGTACCTACTTACTTCATGAACTCGGTTTATACAAGTATTATAAGAGCGTTGAAATTAGACGTAGGTAAATTATCGACATTCGGATTACATAAATGCTTAGAGTACCAATACTTAGAACGCCAATTCTTAAATTTTGTAACTGCAGTTGTTTATGGATTGGCGAACCAGTTCAACTTTGTTATTCGACCCGTGAGTCACGACTCTGAATGCGTCATTGTCCAATGCAGCTTCAGCTTTTTAGCTCGACCTTAATCCTCGTCGATTCTGTGCTAGAGGTACAATGAAACTGAGACATCATGGGAAAGTCTAACGGAACTGGCCCACATCCTTTATGACGTATCGATTAGGTTTTATAGATTAGACTGATAGTTCCACAAATAGTGATCGATGCTTATTTATTTTAAGGGCCTCTAGCAATATAAAAATCAGTTGACTCTACTCTAAGCATGCTCGAAAAAAAAATGTAAATCAGTAACGATCGTTGTTTTCACTAGACGTAGACACCATTTTAATCTCATTAAAATCGTATTCAACTGCAATAATAATTCTCTATTATGTCACGATTTTATAAATTACCATTATACATCCGTGTACCTTTGTTTATGTTTGGAATTACAGCTGTAGTAATTAGGTGAAGGATCAGGGTGGCGTGGCGCGCTCATGGAATATGCATGGCCGGTAACGGACGGAACGGTACCGCCCGTGCGCCGGCGCATTCCACCGCCGACCTCCTTCGAAATTAGGAAAACAACCAGCTGGTTGACACCTAACGACTACATTGGTTTAAATCCTAGAAATATTCATATGTATTTATCTATTTAATTTAAGTATGTATATCGTCGTCTAGTACCCTTTTTACTAGCTTTGCTTAGTTTGGGGGCTATGTTGATCTGTGTACAAATTATCGCTGACGAGCAGGCAAAGTAGATGTTTGAAAGTACAGTCGGTGCCCTCACATAAGTATCCACGCGCGCTACGCGGTTGCAATTATGTGGGGTTGATACTTATGTAAGGGCACCGACTGTACATGAGTATCGAGGTATCTAATTTGTTTATTTCTAATTTGTCCACACAATTAAATACGTATTTTATTTTCCAAATCGCGAATCACTCAGTTAAGAGGTTATAGGCCCAGATCACGTTACCCACAGCTCGATTCAAATTCAATACGTACCTATATGCCTGAACAAAGATTTGCCTTTCTGTGGCATTCGCAATTGTATACGTAATGGGCTTCGTTCACAGAAGGCCCTCTGCCCAAAAAGGAAGTCCATCGGTTCCAAACACAAATCCTTCGGAAATATATCGAGGAGAAAGATATAATGCGTGCGTCTCCTTCAACTGGCGGGAGCCGTGAAGTAAACTAAGAGACATGGCAACGACTTGTGAAGGCACTCTGTCTGTAACACATAAAACACGACAACCAGTGCGTATTCCCACATAGTCACATGCCATGAAATGTTTATTCGAGCGTAACTGATGTCCATTCATCTGGTCAATTACCTTCGCCTCGAAGCGGGATGTTAGTTCAGATGGTTTTCCGTGACGCTTGTGTTATCACCTCTGTAACTTAGTCCCGTAACACAGCAGCTACATACACACATATAAGCAACTTTCCCAGAAAAAGCTATCCATAGAAGTTGGTCTGACTGACCCTTCTAGCTCCATATATAGTTACATACATTATGGTGTAGGTATATTTTTATAAGGGGAACCGTCTGTTAGTAGTAGTTTATACCTAATTATGTATCGTTGCATACACTACTTTATCTACACACATATCATAAGTGCTCTAAGATGGGTTCAAGAACCGTAGGGAAATGACCAGCATTGTTACTAGCACAATACTACATAGTTTAAGTAGTAGCACTAGTGTGTTACTTGTAAAATATCTAAAGATTATAGATACTAGTGGCTCTGCAAGCTATAGACCTCGCGAGATGATACTGGTACTGACATAAAGGTCCTAAGCGCCGTTGGAGTCTCTGGCGTTTAGGACCTTTGTGCCAATTCCCGCAATTTTGCCGGACATACAAAAGCATTTTTGCCCAAGTTGAAACGGAGACCTCGGTCAATTAAAATAATCCAATAAAAAATAAATTGAACACTTTTGCATAAATTTTCACTCGTAAACAGTAAAAAGCAAACAAACAAATGACAGCTCAGAATGGCGGCGTTTGAATCTAGAATAGACACCCACTTGAATTTGACTGCTGTGCCAACCGTAAACTCATAACCCACTGTTTTTAGGAGGTAATGTTAAAATTATAGTTCCTTTCATTCCTGCTGCTGGTTAGTACTCGTAATGCTGGTCATTGCCCATAGTTTCTGAACGCATTCTAGAGCACTAATATGTATCTTAACATATTTCGACTAAGAAAAGGTAATCGTATTTCGTTCTGTCTCCTCCGTGTTAGTCACATAGTCACATAATTCATTTATGTAACATTTTTTTAATTTTTGCTACAGAAAACTCTAAAAATAAGAACAAAAATCCGTGTTTGCCTAGGCCGCGTCGCTCTACCGCAATGCTTGCGCGTTTCTCCGTGTCTCTGTCTTTTTGTTGCACTTTCTTCTTTTCCTCGTAAAATGACTAAATTGTGTAGAATACGTATGCAATAATAGCATAAACTAAGTATATACTAGCCACATTTTAACTTTACAAATTACTGTAAACTATTAATGAATAGCTTGTTAGATGCCTAGGTACTTGTTTTTTTATATTTTACTAACCACAAGGAGCGGTCCGCACAATATCACTACAAACTCGTACGCATGAATAAAATGTGGCACATAATATCTGCATCCACTAACTTCACTTATTTTAGGGTATAAGTTACTTATAATATTTATTTCCAATCGAGCGTGTGGCAAGTACCTAGTAGCAGCACTTAGGTATTTAGAACTTAGAAATGCCGGCCGGTTATTATTTTTTTCTTGCTGAAACTGAATAAATATCTAACGTATATAACAGAAAATTAATTTGGGATCTATCACTATTAAATATAGAGCAAAAAACTTACCAAACAAACCAGATGATGTCGCGCCATATCTGCGTCACACTTTGACGCAATCACAAAATTTGTCCAAAACACTATTCACCTGACCATCGAGATCAAATAAACAAAAGTTAAGTTATGTTTCCGATGGCGCGAAACTGTTCAGTTTTTAAAAGTTGTTGATGTCGGCTGCGTTCGGCCAGTGCGGGCGGAAGAAAGGCACTGGTTGTAGCGGACCCGAGAGAAGGCCGGAGATGGTATATAGTATAGAGTTGTGAAAGTCGAAGAAATATTATGTTTGTTTGGAGCGATGAACTGCGGCCAATAATTAACCGTCAAGGTTGCCCTACTTGGCAACCGCTTCTTCGTTGACAAATTTTGTTTTACACCCAGATTCCAAAGAAATGCGTATGCAAACTTGTTTGACTGGATGTCAGCGGATAAACATACCGATACCGTAATCCCCTTATTTATAAAAAAGAGAACACTCTTTTTTACATTACGTTTTCTCACTTTCTAACGCAGGCCTATGTCAAACTGACAGATAAAGACAAACAATAATTTAGCTAAACTGTGTTTGTTGTGCGTTTATGAATAGCGCCATAAGTATCCGCTTACAATTTTAACAACTTATCCAAAAACGAAGTCACCACAAAACGACATTGTTTCCTTATCCGATTCCAAATTAATTTTTCATCCTACTTCGTAAGATGCGATATGCGAGGTGGCTATATCTTTAATCAGAGCTTCGAGATTGTACAAGTACTTATATATTGCTACGATTGGTTAGTAGTTACCTTTTACACAAATTAGATTGGTACAAAAAAAATATACCTATGTTATCGCGGTATTTTAAATAAAATACTTGTTGTAATTCAATCATTTAACAAATTCCATGAACCCTCGTTAAAATAATAATTGTGTGGAATTAGATTTATGTAGGTAATATATATTGTAGGTAACACTAAAATATACGATATTATATACTTTTGGACAAGGCAAGGCTGCAGTAGATTTATTTTTAATTATGTGCGTTCCTTTTTTCTGTATAAAAAAGGGAGGCATATAAAAATAAAAATTGACTTGTCAGACTAAATTACTCAATTTGTAATTACCTACTTATACGAATATTTACAGTTAAATTACAAATATTATAATTTTTACTAACATTATTTTCTATTTAATTTTTTATATCACATTCACATCTCTCTAAATTAAGGACCATTATTGAAAAGAAAACCCAAGGAGGCCGGTAGTAGTTGTTAACGTGGATAAGGGGGCAGGCGGGTCTATGCCAAAGTCTATGCTGTAGGCCGCCGTGGTATGGAAACGACAGCTCTATATAGTTCTCGACGCGTAGTTTTTGCTTGCGCCTACGAGGTGCGTCGCCCATTCCGCTCAGTGGTAACTGGGCCACTATTGAATTTATCACTTCTACTCATATATTGTAGAACGAAATTTAAGCCAGCTCACCCGTAGGACAGGTAATGTTTAGTATAATTTGTATCAGTAGGTAGGTATTGCTCCTTTTAAGTTCAATAACCGTAAATATTGTGTTACCTACTGAGTTTCCCCTGTCTATGTCAGAATTTTTGCTAGGACAAAATAGTTTTGTTCTAAATGTTGATGGGCAAATGGAAGAAATTTATTAACTAGGTATAGATAGAGGTCCGTTCATTACGAAGCAGTGGACATGACCGCGTTGATGTCGTTAGTGTAGTGCGCCATCGCCACACCGTGTAAGTGAAGTTCGGGAACATACCTAATAGCGTTTTCAATCAATTTGTATAAAAAAAAACGTGCATTTCCCTTATTACTACGACGTCGATATGCGAAGTAGGGTCCAAAACCCATGATTTGAAATGCAATAGTTTAAAAAAATAGGTGGTAATGGCCGAAAGACAATTCTCACTAAACGCGCTAATTAGAAGATATTTTGTGGGGTTTGGAAAATAAAGTATACCTACTTACATTCCGTTAAGCCTTTACGTTAATTAAAAATCATGTGAAATGAAACATTGTTTCTGCTTACTAAAAGCACATTGCTATTCAACATTAACAGGCTCTTAATATTACGAATTGGCTTGAAGATCATGGGCATCATGATTTATTTAACTGTACCGACGTTTTTTTCGGATAGAATTAGTGGCGTAACGTCTGTAAATTATGAAAAAATTGGCCAAGTGCAAGCCGGACTCGCGCACCAAGGGTTCCGTACATAGGTACTTCGAGTTGCAACTGCACCTAGAAGTAGAAGTTTGACGTCCGTCAGTCCCATTTATCGATTGGATCACTCGTTTGCACAGTATCCATCTGTGTACCTAACTCTGTACCTATCTATTTATATAAGATTCCGTATAAATGTAATGTAGGTATTAATAAAAGGGCACACAAGAATTTGATATTTAAGTTAAGACATTTTCACTTACTTATGTGTTTTTTTTTTCAAATATCAAACTCGATGCCAGAGAAATGAAACCAAATAAGTAAAAATATAATACATTTACTTATACCGAAACTAAAAATGTATTTACGTCAATACTTACATAAAAATTAATCATCCATAAATCGACTAAGGGCCACTTGCATCAACCGGGGTAAGCCAACTAATTCGGAGCTAAGCGTTTATATTTTAGCGACGGCCGACGACATTTATACAATAGATCCATAAGTAACTACATATACATAACTACCTGTATACATAACTCAGCTCCATCCATATACAACCATAACTCAATAACTTATTCGTATTCGTCATGAACACCCAAATAAATGCCCTGACCAAGTGACCAACCAGTAGGTATTCGGACCTGAGACATTCAGCTTTGTAGGCAGGCCGACCAGGCTAGAAGGCCTTTAGGATTCTGTTATGAGACGTTGTTTAAAAATGCATGGGATAAATCTCATCCCAGACTCGCATCTGGTCCTCGTGTAGTTTCTCGTGCACGGAGAACTGCTGGTCCACCTTCAGGTACTTCCTGTCCTCGGGCTTCATGGCCGGCCAGTGTAGCGACGACAGGTCCGGGAGTTCACCTTGCCGAGGGTTCGGATCGCTGAAGATAGATTGAATCTTATAAACTGACACATTCGAAGCTAATATAATATGTGGCTTTCGGCTTTCCATATCCAAAGGTATGGCTACTGCATACTTAAAGTACTTTCGATTTGGAAAAAGCACATGAACCTACTTTTATTGACTTCATATTGATATATAACTCTTCATCATTATGCAGTGCTCAATAGCCTTAAATTAGGCAAGTCTATGAAAATTCTATATTCTTAAATATTTGTTTTATAATAAGTTATAATATAATATAAGTTATTTTCACGAGCAAAAAAACTCGTTTTTGATGCCTCAAATAATAATTTTATTATGTTTTTTTAGTATTTGTTGCAACAGAAATACATCATGTATCAGAAATACAGCATCACTGGCTTGAAACTACTTGCTTAGCTTTCAGTGTTATACTGTGTGTTATTGTATCTTATATTATACTGTTGGGCTTACCATCGTTAACTAAGTGACCACTGACAATTTAAGAGCGAGTCACAAATATTGTATTGCCAGGAATCGGTAAATAAACGTGATTTGTACATCATCTGTTAAATTTCAACTGTCTAACTATCACGGCTTATGAGATACAGCCTGATGATAGACAGACCTATAGCAGCGGAGTCTTAAGTAATAGGGTCCCGTTTTTACCCTTGGGTCTTCTGACCCGAAACTTCGGAAGGTTTCGACCTTAAAAAGTAGTCGAATCCGTCAACAATCAAAATGTCCATTTTACCTCTTTATATATTTTTATAGTCTGAACACCGAACGACCGCAGTAACAGAAGGACAAAAACACTATACTTATACGTCCCTTTTTTCGGGGTGGTAATAGTAAATAATAATAACAAACTTTTTTAAATAGAAAACTCCCGTGAGTCGAAAATAGCTCGACATGTTTCGGGACGGTCTTCGTCCCATAATCATGACTAAAAAGCGCTTGCGGCGGCGATTGCTCTGCGCACACTGCGCGCGATAGCGCGTTGCGCCCGCCGGCAGGCCGGCGCGGGGGCGTGCTCGGCGCAGGCGCAGGCGGCACCGGTATGGGCGAGATACTACCGTCTCTTTCACTTCTATTGTCAACTGCACTATTGCACATGACACTTACTACGTCACACTCTAAGGTATCGTCCACACTGAGCACCGGCGCAGCATCCAAAACCGTTTTCCAACCAGGGGGTACTGACCGCCCACCATCGCGATTAAAATTTTGGTGACGACTGATCTCGATAGCCTCCCGTATTTTCCGCGGGATGAACTTTTACGCCAGCACGGTTACCTTATCGAATCGTATATAGTGCGCACCCGAATCCATCGATGATCCGGTACGGCAGAAACATGTCGAGCTATTTTCGACTTCATAGACGTGAGACTTAACCCGATAACAAGCGTCAGAAAAAGACAGTTTGATGCTCTCTAACCTACTGTTACTGCGTTCGTTCAGCGGTCAGAGTTTAATTCCTGAAGTCCTCACCCGTGTTTAGCGAAGGTGTACCAGATGGCAGTCATGCGCTCCACCATGAGGTGGTCCTGCGGCGCGGGCGGCGGCGGTGAGCGCGCCTTGATCGGCGGCCGCAGGTAGCTCTGCGAGAATACGTAGATGGTGTCGTCGTGATGCGCCGCGCCTGCTCATGGCAGAAGGGTTACATTTTAAACTTAAGCCACCACTGCCAAGTTGTTATCATTCAGACGTCAAGTCTAGTCTATGAACTCAATATTGATGACAAAAACTTCAGCAAATTTTCTTCATGCTGTTAAACGTGAAAACACGATTACTAACAAAAACTGTCTGCATGTTTTTAGTTGGAACTTCGAAACCGTTGTCATTATTAAAACGATTGTTCGTTAAATAGTTTAGTTATAAAATAACTAGTTCTTTTAAAAAACTTGGTAAAAGCTAACAAAAAAAAAAGTAGTTTAGTTGTAAACAGCAATTATCTGATTACGCGGTTTATTTTGAAGCGCCCGCCTACTATCGTCTCCTAATTTTATGAGTGCTCCTGCTCTTTTTTATTCGAATTTGTGAACCCCAAGGCACATTGAGCGGTTAGGTGAACCAGTATTATAATATGTCTGTACTGCTGTGATGAATCTTGAGATTACGCTTGAGCCTTTGATTCATCTGCAATCGGTAGATAGGTTTAGGTACGTAATGGATAATGTGTACAATCTCGATATTCCGAGATCTATAAATACCGAGATCTCGCAACAATTTTCCGACATTAATCTTGCATCCATAATTGTGAGAGTTGCTTTTATTTATCGAAGACCAATGTCGTCGACGATACGGACAGTTTAGTGAAAATCGACTCAAATGAATCGGTGATTTTAACTTTTTAAGTGCCACTTTTAAATTGATAACTTGGGCACCTTTTTACGATTTCGAAAGTTTAGTACTTATAGGGTTCTATTTGATATTATATTTTATTCATGATATTTAGTAACACCTACCTACCTACCTACGTAAAGGTTGTCTGGAAGAAATCACTTTTTAGCGATAAGACCGCCTGTTGTTTACCTCTTTTTTGTTTGTTGTATTTCTGTACCTATTTCTATTGATGTGTGCAATAAAGAGTATTCGTATTGTATTATATTGTAGTAACACAAAGCAATCCATGGTCAAAGCTCAAAGTAGAGCCAAGCTAAACTACTACATCTACATTAATGACAAGCATTAATCGATTTGATTCTACGAGTATCGTTCAATGCTGTTTGAGTTTGTGCGAGTATTTACCCCTGGGTTTATGCGTGGTCGGATCCTGATAAAAGCTGTTGTTGCCGATGTAACTGAAGACGCTGTACCACACGGGCTGGGTTGAGTGGCGGCACATCAGGTTTGCCATTCTACAATTTAGAAAGTGTATTGGTTAGTTTTAGAAACCGAAACAGAAAGAGAATGATTACGATAGAATTTTTCATGATGAAAGTTTCATGTGACTTTACATCCA
Source organism: Lathronympha strigana (assembly GCA_949128165.1). Taxonomy (NCBI): domain Eukaryota; kingdom Metazoa; phylum Arthropoda; class Insecta; order Lepidoptera; family Tortricidae; genus Lathronympha; species Lathronympha strigana. The sequence goes on from OX421903.1 coordinate 13,225,439, forward strand.
TCACATTTAAAAGACTGAAAAAGCATGATACATTTTTTTACCTATGCACATTCAGTCCAATCCAGCTGTCTCCATACAACTTTCCGAGTGCCCTGCTGCTTTCAGGTGTATCGTCTATTGGTTTGTCGCCCAGATACGCCTCTCTGAGGCGACGACTGGCCACTGAAGAGTTTTTTTCAGGCAACGAGAATGACGCTGGAGCGATTTTTTCCCATTCAGTGTTCATACGGTCTCGTCGAGTTTTATTTTGGGTCACGGCTGAAAGTAGGTTACATTATGCTCTATATTCAACAGTACGGTATATGTAGTATTTTCTAGTTACTTACTAAAATAAAAGGTAACAAAAATCAGCTAACCAAATGCTTTCCAGAAGAACTCGTCCTCGGTTTGACTGATTAGCAGTGGTACGGCGTGCATTTGGCCCTTGCGTACTAAATCATCTGGTTGTTCAGCGAGGAAACGCGGCTGGCCCACGTCTGGCTCCACTATGGCGGTCCAGAAACTTACAGCATCAGTATCCTGGAACAGTTACATTGATCATTCAAAGAAAGCCAAATAATTTCTGCTTGCAAAACTTTCTGTATATGAACTTTATTCCTTCTTAGGGTTCCGTAGTCAACTAGGAACCCTTATAGTTTCGCTTTGTCTGTCTGTCTGTCCGTCCGTCCGCGGATAATCTCAGTGACTGTAAATACTAGAAAGCTGTAATTTTGTACGAATATGTACCTACATATATCGGTCACGTCAACAAAGTGGTAAAATATAAAGTGGTTATAATTATTTTTTTAGAGTACCTCCCGTATACGTAAAGTGGGGGGTGATTATTTTTTCGTTTCAACCCTAGAGTGTGACATATCATTGGATAGGTATTTGAAAAATAATGAGGGTTATCTAAACCAGTTTTTGATAAAGTTAATATTTTCGGAAATTATCGCTCCAGAACTTAAAAAAATGTGTCCCCCCTTCCCTCTAACTTTGGAACTATGAGTTCAAAAAATATATAAAAAAAACCGGCCAAGTGCGAGTCAGACTCGCCCCTGGGTGGGCGGTACATCGTAACGGTGGTTCCGTACATCATAAAAATGATTTAAAATACCCCCCCACCCCCTTTTTAGGGAATGAATTTCGGAAAACGCGGAATACGGTTTTCTTATATATTATCAGAAAGTCTATAAACGAAGTTCCAAGTCTTTTTTCCCTTAAGGGATGAATTTCGAAAAACGCTAATAAGACTTTTCTTGTATAGTATTAAAGAGTCTATAAACGAAGTATTAAGTCTGTAACTTAAAGAAATATTCACATCTCATACTAACTTTCAATTCCTTTTTTATCCCTTAGGGGATGAATTTCGAAAAACGCTAAATACACTTTTCTTGTGTAGTATCAGAGAATCTATAAACGAAGTTTTAAGTCTGTAACTTAAAAAAATATTCGCATTACATACTAACTTTCAATTCCTTTTTTATCCCTTAGGGGATGAATTTCAAAAAATGGTTAATATACTTTTCTTGTGTAGTATCAAAGAGTCTATAAACGAAGTTTTAAGTCTGCAACCTGAATAATGATTCACATTTCATACAAACTTTCAGCCCCTTTTTCATCCCTTAGGGCATGAATTTCGGAAAACGCGGAATACGGTTTCAAGGGACCGTAGACCTTAGTATATAGTTTAGATTTCAACTCGATACCTTCACGCACTTCCGAGATAAAGGGTCTTGAATATTCACATCTCATACTAAAGTTCCATTCCTTTTTTATCCCTTAGGTGATGAATTTCGAAAAACGCTATATATCATTTTCTTGTGTAGTATCAAAGAGTCTATAAACGAAGTTTTAAGTCTGCAACCTGAATAATAATAAACATCTCATACAAATTTTTGACCCCCTTTTTTATCCCTTAGGGGATGAATTACGAAAAACGCGGAATGCGGTTTTAAGGAACCATAGACCTTAGTATATAGTTTAAATTTCAACTTGATACCTCCACGCACTCCCGAGATTAAGGGTCTTGAATATTAACATCTCATACTAACTTTCAATTCCTTTTTTATCCTTTAGGGGATTAATTTCGAAAAATGCTAATTATACTTTTCTTGTGTAGTATCAAAGAGTCTAAAACGAAGTTTTAAGTCTGCAACCTAAATAATGATTCACACCTCATACAAACTTTCAACCCCCTTTCTTAACCCTTAGGGGATGAATTTCGAAAAACGCCGAAAATTGTTTTAAGGGACCGTAGACCATAGTATATTGTTTAAATTTCAACTCGATACCTCCACGCATTCCCGAAATAAAGGGTCTTGACGGACAGACGGACGGACGGACGGATAACAAAGTGATCCTATAAGGGTTCCGTTTTTTCCTTTTGAGGTACGGAACCCTAAAAAATTACAAAAATAGAACGTAATAAGCACTTTATCGGAAAATTATTTTGAACGTGATTCGTTGAACGGTTTAAAAAAAAATCACAAAATAATTTCTGAATTAAGTTTGTAATTTAACAGTAGGTATATATGCATTTTTTTATCTTGAGTACTTAATTTATCAACCCGCACGTATCTTCCTTAAAAATAATAAAAAAAATACGTGTGGCACTCGGGGACTGCCGCGGTAAAGCTATTGCATATCATTTTGTATCAACTTATGCAATTATAATTATTTATTTATTTTATTCATGCAGTATTTCTTTTTCTTTGATATTAATTCAAGTTACACTTTTTGAGCGTGGTGACCGATAAGAAAACAAATTTTTCTATTATTTAACAAATAAAAAGTTAATATTGTTTAAAATGTTTTTATTATTTTACAATACATGTGGGTTTTATTATCTTACAGTAGCTGTTGGTTATTCAGGAATATTTATCATTGAAACTTATGATAACTGAAATAAGAAACATAAGTTTGCGACTTAATATCCTCTAAATACCTAGAAAATACAGCGTCAATGGTGGTCCCATATTTTGTTGTAGACTCTTGTGGATCATTATTCATTTTCAAATTCAATGTTTTTGATAGAAAAGTTGTCAACATTATTTTACAATATATGTGGGTTTTATTATCTTACAGTAGCTGTTGGTTATTCAGGAATATTTATCATTGAAACTATAGGTTTATGATAACTGAAATAAGAAACATAAGTTTGCGACTAACATATTTGATTTTGGCGGGACTATAATAATAGTGTTTATTTTGACGTTTGACATCGCCGTATCTCTGGTAATAAGAGCTACTGTCCTCAATATTTTGTATAGAATATGACACTTAGCGACATTCGTTTGGAGATATATCCTTTCCTCGATAAAGAACTTTGTAACAAAGTGAATAAAGTCGGTTTCGGTCCGTCGGAGTGGGGAGCGTCAGGTTTTTTTTCGTTACGGAATTTCTGGATTCGGTCCCCGCGCTCAAGGCCCGCGATAGAAGCTATGCAATAGCTTAAAAAGAATAATTCAAATCGATAACCCAACATACATAACCCGTTTGTTTGTATAAATTAGTAACCCAATTTCCCGAGAGATGGTTCTGTACCGTGGTCTACTTCGCGCTGTTAAGATTTTTCCGGAGTTGATGGGGTCGGGACGGGTGTGATCGAAAGTATCATCAAATTGTTATTTATTATAAGCATATTGAGCATGGTATCTATTTAAACACCATTTAAAGTTGCCTATTGTGACGGACGCTAAACTACGGAACCCTACACTGAGGATGGTCCGACATGCTCTTGGCCGGTTTTTTCTTTTTCTTTTTCGAAAGGAATAACTTACCCCAGCCCAGAAGCCGTTCAGTGAATTGCCGATTTCCTGCCAGGTTTTGGTCTTCAGGCAGTCGACGATGGCGCGCGAGGAGTTGATGGGGCAGTTCAGAAGCGCTGCCTGCTTCTGTGCCAGGTCGAACTGGTGCGGTAGTACGGCACTCTTTCCTACCGGCGAGCCTGACATCGCTATTCCGCGATGAAACAAACCTACAGGCAATATATCGTGTTTATCATTGTTCAAATATTACGACACTTGTTGACCAATGACCAAAGCTCTGATGATGAAAGCAAAATTTTAGCACAGTCCATGATGCGTTACATTGATGGCATTGATTTGGTATTGCAGTACCCATTGCTTGCTACTTATAATATGTATTGTATATCCAGTTACTACGTACCTTTAGACATAGGCGATAACATATGAAGTATGACACTCCTAGATCCAGCACTGCACCCAGCTATGGTCACCTTTCCTGGGTCACCACCGAATGCAGCAATGTTACGGTTCACCCAGCGCAACGCTGATACCTGATCCTTATAGCCGTTGTTACCAGGAGCTACTTCATCACCAGTGGCCAAAAAACCTGTGAAAATAAAATTGGGTGGGATCATTCCTACTATGATCCTTTTTTGTCCTAGAATAAATTGAAATTGAAATTGAAACTTTTATTTCGGACATGATCCATAATTGGTTAGTATAAATACATGTTGCCTTAAGAAACTAGGTTAGTAACTACATATCTAAACATTATAAACAATTACAAATAAAATAAAATAAAATATTACATTAAATTAATAAACCTATTATTAGGCCCCACGTGCATTGACATCCAATGCGTGACCAAAGGACTATCTGTCCGATCGGCGGCCACCTTCAGGAGAGTGTTCGGGCTGCCCTGCACGCGCGCCCACAGGGACGCCACGCGCTTGCGCAGCACGGCGGCATGGGCATTAACTCTAGTTAATGCCCATGTAGCAAAAACCTTACCTAGAGACGCAAGACGATAGTTGATAGTGACAAGCACCAGATCGCGATCCAAGAGATAGTGCGGGCCGAAGAGATCGGAGCGACCCGCAAACGAGTAGAAACCGCCTGGATGGATAAACACTACCACTGGTAGCTTGCTGGAACTGAAAGCATTCCAAGGACAGGTTTAAAAAACGTACTCAAGTCATATGAATTTAACGTATTCAAGTCATATAAGCTTTACACAAATTTCATTTTTTCAGCCTACATTCAGCAGTTGAAGTGGAGATGGGCAAGTACCTACACTTTGGCGAGAAGGAAAGACGGGAGATGGCCAAGGGTAACCTCCTTGAATGGTTGTTAAGGTGGACTAAAAGGTCAGTGTTGTGATCATCGATAAGATAATAAAAAAACCGGCCAAGTGCATGTCGAACTCGCGCATAGAGGGCTCCGTACAAACTTCTAGTTGCAACTGCATCTCGTAGTAGAAATTTGACGTCAGCCCCAGTTCTCGAGTTATTTAACAATGTGACAAACAGACAGACAGACTGAGTCACGCCATAAGGGTTCCTTTTTTACCATTTTGGTACGGAACCCTAGAAAGAGGGCTTTACTCAGGGGTGCACACGGGCTAAATAGATAGGACAGTGCACACCTGTTGTTGATCGGTGTGTAGATGTTAATCCTCAAACAATCCTCGTCCATGGGGTACTTGCCAGGGCGCGCTGGCTGCGGGCACCCTGGGCCCTCCTCACTCGCATCCACCTCAGTAGAGTACTTTTCCATGTCCACTGGAGGCTGAAGACATTAAAATAAGAGATGAAAAAAATATGAACAGATGTGCCGAGGGAAAGTTTTCAAAATTTACCGAAACTTCTTACATTTTTGTATTACATATATGGAAACTTTCCGAGATGTGTTTTTTAATTCCCATGAAATTTTCTAGAACTTTTCGAACAATTTGGAAACTTTCCGCAATTCACACACCTCCTAGGACGTCACGTTTGTTAACAAAAATATTTTACACGTGGCGACTTGCCGGGCGGCTAAAGCTGAATATTTGAATAGAAAAACTTATTAACGATAGCGCACGTAGTGATATTAAAATAACGCAGTCAAAAGATTAAATGAAATCAACTTTTATACAGAAACAGCAAATACTGCACTTAAAATAAAGAACGTAATTTGTGTTCAGCTTACGCGGCTAAAAGTATGTATTGTATGTACATATGTATAAGCTTTATTGTAAAAGTTTATACTTAATCTAGATAAAATTCTTGGAGCGATAGTTAAAAAGTAGTTAAGGGTTAGTTAGTGTGAAGGTACGTTTTACCTTGCATTAGATTACATGACACCTGACATTATTGCACATTGTGACTATGCGCTGAAACTTGGCACAGTTAACCTTTAGGTGTTCTTAAGTGTACTGAGACCGGGAGTCATCGAGAGCCAATCGCATTTAGAAGGGGAGGGGTGTAACGAATGTTGGCCAAAAATTGTTTCCGAATGGACCCCACGACATGGTCAACGCAGAGACAGACCAAAAAGGAGATGGCGGGTTGACTTAGACACATTCTACGAGTAGTGGCGGGTGTGTGCACTCGACACAGTCGAATTTCGGGAAAGAGGGGAGGCCTTTGCCCATCAGTGGTACCTACACTACACCAGGCAAAAAAAAAACTAAAACACACCTGGAATCGTAGCTCCCCTATGGGTGGTTGCGCGTAGCGGATGCCGCGGTAGGCCTGGAAGCGGCGTCCGAGCCGCGAGTCCATCCACGAGCCGCGGACCGCGCCCGCCGGCGTCACCGTCACGGGGCCGGGGGCCGTCGGCGTAGTGGGAGACTGTGCTGGGGCATCTGATGTAGCTAGACCTATGGACATCATAACGGTTGAAAGTGTGTTGAAAGGAAATGTAGAAAATAATTAGTTAAAAGTTTTTTGGCTAAATATTTAAAACGATCTTACATCGTGAATACACAGTTATTTTTTGAGATCGAGTGGGCGAAAAAGATATAAGTATGTACGAGTATAACGATATAAAATATTCAGTAGTTATGGGTAATAAGATTTAACTTTTATTGACTATGTAACTATTTAAGGTACATAGAGGCAATTTCGACTGATTACGTTATACTTAAATAAAATAAAATAGAAATCGAAAAATAGAATTATTAATCTACTACGTATCCACAGTATTTTAGGCCCAATTTACAACATTTCAAAATGTACAATATCAATCAATCGAAATCGAGATATTTGTGACCTACAGGCATTTGCCTGTAGATCACAAAAGTATATAGGTATTTTGATATTTTTTTAACAGTACGAATAATACGTATTTTAGTAAAAACTAAACTGATTAAGAGCACACCGACTTCTTTCCGCGGACGGCATTTAGCGCGCCGAGCGAGCGTGGCGCGCTATCTGTGTGCGTGCGCGCGCACACTAACTACTACGCCGTCGGCCCGTCATCAGTCATGTTAAAAGTCGGTAACTTAAAATTCGACATTTTTGTAATCCTGCGATGCCAAAAATGAATAAATTCATCTAATATTCGGTTGAGTTTTTTGTACGATTTTATTAAATTAAACGATATTCTAAAGAAGTTGGTAAGGTAATAAAGTACATGTGAGTTTTGGGTTTGTTTGATTAATTTTGATGGGGAAACTAAGATGCAGGTGGTATCTAAGATCTGATAATGGAGCAGAAAGGTTAGTTGACGTAATACCACCGTGTTTGGGCTCGTTAGTTTTGTTTTGGCGAGCACTTGGATCGTAAGTGGTATCTAAGGTCTGATGATGTAGCATTAATATGGCCACCGTAACTCAAGAAGTAAATTGATGTCATACCCCCATGTTTGGACTCGTTGGTATTGTTTTGGCGAGCACTTGGACTGTAGCTGAAGTACAAGTACTGACTATGGAGCACTACTTCCCGAGTTCCGGTAGCCATATTTCTGCTCCATCATCAGACCTTGGACACCACTTACGGTCCAAGTGCTCGCCGAAACAAAATTAACGAGTCCAAACCCGATGGCATTCGGCAACTTATTCTTGAGTTCCGGTGGCCCACACCTTTCTGCTCCATCATCAGTAATGGCCTATATCTTTGCAAAGAATTGTGGACGTCACACATTTAACCGTAACTGTTATTTTAAACCGACGAAAAAAACGAAGGAGGTTCTCAAGTCGACGCGTATATTTTATTATTTTATGTATGATCACGCATAACTTTTTTACAGAGTAGTTCGATTTTGATAATATTTTTTTAATTGGAAAGGGTAGGTATACCCCGAAGTTGGTCCAATAAAAATCTGGGAAAAAAAATCCAACCTTAAGGGTTCGAAAATAGGGGATGAATGACGACACGATTCCATCTCATGCAAATTGAATATTGTTCTAACAACGCTTCTGAATCATAAATACTCTATCCTAAATTCTATGCCATTTCTCCAAATAACGATACTACGAGTATAACAAAGTACAGAGCTGACATATCCGTTATATTTAAGCAATTAAGTCAGCTTTTACCGAAACAAACGCATAAAATAAACTAAGGTAGGTACAGCCCCAAGAACAGGGGCCTTGCTATGACGTGACGTCTTAACGCGATTCAGTTTAGGACCTAAACTGAGTCGCTGCCATACAACTGAGCACAGTTAAAAACGAACCTAAACTGAATCGCGTTAAGACGCCCTACTACTACCCCCTGGCTACTTATCTTCTCCTAGAGTGCAAAAATATTTGCTCCTCACCTCCTCAGCATCCAGTTCCCAATTTGGCAAGTTTGTCGAATTGTATAAACTTGGCCAAGAAAATTTTAAATAAGTATATTAACTTAAGTGATAGCGCCAACTTACCTGATGTTACAGCACACATCAGCAGCATAAACTTCAACATATTGCTAGTACACTTCCGTACTGTACTAAAACAGCTTCCTGCAGGTGTTTCTCACTCGGCTGCTTAAACCGGACTGGACGTACTCTCGCTAGGATAGTAGTAGTGATGCGAAAATGTTTTATAGTATCTATCATGTCAGTTAAATAATATGAATCAATAATAATAATAATATAGTCCGGCGGGTCCTTTCTCTGCGGCCCTAACCACAGGCAGCCTGGGCACGGCGGCACTCTAGGTTAGGTTTTTTATAATATGTTTATATGTATTTTGTATTGTTTATGTATGTGTTTTTGTATTTTACTTTTATAATCATATTATAATAACCTAACCTAAGATTAAAAATAAATAAAGTGAATAATAATCAAGTAAATAGACAGGCATGAGACTTAGGTTCAGGATTTTGGTGGCCTTTTAGCACAAGTAATGCAGTGGAGTTGCCATTGTATATTTTTTTATAGGAATGAATGAATAACTGAATTATAAATCCAGATTATTCTTTCATTTACCTTCTTTGCAGGTAAAATATTTAAAGCCCCAGCGGGCATTAACTGTGAGATCGCGTGCTTGGATGAGGCCACGAATGCCTGGCTTACTGGACCGAGTCCAAATCTTCCGTCAAATCCCAAAAGACAAAGGGTCTGGGATACAATAGCCTCCTTTGCCACCAGCAGGGACCGGGCCAGGCTTTTAGCCGTTTCAAAGCCTGAATCTGGCCACTGGCTCCACGCCTACCCCTCTCCTAACGTCGGAACCTACATAGACCCAGTAACCCTACGAATTGCTGTGGGTCTCAGGCTTGGAGTTGGTGTTTGCTCAGAACACGACTGTGGTTCTTTTCGGGCTCCAGTGGACCGCCTTGGCCACCATGGCCTCTCCTACTCCTCGGGCGCCGGCCGCCAGTCTCGCCACTCCGCTATCAACGACATTATCAGAAGGGCGCTCGTCAGTGCCAACGTTCCCGCTGTTCTGGCGCCCCAGATCTCGCGGAGTGACGGTAAGCGCCCTGACGGAATGTCGTTGATACCCTGGAAGATGGGTCGTGCGCTGGTGTGGGACGCCACTTGCACAGACACCTTGGCGGCTTCCTATCTCCCCGCCACCTCCAAACGTGCGGGAGCGGCGGCGGACTACCGTGAGCGCCACAAGGTCTCTAAATACAGCTGTCTCGGCCCCCAATACCAGTTCTTTCCATTTGGGGTCGAGACGCTAGGGCCTTGGGGTAGGGCTGCGCTGGAGCTCCACAAAGAAGTGAGCAAAAGATTGAGAGAGGCAACAGGTGACCCTCGCGCCGGCGGCTTTCTCGCGCAAATAATCTCTATTGCGATTCAGCGCGGGAATGCCGCTTGCGTGATGGGCACACTGCCGAGCGGTCCGTCTTTAAGTTTGTTTTGTTTTTCTATTTTTAAGGTTTAGATAAGATTTATCAATTACACATTATTTGTAAATATTTATTCCATTCTTTATAACTCTGTAAATTTCTGTCAACGTAGAAATCAAGCGACGTTTTTATTATTCTCCAAAAAAACGTGAGAAATAAGTTACGTACATTTTATAAAAAACGTTGCTATGAAATTAGTAACAGGTAATCATTACATAATTATACAGTATTAGTGAAAAAAAAAACAAGTATTAATTTTGACGTACTTAGTAAAAGAGGGTATTTCGAATGTATATTATATGCTACTACTGGTACTGGAACTGATGTATCAGTACTATCAGTAGTATACACGAAGAACTGTTCAAGATCTTGAATATGTGCAACATTATATATTTTATAGTGTGACGTAGCTAGCGGTATAGAATTCTACAGTAAATTTCAAACTCGTGGTAAGCACATAGGTATCGAAGGGACAGCTCAGCCGGAACTACAACTTGGGATAACGGACTAATAACTAATAATGTCCTCAATGAAAGCTTTAAAGGGCACTACAAAATTATATAGCATTATATACGATTTTAAGCTAACTTGGTCATTAATATTATAATTACTATTTGAAACGATATATCTACCATGTATATTTGTTTTTATGAGCTCCATGTTACACCGTGAACATGGCGCTTGTAACAGTGCCGAAATATCGGGTGCTCATATAAACAAATGAAATGTACATGGTAAATATTTCGTTTTAAATAGTATTTATTCTATAGCATTGTCGTAAATCTTGGTAGGTAACAGACCTAGAGTCAAACTACGTTACCTCTTCCAAGTAAATGAAGTGTCAAATTTTAAAGTGTTATTTTAAATGTCAAACTTCTATGAAATTATGACAGTCTTATGTTATCAAACGGGACGGGACGATCTGTCAGTTTCTAAAGAAAATGTCACTTGACATCGGAGGGCTCCGAGCTATCACTTGATTCTTATTTCTTGCTATACAAATTGACAGATTGTCCCGTCCCGTCCCATCCCGTCCTAGTGTGAGTCATCATTAAAGGTATTCTCACAATTTCGCGATCGAATGGTTTGATGCTAAAGGAAAAATACGACGCGTTAACTTAGCATAACGTAGTGAATATGTGTGGGAAGCATTAATGTAGCTCCATAAAGGTTACAATTGCTTGCCTATTATGGTTTCGGGGGATTCCCTTGGCAGATTTCCTGCTATGAGTTGTCTCAATGAAACAAAACAGGTCTGTTATTTCCTTAAGTTAGTTCGTAATAGCAAGTAAACAATCGTATTTGTAAGCAAAACTGTGTGGCTCTACATTTTTCTAAAATAAATAAACGCATTTGTAAGTTTATGTGCACCAATGTTGTTACTTTTCTTTGAAGTAATGGGCTTACCCAATATTCCCTGTGTAAGTACACGGCCTGGTGGCCAAGAGGTAACAGACCACAGACATACTTCGTGTAGGAACTTAGACCAGGCCCATGGAACTATTCTCGCGAACCCGAATAGATGATAAGATGGTCTTGAATCTTGTGTCTATAACAACACATTATCAACGGGCTGCCCACACAACCTGCGCGCATATAATATTTCTAATCGTTAGGCAACCCTAGCGTTTGAACGGGGGAGAAGGTGGTCGAGCGTCAATTGTTTTTGCGTAGTGTTCAAAACTGTTTGTGTCCGCTTTTTCTATGGCAGATACATATCTGTCCTCAAAAACTATTATAAGTAAACGGTGCTCGTGAGCATTGCGAGAGATTTTAACCACGAATTACTGAGTAACCACGAATAATAACTTTCATCTGAACTTAGGTCGAAATGCGAGTTATTTTGTTTTTCATATTTTCACACATAATAATAGCTAATCTAGTAAAAACTTGCCTTTAGTACTGGAACGCAACGTCACAATCGAAAAGGTGTTTCATACTGGAGATTTAATTACAACATTTTTACAGGAAAATGGAAATATCTCGAAAACCGAGCCGAATTTAGCAAACGTTAATTAAGATATGGTCAGGAATATGCCGTTAAAATCTCTCGCAATGCTCACGAGGACCGTGTATAATCTGTGCCTGTACTAGATATAGTCTGACAAGCCAGAGAGCGCAGTAACAGTAGGATAAAAAAACTATATCCATCCCTCTTTTCGAGGTGGTAATACTAGCGTAAGAAAAAAGACAGTAAGTATGATGATCTCTATACTACTGTTACTGCGCTCGCTGGCTTGTCAGACTGCAACTAAATACAAGTATGGGTCGCTCGTTTTGTTCGTTCGTTCATTCTATAATTATGTGGCCGAGAATCACACCTGAATCTTGAATGACTTTGTACTGTAAGGTTATCGTGTTTAACCTTCTGATACAGTGTTGTTACATCATAGGTATCTTTATTATTATATCAGACCGGCGACTGCTGTAAACAATGTGTAACGGAGTTGATCTCAATAACATAAACAGGAAAATATCCAAGATCTATTATAAATAAAAATATGTGTACCTAAGTGACGTGATGTCATTTAAATTAGGAGTCTGCTCATCATATACACTCGTTTTTTTATGCCAAACGCCCAACGTCCTTTCTCAGATCATATTTCATCAGATTATACAAAACTGACTACTGAAATGTTGACGCTTACATAGTAGGTATAGGTAAAAAACTTAAGTCACTTGTTGTATGTAGTAGTGAGCTATTCGAATAGGCATTTGTTTTATTTGTGTTCAAATTTTAAACATGTATTGTCTATTCGAATTCGAAGCTCACAACTACATACAACGTGACTTACTTACGAGTAAGTTTTTCACCTATACCTACTTATGTCTCGCTCTCACAGGCCTATAAAGCGAACGCGCTGTCGTCGTGCCCAGTTAGGCCCTCGCAGCTAAGCGAGCGCCACGGGATAAATTAATTACTGCATTAATCGAGGATTTAGTTAAACATGATCAAGCTTCTGTTGCTTTGTGCCGCAGCCGCGTGCGCGCTGGCCGCACATCATCACAGCCACGGCCATACCGGTAATTATGAGTATTATGACATTTATTATTATACAGAATATTGTATTTCTACAGTATGGTTTATAATTCGTGGCTATGTCCTATTAATTAGTAATTAATTGTGGCTTTTTCGAAAGATCGCTGATAACAACACTAACATGAAATTCAGCCTGTTTAAAACATTATGTGCTTTTAGTAAAGTAGCCTGCCCGCTATCCTTATGTGCTGCTATACAACTGAGATTTTTGCAAATGTACCAAATGTAAAGAAATTATTTACTTTAGGCCCCGCACATGCGGATCCGTCGGCCCCCGGCCCCGTGACGGTGACGCCGGCGGGCGCGGTCCGCGGCTCGTGGATGGACTCGCGGCTCGGGCGCCGCTTCCAGGCCTACCGCGGCATCCGCTACGCGCAGCCACCAATCGGAGAACTACGATTCCAGGTCTGTTCTCCTATCTTCCTGTTTGGGACGCATTTTGAAAAGATCATTTAATATCTTCGCTATCATCAGCGAGGTTATGGGTTAGTCCGGGGTGGTGCAAGGTGCATAATTATTTCAATCAATTCAGCGTGTAATATTTTTAGCCTCCGGTTGACATGCAGAAGTACACTTCTGAGGTAGACGCGAGCAAAGAGGGCCCAGGCTGCCCAGAGCCTGTGGACTCTGGTACTTATTTTGTCGACGAAGACTGTCTTCGTGTTAATGTCTACACTCCAGACAATAACAGGTACTTAATAGTTTAAACATACTTAAGTCTGTTAAGTTATACTAATCGTTAATCTGATGTTTTTACCTGTCTAGTTCCCGTAAACTGCCGGTGGTGGTATTCATTCATCCTGGTGGTTACTACTCATTCTCGGGTCGTTCTGACCTATTTGGCCCTCACTACTTGCTCGACAGGGATCTAGTACTCGTCGTGATTAACTACAGGCTGGCTTCACTTGGTAATTATTATGCTGAACCTAATGCCGTTATTCCAATATTACCATATTGTAATGCCTCTTTTCGTAAAACAAAATCCCGTACTAGTTTTATAGCCTACATTTATTTTACAGGTTTTCTGAGCACTGGTGATTCCGTAGCTCCGGGTAACAACGGCTTTAAAGACCAAGTGTCAGCGCTACGCTGGGTACAGCGAAACGTGGCGGCGTTTGGCGGCGACCCCGGCAAAGTTACCATCACAGGCTGTAGCGCTGGCTCATCCAGCGTGGTCTTGCACATGATTTCACCCATGTCTAAAGGTTAGTTAGTATATTCTGGCTACCATAGTTTCAGACCGGAAATCGCACATGTAGCTGACCAAACAAATGTTAATTGCGCAGGTAAACATTGTGAATATTCTTTCTTAAATGTAAGAAAGTTCCATATCAGTCAGGATCGGTCACTCAGATATTTAAAGAATATGTTGAAAACATTAGATTTTGCATTACCTAATACGATCTATGTTACAGGTCTTTTCCATCGTGGTATTGCGATGTCCTGGTCACCCATGGGCAAGGAACCCCTGCCAACGCACCAGCTAGACCTGGCGCAGAAACAGGCGCGTTTCCTGAATTGTCCTACTAATTCATCACGGTCCATCGTAGATTGCCTGAAAACCAAGACTTGGCAGGAAATTGGGAATTCACTTAATACCTTTTGGGATGTGAGTATTAAGTATATAATAATGAAAGCCGAATCACTAGATATAACATAAATAAACCATTTCCAAAAAAATGTTTGTGTTGCGGTCTATTTGAAAAATATTCCTGTTACTTTCAGAAGTTCGGCTTTGGTTACGACCCAATAAGTTTCTGGACTCCAGTGATTGAGCCGGATGTGGGACAGCCGCGGTTCTTGTCCGTGCAACCCGATGAAGCCGTGCGGAAGGGCAACTTCAATGCAGTGCCTTTGCTAGTTAGCCAGACTGAGGATGAATTCTTTTGGAAGGCGTTTGGTAAGTACTTATACTTACAACATATGACACCTCTAAATGTTATCTCAACTTGGGGTGCTTCTTTATTTTGGTTACAAGAAAGGCAAGAACTTCCTATTGTTCGATATACTCATTTGAAGCAACAAAATTTTAAACATTGCCACTGTTTACTGGTATTCAAAATTTTTTTCTACAGATGTGACCAGAAACAAGACTTTACGCGACCGCATGAATGCAGAATGGGAGAAAGTGGCGCCCCTTTCATTCAACCTGCCCGAGAAGAATTCAGCGGCAGCCAGCCGACGGCTCAAGGAGGTTTACTTGAACGGCAAGCCGGTAGAAGACTCATCTGAAAGCAATAAAGCTCTTGGGAAGTTGTATGGAGATAGCTGGATTGGGCTTAATGCCCATAGGTACTTAACTAATTACCTATTCCTACTATTAAATCGTTTATTCACGTTAAACAATTGCATATTATATCGGTCCGTACATAAATGCGCCAAACTGGAGTAACCAGTTTCTTGACGCTTCGCGCTCAATGATCGTTATCTGAAGGTAATTGTTTACAAGTTTTCTTACCTAATTACCTGTATCCAATTATGAGCTAAGACTCCTTTACTACTGCCGCCTATAAAAATGATGAATGTCTTGCCTGGTTTTTTATCCATTACCTACTTTTCAACGGTTTTAAAATTTCAAAAGGAGGAGGTCAAT
This sequence comes from Lathronympha strigana, assembly GCA_949128165.1. Taxonomy (NCBI): domain Eukaryota; kingdom Metazoa; phylum Arthropoda; class Insecta; order Lepidoptera; family Tortricidae; genus Lathronympha; species Lathronympha strigana. The sequence goes on from OX421903.1 coordinate 13,241,069, forward strand.
TCGTGTTTTTTTTTAAATTATTATTTTTGATGTTTGTTACCTCAGAACTCCGTCATTACTGAACCAATTTTAAAATAGCTATTTATGATACAAGTGTAGAACGTAGGCTTTTTCCCGACGAGTGGCGGTTTTAAACCGACACGAGATGGAATAATTAAAAAAAAAAAACCGACTTCATTTGGTTCCCGGTAAAAGTGAAATTTTGAATTTGTTTGAGTTAGCCAGTTTACTTCACAAATATCCAATACACCGCACGTGTACGATTGAAAATTGAGGAGCTTTCATAATGTCCCAGGGCTTCCATCATTTACATGTGAAGTATAATTAAACGGAACTCCCTTGTAGACCTTTAAACAAACAAAATAACAATGTGTTAAATTGGATGACAGACTGTAAATTATCGAGCAGTTTCATTATGCCATCCCTGATTATCAAAATCAGGTCCACTCCAGCAAAATGATGGCCACAGTAAGAAAATGCCTAAACTAATTATGAACACCCTCTAATCAGAATGAACGTGCCGTTCAAATTTGAGGAGTTCTCTGAATTCTTCTAGAACTCCATCATCAAAATATAAATCATATCAAAAAGATGAATGTCACAACTAGGATAATAAGTAGAGCTAGGGTTATTGACCAGTTCCACTTTGCCATCCCTGGTCTTCATCATCAGGTCCAATTGATCAAAATGTTGGAGAGACCAAAACTATGTTTTAGTTACTTAAGGAAACCCTTAAATCAGAATGCATGTGCCGTTAAAATTTGAGGAGTTCTCTCAACCCCTGATGAAGTCCATCATCAAAATAGAACTATAATTTAATAGGACTATCTTGAAGGTATTTCTTTACAAAGAAAAGATGAATGTCTCAAACCGGATGATAGAGCTGGGAATGACCAAGCAGTTCCACTTTGCCATCCCTGGTCTTCATCATCAGGTCCACTCCACCAAATTGATCGTAAAGAAATGCTCGAGTGTCTTAAGAAACTACCCAAATCGTCATGCATGTGCCTTTCAAATTTGAGGAGTTCCCTCACTTCCTCATGGATTCCATCATCAGAAATTGATTTTGAAAAAAACGGGACAAACCTGCAACCATCTATTTTCAGACAAAAACATATTTTTCTAAATCGGATGATAGTCCTGGGAATTACCAAGCAGTTCCACTTTGCCATCCCTGGTCTTCATTATCAGATCCACTCCACCAAATTGATGATTTTCGTAAAGAAATGCTCGAGTTTCTTAAGAAATCACCCAAATCAGCATGCATGTGCCTTTCAAATTTGAGGAGTTCCCTCAGTTCCTCATGGATGCCATCATCAGAAATTGATTTTGAAAAAAACGGGACAAACCTGGAACCATTTATTTTCAGACAAAATATATTTTTCTAAATCGGATGATAGTCCTGGGAATTACCAAGCAGTTCCACTTTGCCATCCCTGGTCTCCATTATCAGATCCACTCCACCAAATTAATGATTTTCGTAAAGAAATGCTCGAGTTTCTTAAGAAATCACCCAAATCAGCATGCATGTGCCTTTCAAATTTAAGGAGTTCCCTCAGTTCCTCATGGATTCCATCATCAGAAATTGATTTTGAAAAAAACGGGACAAACCTGAATTTGTTTGAGTTAGCCAGTTTACTTCAGAAATATCCAATACACCGCACGTGTACGATTGAAAATTGAGGAGCTTTCTTAATGTACCAGGGCTTCCATCATTACATGTGAAGTATAATCAAACGGAACTCCCTTGTAGACCTTTAAAACAAACAAAATAACAATGTGTTAAATTGGATGACAGACTGTAAATTATCGAGCAGTTTCTTTATGCCATCCCTGATTATCAACATTCGGTCCACTCCAGCAAAATGATGGCCACAGTAAGAAAATGCCTAAGCTAATTATGAACACCCTCTAATCACAATGAACCTGAGGTTCAAATTTGAGGAGTTCTCTGAATTCTTCTAGAACTCCATCATCAGAATATAAATCAAATCAAAAAGATGAATGTCACAACTAGGATAATAAGTAGAGCTAGGTTTATTGACCAGTTCCACTTCGCCATCCCTGGTCTTCATCATCAGGTTCACTTCATCAAAATGTTGGCTCCCCCAAAACAATGTTTTAGTTACTTAAGGAAACCCTCAAATCAGAATGCATGTGCCGTTAAAATTTGAGGAGTTCTCTCAATCCCTCATGAAGTCTCATCAAAATAGAACTATAATCAAATAGGACTATCTTGAAGGTATTTCTTTACAAAGAAAAGATGGATGGGAATTAACAAGCAGTTCCACTTTGCCATCCCTGGTCTTCATCATCAGGTCCACTCCACCAAATTGATTATGTTCGTAAAGAAATGCTCGAGTGCCTTAAGAAACTACCCAAATCATCATGCATGTGCCTTTCAAATTTGAGGAGTTCCCTCAGTTCCTCATGGATCCCATCATCAGAAATTGATTTTGAAAAAAACGGGACAAACCTGGAATGGAACCATCCATTTTCAGACAAAAAAATGATTTTTTAAATCGGATGATAGTCCTGGGAATTAACAAGCAGTTCCACTTTGACATCCCTGGTCTTCATTATCAGATCCACTCCACCAAACTGATGATTTTAGTAAAAAAATGCTCGAATTTCTTAAGAAATCAACCAAATCAGCACGCATGTGCCTTTCGAATTTGAAGAGTTCCCTCAGTTCCTCATGGATCCCATCATCAGAAATTGATTTTGAAAAAAACTGGACAAACCTGAAACCATCTATATACAGACAAAAAAATATTTTTTTAAATCGGATGATAGTCCTGAGAATTACGAAGCAGTTCCACTTTGCCATCCCTGGTCTTCATTATCAGATCCACTCCACCAAATTGATGATTTTCGTAAAGAAATTCTCGAGTTTCTTAAGAAATCACCCAAATCAGCATCAATCACGTGCCTTTCAAATTTGAGGAGTTCCCTCAGTGCCTCATGGATCTCATCATCAGAAATGGATTTTGAAAAAAACGGGACCAACCTGGAACCATCTACATTCACAAAGCAAAAAAAAAATTCAAGTCGGTTCAGTAATGACGGAGTTATGAGTGAACATCCATCAAAAAAAAAAAAAAAAAACAGACGAATTGAGAACCTCCTCCTTTAGAAATATTGAAGTCGGTTGAAAGAGTCTACATTTCAACACTTATATCATACAACATTTAACAAAGCATTACGGAAAGCCGCTACATTTTTTTAGAACAAGTTATATTTATAAGTTTGCCAAGTTTATTACTATTTAAATTTTTTTTAGATATTTAAAACAGCACCCAAAAGTGAAATTATTATAATTAAATGTTGGTCTTTGTATAAATAATTATGAGTACAATAATTTTTAAGAAAAAAGAACTGACTTCATTTGACCTTCCAGTAAAAAAATTAAAATTGGAATTAGTTTGAGTTAGCCAGTTTTACTTCAAAAATATCCAATTCACCACACGTGTACCTCTGAAAATTGAGGAGTATTCTTAATGTCTCAGTGCTTCAATCATTACATCTGATGTAAAATCAAACGGAGCTACCTTGTAGACCTCCAAGGTCGCAAACAAAATAACAGTGTGTACGGAACTATCCGTATGATTTTACTTCAGATGTAATGATGGAAGCCCTGAGACATTAAGAAAGTTCCTCAATTTTCAACGTGTGGTGAATTGGATATTTTTGAAGTAAACTGGCTAACTCAAACTAATTCAAACTTCACTTTTACCGGGAATGCCAAATGAAATCGTTTTTTTTTTCTTAAAAATTATTACCCCAGAATTTAAAAGTTGCTCTTATTATGTAGAGATTGTAAAGTTTAAGGGTCGTTTTCTGATGCAGGTTAGCAAACCTGATGTGCCGGCACTCCGCACAACCCGTGTGGTACAGCAGTTTTAGCTACATCGGCAACAACAGCTTCTACGAGGACCCAGTTACCAAAAAACCTGTTGGTAAGCTACTATGTGTACTTAATCAATAATATAGGGTGTTAACAAATTAGTCATGGATATTTTAAGGGACGTTAATTAACATCAAAACAATTAACTTTCACTAGAAATTAAAAAATAAAATTGTTTTAATTTACCGAACAAAAACAAATTTTAATTTTTTTTAAATAGCCACCTCTAGAATGTAATTACCTGTCAAGATGTTTAACACTTAACACTGTCTGTCATGTCACGTCAACAGTTGTTTTTCTTAAATGTCATTATGATTCGGCGGGAAAAACTGTAGGTTTTTAAAGGTCTCCAAGATTCGCCGCCGCTCTCGCCCCGGTTCGTGGCGAGAGCGGCGGCGAATCTTGACAAGTAATTATTACATTATAGGGGATGGTTATTTAGAATCAAATTTTTTTTTGGTCGGTAAATAAAAACAAAACATCATATGAAAAGTTTTTTTAATTTTTAGTGTAAGTTGATTCTTTTGATGCTAATTAACGTCCCTTAAAATATCCGTGACTAATTTGTTAACACCTTTTATATCATTTTAATTATTTTTTAAACTTCTTAATCCGATCCACTCTGCCGCTGCATTACCAAGTCAATGTTTTGTCAATTGTCACTTGTGTGGATTTCAAATAACGTGTCCAATTCACTGCCATCTTAACCAACTGCTACTGATGTGTTTTTATTTCTATAATTGTGCGTATATATATATGTCAGTATTCCTTTTTGTACACAGGGGCGGCGCACCACGATGACTTGATCTACGTATTCTCGCAGAGCTACCTGCGGCCGCCGATCAAGGCGCGCTCACCGCCGCCGCCCGCGCCGCAGGACCACCTCATGGTGGAGCGCATGACTGCCATCTGGTATACCTTCGCTAAATATGGGTGAGTAGAAACAACCGAATCATTTTGCCTAGAAGATCTCCTTAAACAGACTGGATATAATAATAATAATAAGACCCGCGGGGGCAGCTTGTGGCGAGCTGATGGTGAGTGGCGACACCGCGGACCCCTATTCCAGAGGGTTCTATTATAAGGCCCTCACCTCTGTGCTTGCCTTAGCTGGCTGGCCAGAGTGGATTCGCAAGAGCGGGATCTATGCTCCAGGTTGGAAGTGTAAAATGTCATAACACCGGCGGCCTGCTGAACGGATCACCGGAATCTGGCTACCGCAGACTCACCTCTCGACAACCTCACAGCTGCTCCGAGGTGTTGCTCCATTGACGCACTGTACGAGTACGTGCGGCCATGGTGGGGCCCACTAAATGAGCTGGCAAGTCACCGTCTGCCAATTACAATTCGAGACTGATTATCACGGCAGGCGTGCGTTAGTCTCCTCCCATAACCCATTATCCAGACTAACCAACATTCACATCAATAGTCCAATGACCTTAGTATACATCGCAGCTAATATGCTGCACTTCAATAGTTTTTGCACCTGGCGGGGACCATCTCCGGGTGTATCAATATTGTACGCTCGGAGATGGTATCCGCCCCGTGTATTCCTTGCCTTTAGATTAAAGTGTGTTAAAAGGCCTCTGCGCTGTTGGCTTCGGCCCCAAGCACGCCTTTCAAAGGTCCGGGACCCCATGGTACCGAGATGTGCCAAAGACATAATAAGAATAAACAATATTATAGGACATTCTTACACAAATTGACTAAGTCCCGCAGTAAACTCAAGAACGCTTGTGTTACGGGTATTTAGACAACGATAGGTATATATATAAAAAATACATAAATACATAGAAAACATCCATGACTCATGAACCAATCCAAATCTGTGTTCATCACACAAATAAATGCCCTTACCGAGATTGGAACCCAGAACCATCGGCTAATGAACTAAGTTTTCAAGAAGATCTTCGGCTCTTTTTAGAAGTCTTTGAATGCAGTATGTATTGATAATTCAATAATAATCATACACATTATTAATTTGCGACACCTCTTGACCGTTTGAACTTGACAATTTTTCTACCAACTCTACTACAACGTTTCTTCTTTCCAGCGACCCAAATCCTCGTAAAGGCGAATTGACTGAGCTGTCCTCGCTGCACTGGCCGGTCATGAAGCCCGAGGACAGGAAGTACCTGAAGGTAGGCCAGCAGTTCTCCATTCACGAAAAACTGCACGAGGACCAGCTGCGGGTCTGGGACGAGCTATACCCCATGCAATTTTGATCTCAAGCTTACGATAATGTAGACTGATCAATAAATACGCGTAGGTACTTACATAAAATAAATATAGAATGTAATGTTAAGTTCCCTACCTATTATTGTTTCGATTAGTATCTATTGTATCAATAAAAAACTCTCAAATCCATCAAACTAGTTTTATTACGATCAACCTATGTTTATAAGATGTGTTTTTAGGGTTCTGTACCAAAATGGTAAAAAATAAACCTTCATAGTGTGACTGTCTGTCTGTCTGTCTGTGACATCGTTAAATATCTCGAGAACTACTTAAGCTTTAAGCTACCCATTTGTGGAATAGTTATAAACAAGGTTAACCCAGGCACATTGAGAGATAATTTATCGTATATTTTAATTTATTTTCAATTAAAACGTAGTGGTTTATTCTACCTGCCTCTTATTTGCTGACGACTTAAAAATAGTCCGAGTGGTCAAGGATATCTCGGATTGTAGTAAATTGCAGGAGGATATTGACAATGTGGTCCAATGGAGTGCAGACAATAAGTTGTACTTTAATGAAGCCAAGTGCACGATGATCTCGTTTAGTCGCGCACATCGCTCAATAATGTATGACTACAGCATCGGAGGAAAGCCAATGCAACGAGTATCAGACGTACGCGATCTGGGAGTCCACTTAGGGCCTGGCCACATGTCCACGTTGCGGCGCCGTTAACGTAAAACGGCGCGTTGCCGGAGCGCAGCACGTTGCACGACGTGAAAATATACGTTGCCGCGCAACGTACAGATGCACGTTGCACGTTGCCTCGCCGCGCGCCGTGCAAACACACGTTATGCCGGATTGAGTGAATTCACGTTGCGTTGTCGCGTTGTACGACGTCGCACTTATCCATCACTACAAAATTTTGTGATCAGTCTTCAAACCGACATGGATATCATCACACGTGTTCTGCTCATGTTGTTGTTAAGAAGAAGCATGAAGAAAAAGCAAAAGAAAAGAAAATATTGGATAAATCCATATATTTATAATATGAATTACGATGGAAGTCATTTTATAAAGAAGTACGAGGCGTTGAAAACAAGTAATGACAAATTTTATGAATGGCGGACAATTTAGATGGTTTGGCAAACATCGGTTCAAATATATTCAAGTATACAGTAAAGACGTAATTCTCCTGCTCCGGCTGCTAAGACAACGAAATAAGAAAAAAACCGGCCAAGTGCCAGTCAGACTCGCCCACCGAGGGTTCCGTATATCTTAAGAATGATTAAAATGCGGAACCCTAAAAACTGAAACTAATACATTCGGTGAATAGCTTCCACTAGTGAAATCAAAAAGTCGACATCTAAATTCTCAGTCATTTTTATCCATTAATTACCGCGTGCGAAGTAGTGCGAACTATGCAACATCGCTTGGTCAATGAGTGCTCAAAAGGGGTGTTCTAGGTGGAATGGTGGAAAGCAGAATATTTAACTATGGTGTGTTGTGGAATATTAAGAATAGTTAGGAGACAAACAATAAACATATCTACTGAAAGTCCTTGCCTCTCGGTGCCCCTCGGTCCGGGGTACTGACCCCGAAGGGAGTAGGAACTAAAAAGGCCCCGTTTTTGTTTTTTTGAACATCTCAGAAACGATGCGTTATAAAAAATTTCGGTTAGCTACATATTGAAAGATTATTAAATTCTCTACAACTTTGACATACTATAATTTTTATATGGTGTCCAGATATGAGTTCCGAAAAATGCTCGATTTTGATCAAATCTTTATCTCTCCACACTTTTATTTTCATTCTGTGCTACATATGTTGAGAACTCTTTATCTGAGACAATAGCTTCTTGGAGAAAACTTTCATATAGTTAATTTATTTTTAAACTATACCTTTACCTACATATGCATAAATATATGTATCATTTACCGTTGCAAAATTATAGGTACAACTTAAAAAAAAAAATTACATATTTAGAAACATCTCTTTCAATTTATAATAAATATTAATGTGTCTACTTAAAAAACCGGCCAAGTGCGAGTCGGACTCACCCACCGAGGGTTTCACACAAAGGATGCTCAACCCCTCCCCCATTTGTGAGTTGTGACCTTAGGTACCTACTTAAAATTCCGGTGGCACGGAACTCTCAGTATGCGGCAACTATACGGTTTTCAGATTTTTGCCTGTACTTGTACCTACTACAAGCTCTTGCTTTTTGCCAAATTTCGTGATTCTAGATTAACGGGAATTACCCTGATACATTTTGATTCCCATTGTAAATGTATGAGAAATGCGATATAATCGGCGGTATCTTGATGGCGTTGGCGTTGACGTAGAGGTTTAGTTTTTTCTCAGTTTCAAGGGACTACAGACTTGTGTATGTGGTATTAATTTCAACTTGATACATCTACGCATTTTCGAGATAAAGGGTCTTGTCAAACAGATGGACGGACGGACGGACGGACACACGTACGGACAACAAAGTGATCCTATAAGGGTTTTCATTTTTGTGGTACGGAACACTAAAACTAAACCAAATCAACACATTCATAACAAATAATAAATGGTCTGATTCTTACTCAGGGTCATTGACCTTATCAGCTGTAGAAGTATCGTTCGGGACACCCTGTAGATAATGATTTGAACTAAATAAAAATTATGAAAACATAGCCAATTTATTGATAAATTATAAAACTAAAGATTGTATCGTTAAGTATAAATACAAAATGAACCTGGCCTAATTGTTGACATGTGTATTATTTCGTCTGAGATTCTTTTGTTTTTGAGATTCCTGAGAATCTGAGAGTATTTTAAGCCGTATCTGATACAAAGCTTTATGTTATTATTTTTATTTTAGGATTTTTTGATGTTTTTATTGACGTCTTGTAAATATATTCTGGACAACCTATCGAGCTTAATTTAAGATTATCTCAGCCACTGCTTGATACGACTCAAAGAAAAAAAAGGGGTAACATGCTGCCAAAACATGTTATGTAAGTTTCCTCTTCATGATTGCCCAATTGAGCACCCACGAAATAAATGTGGTGATTTTATATTTACGAAAAAAAGAATAACAATTTGGATTCCCGTCAACTTTTGATGCAAGAGGGATGAGGGACGCGCTAAAAGAATCAGCCAAAACGAAAGCCTAACATTCATGGCGATGGACCGTCGCTAGAGCAGGTCGATAGGGACGATATATGATAGATATATTCGATATTAAAGTTTGACCATTCCATCTAGAATCATTCGTTGACCAGGCTAATAGCTAAATAAAACTACCGAGCCGTGGGCCGTCCGCCGATGTGGTGGCACTGGCACCGTGCCGCGGCACCGTCACCGTTCATTCTCACGGCAACGTCGACGTTAATTTTGACGTCGACGGCAACGTAAAAAACAACGTGCCACGTCAACGTCGACGTTAATTTTCACGTCGGCGGCAACGTAAAAAACAACGTGCGACGGCACGTTGGCCGTCGTGCGTCGTGCCGTTTTACGTTGGCGACGCCGCAACGTGGACATGTGGCCAGGCCCTTAGCTGGGTCAAACACAAAAAGATTTTACACGTCTTTCCGGTGGACTTTTCAAAAGTTAAGGGCTATTAAGATTGATTTTGTTATTGATTAATTGATTAATCCAAATTAAAAGGTACTCCTTTCCTATTGAATTGTGTGATAAAAATCATGACTACATGTCCACAAGCTATATTAGTTATTGGCCACAGGAAAGATTGTCTCTAGAGTTCAGCTGAACACGCACTTTTTCTTTCCTGTGGCCCTGTGGTCAATAGTTAACAGCTTGTGGACATGTAGTAATGATTTGTATTATACAATGCAATAGAAAAGGAGAACTTCTAAATGTAGATAAGGATTAAAAAAGAAAATCAAGCTTTATAGCCCTTTACTTTTGTGTAGTCCACCGGAAAGACTCGGAACATCGTTTTGTGTTTGACCCAGCTGCCGATTTGTCATTCCGAGATCATATTGTTGGTGTCTGTAAGAAAGCATTCCGTAATCTAGGTTTCCTCATGCGACAAGCAAAGGAATTTACGAACATAGCTGCAATACGAACAGTGCATGGGGCTATCGTAAGGAGTCATCTTGAATGTAACGTAGTGATTTGGAGTCCTCATCCACACGCAGCCAAGTACAAAATCATGATGGAACACTCAAAATAAACATGTTAGGCTTCTTTACTTAAAGCTGTATGGCGTATATCCTGGGTATCCCTTGCTGTATCCCACACTCTTCGTGCTTGGAATGGTGGGGTATAGCAAGCTAGAGGTGAGGCGAGAACTTGCTCTCGCTTGTTATGTAGTAAGAGTACTGAGAGGCGAATTGTGCAACCCCGGGGTTCTGCACGCCCTGGCGCTGTATGTGCCGGACGGGCACGCGGGGCGCCGCCGCCGTCCTCCGCTGCTGGCCGTACCCGCAGCTCGCACAAAACTACAAATGGAAGCCCCGCTTACGAGGGCGATTCGCACCATCAATCAAGTTGCGCTCGAGATAGACATTTTTACATGCTCCGTGAATGATGTCACAAAGGCCACTAGGTTAATTTTAGTTTAAGTTATTTTTTATATTGGCAATAACTGTTTTATTGTTTGTTTCGCTTGTCTATCGCATTAGGAAAACCTGTAAGGATAGATTAAAGTTGTTATTTACCAATAAAAAATATATATACTTGATAAAACAGAGGGCAGAAATTAAAATATTAGTTACCTAAATACCTTCTGGGTCGTGTGGGGTATGATTGGAAGTTGGTAGGGCTTGATTTGAACATTATAAAACATTTTTTTTTTACAGTGAAGTTATTTTGATTTGTTTACAAACAAGTAAGTACTTAAAAAAAATACCCCTCTTATCTCCGAAGTTTACGAAGGAAAAAATATGATCTTTTTACACAACTTTAACATTATTGCAGGGAAATATAAAAATGACCTCATCTTTATTTAAAAAAAAATTAATAAAAAAAATCTGTACTAAATTTTTAAATTTCACCTAAGTACATAGTTTTTTTTCGTAACAGTTATATGATATCATGCTGTAAGTACTTACCGTCATTTAAATAAAGTAAATAAAAATCGGATTTCAGAAAAAAACAAGAAAAATAACTTGCATAGGTACTACCTGTATGCCGTGCAAATGAGTGATCCAATTTGTCGGTACGAGTAGGTACATGCAGGTTAAACATCTACTTCGAGATTGCAGTTATAACCAAAAGTTTATACGGAACCCTCGGTGCGCGAGTCCGACTCGCACTGGACCGGTTCTTTTATATTTAATAGGGTACTATATTTTCCTCGTGTTAAGCTGTTAAAATCAAGTCTAATTCAAAAACCAAAAATAAAATCAAAACCTTTAATACACAATGTAGTGTTTAAATTGGATTCCTCGTCTTTATATAATTGTCCGGAAATGATATCTTATTATATATTATATGCCCTGTTATGAATGGTTTTAGAAAAATGTGGGCCCAAATTAAGCGCGGCGGACCAAACTTTCCCAAAGGACCCGGACCAAAAGAGATACCTACCCTCTAAAAGACATAACCCACTTAGGACCACCTAAAGATCAACTATGCCAAGTGTCAGTGCATAGTCAAAAAGTGCAAGGTTCCCATACACAACATTTATCAGGTGATTTCCAAATAGTACCGTATAATTTATCCATGAAATAATAGAAGATTGTGTTGTTACAAGGAATCAAAATGATATATTATTTCCGGCGAGAGCGTATACATTGAATTCCTATTGAAGCAATGGATTCTACAATAGAATCCCGGAAGTAGCGAGGGTTTCTAACCATAATGAAGTAGAATCCTGAGCATAATAAGGGGTTCAAGCGTTAACGCCCAAGACGAAAATAATTTTGATACCGTGTGACACATACTGCTTTTCACAGCAACTATGAGGAAATAAACAAAATCGAAAACAGCATCATATCAACACCACGATGCCACTAGTTCATGCCTGAAAACGTAAAAGTGTGTTGTAAAACTAGGACCGAAGGGTGCCACTTTGATCCCTCCCAGCAGGGAACAAAAGGGCCACTTTAATCTCTCCTAGCAGTCCTAGCTTGAACAAAAAAAAACCCTTTTATAAATAGGTGGTGTCAAAATAGGTATTGTACCAAGGTGGTAAGGTTTATAATAAAAAAACTAGCCAAGTGCGAGTTGGACTCGCGCACCGAGGGTTCCGTATAAACTTAATGTTGCAATTGTTGTTGTTGATGTTATTGGTGACCGAAGAGCTGGTAGCCTCCTCGCACAACGTATCATCATTGCGATACAACGAGGAAATGCTGCCAGCATCCTAGGTACAATGCCTCAATGACCTATTTTAGATTTAAGGTAGGTAGAGGTAGGTAGTTAGGTAATTTACACTTACTGTAAAAATTTAGAAAATAAATGTTATCAATGTTGCAACTACACCTAGAAGTAGAAATTTGACGTCAGTCACATGTATCGACAGATTGGGTCAGTCGTTTGTACGGCATGGAGTTAGTATGCGAGTTTTTTTTCCTTGTAGTTTTCTTATGACGTAATCCATTTTTTTTTTACTTTAGTCATATTTAGGACAGTACATACTTTAAGCATGATATCCCAAAAATTTTAAGAAAAAAAAACTATCGAAATTGGTTAAATTTCCACTTTTGTTCCGGAAAGTTATTTTATATTAAAAAAATAAATATATTGAAGTTACGGTCAATGTTATATTTTTCCTGTAATGTTTATGATAATATTAAGGTTGTGTAAAAAACTTTTATTTTTTCCTTCATAAGCTTCGGATATACAGGGGGGATGGAGGAATGGTATTTGTTTTTACATTTAAGTTTATTAAAAAATAAAACCGGCCCAGTGCGAGTCATAGTCGCCTACCGAGGGTTCCGTACATCATAAAAAATATTAAAAATCCTACCCTACCCCCTTTTTTATCCCTTAGGGGATGAATTTCGGAAAACGCGGAATACGATTTTCTTATATATTATCAGAAAGTCTATAAACGAAGTTTCCAAATCTGCAACCTAAGAAATTATTCACACCTCATAATCCTCATATAAACTTTCAACCCCTTTTTTATCCCTTAGGGGATGAATTTCGAAAAGCCCTAAATATACTTTTCTTGTATAGTATCAAAGAGTCTATAAACGAAGTTTTAAGTCTGTAATTTAAAAAAATATTCACATCTCATACTAACTTTCAATTCCTTTTTTATCCCTTAGGGGATGAATTTCGAATAACGCTAAATATACTTTTCACCACACTGCTCGTAAACACGCTGTTTGTCATTTAATTTCAGAGCGCTAAACTGTGTTTTATCCTCTAGAGGTTAAAGTAAATTTTTTAATCTTTTGGATAGACTAAAGCAAAAAGCCATACTGCCTGAGAATGCAATAAACTTTTTGACATTAATTTTGAACTGAACGGGTACGTTCGAAAACGTGATAGTCTCAAACAGTTTCATACACATGAACCGTTCATAGTATTATATTAAATATGCTTAAATCCAAATTAAATACCACATTTAATTGTATTAATTATGTGGCTTTTATTTTTAAAAGATGAAAGTGTTGATACTACGCAAATTTCAGAACGCATCCGAATAGTTTTTTCTTTTAAAATTTAAACGAGGCGGGTCGTGTTTTGTTTTCTTTGTTTTCTTTCACTCTGGCTTTTCACAGTTTTCTCGACGAATTTATGTAGGTAATACAAACGTAATACAAGTTAATAATAATGATGAGTGATAGTGATTCAGAGCCGGAGGAATTGCAAGAAACTGTGAAAGATGCCGAATTTCGTTTGCTGCCAGAAAAGTCAAGAAAGAAGTACATTAAAGCCTTTGATATATTTAATGCCTGGCGGCATACCAAAGGCGCGAAAACTTTCTCAGAGACGGTTTTACTGGCGTATTTCATCGAAATATCAAAAACTAAACTCGCTTTGGAGCATATATTCAATGATTAAGTCGGTACTGAAACTAAAGAAGGATGTTCACATTGAACACTATCCAAATCTGATAGCGTTCTTAAAAAGAACAGCAACTGGCCATAAGCCGAAGCCTTCTTTCAATGTGTCTGTGTTAACTTTGTTTATAACTTTTCCAAATTTCGTAGTTCTCGAGATATTTAAGAGGCCACAGTGGCCAAATTGTTATCATTCAGACTTCTAGATCTCAATATTGATAACAACTAGGTATCTGATATTCATACACATAAAACTTCAACATATTTCCTTCAAACAGGTAAACGTGAAAACATGATTTTTAACAAAAGCCTCGATACTTTTATTTTTCAAACATAGGTCCTTTTTTACATGTTTTTGGTTAGAACGTCGAAACCCTTGAATTTATAAACATGATTCTTAGTTAAATAGTTAAGTAATAACTAGTTCTTAAATCTGGTAAAAGCTTTTATCTACATAAATTGTAGTTTACGTGTAAATAGCAATTATCTGATTATGCCTTTTCATGATTCTCGTGCTCTTGCTGTTGCATATCTGATGGTATGCAAATGCTCAGGGCTTTTATTAAATAAAAGATATTTAACTTTTTACACAATCTATTTATTCTTGATTTACATGTCTCACCAACATGGCGTGTGACCACAGATAATCATCAATATGACACACTTGCAATTAGGTCTATCCCGCTCTCTTTTGCTAGCATATGTGGACTCTTAACGATGTGACAGACAGACAGACAGACAGTCTGAGTCGCACCATTTTTACGATTTTGGTACGGAACCCTAAAAAGTCATATACCTAAACAAACCGTGGTTTACGTGAGTAGTATATGCTCTCCATAATTAATGAACGTAATTCCCTGCGCGAGAGTCGGTCGTTTTCCTCCTTTTGTCAGATATTGTAAGGTTGCTCAATCGTGATTAAACTGCACGTTATCATTGAGTTGGTATATAAACATTCAGTTTCGCTCTGACAATAACCAGATTTGGGTAATGACTAATGAAAAAGTAAGGTCTTACAATTACTGACAAAATAAAATGCACACGGTTTATCGTTACATCACAACTAGATGGACTGGACCTGCACTTAACATTTCGCAGGTATACATTGAAATAATAATATAAGGTACTTAACATGAAATCCATACCCATAAAATATAGTTGGGGCATAGACATAATTATATCCAAGTATTTAAAAAAAACAAATGAAATCATTAGATAATAAGTATCATTTCTGGCACATTCGGTGAATCTTCGTAATTTTGTAGTGCAGGTTAAATACGACTAAATGGGGTATCGGTAAAATAAATAGGGTATCGGTACTATATGGTACTTGACTTACTTGACCTAATGTCCTATGTCCCCTGGATGGCGCAGAGGGCGTCCACAGTGCGTCACCATCCCGAACGGTCTTGCGCTTCGCGTTTGACTTCGCTCCACGTCATCCCTATCGCTAGTAGTGATCATCCACCGCCAGGTCTGCTTAGGTCGGTCACGTTTCCGTTTTTCTTGGAGATTGCAGTCCCGGGCTTGTCCCGGTATATGATCGGGGCCCCTTCGGAGCGTATGGCCAATTCAGTTCCACTTGCGGCGTTTGATCTGCTGGTCCATCGGAGTCTCACTGCAACTTTTCCACAATCGTCGTTAGAGATTTTCTCGGGCCAGTATACACCATCAATACGGCGAGGACAGCGGTTGATAAAGACCTGAAGATGCGAGACGTAGTCTTTGGTAACCTTCCACGTCTTACATCCGTACAGCAACACGGATTGATCTTGAGCTTAATTAACTCTCTGAGTCAGTTTCCGCGGGTGCGATACAGGACGAAGCTGTGCGAAGGTTGTTCTCTCTTTGGCGATCCTCGAAGCGATGTCTTCTTCAGTCCCTCTAGTTTCCAACACTACACTGCCGATGTCTGTATTTGTGGTCTGTCTCCACTCCCTTTGTGCCAATGAGCAACGGCAAAGAGCTTGTTGCTCCGCACCCATGTCCTGGGTTTTCCGGGTATTAATTTTTAGTCCCGTCTCCATTACCTCTCACTGTAAGTCGTCCACTTTGGCTTGCATGTCGGCGCGTGTATGGCTCAATAGGTATAGGTCATCGGCATAGTCCAAGTCTTCCAAGACATTGGACAGTCTCCACTCTATGCCACGACGCTTGCTGTTGGTGGTATTGGTCATGATGCCATCGAGGACGACAAGGAAGAGTGAGAGGAGACACCTTGGTGTACACCCGGATGAACCGGTATGTCCCCCGAGATGAAGGCCGTTGTAAGTTAACCTACAAGAATAGTTCGTGTAGAGATGACCTTAATCAAGTTTGTAATTTTCTCGTAATTTTATGTAGCCGGTCCCAGATACAGCTCCATCTCAAAGTGTCGAAGGCTTTTTCGAAATCCACAATGGTCGGACACATTTCCCTCTGCCATTCTGATACCTGTTATAGGATTATGCGTAAAGTGTTGATCTGGTCCGTAAACGATCGATTGGGCCAGAAGCCAGTCTGCTCTTTCCGAAGAAAAGGTTTGATGGCTCTCGACAGTCTGTCCAAGATGATCCTGCAGAGCACCTTAGACGGGATCGAGAGCAAAGTGATGCCTCTCCAGTTGCCACATTCACTGAAGTCTATTTTCTTTGGCACAGTAATGAGTAATGAGAAGGCCTTTGTTCCAGTAACGAGGCAAATCTTCGGCTGACCAGATGTTCCTCAGAAGGGGCGTCACGTCAGCACGTTTGGAGTGAGAGGATTTCGGCTTTCAGCATTTCCGCTGCGATTATATCTACCCTAGGAGCTTTCCCATTCTTGAGTTTTCAGATGGCCCTCACTATACTTCGTGAGCTGTTAGGGGATCGATGTCCAGGCTTTGTGCGGGCAAGCTGGCAACAGTTGCAGGCGTAACGGGGTCGTTGGGGACTTGGATGATCTATCTACTCAAGGTGCTCCCGCCAGCGTTGAAGCTGTACCTCCAATGTCACAATCAACTGTCCTCTCTTGTATTTCAAAGGCTTCTTCTTCTGGTTCCGATTCCCGGTCAAGGTATTCGTTGCCTTGTACATCTCCCTGAGATTGCCGGAGTTAGCAGCGCGTTGGTCACAATCCGCAATCCCATCAGCCCATACTCTGCGGTCATGATGGGTACTGCGGTAGATTTTTCTACGAATCTGTCTCGCGCCTTTCTTCGATGAGGAGCCAGGTAGACGATTTTTTTTCTTTGTAACTCCATCGGATGAATTCCATGTGTCCATGGATGAATAAAGTGCCTTCGATGGTCAGGTCGTCGAAGTTCAAAAATCTCTCCCCGTTCTAATTTTGGACTCCCAACCCGTGTGTGCTCATGTGTATGGATGGACAGCCGTCATTGTGTGTGCCAACCTTGGCTTTTGGTTCAAAGTTTAAAATATGAATATTTAGCCTCCGAGAGGTAAATAAGTTAACACCACCATCAATTATTTGTTTTAACATAGAAGTTAGTATAAAGTATGTAGACTCAAAGCATTTACTTCTCGAGATACCTAATAGCCTCATGGGTCTCCAATAATATCTTACGGTCGTCTATTAACATTGGCTATCAATGGAAATTCAAGATAAGTATTTTATATAACTTCGATCGAGCTATTTATAGCAATTGCTGATATTTGTATTGAAATGCAAATGTTAAGGAAAAATGATGATTTTATGAATGAAGAATATAGGTTACTAGGTATGTGTAGGTATGTAACATATGTAGCTTAATGAAAGACAGAGTATTTTTAGTTAGACAAGTATAAATAAATAATTTAATAAATAACCCCTCGTTTTAAACGAAGTTTAGTGGCAGTTTTTAATTCCAGTGTTGTAGAGGGGTTAATTTGGAAATATTGGCTGACATCCTGTGGGTAGTTCCAATATGAACTGAATATCTTGGAAGCGACTCTTTTCACGTTGATCAAACATAACTACGAACCATCGGCGGCAAATAAGGCTTTCAGTTTAAAAAACCCACTCAAATCGATTCACTTGCTTGCTCGCCACTCATGACAGCTAACAGACTCTGAAAACCAATTTTAATTTGGGATTCATTGCATGAGAATACGGTAAATAATTGAATTAGTTCTCTATTTTTTTAAAGAGTGAGCATATATCCGACTGTCGGGAATTTTCCACTTTTCCTTTATAGATATAAGAAGTTTTCCAATGTCCAAAGTTTCCTTACAAAGTTTCAGTAGCGCTAATTTACATGACTTGGATGAGGGGAGAGGGGATGAATAGGAGGGGCAAGTCATTGGGAGAACCTTAAACGCTTTTATAACGCATTCGTTCAAAATAATAAAATATTAGCTTTGTTTCCAGGAGTAGTCATACCTCATTGACGTGTTCTTGTCGCTCCCAAATGACTGGCAGAATTCATTCAAACTAGTCACTATTCTCGGATGATGGTGGACACCCCCAGTTATATAGAGCGCGCGTACACTGCGTGACCAGTCGGCTCGCCGCAGCCGCGCAAGACACACTTGAGATTTATGTCTTGTACTAATCACGTTTGTGGTTAATAGTTATATATTAAATACTTACTCGTAAGTGACAGAGATGTTCAATAAACTGCTGCTGCTTTGCGGCCTTTGTGCAGCCGTGGTGAATGCGCTGGCGCATCAGCACCACGAACATGACGGTATACCTTAACTTAAGTGCTATTTAACAGATATTGTGTTAAAAATAACTTCACTATGACGGGATTTTTATGCTCTAAAACACAATACCTTATTACTTGTACTTAAATATTATAAATGAAAATGAAACTAAACAAACAAAACTGAAGTGCAAATTTAATCTCAATAGTTTTGACGGGTTTGTATGTTTAGGTATTGTTATGCATGCCTACTATTTAAATAACAATGAACATACTTACAATTAAATATAACAGCTAACTTTAATTGTCTCCTTGGAAATCATTTAGTATGTTATTTATATTAATTCAGGCAGCTAAGTAAACAGCAAGCCTTTTGTTTTTAGGTTTTAAAAGTGTTTTAAATAATAGGAATAATACCTGAGTGAAGTATAAACTACTTATATTGGTTAAAGTTGAATATCTCCTTCCATTGTCCAATTGTGTGTTATATTTTCCAGCCCATTCAAAGCCCGAGCTCACCGCTAAACCGGAACCACCCTCCAAGCCTTCAGACACCGCCAAGCCGGGGTCTCCGACCAAGCCATCGGGCTCCGGCCCCGTGACGGTAACGCCGGCAGGCGTGATCCGCGGCTCTTGGATGGACTCGCGGCTCGGGCGTCGCTTCCAGGCCTACCGCGGCATCCGCTACGCACAACCGCCCGTGGGAGAGCTACGATTCCAGGTCTGTTTCCTGTTCCTGTCTTGTTAAATCTTGATAAATTATATAGCCTCATGAGAAGTTCTGGCTGTTGCCAGCCACTGTGCCCACTCGCGTCTTATGCATATTTCACGTCCACCCCTGGAGCATATAGCTCTAACGACTCCTCTCTGGACGGCCAATGAAGGCAAGCCAGAGCTGAGAGTCCTACGGGTCCCCTTGGGATCCACTCCGACCGACGAAGACCGGCCGGAGACGGAGACCCTGACCGACTCTCTGGAGCACTCGGGTCCGTGGGGTCGTTACTCCCCAACAGCTCGCCACAAGCTGCCCTGCGGGCTTATTATTATTATTATTATTTAATTATAGGCGAGCAGCTATTAAGCTGATGTGCCTATATCACACAGTGACAAAAAAAATTGTTTAACGTTTAAAGAGTTACTTCACTTCACGTCACTGTTTAAATATATCAGTCCAAATCATTGTCCAAAAGCCACTTATCATGTCTATTTTTAAACGCGTTGACCGAAGGAGCAGTTACAATATATTATCGAGTAAACGGTTCCAAGCCGCCACAACACGGTTGGACAAGGAGTGGTATGCAGCTTTAGTAGCAGTGGGAGTACGAATATTTTTTAGGCTGTGACCTCGGGTGTCACGGCTGACTGTTCTCATAGAGATTATGCTGTGTATGTCGGGGAGTTTGTAATGGCGGGAAATGATCTTGAAACATTCAATTAGATCTCCTCTCGTTCTTATTGCTTTAAGCGTGGGCAGCTTTAGTTTCTTTAGCCTCTCTTCATATGGTAGGCGCTTTAGCTTGAAAGGAATCTTGGTGGCTCTTCGCTGGACGCTCTCTAAAAGGTCAATGTCCTTAACGAAATAAGGATTCCATACTTGAAAGCCATATTCAAGCAGAGGTCGGACATATGTTATATAAATTTTGACAAAAACTTCAATAGTGATGCATTAAAATGAGCGTTTTATAACATACAAGAACATTCACTCCACTTCAAGTTACTTGTAATGGTCACGCCGAGATCCTTTGAGATGTAACTGCCGCAATTGGAGCTGCCCTATTAGACCAAAGGATTTTTCTTGCCGAGGTGCAAAACTGCGCATTTAGTGACATTCAGTTTCAGTAACCACTGCGAAGTCCACTCCACTAGCCGATCCAAATCAGCTTGCAGCTGGCCTGAGGTGACAAAAGGGTTAGCAAAGAACTTGCCATCATCAGCAAAGAAACACGACTCTGACTCTATAAAGGCTATTAAGTCAGTCACGAATTTTCCGAATAGGGCCGGTGACAGAACAGATCCCTGAGGTACTCCACTCAGCACGTCGAGCGGCTGAGACACACAGTCGCCGATTCTCACACTGAAGGTCCTGTCCGATAGGTACCCTTCTATCCACTTCAGAAGTTTCCCTCGGATACCAAAATTTGTAGAATATAATATAATAAGTAGATACGTAATATATGTGTGGGCGTACTATACGTTTACTTTAACTTCTACTAGTGTAGGTATATATAATCCAAATTAAAACTCAAACACGTTTGAGTACTTTCCTACACAAATATAGTAAACTTTGATCACAGTTTTCATTCCATTTCCTGGGTTGTACGATTAATCCCGAATATCCCATATTAAAATAAGTTCATCTAACATCAACAGCCCCCAGTAGACATGATGACATACCCATCAGAAGTGGACGCTAGCGCAGACGGCCCGGCTTGCCCTTTGCCAGTCAAACCTGGCGAGTACTACGTCGACGAGGACTGTCTCCGGATCAACGTCTACACTCCACAAAACAACAGGTAATAAGAGAAATACCAGTGTCCTTACTCTACCTAGGTGTGTATACGTGCTACGTTCACAAGGTTCTACCATTGTGGAACAAAAGCTGTAGATCAGCTTGTTAACTTTTAAAAATCTTTTCCAAAAAAAGATTTTTCAGAAAGTGAACTTTGCGGAACTTTTAAAGTCATTTAGATTGGAGCTGGGAGAGAACTGGGATCATCATCTCGTACCTCCTCGAGGTGAACTACCTGCTTAACTGGTTTTACTTTTTCCAGTTCCCGTAAGCTGCCAGTGATATTTTTCATCCATCCAGGAGGTTTCTACTCGATGACTGGGCGCTCCGATCTCTTTGGTCCCGACTATCTGCTCGATAGAGACATCGTGTTGGTCACCATCAACTACCGATTGGCCTCTCTTGGTAGGTAACCACAAATTATGTCATTTTTAGGGTTCCGTACCTCAAAAGCAAAAACGGAACCCTAATAGGATCACTTTGTTGTCCGTCCGTCCGTGCGTCCGTCCGTCCGTCCGTCCGTCTGACTGTCAAGACCCTTTATCTCGGAAACGCGTAAAGTTATCAAGTTAAAATGAATACCATATACACAAATCTGCGGTTCCTTGAAGGTGTGAAAAAATTAAACCTCTACGTCAACACAATCAAAAGATACAGCCGTTTATGTCGCATTTCCCATACATTTGCAATGGGATTCAAAATGTATAGGGTACTTCCCTTCCCGTTGACCTAGAATCACGAAATTTGGCAAAAAGCAAGAGCTTGTAGCACAAGTACAGGAAAAAAACCGTAAACCGTATAATTGCCAGACACTGAGAGTTTCGTGCCACCAGTATCTTTAAATACCTAAGGTCATAAACGGCCCAGCATCCTTTGTGTTTGTCCGACTCGCACTTGGCCGGTTTTTTTTTATGTTAATATTTAGTACCTACTGAAAACTTAGGCGTAACAACCTCTTACACCTCCATTCTGTAACATCTGTTTTTACTTACATCATTAACTTTAGGGTCACTCCAAACTCTTCATGTCTCCAGGTTTTCTGAGCACTGGTGACGCAGTTGCACCCGGCAATAACGGCTACAAGGACCAAGTTTCGGCGCTTCGCTGGGTTAAACGAAACATTGCTGCGTTCGGCGGCGACCCAGGAATGGTGACCATCGCTGGATGCAGCGCTGGTTCCATCAGTGTCATGTTGCACATGATTTCGCCTATGTCTAAAGGTACTGTTTTGATAACACATACAAGTAGGCCAATGCTCCGTAACTTACCTATAGGCGTAAATAAGAGTTGTTTGAATTTGTAAAGATAAGTATTTTACGGGTTTTGGTAATAAAACTACTAATGCTTCTATATTTCCCCAGGAATGTTCCATCGTGGCATTGCAATGTCCGCCTCCCCCATGGGTAAGGAACCACTACCCTCTCACCAAATGGACGTGGCGCAGAAGCAGGCAAAGATCCTCAATTGTCCCACAAACTCTTCGCGAGCTATTGTCGACTGCTTGAAGACCAAGACGTGGCAGGAAATGGGCAACTCACTTCTAGGATTCTGGGATGTAAGTTTACATTTTCTTTTAACCTTACTCCATCGAATTCTTTCTGATGATCTGGCGCTCTAGCATGGAGGATGACTCGCGCTACACGGGCCGGGACGAGTTTGGCCATGACCGATGTGTAAATTTAAAAAAAAACCTCACGTGATAGCTCGGAGATCACGTGACGTTCTGGCGTGAGTCATCCTTTACTACGCACGAAAGGCGCGAGTCCATAGTACCTATACCTACGTCAATTCGCGCTTCATCAAGCTATGCTCGCTTTTAACAAGTTATGCTAATAGGGGTGGATAAGTTTTGTGATGTACCTAGTTACTTACATCTTTTGATCTACCTGTTTCAGCAATTCGGCTTCGATCCCATAGGTTTCTGGAACCCAGTGGTGGAGCCGGACGTGGGGCAGCCGCGCTTTCTCGCGGTGCAGCCTGATGAAGCTGTACGCAAGGGCCATATGCACGCAGTACCGCTGCTCATCAGTCAAACCGAGGATGAATTCTACTGGAAAGCATTCAGTGAGTTAAATTTGTAAGGAAAAAATAGTCACTTATGGACACATAAAAGTAGTTAAGGGTTAGCCCCGCGTTAATTGTCAAATTCCATATGAAATGAACCCTTAACTCCTTGTTAGTTGGCTAAACCCGGTTGGTGCAAGTGGCCCTTAGAAAATATTGTTACGTTTGAGGGGTGGGTACTTTATTAAAGAATATTATTATTATTTGTATGTATCTTACATAATCTCGGGACCATGGGGTCCCGGACTTTTGGAAGGCGTGCGTGGGGCCGAAGCCAACAGCGCAGAGGCCCCTTGTAAGAGACAATTTATTCTAAATGTGATGTGACACTAACTGACGATTATCCTTGTATGCACTATAGTTGACTATAGTAATGCATCCAAGGACAATCCCCGGTTAGTGTAGGACTATTCCAAATAAAAATAGAAATAAAAGGAAATGGGCTATTGGGATGAACGGCTAAGTGGATTGGGTAACCGGGACTATGGAAAGGGCTATGGCACCTGCCGTTGTCAATCTTAAAAAAGACGAAAAAAAGAGGCAGGTGGTGACTCGCCAACTCACTAAAATGGGCCCCCGAAAACGGTCGCTCGCTTATTATAAAGTATTATTATTAATTTATAAAAATGCACTAAATAAAGACTGAGGCTTTATTGCTAATTATAAGCCACTAAACAGACTTAACACACACTAATTTAACGCACTCGTCACTTTTACGTCGCTCCGATTCACTCTTGACCCGCACTGTATCATATTCAAAATTGAACTACTCCTGGTGGTTTTTTTTTTTTTTTTTTTGAACCTGGCAGGGGCTCCATGCACTGAGCTTTGGAGCGTACGGACTGTGAAGTGGGATGGTAGCCTGGGGAAAATCCAGGACCCTTCCACGACATCACACGATATTTACTACTCTGGAATACTCCTTCTGAGTTTGCGCTCCAGAGAGATCGGTTGGACCGGGTCCAACCAAATCTGAGGTGTGTGTAAGAAAACTAGCTACTGGGAGTTTTATTGCTGGTTCGCTACCCCTAACCTAGCCGAGAAGATTCCAGCAAGAAACTCAGCTAGGTCCGATCGCGGTCGGATTGATGCTATCCGGTACGCGGCGGTACCGGGTCGATAACGGACTGAATGTGTCTATGTCGCGGGGTGGGCGACCCCGCCGGCGGGGACGCTGGTGTGTACGCGGCGCGTCGGGCGACGATATTGCAGCGCGCCTTCTTTCGAAGTCGGCTGCGATTTCGTCGTCCGGGTCCGTGAGTGTGTGCCTAGGTCGCCGGACTGAGCGACCCCTAATCAGTGAATCGTGAGCAAGAAGTTCCGGAGGTGGTGGAGGAGTTGGCAAATAATTGGCAGCATTCCTGACTAGTGGATTCCTATGATGGGAGGCGTTATCAAAGTAACGCCGAGCAGTTTGCTTAAAGAAACCGTACATGGAGTTAAGCTTCATGTCGCGGTGCAGACTGAGGTTCGTCTGGTACCACGGGGCACCAGTCGCCCTACGGAGGAAACGATTCTGTACGACCTGAAGCGGCTTGAGACGTGCCTTACTCATGTGGGAAAATACCACACTTGAGTAACTCATTATGGGACGAACACACGTCTTGTAAAGCGTCAGCTTATTTCTAAGTGACATCTTACTAAACCTGTTGATCATCCCCCCAAGCCTACCTAGTACGAAGCTCGCATTTCTTCGTACCCTACGGATGTGGCTAAGGAAAGTCAGTCTACGATCGAGAGTAACGCCGAGGTATTTCACCTCATTGACCCACGGGATGCGTTGGTCGAAAAGCCGAACCGGTTCCACCCTCGAGTCCAACGGCATATTGTCTGTTGGGTGGAATATTATCGCTGCGCTCTTATCCGGATTCACTTCAATACGCCAAAGACGAAACCATTGGCCTAGGTCAAAGATTGCATCCTGGAGGTATTTCCGAATAAGGTCGTAGCGAGTGTGCGTCGTATAGAGCGCGGTGTCGTCCGCGAACAACCCTAGTTCGACACGCGGGTGCCTAGGTAAGTCGTTCGTGAACAACGAATAGAGCGTAGGAGAGAGGACGGAGCCTTGCGGGACTCCGGCCCTGATAGGGTGTGGGTCTGATAACGTTCCCTCAATTCGGTAGCAAAAGCTTCTGTCCGTAAGGAAATCTCGTATTATGAGTACGAGTCTGTCCGGCATTCCGATTTGATATAGTTTGTATACCAAACCGTTATGCCAGACCTTGTCGAAGGCTTTTGCAACGTCAAGAAAGATCGCACCAGTCTTTAACCCCCTAAATCGCGAGAACCCGAAGGTTATGTGCTCCGTGAGGCGGTGCACCTGGTGGACGCTCGAGTGTCCGGATCTAAAGCCGAACTGCTCGTCAGTAAGAATTGAATTTTCAGTCGTGAAACTGAGAATTCGGGTGAGGATGATGCGCTCATATAGCTTCGCAAGCGAGCTAAGTAAGCTGATGGGCCTATACGAGGCGGGCGAACGCCGGGGTGGCATTGAAGATGCCAACCAGAATGAGGATGAGATGAGCGGGTAGAAGCCTCAGCATGCGGTTTGATATGCCGTCCGCACCTGGTGACTTCTTTACGCGGAGTGCCCTAACCCTATCACTGACTTCCTTAACCGACACCGGTACTAAGGGTGAAGTTACGGGAAGACGCGATCTCCTTTCCACCTCTGAATTTACCCTCTCGACATGGGCTTCATCGGCAGGCAGGAGGCTAGGCGAACATTGGGATTCTAAACTACTGGCTAGGCATTCAGCTTTCTCACTGTCCTCGAGCGCGGGTGTCGGGTGATCCGGGCGATCCAAGGGGGGAATTGACCAATGGCCGTCCGATTTGAGAGATCGAGCTAGTTTCCAGTATGCGTGGTGGCTAGGCCCTATCTCCCCCATCAGTTGCCTGAAATCGTTCTCCCGAAACTCTGCAATTCTCTGTTTGGTCTCGATATTCAAGGCCCTCAGGATTTGCCGGTTTTCGGGGGAAGGGAAGTTTGAGCAAGTTTTGATGAAGCGATTTTTCTTAGTTAACAGCTCTCTCAATTCCCTTGGCAGGGGGCGGCGTTGGTTTACCTCGGCCGACACCTCCCTTGAGCATTCGCTTTTTACAGCGTTGAGGTAACTGGTAAATGAGTCGATCGCTTGGTCAGTCTGTTGAGTTGTGGTAATATTGTCAGGGATGTCTCTAAGTAGGGGGGAGTCTGTCTTTAGGAGACTTTCGCGTACCTTTTCCCAGTCCACAAGTGTCCTGGTAGGGGCCGCGTGACTGGGGTGAGGTCCTAGTCTCACAAGGACTGGCCTGTGGTCGGATGTAAGTTTGTCTAATACTTCTATAGAACGCAGGGTTAATCCTACGTTCTTTAGGAGTACTATGTCGAGTATGTCGGGTCGGTGATTTACGTTAAACGGGTAGTGAGTTGGCTCTAAGGGAACGAGGAGATCGAAGGGGAGGCCTTCGTTCAAAAGGTGATTGAGCTTAGTTCCGTTGGGGTTCCCGGCGACGCATCCCCATTCGACGTGCTTACTATTCAGGTCTCCGGCGACGATGACCGAGGGGCCTAAGGACGCTAAACTAATCAAGTCAGAATGTATGATGTCACGTTGGGGTGGAAGGTAGGTTGACGCAATCGATATCGGGGGATGACCATCCATCGATATGCGGCAGACCGACGCTTCCATATTTGTCAGTCGGGGAGGATCGAGACTTATGCAATGTAAGCTACGTTTGTAGAATATGAGGGTGCCCCCTTTATCCCTATTTTCGAGCCTATCATTTCTAACCTGCTCATAACCAGGGATTCGGAAACTTTTCATAAACGGTTTATAAAAGGTTTCCTGCACTAGAAAAACATCGACGGAATGATCGCGAAGAAAGAGTGTAATCTCATCCTTCATTCGGCTTATACCATTGGCGTTATACACGCCAATGGTCAGCGAACTTGGTTTAAGCTTGAGGGTCGTACTATTCATACTGGTGAGAAGCGACGTGAAGGCCCGAATAATGAGCGAAATAGCGAGCGCTAATGGACGCCATATAGTTATCGTAATGCTTCCTCCACTCTGGATGTTGGAGGAAGCTTCCGAGGTCCGATATGGGCCCTGAGAGGAGCTTGAGCAGGCCGGCCTGCTTGAACGGCGGGAGCACCCCTGTAGCGGGGGTCCCTAGACCAGGGCGCTGAGGGCGCCGGAGTGGGAGCTGCGGCCGCTGAAGGCGGCGGGGTCCTACCAGGAGCGCCTAACCCTACGGCCTGGAGGGCAGGGAACGCTTGTGCGTTATTCGCCTGAGGAGCCACCTGCGTCTTGCTTTGCTTACGTCCCCCAGTCTGCGAGGACTTCGGTTTGCCGGGGGTGTCTTTCCGCTTTGGAACACATGGGCATCCCATCCAGTTGGCCGTGTGGGCGAACTGGGGGAGCTTGTGGTCCAAGCAGTTCCGACACCTCCTGCCTTCCGGGTCCTTGCATCCTTTGGGCCGCTTGCAATCGCGGGACGGGTGGTCGCCAGCGCACTTAACACACCGGGGGGAGGAGTTGCAGCCACGTGCGCTGTGGCCCCATCTCTGGCAGTTGTGACACTGCGTGACGTAGTTCCTCTTTTTGGGAGGTTCTACCCTAACCGAAACTCCTACTACTTCTTTGATGGCTTGAAGAGCCTGACGGATAGCCGGGTCTGGCGCCGTTTTCACCAGTACGATGTCGTATTTGCCTCTCGTCTTATGATGAAGACGACACACTTGCCTCACTAAGATTCCCTGTTTCTCAAGGTCCGCCTTTACCTCATCCTCTGAAAAGACCCGTGGGACATTTCGGAGGACGACCCTGTGGTCTTTCTCTTCGGGAAGCGTGCGCCTGTTGAAGTCAAGTTTAAGCTCCTCGAAGACTCCTGGTGGCCGACGGCTGCCGCTTATATACCCGTCAACGATACTCCTGATGGTTCCAGAATGTTCCAGCCTAATCTTGCCTCCATAGGTTGGCTTCGATTCCAGTAAGCATCGAGAAATTTCACCATATACTGAATTGTACTTCAGGGGCTCATAAGAGGTCCTGATCCTGAAAACGCCTGAAAACGTGTTTTCAGGTTATTGTGCCATCCGGTAGAGGGTGGCCTGAAACCAACTGAAAACATGTTTCAGGGGCCTGAAAACAACGGCAACTGGGGTAAATTTTGAATCTTCTAGTACGTGAAAGAGCCACCTCTGAAATCACTTTTCACCCTGCTGAAAACGCTTCTAAGGCATGAAAAATCACATTTAAAGTTTTTTTCACATCACCGGCGTAACAATATGCTGATATTGCTGAATGTCTTTTGCCGTCTATGACAAAATTATGGGCATCATACATAACACGAATGGTATCTCTGCCGATAGAAAATAATTACAAGATTTATAACCTTAATCCTGAGACATCATTCGCTTATGTTCTTTAATAGGTGTTACAAGGAACCAAACTCTGCTTGATCGAATGAATGCCGAGTGGGAGAAAATAGCACCCCTTTCCTTCGCACTCCCCAAGAAGGACTCCGCAGCGGCCAGCCGTCGCCTCAAGGAAGCGTACCTTAACGGCAAACCAGTTGCAGACACTCCTGAGAGCAACAAAGCACTTGGGAAGTTGTATGGAGACGGCTGGATTGGACTTAATGTACACAGGTATGATTACCAGTGTGTCAGTTTTAGATGTCGAATTGCTACGGAGCACCATGCATCTACGGTTGTACACGCCTATATAACCAATACGTACAATTAATTCAAATATAGATACGACAGATATGATTAAAACAACAGAATTCTAATTTATAAATGTTCATGTTCTGGTTCAGGATGGCAAACCTGATGTGCCGGCACTCTCCGCAGCCAGTGTGGTACAGCGTCTTCAGCTACATTGGTAACAACAGCTTCTACGAGGATCCGCTTACCGGCAAGCCTGCTGGTGAGTTATATTATATACCCAAGAAATGAAATAGGCTTAGCTATAGCTAAGCTAAAGGATATATCCTTTACTATTTTTGCTTGACTTGCTCGACCAAGCTTCGGAACATGCAGTCCAACCACGATTTCTAGATTATATCGAAATTAACACATCATCCCAGTCTAGCTTGTGTCAACCTTTCAATTTTTTTTTATAAATTTTCAAATAAATTGTAAGTGCTAAAAATTCGCGTCGAGATAGATAAACGATCTATACAGAAGCGACTTCACATCCATTGTGCCAGTTTTTCCAATACTTAGGTATTAAGTAGAAATATTATTGCATAATTACCGTATACTCAATGTTGA
Organism: Lathronympha strigana; assembly: GCA_949128165.1. Classification (NCBI taxonomy): domain Eukaryota; kingdom Metazoa; phylum Arthropoda; class Insecta; order Lepidoptera; family Tortricidae; genus Lathronympha; species Lathronympha strigana. The sequence continues at coordinate 13,270,565 of OX421903.1, forward strand.
ACAGGCGCGGCGCACCACGACGATCTGATCTACCTGTTCTCCATGAGTTACTTCCGAACACCGATCAAGGCACGCTCGCCGCCGCCGCCTGCGCCGCAGGACCATGTCATCGTGGACCGGATGACCGCCATTTGGTACACCTTCGCCAAATATGGGTAACTATTATCTTACGGATATTTTATACTTAATGTAAAGATCGAGGTGATCACCTGCTTCGATGTGCATGGAAGACGATAAAATAAAACTGAACAAGTGCGAGTCTAGCTCTTCTTGTCTTAAAATTGAAGTAAGCATAACATACGTACAGGGCGGCTTATATACCTGTGTAGGTATATAAGCCGCCCATATACATACGTTTCGGTATATCCACCAATCAATGTACCTATGGTAAATTTGTTCGGCGGATGCCCAGCGGATATACCTACCCGCTTTGCAGATCCGACGGATTACCCGAACGTAGGTATAGGCTCGTCTATGCGAAGATGTCGTAGATAGAGTCGGCCCGACTCAAACCCCGTTGCCTTATCTCTTCCAAACATATGAACTGTCAAACATTAAAGTGTTCTTTTAAACGTAAAATTCTATGAAAATATGACGTTTGCTTACTTTGCTTAACACTTTCACAATTAATGCTATCAAAATCTAAGAAACTTAGCATAGTCGGACTCTGGATAATTATATACCTAACTAAGTATGAGATAAAACTATAATAATTGTCTATCCACAGCGACCCGAATCCCCGGAAAGGGGAGCTCCCGGAGCTGTCCTCGCTGCACTGGCCGGCCATGAAGGCCGAGGACAGGAAGTACCTGAAGGTGGACCAGCAGTTCTCCGTGCACGAGAAACTGCATGAGGACCAGCTGCGAGTCTGGGACGAGCTGTATCCCATGCAGTTCTGAGCACTGGTGAAATCGAAATAATCTACGGCGAAATCAATACACGCTGTGCCAATGTTTATGAATAATTCGTTATCTATTAGCTATTAAAATTTTTGATTTTGTATTTGTATTACTTTCATTATCTACCTACTAGCTTTAACCCGCGGCATCGCCCGCGTACTAAACGTAATTTTCAACCGTCATACAAAAAAGGAGGCTTTTTTATTTAATTCACGTGCACTGTTGGATTTGAAAATCGTTGTTGTTTTCGAAATCAGCGACCCGATAACGACACCTATCAAATAAAATAGTCTTAACTATTGTTGTTTCCCCTTTACAAACTTTGGACCATCATTTTACTCCTACTTTGAAAAATCCTATTCTTTGTGCACCCTTCACCTTATAAGAAAACTACGTACCAAATTTGGAATCTCTAGAACCAGAAATAAATCTAAAAACGACACCCATATTGATTTTGAGATTTCAACCCCATCGCACCCCATCAGGCACGATGATATCTCAGTCCGCCTCGTTGGATGTTGAAATTGTTATTGTTTTCGAAATCAGCGACCCAATAAACCAGAAAAACGATACCATTTTGTTATTTTATTATATATCCCTTTTCCCCCTTTTAGTAGGGGAAGTAGTTGCAGTGAGCCTGCACTTTTGTCTCAGGCGACGCCGCTTGGCACGATTGTTTGTTAGGTCAAAATAAGCTGATTTAGCCTCCTAGCCACGAGATCAACCTTTGGCTACCCCCCAAAAAAAGGGGGGGAAGGGGTCATCTCCCGAGGATCGGTCTATGCTTTATTTTGGCCTAGTTTTAGCTACAATATCAAGTTTGATATCATTTTCGGGTAATTTGGGAACGAGGAATTCATTTCTGAAATTAACTTTTTACCATTTCATACAAAAACATTGAAAAAATTAAAAAAAAGTTGAAAATTAAAAAAATATACAAAATGTTTTACTTATAAAATAAAAATTATACCGAATTTTGCAAATAAAAAAATACTAGAATATAGGCCATTTATCATAGATCTTAAAAAATATTACTTAAATAGTAAGTGTAAAGTAAAAATTTTTAAATAAAAATATTTTCCATCGCAACGAAGGCGTAACCGTGCGCAGCACAGCGCGGTAAGTTTTTAATCACCTTTTCAATCACCAGCAAAGCTATGATGAGTTGAGAGTGGGGCAATTGGGATATGGGCAGCGGAACCCCAGAGGACAGAGGTTGGCCGACTTTCTGGAGAAGGAAGGACTCTTTATGATGAATTCCTTCTTCCAGAAGCCGCCGCACAGGAAATGGACCTGGATGAGTCCCGACGATGTAACGAAAAAGACGAGACGAGATTGACTTCATCATGAGCACCAAAAGACAGATATTCAATTATGTCACTGTGATCCACAGGGTTAAAACCGGTCCGAATCGTCAGGGGCATATTGAATATCAATGTCAAATTGGAAAGATTCCGTATGATGAAGTCCACGCTCCGACCGTCGAATGCACATATCCAAAACCCTGTAAGCTTTCAACTCGATTTGTCAAATCGCTGCGAACTGCTAGACAGCTGTAAATCAGTGGACGAAATTAACAGCAGGCTGGTAGAAACTGTCCATACGGTGGAGTCCAAGTATTTCAAAACCTACCGTAAAAATAGACCTCAAAAACTATCCGAACACACCCGTGACGTCATGGCTAATCAGCGTTCTATGCCGCTCCAAACCTCCGAAGACGCTGAGTCTTATAGGCAGCTCAATAGACAGATTATGAAGTCCTTGCGACACGACATAAGCTCCTCCAATACTCAGCGTATTAAGGAGACCATTGAGCGGAACCAAGGCTCCAAAGTGTTCGCAAGAGATGCGTCTATTGGGCAAAGCCAGCTGACAAAGCTGAAGATCGAGGGCGGAAGCGTAACGTCGAATAAGTCAGAGATGCTACGGGAGATAGAGCGGTTCTATGGACAGCTATATACGTCGGTCTCCTCTGAGCCTGTTTGCTCAGCGATGGACCCCATAGCCAAGCTAACCCGACACTATACCAAGGGTATCCTGGATATCAGCCTGTACGAAATTAGGATGGCTCTCAAACAGCTTAAGAACAACAAGGCACCGGGCGAGGATGGAATCACCACAGAGCTTCTGAAAGCGGGCGGGACGCCGGTACTGAAAGTCCTTCAGCAGCTATTTAATTCCTCCTTGCTCGAAGGTAAAACGCCTGAGGCGTGGAACAGGGATTTTGTTGTTCTGTCTCGAACGCAGGCTCGATGACTTCCAGCCTACCGAACAAGCCGGTTTCCGAAAAGGCTATAGTACCATAGATCACATACTCGTACACACGCTGCGGCAGATTATACAGAAGACCGGAGAGTATAATCGGCCATCATGCTTGGCGTTTGTGGACTATGAGAAAGCCTTAGATTCGGTCGAAACATGGGCTGTGACTATTGGTACGTCGTCGAAGTGCCGACCCGTTTTGCCGACGATATAGTAGTCATGGCTGAGTCGCTGGAGGATCTAGAACAAATGCTCGGTGACCTCAATAGAGTTCCTCAACAAGTGGGTCTTAAAATGAACATGAACAAAACATAGGTCATGTATAACGTCCATGTTACACCCACCGCACTTACTGTTGGAAACTCTACTCTTGAAGTTGTTGACGAATATATATAACTGGGACCTGGGACAAGTAGTCCGATTAGGTAAGTCCAATTTTGAGAGAGGGGTCAGTAGACGGATCCAACTCGGCTGGGCAGCGTTCGGTAAATTACAAAACGTCTTCTCGTCCAAAATCCCCCAGTGCCTGAAAACTAAGGTGTACCACCAATGTGTGTTACCAGTGATGACTTACGGCTCTGAGACATGGTGCTTCACAAAAGGTCTTATTCAGAGGCTTCATGTTGCGCAGCGGGCTACGCTTGGTATTTATCTACGAGATCGAGTCAGAAATGACAAGATCCGTAGTAGAACCAAAGTCGCTGACATAGCCCGTAGGATTAGCAAGCTGAAGTGGCAATGGGCCGGCCATATAGCGCGAAGATCGGATGGCCGATGGGGCAAAAAAGTCCTTGAATGGAGACCACGTACGGTCAGCTGCAGAGTAAAGTGACCTGCATAGAAAGTTTGTATGCAGGGGGGGTCACTTTACTCTGCAGCTGACCGTACTAGCAAGCGCAGTGTGGGACGGCCACTTACGAGATGGACCGACGACCTGGTGAGGATCGCTGGGTCTCATTGGATGCAGGTGGCTGTAGACCGGTCGCGCTGGAGTTCGATTTGAGAGGCCTATGTTAAGCAGTGGACGCTTACAGGCTGAAATGATGATGATGAACAGATGCAGAAAGTATTTTTTCACAAAAAAGACAGGACTTAAAAATTTACCGCCAGCAAAAGATGCGCTGTCAAAGCATTTACTTGGTACAACATGTCAAGGGGGACATGTGTGGGAACAACTCCTAATACCCCGTCAAGATTTACCATGTCTGTCCAATTGGAGATGGGTGAAAAGTGTGAAAATGGATTGAATGAAAATGAATGAATATGGATTCCTTTGCTGGTAGCATCCAATGTATGTATTGTACAGAACTACTACGATACAGATGCAAGACTAGGTGCACCTTATGGGATGGGTGCAATTGTGTAAAACGCGAAATCAAATGTACAGAGCTTTGCGCATGCGGAGGCTTATGCTAAAGAGAGAAGTAATATTCAGAAAAGTACTATGTTTATTCATGAAAAGTGTTTAATTTTGTGTAAATAACGCAATAATTCATGAGGTAATTAAAAACTTACCGCGCTGCGCTGCGCACGGTTACGCCTTCTTTGCGATGGAAAATATTTTTTTTATCCAATTTTTACTTTACAAGTACTATTTAAGTGATATTTTTTAAGGTCTCTGATAAATGGCCTACATTTCAGTATTTTTTTATTTGTAAAATTCGGTATAACTTTTATTTTATAGGTAAAAGTATTTGTATATTTTTTTTAAAAATACCTTTTTTTTTATTTTTTCATTTTTTTTGTATGAAATGGTAAAACGTTAATTTCAAAAATAAATTCCTCGTTCCTAATTTATCCGAAAATGATATCAAACTTGACACTGTACTTAAAACTAGGCCGAAATAAAGCATAGACCGATCCTCGGGAGATGACCCCTTCCCCCCCTTTTTTTGGGGGGTAGCCAAAGGTTGATCTAGTGGCTAGGAGGCTAAATCGGCTTAGTTTGACCTAACAATCAATCGTGCCAAGCGGCGTCGCCTGAGACAAAAGTGCAGGCTGCTCCATACATTTGTGCAACTACTTCCCCTACTATTTTGGGGGTTGATTTCTCAAAAAGCCTGAAACACGTCTTTACTCATTTATCTTAAGGAAAATTCTTTTGAAGTTTTGAATAAAATAATCGAACTAATCTTGTTTCCCAATACAAACATTGTACCCCCATGACCCCCTTTGGAGATCATCATCATAAATCAAACTCTTGTCGGTGGAGCAATTTCCATGTATCTCTTTCTTGAGCCTTTCGTTTGACCGCCTGATACGACACGACGTTTATCTTTTCCTTAAGCTGATCCATGTATGTTCTTCTTGGCCTCCCTCTCTTCCGCCTTCCTTCTACTTTCCCTTCCACAATATTCTTTATGAATTCGTCGTGTCGTAATAGGTGCCCAAACATCTTCCCTCTTAAATTTAGAAAAAACCTTTCTTAGTGCACCTCTAGCTAGACTTTATAAGGAACCTACGTGCCAAATTTGGAATCTCTAGGACCAGCGGTTTGGGCTGTGCGTTGATATGTCAGTCAGTCAGTCAATCAGTCAGTCATTCATTCAGTCAGTTTCTTGTTTTATATATATAGATAAGTACTTACATATGTATACAACAAACATGGACACTGGCAATAGATCACTGTATTCATACCTATTGTAGTTGCAGTATATTGACACTGCACTGACAGGGCGTATTTTCTTGGCGTTATCATTCTAAGGCAAATATTTATATTCATACTTTTTGTTCTAAGGTAACTTGAGAAGAGGCCGTCTTTGCCGTTGGAACCGCAGACCAACTCCTGAAGGCCTAGTATAAAAGTTGTACGACATTAACTCCTCGACCGCGTTAGCGTATCGAGGGGTCAAGATATGAAAGTTGCCGGATGATTTAAATAAACGGCAAACATAATTTGAACTCCCGATACGCTAACGCGGTCGAGGAGTTAATGTCGTACAATTTTTATACTAGGCCTTCTGGCGCTCTCTGCAAAAAATATCGTACCGGATGCCTGTGTATAAAATGAGTCGCTTAACTTCAAACTCAGGTAAATCCGTCTGTCAGATTATGCGATTTTGGTATTAAGATACCTATGGTAAAAGCAAATATCTACTTGCTGAGAGAGAGGGTCGAATGGATTTACCCGAGTTATGCCCACTTGCACCACCCAGGGTTCGCCGCTAACCCAGCGTAGAGCTGTCAAATTCCATACAAAAAAATGTTTAACTCCGGGTTATGTGGCTAACCTCGGGTAGTGCAAGTGGCCCTTAGAAGGTAAGCGACACAAATATAAACTAGAAAAGTTTGCTTAATAATAATAATATTGTCTTCTTTTGTACGATTGTCCCACAATATTTATATTTATATTTTTATGAGATAATAGGATCCGGATCTGAATATCGACGGATATCCGATCCAGATCACAAACCCTAGGTAGGTATTATACTTTTGTGGCAACGAAAATGGTAAATGGTTACCAAATAAAAACCCCCCTTCTTCCTAGCGTTTGCCCAACTTATGCCACGGCTCATGCAGCGAGCCTGAGGTCCGCTTTGGCAACTAATCCCAAGATTTGGCTCAGGCACTAGTTTTACGAAAGCGACTGCCATCTGACCTTCCTACCCAGAGGGTAAACTAGACCTGATTTGGATTAGGCCGGTATCCTCACGATGTCTTCCTTCACCGAAAAGGGCGATTGGTGTAAATATCAAATGATATTTCGCACATACGTTTTGAAAAACTCATTGGTACGAGCCGGCAGGATTTGAACCCGCAACCTTCGGATTGAAAGTTGCACGCTCTTACCGCTGGGCAACCAACGCTTCAAAAAAAAATCCAAAATAAATGCTAATTATTTAATCGCTTCGACTAGGATAGGTTGTCCAACGTTGAAACAAACGGACACACTGAAACTTTGCGATATCTCAGACAAGCGGCTTGATCGGCTATTGCCTACTATCAACAAAAAATAAGGTCAGGGAATCTCAACGCCTTCCCAGAAGGCCTAGTATAAAAGTTGTACGACATTAACTCCTCGACCGCGTTAGCGTATCGAGGGGTCAAAATATGAAAGTTGCCGGATGATTTAAATATACGGCAAACATAATTTGAACTCCCGATACGCTAACGCGGTCGAGGAGTTAATGTCCTACAATTTTTATACTAGGCCTTCAGTACGCAGGTAAACCGCGGAGAAGGTGAATGACTTGAGCGAGGCTGCGAGCGTTTTTGTAAATTCGTACGCTAAAAGTAACTTTTTTAATTTACGTTTCGTGATTTTTAACCAAGATATAGAAAAAAGATTGCTTTTATTGAATCGTTTGTTGTATTCTATTTCATATACTTACATATGGAATAAAACAAACATTTTAAGTTCTATCTGGAGCTCAATATGGCGAAGCTAGTATTTCGTATTGAAAAAAAATTGTTGCAAGAAAGTGTATGATATACCTAAGGCCACGTCCAGCTAGTTGGCAATCTTGCTACAAGGACACAATAAAGGGACACATTTCTCGTAGCACGCCGTACGTTTACCCGATGCTCGATGAAACTAACAATGAAATAGTCTTAAGTTTTTTTGTCAGCAAAATTTTACATTATTCTGTACGTCTGAAACCTTTCCAAATTAACAAACTACATCGTACCATTATTGTCTCATTTCCTATCTCATTAAGAGTCCGATATAGGTCAAAATACGCTCGATATACGACTTTTGCACAATAACGCGCGAAAATACAACATTTACACGTTTTCTTCATAAATAGGCAAACCAAAACCAAAGGATTACAACTATACAAGGGGCTACACAGCCACCCATTATCTCGATTCCACTACTTCCACGTTCCTCTGTACTCTCAGTCTCTCATCGTTGTAAATATTGTCAGAGTGCGGAGCGACATGACCTCTCTCTGCAAGCTCCCTGAACGAGTGAAACATAAGGTTTTTTTTTAACCTGGCAGAGGCTCCATGAGCTTTGGAGCGTACGGACTGTTGAGTGGGACGGCAGCCTGGGGAAAATCCAGGACCCTTCCGCAACATCACACGATATTTACTACTCTGGAATACCCCTTCTGAGTTTGCGCTCCAGAGAGATCGGTTGGACCGAGTCCAAATCTGAGGTGTGTGTAAGAAATCTGGAGTTTTATTGCTCGTTCGCTAGCCCTAACCTAGCCGAGAAGATTCCAGCAAGAAACTCAGCTAGGTCCGATCGCGGTCGAATTTATGCTAGTACGTCGCATATTTTATAGCGATAAGTGCTGTTTAAGAAAAAATCTTTAGAGAAAGGTATACTTACTTGGATAGAGTAGACCTAAACTTTACAATTGCATATTCATTTTGGTAAAAAAAGTAATTGTTTTGCCAGAAAACTTAGCTAATGTTATTTCTACTAAATTTAACATTTTCTTTACTCAATAATTTTGTGTGAAAATATTCATAAGTGTTTCATTTATTCCGTAGAAGACTATAAAATAAAACAAGAAAAAAAATGTTTTATTAAGATTAATAATCAAAAAAAGGTCTAAAAGAAGATAAATGTTTAGAGCTCGCTGATTAAAAAAAAGGTAAATTATGCTGTTAGAAAATGATGGATGGATGAATTTTCAAAAACAGACAACAATTTTGAAAATAAAATATTTTATTCCATTCAAATTGAAATTATCTTTCAGTTTTTGTATTAAAACATGTGAAAATCTCCAACCCCAACGGTGCCAAGTAGACTACCGCTATATCGAAGTGTTGAAGTGTTTGTACGAGAGCGCCACTATGTCAGTCCGACTCCAAGACCAGAACTCGAAGCCTATTCCGCTGCAGCGGGGAGTCAGGCAGGGAGATGTCATCTCTCCTAAGCTGTTTACCGCTGCACTGGAGGACGTTTTCAAGACTCTGGACTGGAGAAGGCTAGGCATCAATGTAAACGGCGAGTACCTCACTCACCTTCGATTTGCTGACGATATAGTAGTCTTGGCTGAGACCATGGAGGATTTAAGTACGATGCTCGTTAGCCTCAGTAGAGCCTCCGGGCGAGTTGGTCTTAAGATGAACATGGATAAGACGAAAATCATGTCGAATATCCATGTACCTATAGCACCAACTCCAGTGACAATCGGAGACTTTACACTCGAAGTTGTAGACGATTATATATACCTTGGACAAACTGTCCAGTTAGGTAGGTCCAATTTCGAGAAAGAGGTTAATCGTCGAATCCGACTCGGTTGGGCAGCGTTCGGGAAGCTGCGACACATCTTTTCGTCCAATATTCCGCAGTGCCTGAAGACGAAAGTCTTCGATCAGTGTGTGTTGCCAGTGATGACATACGGTACTGAAACGTGGTCGCTTACAATGGGCCTCATAAGAAGGCTCAAAGTCACCCAAAGGGCGATGGAGAGAGCTATGCTAGGAGTCTCTCTGCGAGATCGTATCAGAAATGAGACCATCCGCAGCAGAACCAAAGTAACCGATTTAGCTCTCCGAATCGCTAAACTTAAGTGGCAGTGGGCGGGGCACATTGCACGTAGAACCGATGGCCGTTGGGGCGGAAAGGTTCTCGAGTGGCGACCGCGTACCGGAAGGCGCAGCGTGGGTAGGCCCCCCGCAAGGTGGACTGATGACCTGGTGAAGGTCGCAGGAGTCCGCTGGATGCGGGTGGCGCAGGACCGGTCATTGTGGAAATCTTTGGGGGAGGCCTATGTCCAGCAGTGGACGTCTTTCGGCTGAAATGATGATGATGATGATGATGATGTGAAAATGTTTTTGTAACTATGAAAACTCATGGCAAAAAGATGAGCTGAATCAGCAGAATTTATATACCGGCCTCTTAATTGATTGAAGAATACATATATAAATGCCATTATAGAACATCGTTTTAATGTTGATTGACCCTGGTTCATGGTAGATTATATTATAATTAGTTAGTTAGTTTTTGTGGGCTTTTTTCCGAAAACCTAACTAGCTAACTAATTACAATAGTAATAAGATTGTAATTAGGTATTAGGTACTTATTATTTGTTTCACCGCGAAAAATTGGGTGTTTTATTGAAAACATACACAAGGACACAATGGAACAAGTATTTTTTGGGAAAATGCGTATAAAATAGAAAGTGCTAAAGATAAATAAAAAACAGGAATGCCATAAAATTGCCCACTAAATTGTCTAAATTCGTTCAAAACATCAGTCTCGTAAGTCTCATAACTTAAACTTAGATAGAAGACTTAACAGACAGACTTAACACCATAGATAGAAAGGTTTGCAATTTGAGTGTTTCATTGATGAACAATCTGCCCTGCAGCTTAATACATTTTATTATATAATAAACCATAGTTGCATATGCGATAAGGCTCATTTTACTCTAGCACTCTATAGGTTATTCATTGGAAATAGCTTGCCACGCGCGGGGGCGCATGCGTGCTGGTATTTCGCTTCTCCATCCCCCGACCTCTAGTGATGCGAACTATTATTCCGATCCGGTAATCGATATACAAAATTATTTATACATAGGTCTGTAGGTGTTTATATTAATAATTCCGAGCAGGGGTACGGTAGACCCGAATGAAACTATACTAAAATGAAAGAGTTTTGTCTCGACAACTTATATTGGCAAGATTCGGATTGTTGCGTAGTTTGCATTTATAAGTGTTAATTTGTTGACAAAATTGTGACAAGAGGTAGTCTATTTGTGACATACCTATTACGTTTGTTGGTTGACCGTGACGGGTGCAATCGTAAATTACAAACTATTTTTTTAAAAGAACGACGACTGATTGTGTAGGTATAGTCTGACAACCACAGGCTGCAGTAGATTTTTTTTATTCATGTGCGTCCCTTTTCTCGGAATGAAAATATAGGGAGGCATATTTAAAACTGCTCATGCACTGGAATGGACTGCATGTGGCAGCCACAGATGCTGAGAAGTGGTGCATCTAGGTTGCCTAGTTATATTATATTTTATTTTTAGTACTTGTTAGATTGTTTTATTAGATTATTATTATTATTTTGTATGTCACTAACCTTAATTAATTTTAAGAGTTGATGTAACTACTAACAGTTATGGATCTATCTATATGGATTCGAATTAAATAATTGAATTGAATTGAATTTAAAAAAACCACTGCGAAACAAGTACAAATGCGACCCTAAATCGGGTGTAAGTCGGTTTGCATGCTGCTTCCGAAGATGGCTGGTTGCTTTCGGCTAAGAATGTCATATATTCTAGTAGGGGAGAGTGGGTAACAGTGGATGAGTCGTGAGCAGGATTAACCCCACGATATCAGTGGTTGATAAGCTATTGTTTCATACTAGACTTAACGCTACACACTAACACTTAACTGTATATGACTGCTTCCTCGATTTTTCTAAGGCCTTTGACATGGTGTCTTATGGTATTCTGTGGGACAAACTGAGTGCATGTAAGGTCCCGCGTGAAATCATAGATGTTTTTAGATATTGGTACGGCAATCAAACCAACACAGTTAGGTGGGGGGTTTGCACAGTCGGAGGCATATAGGTTGGAATGCGGTGTGAGGCAGGGGGGTTTAACTTCACCAAAACTTTTCAACTTATATGTCAACGGGCTGACAGAGGAGCTCTGCAGGATGCCGGTGGGGTGTTATGTCGACGGCGTCAGCGTTAACAACATCAGCTACGCCGACGATATGGTGCTGCTGGCCCCCTCTGTCAGTGCACTCAGGAAGATGCTGCGTGTCTGTGAGGAGTACGCAGAAACTCACGGGCTTGTAATACAACTCCAAAAAGAGCAACGTTTTAGTTTTCAGGTCAACAAACAAAATGAATCCTGAGCATGTGCCGTCGGTCAAATTAAAAGGTACTGTCCTACAAAGGGTTTCGAAGTTCAAATACCTAGGGCACTTATGTGACGGACGACCTCAAAGACGACCTCGATTTGGAGAGGGAACGGAGAGCGTTAGCAGTCAGAAGCAACATGTTGGCTCGTAGGTTTGCCCGTTGTTCAAAACAAGTTAAAATCACCCTTTTTAAGGCGTTCTGTCAAGTATTTTACACGGGTAGCCTGTCAACTACACGCTGAAAGCCTGCAACGCTCTTCGTGTCCAGTATAATGATGCCTTCAGAGTCCTGTTGAGGCTGCCACGGTTCTGTAGCGCATTAGCAATGTTTGCTGAGGCGCATACTGACGACTTTTATGCGATCAGGCGAAAGCGGGTTGCATTGCATCTATACTAAACCGCATCCGACGCAGCGACAACGGGATACTGAAGGTCATCGCCGACAGACCAGACAGTTCCATCATGTGTACTTGGGTTAAAATTATTAATTAATGCGCTTAATATTTTTAATTTTTATTATTTCAACTTTTTTTTTAATTTTTATTATTAAAAAAAATTGTGACATCAAATCATTATTTATATGATAATTGTAAATTGACATCTATTATTCCTGTATTTCAGATTATGCATATTTATTATTATTCTTATCCTCAATAATAATTATCAATTCAACTATAAATTGTGATTTCATTATTTTATTGTGGTTTCATTATTTATTAGATAAGCTAACAAGTATGGAATAATTGTTCTGAAATAAAGATATTTTATTTTTATTAACGAAATTAAAGTTAAATTTAATTTCCTAACTATGAGTAAATTGATACTTAACTATCAATTAATTATTAATTACCTCATAATTACGAGATTGTAATTAATTTAATTTAACATTAATTTCGTTAAGTCTAGTATGAAATAATAGCTTAATAATCACTGAAATCGTCGGGTTAATCCTGCTCACGACTCATGAATCAACCTGTATATGTGTGAACGTTATTTTAATGAAATTATAAATAATGTAATTATTGTCCATACAAAAAATCCCGTGATTGCACGCCTTACATGGGACTTGATGGGACGCACCCTAAGTTCAGCAAGGTCAAGGTCAAGGAGCTAAGTCAAGGATGTATACCTACATTTTTAGGGTTCCATAGCCAACATAATAAAAACAGAAACCTTATGGTTTAGTCATATTAGTTTGTTCGTATGCCACTTCTCTTACTTACTCAGTAACTATAAGGCTCCTCATGAAACTTCAGCTAGAGGAATATTTTGTGTGACACTAGTACTACTACTTTGTTTTCCATATAAATTGCGAAAAAAATATTATGCCCTCCCAGTACGCTTAATACAAAATATATACCGTGTAAACATAGCTTAATAATGGCATAGATCGTGACTTTTTTTAAACCTTATTTCATTTAGATCTCGATAAAGTTAATTTAAATTCAAAAACCGCTTATTTTGTATCTCGATGCACAATTACTTCGAGCCGGATTGTAAATAAAAGTTTTTTTTTGCATTTGTCTACTTGTGGCACATGATCTGATGTCTTATATAATAATATTAAGGTTTCTTGGACAATCAAATGATGAAGTCGATGAGGCGAAAATTTTCAAAAATAATCGATCTCCAATTCTATTAATTTATATTTAAAACTTTAAAAAATACCTATAAATAAAAAAATGCCCCCCAACCTTACCTTACCTTACCAAAAACCAATTTGCGTACAGGCAGAAAATGTCTACAACCTCGGCGGCGTACAGGATGTTCGATTGCAGTGACTGGATTGGACGACAGAAATAAAATGGCTGGGATATTTTGTGACTTATCGAAGGCATTTGACGTCATAAGTCACCTGTTACTGCTGAACAAGCTGACACATTATGGCGTTCGAGATAAAGCCCATTTATTGTTTTCGTCCTTTTTAACAGGCCGCAAACAATCGGTAAAACTACTTGCCGACGGCAAACGGCTGCAATCTGACACAGGATGCGTAAATATCGGTATTCCGCAAGGTTCCGCCCTCGGAAATTCTTTATTTTTATTGTTTGTTAACGACTTGCCGTCAAATATTGTAGCTGGTTTGTCCGTTCTGTTTGCGGATGACACAACTGTGGTAGTAAATGCGGAATCTTACGACCAGCTAAGTGTAAAAATTGGTGATGCTTGTAACCAGCTACAGTCCTGGTTTTCAGCAAATGGACTATTACTCAACTGCTCAAAATCAAATATAATGCTGTTCTCTGGTCGGAGAGTCCCGCTACCACCGTGTTTGGCCAACTGTCCGATGCCACTGTGTAATGAAAGTGGGTTCCTTGGGTTTACGGTTGACTCTAATTTAAATTGGAAGTGCCATGTCGATAGTGTTTGCGACCGATTGGGTAGTGCTGTCTTTGCTTTGCGAAAACTGAAACCGCTAATCTCAAGTGAAGCTCTCAAACAGGTGTACTTTGCTCATTTCCACTCGATAATGGCATACGGCACGCTCATCTGGGGTAACTCCACAGATGCTGGAAGAGTCCTAATAGTGCAGAAACGAGCAATCCGTACACTTGTTGGAGTCAAACGAAGACATCCATGTAAGGAGATCTTTATTTCGCAGCGTATAATGACTCACTACTCACAATACCTGTTTGATGTGCTAATGTTTGTAAGGAATGAACAATCTCAGTTTTCGCGAGTCGACTGTCCAGGAAAACTGCTGCGTTCAACAGGTCGCCTTAGAACCGTTCCTCGTCGCATGACACTATCAAATAAGAACCCTCGTGTCATCGGACCTACTTATTTCGAGCATCTACCTGCCGAAATAAGAAACGAGCCATGTGACGAAACATTCAGGCGCAAAGTGAGAAACCTTTTGTTGAATAATCCTCTGTACTCAACAAATGAGTACATGGCACTAAAATTATGATTATTGATTTTCATGTATTCATGTATTGTATTGATTTTAGTTTAAATTGACATTGTTTTCTACTATTATTATGATCATCCTTTATTGGGAAATGTATGTACTTATTTGATTATTATTTTTTGTTTTTTGTTCACATTGCTATTGACAATTCTTACTGGGAGATATAACTCTAAACTATACAACCCTATTATTCCGCCTACATGTATTTAACATTTCGATTCATTGTTATTACTATTCGATATTTTTGATTTGTAAGTATTGACATACTTACTGTTGATTTTTATTATTAGATTAAATTGTATTGAATATAAATATTACACTCATGACGATCCTTATTGGGAGACACAATTTCATTATTATTGTTAATTATTATTATTATCAGTTCAGTTCAAATATATTTATTTCTCTAAGATTACAAATCACTTAAGCGAGAAACAAACAAAACTTTAGTAATAACATAAATTACAAGTAATCCATAAGCGAGCATAACATTTTCACATCATAAAAGTGTATGTCGGTAATTTTAAATTCAATTCGTAACAATAACAACTTAATTTAACTTTTGCACTCTTATCTACCTACATTTAACTCGTAAGCCGAGCGCAGCTGGTGACGCGCGGCCAGCATGCATTGAACCGGTTTCACCAACTATTGTAAGGCGGGGTACACATTTCGCTTGCAAATCATACAGGCTAAAATAATATTTTAATTTTATTACTTAAATCTAACTTGCGTTTGTGTTAATTGATATTTGAAATGAAATGAAATGAAATGAAATTTATTTGCATAAAATATGGTACAATAAGGTGTTCTATTCTATTTTAGCACATTAACATATTTTGCCGGTTAAGCATGCAAATATTGACTTAAAATTAGTAAGCAGGTAACACTATTAAGTATAATATCACATTATTTATTATAAACATTTTTTTTTTACATATTAGTCGTATTACTTTATAATATTATATTACACGACGAGTAGGTCATCTACGGTGTAAAACATCTGACTTACAAGCCATCGATGAAGGTGTGATTTAAATGCAATGAGAGACAGGGTTTTTATATTTTCCGGAAGGGCATTAAATATTCTCATACACATGTAGTAACTACTTTTCATAAATAGGGAAGTATTGGGAATGAAATCTAATACAAGTTTATTTGGATATCTCATGTCTCTCTGATATACTTCCTCTGCTTTTTTAAATAAATCCGGATATTTTTTTACAAAAACTGCTGCCTCAAAAATGTACATACACGGTAGAGTTAAGATATCATGTTTTTTGAATATAGGTCTACATGTATCCCATTTACCTAACCCACACATTGCCTTTAAACATTGCTTTTGCGCTATAAATGCCCTATTCATATCACTGGAATTACCCCATAAGAGAAGACCATATCTTAAATTGGATGCGACATATCCATGATACGCCATTAAGACTGTGTTCCAAGCCGATACGTTACGCAGTCTCCTCAAGACATATGCAAACTTAATTATTTTGTCACATACAGTGTCTACTTGTTTTTTCCAATTACAGTTTTTATCAATATCGATTCCTAAAAATCTGGCTGTCTCAACTTCTCTAATTTGCGTATCATTATATTTGATGTCTAATAGTTTACCTTTATCTCGTACATTACAGAATTGAATGAATTGGGTTTTACTAAGGTTGACCGATAAATTATTTAATTGAAGCCATGCTACTACTGCTGTAATCGTATTATTAATTTCACTATTGTATTGTGCTTCGTCATTGCACGTAACTAAAACTGAAACATCATCAGCAAAGAGCGTACATCGGTGTGTTGTGATATCTGGCAGATCATTAATATATATTAAGAAAAGGAGTGGTCCCAGCACACTACCTTGTGGTACTCCTAGGCTATTTTTCATATATGAGGATCTATGACGGATTGTTGTTGAATCTTTTGTGCTGTCTATTTCAACACATTGCTGCCTGTCTGTTAAGTACGACTTAAG
The DNA here is from genome assembly GCA_949128165.1 of Lathronympha strigana. Lineage (NCBI taxonomy): Eukaryota > Metazoa > Arthropoda > Insecta > Lepidoptera > Tortricidae > Lathronympha > Lathronympha strigana. The sequence continues at coordinate 13,287,402 of OX421903.1, forward strand.
CCACTGTAATGCAAGTCCTCTTATCCCAAGATTATTAAGTTTTTGGATTAGTAGCTCATGTGAAACAAAATCAAATGCCATAGACATGTCAAAGAAGACTACAACAGTTGGCTTCTTTTTATCCATACTTCGAATAACATCATTAATTAAGTTGAAAGTAGCAAGAGTGGTACTTTTGTGTTTTTGAAATCCATTTTGTTCTTTTTTTAGTATGGCATATTTTTCTAGAAAAGACATGATTCGTATATGAATGGCTTTTTCAAATATTTTTGAGATAATTGAAATAAGTGTTATTGGACGATAATTACACATAGTGGACTTGTCTCCTTTTTTCAACAGTGGTTTGACTACGGATAATTTTAAAATATCTGGGAAGCAGCCCTCTTTAAATGATAAATTCACTAAATGAGCGATAACCGGGACTAGTTCATCGACACATAGTTTCAAAATCTTAGTAGATATTCCGTCATAGCCTGTAGAATTTGTATTTTTGAGGGATCTTATTATACTTCTTACTTCATCATAACTTACAGGGTTCATGAATATAGTATTATTTACGTGTTTTGAGTTAGTGTTCTTTAAAGTAGAGTTTGTATCGGAGAGTGTACGTTGAATGAAGTATCTATTGAATTCATCTGCTATTTTACTAGGGTCTTGAATAATGATACCATCTTTATTTATTTCAGAAATATGATTATTTGAGAGGTGAGGATCTGGATTGTCTTTAATAATGTTCCAACAGGCTTTGCTTTTACTTGTAGAGTTCTGTATAAGTTTGTGATTGTGTAGTTTTTGAGAACTGTGTATACAATTTGTTAGCATTTTAGAGTATATTTTGTATTTGAGTCTACTAGTCTACTATTTGTTATGATTAATATTTAATATGAATATATACTCGTACATACACATGCACATACACACAAAAATATATATCTAAATATATAAATTCGATTGGGATTATATTATTTAAAAAAGACCCAACCGAGCCATTCATAAAAATGAATTAATTGTATTATAAATAGTTTAGTAGTACGTTGAAGATTGCTTATCTTGTTATTTTTAAGGATGTCTGAAAATATTATTAAATTTATATTTGAGGTATATCATTACATTTTAATAATTTTATAATATTTTTCCTTTGTTTATTAGTTTTATTACAGTTAACCATGACCTACACGGGGCCTTTTAAAATGTGGCATTTAAGTTTCTTTTTAAAAATCGGGAGTGTTTTAGCATTCGTTATTTCCTTGGGTAGAGAATTATACAATTTAGCGCCTTCATATACAATACTCCTCTGACCATAGTTTACCGTTCTTGCCTTTTTTAGGCAGATATAGTGTGCTCGTCTAGATAGATTTTTAGATATATTTTTATTGTCGGCTTTAGTTTCGAAAATCAATTGCGTATGAATGCTATATTCTTTAATTAATTCGTGTTTGTGACGATCATGATGGAAATTCGTATAAATTTATTGAAATGTAAACTTATAATGTAATTATCTTTCATGAAATAAAAATCTATCTATCTATCTATCTATAAAAAAGTAGGTACGAGTATGTCCCCCACCTCTCTAAATTATAACAGGTGGTCCAAAAAATTTAGGGAGATAGGAGTTTATCAATTAGCTCGAAAATTATTCTGAACATATTCGGTCAAGCCGTTTTTGAGTTTTCGCAAAAACAAATTTAATAACAAAAGGATGTAAGTGCCAAAATATATTATGGACCCTCTACACTGTGGGAACTTGCGTTTTGCCTCTCGTTCGCACCAGTGCTTTTGAAACTTTGCTTCGGTGCGAGTGAGAGGCAAAACGCAAACCCCCGATGTGTGTTGCTTGCTTTCAATGCAAGGAAGAAGCATATGGTAGGCAGATATGCTTCTTCCTTGCACTGCACCTATAATGTACCTGTGATAATAGCATGCGTGTACCTAAAATAAATATAAGAGCAGCCTGCATAATGATACGACAATTTCAACTTGATATAAGAGTTTACATATCGTGCCTCAAAATTTAGTTCGGACATTATAAACAAGATTAGGTACCTATCGAAAAATGTATCGACTCGTTTACACCACTATAGGCCTCCCTACTAAGAGAAAGACCCGGCGCTTCGGCGGCCATGACAGTAGCGCGCGCCCCTTGCTCGGCGTAATCAAACAAACGTTTTCTTTATAAATTATAACTAACACGCTACAAACCAACAAATCATTGAAAATTTTAAGTGAGTAATCTTCATAAAATTAAATAGTCAAATATCTTTTAAATTTTGTTCTGCTACTCAGCTCAATCCACTGATTTTTTTTCTCTCCATTGATCGATTTTTCACGCGTTTTGTTATTGCACTATGTATAATTAATTGTCAAACAGGGTTCAATCTAGCAAATTAAAATATTGGTTATGCGTGTATATAAGAAGTAACAGGTGAATAATGGTGTTGTCGAGGAATAGGGAGAATATATTTTTGTTCTGTGTGATTCACAGTTCACAGCTGGCAGTTTGGCTTCGCGGCCATATAACTTTCAAGCTGGCGAAGGCATGGTGGAAAGAACCGGATACTGGAGGTGAGTCATTGTCGTTATTTATGATTTTTTTATGCATTAAAAATGCCAAAATGCCTCATCGTTACGGTCGTTACGGCCGCGTACAAAATGGACTTAAGTTTATATATCAATTTTAGCTCACCACGGACGTTACGGAATTCAGAACGGCATATTAATGATTCCGTTTGAACTGACAGTTGACTGATTATTTTTTATTTTATAAGATTAGAGGTACATCAAGTGTGCACCTTTTGTACCTATTGTGTTGTAGCCTTGTCACTTGTGGATTTGAAGAGTTGTTAACGCAGATTTGCATACGAGGACATTCCGCTCCGAATTCCATCCCATCTGAAGCGAGCCATTCATGTGGTTTGGATTAAAATTATAAAATATGCTAAGTTAAATTCTAGATCCATCCCTAATTGCATAAACGCATTATTTTGCAATATGGTTCGGAATAGTTCGGATAGAAAAAAAAAATTATAATTAGTTAACTTCTAAATCCATTCCTCGGCTGAACGCTTTATTTTAGAATATGTGGTTATATTTAAGGTTTGCATTGCAATAAATACGTAAAGTTATTTTTGATCTAGTAAAAATTAAAAACCGTCCATATGTTAACTACACAGTGCCAGTGGGCGCGCGCGAAGGCTGTGCGGCGGCGCGCATGTGGCGTGCAGCGTGTAGCGTTTTAATGTGCCCTGACGCTGATGCCGCCTGGACCCGTATCTCTGACAATGCTCCACCGGACAACGTTTGGCACTCCTTACGCAACTGTGTTGCATACCAAGTGCGTCCATGTATATATTTTTTACTTCCGCAAACTATTACCCTACGATCTTACGTACACCAATTACAAGTAAATCCTACTTCCATTCATAACAACATATTATAGTCTGCCTGGCCAGCTTGTCAGTAGGTAGCGGTAGCAAAAGTAAACTATATCCATCTCTTTTTGGAGTGCATCACTAGCGAAAGAAAAAGACAGTATAATTATCTGTGATTATGCACGAATTAGAAGAGATTTTGGCCAATCTATAGTTACAATAATTATAGAAAATCTGTTTCCAATGAACTTGAGTTGGACCACTAGAAAAAAACTACATTTGTTGTATTAATTTAACAACACATAACGACAAATTCTCGCCATTCTTCTATTCCAACGTGGTTAAATAGGAAAATATTTTTTTTATAACTCAAAACAAACTTAACCACGCCTTTTAGGTTGTCTTCTCTTTGGTCTCCAATGCTTTCTAAAGCCTGACCAGAAGTATATGATTATGATCATGGTCAAGAGGGCACTATTATTCTCATTTATGGCAAGTGTCGAATTAAATATATGTCATTTCATAGTCCTCTACTACCATCCAAATCGAACGTATGAAAATATGTACCTATCTCTCTTTCGACCGCACTTACATCCATTACCTACATCATCGACCGAAGGAGAAGCCTAACGAAACGGACCATAATCAAGTTGACAATCTGTCATTAAAATGATTGCCAGTGTAAGTGATTAGTACCAACGCAATTTCGCATCATAAATTCCTGGTCGGGCTTTGGAACCTTGTAATTGCACCTTGTAGGCGCTGGCGGAGGGTTTACATTATATATTTGACTTGTATCAGTTTTTTTGGTCTGTATTGTTTATTTATATATAATTTTCAGGCCGGAGTATGGCAGAACTTACTAGCAAAAGGCGTAGATGATGTTATCCAACCTGCAGCGTTTAAATTAGCGATAGTGCTGAGACACACACCTACAGAGCTCACCGTTCGCCTGCTGGCAGAATTATTACGCCTGCATCCACAATCAGTAAGTTTTTTTTTAGACTGAACAAAGATATATTATCTTATACATTGAAAGGGATGTCATAATTATACTACAGAAAAAGTGACCAAGGCCCCCAGTGCCCAGGGCTGGGATCGAACCAGCGACCTCATGCTTTCGCGGCAGGAGGTCGCCTTATCGATAGTATATGACATCTCTTTCAATTTATAATTTATATATAGTAGTGCGACTACTTAAAAAACATGAATCAAAACATTTATTATATTTAATAAATGATTTTATTCATGTTTTACAATTGTATACACGGTGGGAATGAGTTTACCGGCAGACTTTAACGGTGTATTCCTGACCGCATTTAGAGAATATAAAGTCATACATCTGGATTTGGCTTAGTTTCAGAGATAGTTACTCGTACATGTTTCTCTAAAACTAATTTACATCATAACTCGTAAAACAAAGCATTTTTGACTGCAGTGTTACCACTATGTGTTTTAGTTTTGACATACTTATTGATTGGTATTGGAATTTTTTTTAAACTTTGCAAAAATCCTCTACATCTAAAAAAATATAAAAAAAAACTTTAAAACTCTTTTTTTGTTTATGATTTATTATTACAGGTCGTGTGTAAAAGTAAATAAAACTAAAAAAATTACAAAAAAAAATTGTTTTTGTCCGAAAATCACAAAAGTCAGGTTACGTTTTTTGCTTCTTTTACCGTCCAGAATACACCGTTAAAGTCTGTCGGGTTATTAACGACCACGGTGTATATTATCTTATTAATGAAAGTTTTTGAACCTCATTGATTTCCGTTCTATTAATTGGTTTGGATGTAATTGGGCCACATGCTTATTAAAAATAATTGCCCATTGTGGTTTTTATTAGGCATTCAACTGTGAACTCATATGAAAATCGAGTTTGTAACGCTTACGGTACGCTTGGTTTGAAAATGAGAGATATGATATTTACCTAACTTTATGATCTCCCCAGCAAGATCTAACATCTTATATGCTGGCTTTGCTGACTGACGATGAAGCAGCGTGGTGTGGCGCGTGTGGTGCAGGCTCGCCTGGAGGCGGAACGCCAGGCCCAGCGCCACTTCGAGACCTGCAGCTGTTTGGTGATTGCGAGCTTTCCATCCTCGCCGCCAGCCGCGAAGAGTACGAGGCCCATGCAAAATTGGTGCGCGCAGAGTACGCAGAGATGAATCAAAGGAACTATGTGGAACTAAGGATCAAGGTAGCTTATAGCCACAAAACGATTTCACCTTGAAATACTTTCTTATGATATTAAGTACTCAAATTATAGTACATTATTGACAAGGGATGGAAAGTAAGGGATTGACTGACGAGCTGGCTGCCGGGGCAATGTGGAAACATTGCCCCGGCAGCCACCTCGAGGCAGATATAGTGCTTTTGCCAAACATGCGCGGTGCGGACACCAGCATATGGGGCGAGAGCCTCGGGGGCAATTAGAAATTTTTTGCCTGGGAGTAAAATTAATTAAACAAATTCCATTATTGTCCGATGCGTTCGCGCTCTGCTAGAGGTGATTAAATAATTGGATACTTTACGTCGTCTATTAGCGAACAAAATGGGAACATTTCTGAGCATATTTGAGAATAAAAAAAACCTGGCCAAGTGCGAGTCAGTCTCGCCCACCGAGGGTTCCGTACATCATAAAAATGATTTAAACCCCCCCCCTACCCCCTTTTTATCCCATAGGGGATGAATTTCGGAAAACCTGGGATACTGTTTTCTTATATATTATCAGACAGTCTATAAACGAAGTTTCCAAGTCTGCAACCTGAGAAATTATTCACAGCTCATACAAACTTTCAACCCCTTTTTTATCCTTTAAGGGATGAATTTCGAAAAACGCTAAATATACTTTTCTTGTGTAGTATCAAAGAGTCTTTAAACGAAGTGGTAAATCTGTCTGTAACTTTAAAAAATATTTACAACTCATACACGTACTAACTTTAAATTCCTTTTTTATCCCTTAGCGGATGAATTTCAAAAAATGGTTAATATACTTGTGTAGTATCACAGAGTTTATAAACGAAGTTTTAACCTGAATAATGATTCACATCGCATACAAACTTTCAACCTCCTTTTTTATCCTTTAGAGGATGAATTTCAGAAAACGCGGAAAACAGTTTCACGGGACCGTAGATCTTAGTATATAGTTTAAATTTTAACTCGATACCTTCACGCACTCCCGAGATAAAGGGTCTTGTATAATCACATCTCATAGTAACTTTCAATTCCTTTTTTATCCCTTAGGGGATGAATTTCAAAAAACGCTAAATATACTTTTGTTGTATAGTATCAAAGAGTCTATCAAAGAAGTTTTAAGTCTGTAACTTAAGAAAATATTCACATCTCATACAAACGTTTAACCACCTTTTTTATCCTTTAGGGGATGAATTTCGAAAAACGCGGAATATTGTTTCAAGGGACCGTAGATCTTAGTAAATAGTTATAATTTCAACTCGATACCTACACGCACTCCCAAGAAAAAGGGTCTTGAATATAGGTACACATCTCATACTAACTTTCAATTCATTTTTTATCCCTTAGGGGATGAATTTCGAAAAACGCTAAATATACTTTTCTTGTGTAGTATCAAAGAGTCTATAACCGAAGTTTTAAGTATGCAACCTGAATAATGATTCACAGCTCATACAAACTATCAACCCCCTTTCTTATCCTTTAGGGGATGAATTTCGGAAAACGCAGATTACGATTTCAAGGGACCGTAGACCTTAGTATATTGTTTAAATTTCAACTCGATACCTCTACGCACTCCCGAGATAAAGGGTCTTGACGGATGGGAGGGTCTTTACGGACTTGCAACCCCCTTTTTTATCCCTTAGGGGATGAAATTTGGAAAACGCAGAATACGGTTTCAAGAGACGGTAGACCTTAGTATATAGTTTTAATTTCAACTCGATACTCCACGCACTCACAAGATAAAGGGTCTTGACGGACAGACGGACGGACGGACAACAAAGTGATCCTATAAGGGTTCCGTTTTTTCCTTTTGAGGTACGGAAACCTAAAAATGCAACCGTAGGCTTTTCTGGGCAGTGTCTCGACTGTCTCGTATTTCTATATTTACCTACTAGACTACCGAGCTGTATTACTGCTGAATTTTGTAAATTATTCAAAATTGTTATTTTTGTTTCAGGTCCTGAATCAGTTCAATCAGATCCCTAAGCTATTTCACACACCTGAATTTGAATTCCTTGAGCCGCTTGCACGTGAAAATATTGAACGTGAAATTTGTACTTTGCGTGAACACTTGCTCACAGGTCAACAGGAGTAAGTTGGTAGACTACTTTACCATGAAACACATGACTGACGCCTTGAAGTAGTCTAAGGAAAAAAATATGCTAATATTTACAAATTGAAAAAGAACATGTCAGATTATTGTGCTGGATAGATGTATTATGTTGCGCTTAAGGCTATGTTCGTGTTTATGTAAACTTACGTTTACGGTAGTCAGCAACCAGTAAGGCATTTGTCATACCAGCGCTGAATTTTATTGTAATAAAAAAAAAGATTATATGTAATATAAATTTACAATCATTACATGCTGCGTACATACACATATTTGTCTGCAGAACAAAGTGCTGCAAAGTTCACAGGTCCAGTGTGAAGTCAAATCACGCAATCTTACACATGTGCTATATTATGTATCCACAATTTTTAGGCTTTGCCTTTATTGTTTATAACTAGGTACTTACGTTGTTTTTTGTTTTAATAACTCCGAATATTTAGGTATATTTGAATAATGCTTCGGTGACACTAAGTTCAGTGACATACATAACAAATCTTTGTAATAAACCTATTAGTTAAGGTTAATGCAGAATTCACGGTACTTTTAAGTTTGAACGAGTTTCAAGAGTTTGAAGAGAAAAGTAAAGGAAAATAGTAAGTCAATGATAAAATACTTGAGTATTGTCATTTCAAATTCCTTTTTATAGTTGACTGAACGTAGTAGCCTATTATATATGTGATGTAAAAATAGATATATTATTTAGCTCTTCTTCCTGTGCCCTAAACACAGATCGAAATATGAAATCGTACTTTATAGATTGTTCTTCGTAGTGTATATGTTTGACAATGAACTGTTTCCAGAATAAATAATTTTATTTTATTTCTTGTGTATTTATTGCTATATTCTACTCTACTCACCAATTTCATAGTGTACTGTGTAGCCTGGAAACCTGGAACACTTGGGTGTTGTGAAGTCCTGGGAACATAAAAGCCATTCAATACAATAGAGCCTCTCGATTGTATTGAATGGATTTTATGTTCCCAGGGCTTCATAACTTCGTACAACAACACTTAGTACTATTTCCCCACGGCAAAAAAACAATGCCGAAAGATATCATTGTATGGACTGAGGTGGAACTGCCGATTTGTGCTCCTCGCAAAAATCGCAATCGAGATTCAGCACGGAATTCCGTCGCGTCTGAGCTACTGTGCCTCTCTTCTGATTTCGCACATTTGAAAGATGCAGAAATTTCGAATTTTCAACAATCCGGATATCTCAAATCCCCTTGCCTTACAAATTTTACAATTTGAAGGAATTAAATTCTAAAGTTGACTGTTCGAGACTAGTTAAACTTACTTGATGAAACAAAACGCAGCTGCGCTGCGTAGTTGAAAAAAAAAGAAATCAATATGGCGATATCTTGCTCTTTGAATGGTCTGTGAAAGGGAGTTAAATAAAATGTATTTTTTTTAGATTAAATTGCTGTATTTAGGAAATCAGTAATCCCTTGTGTTTAGGATTTTCGTGTCTCTTCGCAGAATCAGAACATATAAACCAAGTTACAACTACAGGTAAACAAATGTGGAAGGGGTCATTGATCGAAGAATGTTTTAGGGCTCCAATGGATCTGCGGCGACGGCGACGTGGGAAAGCTATTGAGTAATGTTTGTTGATCGCTGTGGATGTTCGCAGGAATTAGCCATGTCGTGGCGAGGACGAGACGACCGCAATGACCGGAGCTCGCGATGGGAGACGCAGGATCGGCCGGATCCGTGGGCGAAGCGACGTTCGCCCGTGTGGGACATGCGACGCGATTCCCCCGACCGCTCACGAGGGTCTCCTCGCCACCACCGTGACCGCTACGACCGATACGACCGCAACGGAGACCGCGACCGTGACCGTCGTGATCGTGGTGACCGTTACGATCGGGAAGAGCGGCGCGGCCGCTCGCGGGAGCGCCACGAACGGGCGCGCTCGCGCTCTCGTTCTCGATCCCGGCGACACTCGCCTCGCCGCCACGAGCGCGAACGCGACAGTGAAATTCCGGCGCCACCTTCTCCGCCAAAGATCAGCGCACCTGATCCGCCAAACACGCGATCGCGTACGCGTAGCCGGTCCGCTAGCCGTGAACTGGAAACTCGTGAACTTACCACCTATGACAATAAGGACGAACAAGCCGTCAATGCCTCCCCGGGTGACTGGTTTTGTAAGTGTGGCTCATACAATTTTAAAAGGCGCCAAATATGCTACAGACGCAACTGCAATGGTAAGCGGTCAGAAGGGACTGTATATGGGGCCGATGCCGAGAGGCATGGCTTGACAGAAGGTATGGGTATTACAAAGAGACTCCTGTTTAGACGATTAGATGCTCTAACAACCGAGGAAAAAATATTAGAGGCCTTGAAAGAGAGATGTTCTAAGGCAGTTTTAGATTCTATTGCAGGTATCACAATAGGAAGAGAAACTTTAACTGGAGCTTCTAAGTGCCTTGCATATATAAATTTTAATTCTATAGCAGATTCCACTGCTGCTCATTCTGAATTAATGACTCTTTCACCCCCACTAGAGATTGATAGCCGGGAAGTATTAATATCATTTTACAATGAACCACAGAAGATTCAGAAACCCGCTCCAAATCCTGTAGATTACTCCAGTTATTATTCTCAAATGGCCACATACAATAACAGCTCAGCTTTGTCTGAAGCAGACAGAGTCAATGCTGCCGCTGCAGTGGCCCAGTCAGCTATCACAGCTGCTCAGGCACGCCAGTTCACTTGGACGCCGTCTGTCCCTACATTCGTAACTTCAGCAACACAAGCAGCAAGCAATGTCAAGGCTCCCACTGGTGATGGAACAACCGTGTATAATGCTCCAGATGTAAGGACATTCATGTATGATGAGACATCAGGATACTATTATGATCCCTCTTCAGGCCTGTATTATGATGGCTCCACACAGTACTTTTATAATAGCCAAATTAATCAATATATGTATTGGGATGCCACTAGCTCTACTTATATTGCAGCTACTCAAGCCACACAAAATACAGATCAGCCTAAGCTGCCTAATCCACCGACAGTGACTTTAGATAACACTATTATAAAAGAGCCAGAAGAGAAAAAGAAAAAAGATAAAGAGGATAAAGTGAAGGTTGCTAAGAAGATTGCCAAGGATATGGAAAGATGGGCACGGACTTTGAACCAAAAGAAAGAAAATGCTAAAAGCAACTATGTTATGGACCAGCCACAAGATACTGGGCCTAGTAAGGGCTCTGCAGACATTGGCTTTTCAGTGCTAGGAGCTGGCCCTTCATTGACAACTCTTGTAAGAGAAATATCCCCACCGCCCGCTGTAGTCCCAGCAGCTCCAGATGAATTTTTAATAAAGAGAGTGTCAGAACCAGCATTTGACAATGATGACGGCATTATTGATTGGACAAAACTGACATGCTTACTGTGTAAAAGAAAATTCCCTTCTGCAGAAGTACTTACAAAACATAAAACACTTTCAGATTTACACAAGCAAAATCTTGCAACACATAGGAAACAGTTTGATTCAGGGCCACAGATGAATGGGTATAGAGACCGCGCAGCAGAGCGCCGCATGAAGTTTGGAGAGGATGAGACACCTGTCAGAAAGAGGTATGAGCCACCAGAGCCTATGCCACCCCCAATCCAGGCAGCTCCACCACCGTCTGTTGTTGACACCATTGGAGGAAAGATGCTCCAGAAAATGGGTTGGTCAGCTGGTCGAGGTTTAGGCAAGACTGAACAGGGAAGGATAGCTCCCATTGAGGCAGAACAGAGGCCAAGCTTGGCAGGTCTTGGGCAGAAAAGAGGCATTTACACACCCACACCGGGGGAGACATATAGAGATACGGTGAAAAAGCTCATGATTGCGCGGTATAAGGAAGTCGTCGGTCAAGAGGAAGGAAACTAGGTGGGTTATGTTTATTTTATTTATTACTGATAATGTTTCTTTGCAGATTCCGGATTTGAGGTCAGTTGAGTGTTATTTCACTTATTATTTGGTTTTTCTTCTTTCACATCTTCTGGGAAATAGGGGCAATATCTGGAAGCTGAAACTTTATTCTTTAATTTGCATTTATTTTCTTAACCTAAAGAACTGTCATTTTAAGTTTCTGGAATATTAAGCTAGTTTGAAGCTTACTAATAGAAAATACAGCAGTAGCCATAGTACTGTTAAAACCCTGGGGGTTTTAAATTAGCAAATCAACAGCCTCCCTAGCCTAGTTGGTAGTAACCATGTCTATGAAACTGGAGGTCCCAGGTTCGAATCCTGGTAAGGGCATTTATTTGTGTATTATTCATTACGAATATCTATGTGAGAATTTGTTCCTGAGTTATGGGTGTTTTAAATGTATGAGTATGTATTTATCTATTTAAGTATGTATATCGTCGCCTAGTACCCCCGAAATATATAAGTATATATTTAAAAAAAAGACCAATGACTTCATTATTAGTGATGGGAAATTGCAGAGAATATTTCCGACTGCGAGAATATTCTCGGAAAGATTACGGTAATATTACCAAAAGTAGCAATTTACTTTGTAACTTTTTTTTTCGATATGAAAATCCAACTTTTTGTAATAACGAAATATTTGCATATTTTCATGTGCGTCATGCTCGCGGTCAGATACATTACTTAAAACTTGTTAGAATGGTATATTACCGTAAGTTACCGTAAATTACCGTAAGTTCTCTTAAATTTCATGGAAATTTCTTATGAAATATATTTTTTGATAACGAAATATAGTGGTTACTATGGAAAAATTAAAGAACATTGCATTATTACTTCATTGCATTTTGTTGCATTTCAAATAAGAATAATTATTAATCACTACATAGTATAAAACAAAGTCGCTTTCTCTGTCCCTATATCCCTATTTATGCTCAAATCTTTAAAACTACGCAACGGATTTGGACGCAGTTTTTTTTAATAGATAGTGTGATTTAAGAGGAAGGTTTATATGTATAATAATAACCCGTGCAAAGCCGGGGCGGGTGCCAGTTAAAAATAATCAAGAAATACTTTCCAAGTTTGTATTGTTCTCTTGTTCTCGGCGTACCCATATTCTATACTATTATTATTTTATTTAAATATAAAAAGAATATAAAAAAAAATATATAATAGTAGTTAAAAAAGTAAACAAAATGTTTCTTTAGTTCAGTTTTTAATATAAGTATATATTTTAATGGCAAAGATAGAGTGGCACAATATGGAATGATATGAATCACTTAATTATTTTATCCTATAGCATGAAAAGTGCCTGTAATTCTTTATAATTTTTTTTGCATAGTCTATAACCCTGCATATAAATTTTGTAGTAATACAACAATTTCGTGAGATATTGAATACTTACTTATAAAGTCGATGTCAAATATATATTCACACTTTTGAGCCTAGCTTAATGAAATAAGGTTGTAAAGTGACTAAATTTACACTCGCTGACATCTTATTTCATAATTTTTTTTTCGGTTTTCGGTTCGGTTTAGTCATGAACTTAACAACTTTGGCTTCATGGCAAACCATTCGTTTTTCACTAACACAAATCACAAATTTACGACTCCGAATCCGCATAAAACGACCAACCGGTTTTAGCGACGTAGGTATAGGCAGATGGTTGGTTTTCATACAAGTCACTATTTGTGCATCCGTTTAGTACGACTGCTTATATCGACATACCGCTTTTAACGACGGGATTTCACACGCATATGTTCGGTTACAACGGTGACGGTGCATTATAACCAAACAATACATACAAGATAGAATCTTTGTTCGAAGCGAATGTTCTGAAACTTAAGCGCGTAAGGGTTTCATCTCGTGTAAAAAAAATCTCCGCAATTTACAATGGCTTAAATTGCAATGTAGTCAGGAAGTACGAGTAAATAGGTCAATGGTTCAACAGTTTCTTTCACTAAAGAGCAAAATATTCTTAATTTCAATTATTCTGTGAGTAACATTGAACCATTGTGAATTATAATGCATGTGTGACTATTAAAATCGAGAAACAACTTTAAAATTGACAGTTTGTTTAGTACGACTTCCGGTTAGTAAGACGTTATATTGTCGGTCCCTTCGGCGTCGTTATAACCGGATTCTACTGTAGATGGTTTTGCCACGACTGTTAAAACAGTACAAAATTACAATTAAGTCGACTACTACTGTCTTTTCCGCGTAGGCAGTGTGCACTCTGCATGATAGTTTTTTACTACATACTTGGCCTGAGCGTTCGCTCGACCCGAGCGTGGAGCGTGGCCTAATTGATGCGAGTTTTATACTCAATTGTATTTTTGTATCACTTTCATTAAATTTGAGCTAGTATTTATTAAATCCCTCGTATTTGTAATAAATTTCTAGGTTTCGTTTAAAATTGCACGGTAATTTTTCACGGTAACTTACGGTAACTTACGAGAATTTATGGAAATTTACCGTAATTTACATGTAACTTTTTATTTTGCTCAGTAACGATATTATCCTTTTGCAATACAATTAACGACGTCTTTGTGCCTCTATTTTACCTAAATGACATGATATTAGACCGCAATAAAATATAAATTTCTCTATCTTTCACATCACGAGAATATTACGGTAATATTCTCTGTAAATTTCATTACGGAAAGTTTCCCAAATAGGAAACTTTCCGCTTGCCCATCACTAATCATTATATATTTGATTAGTATGATAGGATATATTTGTTTTTTAAGACATACTAGACTAGTCAGGAATATCACAATACGCTCAGAAATTTAATAATTTAAAACCCCTGAAATTACAGTAGCCACTCAATTGCACAGTTTAATTAGTACTTAGTTACTTAAAAATGAAACTGAATTTAAAGCAAAAGCTGTCTGTCTGGTCTATCAACGACATATTTACCTAACCAGCATGGTTAGCACAAAACGGCATACGAAATATCTCTAGGTCAAGAAAGACACCTGTCACTTTCTAAATGTTCGGATTAGACACAGTGGTGTCTCTCTCGGCGGCGACATAAGTTTTGCGCCGTCAGTTCAGTGTGCGTACCATGAGTTGCATTCGATTGCGACTGCGGCTTTCGAAATTATATCCGTCTCGCTCCTACCACTGCTCTGGCTGGAGCGAGACGCACATACTGTCGAATGCCGCAGTCGCAATCGAATGCAGCTCATGGTAAGCACACTGGGGTTTCCAACCTGAGTCGAGATCTTCGATTTTATATACTTCGTACCGCTGCTGGCTGGGAACTGCTGCATGTAGTTGATTGAGGTGCAAACAGTTTTTCAGGTTTTGTTTATTCAATATTGTTAAGGTCCTTACAGGTCTCTTGGTATTGGCATACCGATTTGGTTTGATCTAGTAATCGGCTTTCACATATTATTATATGTGAACCCCCATTCTTCTGTCAAATTATGTCTGCTTGTAACAAACTCAAATATCGAATTTACAGAATAGGACAAACAATTATCAAAGGCTTTTTGGAATTTAATGACGTTAATCAATATACCAAGACCTAAGATAACAGGATACATTAAATAACAAGTAAGATTTTTATACAGAACTATGGAAGACCAATCAAGAATCAGTAACAATTGTTTGTTCCCAATATATTCTCATCCCAAAATTCATCAAATTCGATTCACACAAGTCACTGGGTGTGGGTTAACAAAAGATTTAGTTTGACTTTTGACTAATATGGGGTACTGCAGGGATTGCGACAATTTCTAGAGTGCATTATTTATTTTAACTAAAACTTGCCAAGGCGGATTCCTGAATGGACGGACGAGTCGCGGTGTTTTTGATTGTTCTCTAATTGTGTGATTCTCATTTCAAACGCTAGATGGCGATAGAGCCGCGCCGTATGCCGCACCCGCGCACCGTGGTGAGTATACTCTGTTTGCTACTAAACTTGTCTAACGCATTTCTTTCCACAGGTTCGACATCAAATACTACTTATTTCATGTTTATAATAATCTATATATCTTGACCCTACTATTAAATTCCTGCCACAATAAAAACCTTGACAGTACCTACACCTTCGCCAAAATACGAGCAGTTGAGTAAATACTGACTATCAAAACATATATTTTAGGGAAATGTCTGTACATACAACTTTTATTTGTACTATGTAACAGAAATTTGTATGTACGATAGACGTCAAACATACTCGTATGTTTACATAACTTAACGTTAAATTCGATTGCACTTCGTAAAGATATATAGATTATTAGAAACCATTTATTTCTGGAATATTTGGGGCTCTATAAACTATGGGATCCTGTGATGTACTATGTGTTCAAGTATATTAAGTTCTAGCTCAAAATTAATAAAAAGAATCGTCGGAGGACGAAGCGACCAGCGAAGGAGCATAGACTCTGAAAAACATTACTGTGATATAACTGTGATATTTAGTGGTGCGAGAAAACGGTGCAAGTGTGAAGCCTTTACTGACGACTTTGACCATTTACGTTACAGAACCGGCGCAGCGCCAGGACCCGCCAATCCTTGTTTAGAGCAGGTTATTTATTTGTACATCGGTGTACAATTGTTATTTACCTGGGATACCAGGTTAGCAGCAGCTGCTTTTAGTCCAGGGGTATAGCATCAATTGATATCGCAGGGTATTATCATTGAACAAGAACATATTGCATGAAGTAGGAAATTTATTTCTGTTGTATAATCCATGGACTTCCTGATGCTATACTTCTGCCGTCTAGAATAAAGATAACCCTCGCGAGCGTTAGTATGTCCACACAATCACACATAATTGATTAGATTATACTTATTCCAACTTAATTCCTCGTTGTATATATTTAGAAATAGAGTCATTAAATAAGTTAGTAACTGGCGGTGGTTATCTTTTTATGTTTAAGGTCGTAACGTAGGATGGGACGTAGAGATAAAACTTCCAAATTTGATACACTATTTTTCTAGCGAGATATTATCATAATTTTAATATTTAAGTTATTTAATATTTCGTAAATGTGTTTGTCAGTGAATGTTATGTTGAAGAGGACATGGAGTAGGTTGAGTAGGTACTAAATTGCTAGTACTTGTCGCGGCAATATGTAAGGTTTGTTATTCTAAGTCTTGTTTACATATCTAAAGTTTGAATAGTAATCGATACTTATATGTTTACATGTATTGTAATAGTGGACTATAATACTCATTTCAATTTAAACGAAATGTTACAATATATTTTACAAAGTAATGAAGCGGCATATAGTATATATGTATACTATTAAGTATTTTCCTGCAATTCATAGTTTGTAAAGGTCTTATGCATACATTATGTGATACATTAAGGAAGGAAGGGGGTTGGGAAAACATCGCGAACGATCACAATCAGGTCAAAAAAATATCAAAAAAATTTACCAGGGGTGGGTTAAAAAGTGCCGCAAAAACCTCACGTGATTTGTGCATGAGCCCAAACGTGTTCTTTGTTATTTGAAATCTTTGTAAATCCATTTGCTATTGAGAAGTGTGATGATTTCATACAATAATTCTCGTCTAACTACCAAGTTTTTAAGTTGTCATTATATTATATTGAGCAATGTAATATTAAAATGAAATATCTCCAAATAACAACGAACCAAATTAATTATTGTTACGATTATGAATGTGAAATTGTGAACTTACGGAAAATATTAATTGAGTAAGTACCTAAGTACTTTAATTCACTTTTACTCTTAACCCTAGTTAATCATTCTTGAGTAAATATCTAACCTCTTTTAAGTCCAGTTTCGCCTGATAAAAGACGTATGATTATGTTTTACGTAACAATTGTTATATGTATATTTATTCTTAAATCAATTTTGAGAGTTCGGCTTCTATTTATGTAAAAAAAATGACGCTAGCGTCGTCTTTATCCTAAGGGTTTGTCTAACTGCTAATTGAGTTTTAAAGCTGGAAAGCCCTATAGATACAGTTTAAATTAAGTAGGGCATGTACAAATACAAATTACACAACATATTGTTAAAAAGTTGTTTTATTTACGGGAACACACCGAGGACAAAACGACATCTCAAGGGGTACTTTTTTAATAATTAATAATAATCATTCGAACGCTCGGATATGTTAATTGAAACTGATTCAAAAACGTACATTTAATCGTATTTTAGAAATGCAAGCATTGAATAGTTTAACTCGTCGGGGTGTAAGGTACCTGAGGAGGGTAAAAAGGCCTGTCGGAAATCGTATTTAACCCTTATCTTGGCAGGGACCAAAAATATCCTAAAGGATTATTTTTTCACATTATTATAGAAGACATAATAGACATATTTAATCGTTAAAAAATAAGGAAAAAATCTAGGGTTTTCCAATTTCGGAAAATCGTATGTATCATAGTTGATACAATGCCAGTCCCTGTACAAAATAATTATTTACTTTTTGGAAGCAAAATTACAGTTCAAAATGGTAAAGTTCTTTATTTAGTAAACAAGAAATAGTCATAGGTAACACGTTAGTTAAAAAAAAACAAATTAAAAAAAAATATGTATATATAAAAAGCTTACTAATTACTAAGCTGTGCCCCATTACGGTACTCTGGTCCAAAAGTGCCGAATATACTTGCAGCATTGCCGCGCTGCACGGCAAGTGAAATTTGTTGGACCAAATAAGAACCAGAAAGGGGGTTACAGCCCCTATCCCTCAAACGCCGCCCCAAAGCTCGGACTAAGGACTTGGCCTCAGCGCACCAAGGTCCGGCCGTTTCGATAGCGACGGGGACAAAATCGTACGCCGGTATAAGGTTCGCGTACTTTGCACGCTTGCTTTTGGCGGCATTTTCTGCTGCCGCGCCTGCAGTCTTAGTAGTGTGATAAAGATGGGACGGGGCGAAAGTACTCACACAAGTGGCGTCCCAAACAAGACTGCGGCCTTTTGCCCATGGTACCAACGTAAGACCGTCCGGGCGCTTGCCATCAGTGCGGCTTAACCCTTGCGGCTCTAGGATGCAGGGCACACTAGCCGAGACCATGGCACGGCGAATTAAATCGTTAATGGCGTAATGTCTCGGTATTCGCCCTGCACAGCGCAAGCAGCTTAAGCCGTGGTGCCCGTTGGCCTCGACTATCTTCCCACAGATGCAAAGATGAGGTTCGCATACCTTGCAACCTAGTCTTAGGGCAACTCCAACTCTTAAAGTGTCGTTGTCAAGTAACGTTCCTAAATGAGGTGATGGCAAAGCGTGTAACCAGGCACCTGACTCGGGTTGCCTAACTGCTTTTAATCTGGCCACATCTTCTGATGTATGAGCACTGTTTAATAACGATGTGTATGTGCGCTCACATATGGTGTTGTCCCATGGTCTTTGCAGTTCAAATAAAACTAAAATTCTAAATAAAGACAAATCATTATTTATGACCAATATAATTCAGTTTAAAGCACCATGCAGCTTCAACATTTATTTATTAGCAAAATTTAAAAAAAAATACCTTTTAAAAAACTTTTTTGTGTACAAAACAAAAGCTAAAGAAACTTTAAAACACACGCTAATAAACACGCTGTAAACTGCTGACTACAATAATTATACATCTTGTCCATAACTTTAGAATGAATCTGAATTGTGTTTAAATCACTCAAAATTTCACATATCTTTGTTTTATATTTTTCTTTTGTTTTTAAAATTTCTTCTTATAATTAATAAATCCTAAACTTCAGCGTAGGTAACAGATAATTTATAAATTGGTATACGATGTAACTGGCCCCACGAGACAGGCCTAGCCTAGTGTGGTGGTCATAGGTAAAACTAAACTTGTATAATTTTTGGCAAATAAACAACTTTTACTTTTTTTTACTTTTTTACTTTTTTTAAATGAAAAAAAAAACACGAAAAAATGTATTTATACCCAAAAACACCTTTCACGAATCCATGATCTAAGAGTCTACGGAATCGGCATACAAGTCAGGCTAGGGGGTAAAGCTCAAAGTACAACAACTTTAAAATATATACCTACATCAATCACGAATTGTATTACTGAAAGAAATATTGATGATTATATTATATTATTTATTAAAAAAAATAACAAAATATATTTTCTAACCCCAAAAGTATGAAATAATTAAAGAAATCCTATTTTGACGACAATTTAGCATTGTATTAAATATGATACACATGTTCTTTTTAGAGTTCTTGGCAATGTATCAAATACAATACAGACAGTTTGATACTAAGTTTTTCAGTGCTAAACAATTCATAATTCCAATAGTTTGCTAATGTTTTTTGCATCAATACATAGTTAATGCAACGCAAATCGCAATGCACATTCCATAAAAATACATACAAATTTAAAAAACAAGTCTAAAACTTACGGAACGAATTCACATCTTTTGTTTTCGTGGCGCCATTTTCGAGATAACTAATGAACTTACACTAAATTTTGTGTTAATTATTTTTTGGTGTAAAAAAGAAAGCAAGCTTGATATATTCATATAACAAATGACCTGTTACGTAATAAAATTAAGCTGCCAGATTTATTTAAATGGAGTGTATCACGGGTGTTACGTTGCCAAGAAAAGGGTTAAAATGTACGCTCGCGTCTACGGCCTCTGTTGGTGACACCTAGTGAACGGTAAAGAAACTACAAGTCGGCACTTCCTCAGTAGGTGGCTTTTTACCCACATTATTACGTTATTTATTGAGCACGGTGATCACGTAATCACACAAATATCACAAAAATATGCTCGAAAGAATATGAAATATTACGCTTATCAATTTTAATTTGCAATCAATTAGTTTTCTACTAATTTGTTATATTGCCTTACATTTTTGGATAATGTATTGTGATCCAATATTTTTGTTTGTGTATAAGTTTATAAATCTTTTTGGTTGGTGGTTAATAAGGCCTACAATATTCTTCTCTAGGCCTTATTGCCCTCGTGTTTTGGATATGTAAATGATGGCTATATGCCATATGTGGAATAAGGCCTACATGTCAAAATATGTATTTTTGTGTTTTTGGGGAAAAATGCTAAATGTTTACAGTGTAGATAAGATTAACTCTTAAACTGATTATTTTCATCTATATTGATTATTTAGTTAGCAAAACATACATAAGTCTAATTCGCGGTATTTGATCAATTATACCACTATTATTCAATGTTTAAGCGTAATTATAATGATTTATTTATTATATTTATAAGATTCTAAGTACATAACGCGAATTAATATTATTTTCCGTGTTATAGTCTTAGGCCACCTGTAGGCCTTCTTACCCTGCCGGAGTAAAACAAGGCCTAATAGGAAGGTTTCTAAAATCCTTTTGTTGTGCTTTTGTTATTGAATTCAATTCACCTTTTTTAGTCTATTATGTAATGTTAGAACTGGACGATTTATTAACATTAAAATATGTCGATTAGAGCAGCTATTTTCCGTTTTATGACAAATTTCCCTTAGCTAGGCCTTATTACCCTCCGGTACCTTATTCAAAGTATTTAGGTATTTCATTATTTTTCCTATCAAAAATAACTATATGGTCATCTGTATGCAATTAGTTAATTTATTTGAATTCGAGCGCAAGAATGTCAAATTCGTGTACTAGGTAGACTAGGTAGGTACCTAGTACCTACCTACTTGCCTACCGTATTAGCTTGAACTGTTAAGAAAAGCTAAATCGCTGTGTTGAAATACCAAAACAAAGTAATTTATTGAAACTTATTGCGCTATTATCACAAAATTGATCGCGATTTTACATTTTTTCACAACTTTGCTAATGGGAGCTACCGTATTGTCGCTCACCAGGCGGCGCCACTCATGTGTGGGTCCTGTGTCAGTATGAGAGAATTGTCAGTGACGTTGCGAAATGTTCCCGCAGGACCCACGTTCCACTAGCGCCCCTAGCGGAAAATCAACTCGCGGTAATCCTCATTGGGTACCTACTAGTGAAGATAAAGAGTTCATAGGGTAGAGTAACCAAAAGATGAACAACCCATACAAGCACAGCGTTATTCTCTTGAATTCTTTTCGCGCTGTTTTTGATGTAAACATTGGGATGCAAACCGCCAGTCCTGCGCTTGAAGACAGTGTTGTCTGTGTCTGAACCGATCTTGACAAGCTTGCCTCTAAGCTGGTCTGATTCTTGACTAAAACTAGATTACCTAAATTTAGATCAAAAGGTGTAGGGTGCAACTTTTTGATCTAAATTTAGGTAATCTAGTCATGGTGCAGGTAAAAACTAAAGGAATTTTTCATCACACTTGCTCGGTAATGGTGTTATAATGCGCAGGTGTATAGAGCGGTTAGAGCCGATTTAGTCCCCTCGGAAGTTATGGATTTTAGTACAATATAACTCCCGAGGGAGTTATGAGTTTAGTTTTAAAATATCGTACGTCATTTCACTTCAGACTAAGGAGGTTTTGCATCAGCTAAGGCTTATTTCAAATCTTCAAAATTGGCTATAAACAAACTTTACTGTATATCAATCAACTTTAATAAATAGATTCATTTGTGTATTTGTTTTTTCCCTTACAAGTGTGATGAAAAACATTGTATGCATCACGGTCGGTAAGAGGATTACAAACTCGAGTCATTAAAAGCCCTCCGCCTGCTGCGTCGGGCTTCTAGCAGACTCGTTAGTAATCCCTTACTTCCCTCCCCAGATGCACAATGTACCTACTATTTCATCACACTTGCTCGGTAATGGTGTTATAACGCGCAGGCGTATAGAGCGGTTAGGGCCGATTTAGTCCCCTCGGGAGTTATGGATTTTAGTACAATATAACTCCTTAAGGAGTTATGAGTTTAGTTTTAAAACATCGTACGTCATTTCACTTCAGACTAAGGAGGTTTTGCATCAGCTAAGGCTTATTTCAAATCTTCAAAATTGGCTACAAACCAACTTTACTGTATATGAATCAACTTTAATAAATAGATTCATTTGTGTATTTGTTTTTTCCCTTCCAAGTGTGATGAAAAATATTGTATGCATCACGGTCGGTAAGCGGATTACAAACTCGAGTCATTAAAAGCCCTCCGCCTGCTGCGTCGGGCTTCTAACAGACTCTTGTTAGTAATCTTGTACTTACCTCCCTAGATGCACAATTAACTATTCTTTTATGAAAAGAGGATCAAGGTTCTCTCGCAATTCTGCTTAGGTAAGTAAATCAACGATAACCACACAGGTACGATGGTGGCATTATGGCTCATCATATTACGGACCTCGACCAAAATTATTTAGAAAAGTGGACACTGTAGTCTTCTTTATTAAGTTTTTATTAATTACATGATGTGGTAAGAGTGAATTTCCTCCAACTTTGGTAAATAGCTTTCCAGTCGACAATACCTAACAAATATTAGCTTCCTCTGTACGTGGAATAACCGTAGGGACTGAGCAGCAGTGGAATGTGGTAATGTTCGTTTTCTTTTACTTCGAAGACAATCTGAAAGTTATATTATTTAGTTAATTTTGAAAAGGATATAGCTATTATAATCACCAACTATACCTATCATAAATTAGGCAACAAATAACTACTCTCTAAAAAGAGTTACATTTTCTCTGGAAATTGCAGTTTCACCATAGCGCTCTATGTAGGATATAATGTGAAGAAATTGTGAGAAAGCTTTAATGAAACTGGTAGGTAGGTATTTAGGCGCTTCAATACATAGTATAAAACAAAGTCGCTTTCCGTTGTCTGTATGTGTGTATGTATGCTTAAATCTTTAAAACTACGCAGCGGTTTTTTTAAATAGATACAGTGGTTCAAGAGGAAGGTTTATATGTATAATACATTGCACCCGTGCAAAGCCGGGGCGGGTCGCTACTGTCGCTAGTAAATCATAAAATCATTAAACCCCTGACGAAGATGGCGTAGCGTTCTGTAGCGACATCTCGTGTTAGGGATAGGTATAAAATATGTGACCTTATTCGATGACCTTACCTACTAACATAACCAGTAGGTGGCGCTGTTAGCCACGGTAATGAATGTTGTGTTGTTTACATCCTCCTAATCACGTATGTAAAAACAAAACTATGAATAAAGTGTTAACCTAAAAATAAGGTTAGCTTACCTACAGATTTACTATAAATGCATAGTTACATACCTCAACATAAGGGTATAGTGTTTCTTTCTCGTTCCTCGTGTAATAATCTCGCACATTGAATTTCAATTTATAAGTTCCTGCACTCATTGAATCTTTCGTGAAGGGGAACTGGATTCTTCCATCTCCTGTGGTTACTGTGCTGTGCCAGGATACCCATGATTCTCCCTTTTGCTTGAATAACTCGGTGAAGAGTTGCACCGCAGGCCTTCCAGTGGAAGTGTCAAGGACATGCGACGTCAGAATGGGGCGCGACATAGTCGTGTGCTCTCGAGAAAGGTTAGAATAATAATGTAATGTGTCGAGATGCTCGAGCGGGTTCAAACCGCTGACACCCGCTGTGGTTTTAAGATAATAAATTATCACTATCACTAAGTATGTTGGTTGTGGGATGCCGATAGTCGAGTTCGTGTGTAAATTTGTCCATAGGTAGGTAATTGCATTTCTTTGTAGGTATTTAAATGCCTAACTGATGCAGAATAAAATGCTTAACGATTTGATTACTTAGTTATTTAAGGGTCTACCTAGACCTGGTTAATCTAGTAAAAGTTAACCAGAGGATCAAACATTAACGATAAGTAGGTACTCATTAAATTATAAAAATAAATTTATTTTGTAGGTCAAGATTATCCAATTTCTTCAATATTCTTGAATTCTTTTCGCGCTGTTTTTGATGTAAACATTGGGATGCAAAACGCCAGTTCTGCGCTTGAAGATAGTGTTCTCTGTGTCTGAACCGATCTTGACAAGCTTGCCTCTAAGCTGGTCTGATTCTTGACTAAAACTTGGTAACTTGGGGTCCCCGTGCTTCGTATAGTCTATCTGCCATACCGGTAGCTCACTCGGTTCCTTCTTATAGCTGAAATGGTCTAGTTTATGTGCAGCTGGGTTAGAGATTTCTTCGGAAGTTGTAATTTTTTCTCGAGATTTGTCGATGTCACTGATATCGTTCCTATCTTTATATTTCACCTTGTGTGGGAAATATTTTTTGATGTTCTTGTGGCCGGGTAAAACATTCCGTCTCTGTGATCGCTTGTCCATGTCCTTTGACCACATAGTTTTAGGTGTGTCAATGCGACGCTCGGTATTATGTGAATCTTTTTCAGTGAAGTAGCCCGTGTTTTGTACCGCTAAATACTGGGATAATTCATCGCTGTTGACAACAGGGAATGGAGTATGCTGTTCAGTCGTCGTCGTCACCGTCGTGATGTTATGCAGGTTTCGCTGCTTTTCATCCAGCAGCCTTACGGTTCTTTGAATCAGTTTTTTGAGCGCTTCGTCTTTAGTGATGAGTTTGCACGGGATGGAGGGGAAGTTCTTGCACAGAACGTTTCGCATGATGTCCACGGTTTGCGGTTTTGTCTTCGGAGTATGGAAATCGGATACCATTTTGGTCATAAGCGCGTTGTTCCTGATCATCTTTCCGTAATTGTGTGTGATGAATAGGCAGAGAAGCAAAAATAGGTGGAACAAGCTTTGCTTCATTATTAATCTGCAATAAAGATTATTGACATTAGGGGTTATCTAGATAGGTACTTAGTTATTATATTACATCAATTGGTGGGTAAGGTCTACCTACATTGTAATTATGCTTGCTATTTATCATTATGATTTATTACTTTTGTGCTTATAAGTAAAAGTAACGAGAGATACAAACTCCGTTATTGGGTTTTCTTTATGATTTTACAAACAGATGCATTTAAAAATAAATACATAGGTACACATCGTTTATTAATAAGTATTAAATACCTCGTAGGTAGAATTACATATAAGTACATTATTTATAATTTGCTTGGGCTTGATACGTACATATAAATATCAGCGTAGGTATCTATAGTTTCTTTAATTAATTTTACGCATTAGAAAATTGCGTTACAAAGTATTAGGTACTACCTAAGCCTAATAGCTTACGCCATAATGCTTACTTGTGATGGTTTTACGCTTGTGGCATATACCATGCTAGCTACCACATTGCATCTCAGAGCACACATATCATTAAGCAGTAAGCTGACTAACTGAAAAACTTAATCAGTGATTGTTAAATAGGACGCGTCGACTAAGTAGGTATACTTAGTCGACGCCATTTCTGTAGGTAGGTTATTGTAATTTTTATTTTTACCTTTCACCTTTTTTAGCGACAATGAGCTGTCTCCGCGCTGAAAACGGTCTGATCAAGAATTTAATTATTCTTTTTTGGTAGGAGGTAAATGCCCAAAATGTTGAATTAGCTTATCAGTACCTTATACTTGTTATTTCCCTGGTTAGTGATCGTAAACTTACCTACGTACATTATTTAACTCAAAACACTGTGACAGAGTAATCAATCGGAAGGCTGTCTTCGCTGGAATGGGCCACTTTGTCACAGTGTTTTCTAGAAAAACACTGAAAAGAAATAGTAGATTACATACCAAGGCCGTTTTAGTGGGAAATGCCTCGGATCCCATGTAATTGTCGGCCGAGGTGAAGCCGAGGTCGACGAACATGTGATCCGAGGCTTTCCCATCTAACGGCCGAGGTTTGTATACTATTTTTCTGCCCGACGGAGCCGGTAGGCGGCAATTTAGTTTTGCGTAAAGTGGCGCTTACCGGCCGGAGGACTGAAAAATACCTTACCGACATGAAAAAAAATATCAAATACATATTTCTTTATATTTATTTTCTATTAGGTACCTACATATTGCAAAACCACAACAGTCAGCACAGGAGCACGGGAGCGCCGCGAGATAGGCGAGCTAGCTGTCTCTTTCTGCTTGCTACAGTGCCTCTACCATAACTTGCATTCGATTGCAACTGCGGCATTCGGCAGTATGTCTGTCTCGCTCCTGCCAAAGTATTGGTAGGAGCGAGACGGATATACTTTCAAATGCCGCAGTCGCAATCGAACACAACTCATGGTACGCACACAGTTAAGGTAACAATTTAGCGAGATAACGTCGCTAGGCAGTGCTGCTTATTGTAATTTTTCACTCATTCGCGGCGGCTCTGGCTATCCCACCTACTTAAATACCTCCTCTAGTCTACCGACCAACATAGATATTAAGTAATTATAAAATCTGAAATCCTAAGTTAGGGTTCTGCGAATCATTGTTTAACTGTGCACGGGCATGTTGTTAGTAAACGTGACTTTCCGGTGTTTGATAAATATGTTGACTCTAGGAGTTTTATGGCCCTAAAATAGCAGTTACACTTTTCAACCGACTTCAATATTTCTAAAGGAGGAGGTTCTCAATTCGTCTGTTTTTTTTTATTATTTTTTTTAATGGATGTTCACTCATAAGCTAGTGCTCATGGTCGTGACCGTGTTTCGTGAACCCGTAGCCGAATCTCCGTTGCTGTGTTACTCGGCAACGTAGATCCGCTCCGTTTGCTCCGTGTGATTCGGCTACGTGTAATTAAGATACGTAGCTACGTGTCCACGGAGATACGTATCTTATTTATACGTAGATCGGATCCAGTCGTGACCGTGACGTTAAGTGTAGATTTTATGCGTGTTATTAAACCCCCGAATGTAATGCAAGGGGCGAGTTTTTAATTTCAGTTTCCATACTTTTGCATTTTAAATAAAAATTTAAGAGATCAAAAATAATTAGATGCAAATATTATGTTGGAGGCAAAAATAATAGACCAGTACAAATTGTAAAAGATGTGTATTAAAAGAAGCCGAGCGGAGCCGAAGCCGAGATTCGCGGGAACGTAGCCGAATCCAGAAACGGATACGTATCTTTGACGTGACCGTGTAGTACGGGATCTTAGCACCGCCGGTGCTAAGGCTACGTAGCTACGGTTCCGCGTGTAACACGTATATCACAAGCCCTACTCATAACTTCGTTATTACTGAACCGATTTGATTTTTTTTTGTTTTCTGAAAGTAGATGGTTTCAGGTTGGTCCCGTTTTTTTCAAAATCCATTTCTGATGATGGGATCCATGAAGAACTGAGGGAACTCCTCAAATTTGAAAGGCACATGCATGCTGAGCGCCTACCACGAACCGCGAACGAAAGTATACCTCCCTTTCGCACTTGTGATTTCTCAGTCAAGTGCGACAGAGAGGTGAAACTTCGTTCGTGGTTCGTGGTAGGCCTTCTGATTTGGGTGATTTCTTAAGAAACTCGAGCATTTCTTTAAGAAAATCATCAATTTGGTAGAGTGGATCTGATAATGAAGACCAGGGATGGCAAAGTGGAACTGCTTGGTAATTCCCAGGACTATCATCCGATTTAAAAAAATATTTTTTTGTCTGTATATAGATGGTTCCAGGTTTGTCCCGTTTTTTTAGAATCAATTTCTGATGATGGGATCCATGAGGAACTGAGGGTACTCCTCAAATTTGAAAGGCACATGCATGCTGATTTGGGTGATTTCTTAAGAAACTCGAGCATTTCTTTATGAAAATCATCAATTTGGTGGAGTGGATCTGATAATGAAGACCAGGGATGTCAAAGTGGAACTGCTTGGTAATTCCCAGGACTATCATCCGATTAAAAAAAAAAATTATATCTGAAAATAGATGGTTCCAGGTTTGTCCCGTTTTTTTCAAAATCAATTTCTGATGATGGAATCCATGAGGAACTGAGGGAACTCCTCAAATTTGAAAGGCACATGCATGATGATTTGGGTAGTTTCTTAAGACACTCGAGCATTTCTTTACGAATATCATCAATTTGGTGGAGTGGACCTGATGATGAAGCCAGGGATGGCAAAGTGGAACTGCTTGGTAATTCCCAGCTCTATCATCCGATTTGAGACATTCATCTTTTCTTTGTAAAGAAATACCTTCAAGATAGTCCTATTTGATTATAGTTCTATTTTGATGATGGACTTCATGAGGGATTGAGAGAACTCCTCAAATTTTAACGGCACATGCATTCTGATTTAAGGGTTTCCTTAAATAACTGAAACATTGTTTTGGAGGAGCCAACATTTTGATGAAGTGGACCTGATGATGAAGACCAGGGATGGCAAAGTGGAACTGGTCAATAAACCTAGCTCTACTTATTATCCTAGTTGTGACATTCATCTTTTTGATTTGATTTATATTCTGATGATGGAGTTCTAGAAGAATTCAGAGAACTCCTCAATTTGAACCTCAGGTTAATTGTGATTAGAGGGTGTTCATAATTAGCTTAGGCATTTTCTTACTGTGGCCATCATTTTGCTGGAGTGGACCCGATGTTGATAATCAGGGATGGCATAATGAAACTGCTCGATAATTTACTGTCTGTCATCCAATTTAACACATTGTTATTTTGTTTGTTTTAAAGGTCTACAAGGGAGTTCCGTTTGATTATACTTCACATGTAATGATGGAAGCCCTGGGACATTAAGAAAGCTCCTCAATTTTCAATCGTACACGTGCGGTGTATTGGATATTTGTGAAGTAAACTGGCTAACTCAAACAAATTCAAAATTTCACTTTTACCGGGAACCAAATGAAGTCCGTTTTTTTTCTTAAAAATTATAAAAATAATAGTCAATCATCCTGTTTGAAGGCGGGTACCTTTTTGAAAGCTTTTGTGGCATAAAGGGAAACTGAACTATTAAAAAATCTGGTTATCAAACAAGTACATATTTGAAAACCCGAAGTTTTCAAATAAGATTTGTTTGAAGTGAAGTTTTCTAAATCATTGCGTAAGGTTGTAACGCTACCTAATGCATTTACCATGAAACAAGTATAGCGCCATCTAGTGCTGAATAGTAAAATCTTGGACGGGTAGTGTTTTCGCCGATATCAATCTACTCTACCGTAGATGGCTCTACTTGACAGATTTTTTTGTATAAAGTTAATATTACATTTTACGTGGGTGTTTTTTTCTGATATACGCAATAATATTGAGTTTATCCGCAGTTAGGAGGATGAATATTTGCATACTGTTTAAAACAGTCGAAAAAGGTGATACAATCTTGTAATATATCTACACTAACACATGTAATTTACCCTTTTTCTGCGAATAAATTTTTGTTTGTTTGTTTGTTTTTGTTTTGAAAATGAATGTCAACACTAGCCCATATATCGACTAGGCAAGTAGGCACCCCGAACATACTTACATACCTACCTATTTACATACATACTTACATTGCAAGTTAAATAAAGCTTTTAATAATAATTTTAAAATCGACAAAAGTGTGTATGAAATTACAAGTACCTACTTATACAACTTTCTAGTGCATTATAATAAGGTAAAATAATTGTTTACTTATCATACATTATTTACTCGCACTGTAACCATTACTTGTTTTATAGGCTTAGACCAGTTTCGCAAACATTATGTTTCGTAGTCGAAAAATTCTAAGTCTTTTGGGCTTTTCCCGTCCCAAGCGGCAAGGTTGTACCGTGGGGCCGCGCGGTTCACTTGCTACCTATAGGAAAAAACGGTCGAAATGCAGTCCGTCGGCCGCCTAGAGGCGTCTAAAGTGAGCGGAGGCATGCGGACAACGTTGTCCGCCGCGGCTCCCTGGGATAATCATGGTTTTAGGTCTGGCGTTCAACGTGGGAGCGTTTCCTAGCAATAGCGAAGACTAAAAATGTTGGTCCCTGAGCCTATACCACGAAAATCGAACGATTGCGGATTTGTATCTCCATCTCTGTCACGCTTGTATATTGGAATGATAAAGAGGTTTTTTCGACAGTGCCAAGTTTCCATGTTCGTGGTAGGCCCTCAGTAGATACGGTAGGTATAAATTATCACAAAATGGAAGTATCTCATTACCCTTCTCTTGCGCCTGAGACCTGTGCCCAGCAGTGGGACCTATAAAGGGCTAGTTTTTAATATGTTGTTATTGAGTTATCATTATGACTGTAATTTCAGAGAAAAGCGTCATCATTTCACTTTTATTTCGTCATTGTAAAAGTTTAAGTTCCTAGTTAAAGTTGGTTCTAACATTACATAGCTACGTCGTATAAATCGAAGAGACATAGGGAGTTGAGAAAGTCCTTCCCAAGTAGGACCGAAGGCTATATTAAAGCTGTAGTTAAGTTTCTTTGTAGTGTAGTGTATAAACTTAGGCTGTACAAACTCTATAGAAGGGCTTCTACAGCCGTTATAAGTTATAAAGGGCCCTAATTATACAGCTTTTCTCGGTAAATTAGCGGTATATAACCCTTCTAATAGCTGTAATTCGGTGTAAATGGAAACCTTAAGACTACAGAAAATATGTTTCAAGTATGATTTAAAATTATAAGTTTTTAATAAGGTTTTAAAAATAATTCCAAGAGAACAAAAATCATTTTAATAACTAAATATTTCAAATTGTTCTTTCGTTCTTCATATTTGTAATGGCGACAAAAATATAAAGGATTGTAAATATTACAAGTGAGACTTAAAGACTGTGAAAGTGGATATTACCTACATTATAGGGAAGTGCCGATTATTATTTAGTTTGAAGTTGTGTATCTTTTATGGCAAAATATTCACGGGCCTGCAAAATAATCACGAAAAATCTTAGTACTTCTCTAGTACGTAGTACAATATAGCACACTGGTTTGATGTGCGTTTATGAACAACGCCATACATTTTTAACCCAAATCGATCTTCAATTTAAATTGCGTTTCGATTAAGATTTAAATTTAAAGCGCAGGAATTAGTAAATAAACAGTGGACCGGTTAACACGGCGAGGGCGCCGTCCGAGCGGCGATACTTGTGGCGCTCCCGCTTACAATCTGCGCGGCAGGCTGCTAGTGGAGACGGACTTTTCTGCACTACTTGTTTATAATGTTACCTATAAATGTAAAGCACAGCAATTAGTAAATAAACAGTGGACCGGTTAACACGGCGAGGGCGGCGTCCGAGCGGCATTACTTTTGGCGCTCCCGCTTACAATCTGCGTGGCAGGCTGCTAGTGGAGACGGACTTTTCTGCACTACTTGTTTATAATGTTACCTATAAATGTAAAGCACAGGAATTAGTAAATAAACAGTGGATCGATTAACACGGCGAGGGCGCCGTCCGAGCGGCGATACTTGTGGCGCTCCCCGCTTACAATCTGCGCGACTGGCTGCTGGTAGAGACGGACTTTTGTGCCCTTGCCCTACTTGTTTATATTGTACCTGAGTGTAAATGTAAAGCATAGGAATTAGTAAATAAACAGTGGGCCGTTATTAACACGGTGAAGGCGCTGTCAGGGCGGAAATACTTGTGGCGCTGCGACTAACAATCTGTGCCTTTAATTATCATCGGTTCAAACTAAATTATGTATCTGTGATAAAACGTTCTGAAATAAAACGAAAAAGTATAATTTTTAAGAAAAATAACGTCTTCATTTGGCCTTCCCGGTATCAGTGAAATTTTAAATTAGTTAGGGTTAGCCAGTTTACTTCAAAAATATCCAATTCACCACACGTCTACCTTTGAAACTTGAGGAGCTTTCTTAATGTATCATGGCTTCCATCATTACATTACATCTGAAGTAGAATCAAACGGAAAGCCTTGTAAACCTCCAAGGTCACAAAAAATTACAGTGTGTCAAATTGGATGACGGACTGGAAATTTTCGTGCAGTTCCACTATGCCATCCCTGACCTTCAAAATCAATTCCACTCTAGCAAAATGATGGCTTCAGTAAGAAAATGCCAAAGCTAATTATGAAAACCCTCCAATCACTCAATTTGGGGAGTTCTCTGAATTCCTCAAGAACTCCATCATCAGAATAGAAACTCGGATGATACGAAGAGCTAGGTTTACCGACCAGTTCCACTTTGCCATCCCTGGTCTTCATCATCAGGTCCTCTTCACCAAATTTATGATTTTAGTGAAGGAATGCTTGAGTGTCTTAAGAAACCACCCTCAGCTCAGATAAAAAAAATATTTTTGAAATTGGTTCAGTAAGGACGGAGTACTGACGTAAAAAGCATCAAAAATAATAATAATAAAGGCGGTAGGGATGTGACGACCCCATCGCCTACTGGTTTCGACCGGTGCAATCAGTCAACGCAAGGCAGCTTGTGGCGAGCTGTTGTGGAGTAGCTACCCCACGTACCTGAGCACTCCTGGGGGACTCCGTCGTCCGACCAAGTCCTTCGTCTCTGGCTTGCCTTAACCGGCCGTCCAGAGTAGGGTCGCGAGAGCTGTGTTCTCGAGGGTAGATGTGGAAACCTAAGTGGCGAGTTGGCTATATGTTTAAAGTCCAGTGACACCGCTCTGCCCCCAGCCCTCATACCGGTGTCGCTTTTTGTGGGCCCCCACATCTTATGGGGGCGAGTCACCGTTTGCCGAAAATAAAATTGCCAGTATATTTTAGATTCCATTAAATCTCAATAGTCCATATACCCTTAGCGGGTGCTGCCTCTGCGTGCGTCCCATAACTCGGGCAGGTGCAACATCCGCTCGGTGTACCCCTTATATTTCATTAAATTGTAGAAAGAGCCTCTGCGTGTTTGCTTCGGCTGCACGTACGCCTCCCAAAGATCCGGAACACCATTGTTCCGTGATGGGAAAGACATACATAATTTTAATACTTTTCGAGGGCCCATTTTAGTTAGTTGGCGAGTCACCACCTGCCTCTTTTTTCCTCTTTTTTAAGATTGACAACGGCAAGTGCCATAGCCCTTTCCTTAGTCCCGGTTACCCAATCCACTTAGCCGTTCATCCCAATAGCCCATTTCCTTTTATTTCTATTTTTATTTGGAATAGTCCTACACTAACCGGGGATTGTCCTTGGATGCATTACTATAGTGCATACAAGGGATATTCGTCAGTTAGTGTCACATCAATATTTAGAATAATACATTTTTCTCTTACAAGGGGCATCTGCGCTGTTGGCTTCGGCCCCACGCACGCCTTCCAAAAGTCCGGGACCCCATGGTCCCGAGATTATGTAAGACACGTACAAATAATAATAATTAAAAAAACATTCACACGAATTGAGAACCTCCTCCTTTTGAAATTGTGAAGTCAAAATAGTACAGAAAAGCCTCGTCCACACTACTGGTCTACTCATTGGCTGTCACCGACATTCTCCCGGTAATTATTTTTATTACTCCCCCTCTGCACCCGCCGCTCGCTAAGCACCAGCATTTTTTTTTTGTATTTTATAATGTCTGTCATCGGACACTTCGTTTTAATTTCATATTTAATTTGCGTGCTTCCGACGTGTGTCATTTTGTATTTGACTACCTACCTACGTTATTGATGTGTTTATTTTATACAAGAATCAACATTTTTTATAAAGCGCACAGTGTTTGTGGAAGCTAAAAAAGTAACATCCCCATTTTATTACAAATTACTGTAGTTTAGATTATTATAAATGCGAAACTTGCGCGTTTCTAATTTGTGTAATTTTGCGTAATAAATTTTATATACCCACATATCATTAGCCCTCAATAATGCGTTCAAAGATCATATATAAAGGCCCCCATTATAATAAAAAAAAATGTTACAAGTAATTTCTTACCTGTGAAAATTTTATTATAGCTCAATAATATTATCTATTTCTATAATATTTTTTTTTTCAAATTTCGAACACGTCTGACACAAGAAAATTTGATTTGACTTCGATTCTAATATCAGTCGAGATGACATTTATTTTGAAACGAATTGTCAATTGCATAGCAAGTTGCACGTTATTTTGATATCGAACGATATGAAAATTAGGGCCAACTCTAGTTTTTCTCTGAATTTTAAAAATATAAATGTCAAAACTTGAATGTCTGAAAAGTTTTTATTCCTGAAAGTCGCAATGGCGGGCGATATATATGCGTAATAATTATGCACTTTGAACGCATCACGGAGAGCTCATGATATGTGTGTATATAGCAGTGAATGTAATTGCAAATAATTAGGCATTAAAACACTTGTTATGTTATTAAACCTACACTCGAGTTTGAATGCCTTTAATTATATACAATAAAATATTTTTTGAAAATCGTGTTTTTGACACCCGAATATTACGAAAAAATATTATACATTGCAAATTATTTAACAAACTCTACTGTCCTCCAAAGTGTTGGATAAATCCTTCAAAGATGTAAATTTAAAGGTAATTACGGCCTCTAGGTACATTTCACTTAAAGCACGGATTTTGAAAAAGATAGACGCGTTCGAGATGTGGTGCTGGCGTAGAATGCTTGGAATATCTTGGACTGAACGGCGTCAATAGTTCAGTTCAGTGAACGCCGCACAAACAAGTCTATCTTAGAAGAACTCCGCATAACAGCAAGGCTATCTACAGTATGTGTTCAGAGGATCCTCAGCTTCTTTGGACACATAGTCAGACGTAGCGCTGACTCTTTGGAAAGGAGCATTATCACTGGAAGCGTAAATGGGCGGAGAAGCAGAGGACCTGCACCCATGAGATGGGCAGATACAGTGCAAAAGGCCACTGGGACAACTCTACAGGCGACTATACAAAAGGCGCAGGATCGAAAGGCCTGGAAGGCGCTGGTCAATAGAGTCCCAACCCATATTAGTCACGTCCCTCAGACATGAGGTATCGACCAGGAAGAAGGTACATTTCTAAATCTGTCAATTTCTATAGAACGCGTCACGTGACATCCGAGGGCTCCGAACTATCACGTGATTGTTTGTAACTATGGAAATTGAGAGATCTTCCCGTCCCGCCCCGTCCCGTCCCGTCCCGTACTAGTGTGAGTCATCCTTTATACTTAATAAGTTACAACAAGATTATTACTTAATTATTAGAGTTCTTGCGTGGAATTACATTTCTTTAAAACACTGTGCGTTGGTTTAGAGTATATTGCTACGACACTGCTACGAGATTTCTGAGATTCGTCATAATTTTTTTATTGTACTATATCTGGATAAGCTTTGGGTTACAGATAAAACAAACTGACAACCCGAACCTCCATATTTTCATTTTCGTGGAAATGGAAAACTGACTCATTTAAAACCTGAACATAATGTTTTAGGCAAATAAAATAAGGCATCTAATGTTTAAATAATTATTTTAATTTTAATATGTGGTTTTAGTTTACTATTATATCATTCCTCGTAGCCGGGAACTATCCTAACAAACAAGGCTTTCGATCGCACTCAAATCGGTTCACCCCTTCGAGAGCTAAATTGATACAGACAGACAGACACATAAATACACATGTTCATTGGAATCAAACCAGTATTAAAATTAAAGTTCCGTAAC
Organism: Lathronympha strigana; assembly: GCA_949128165.1. Classification (NCBI taxonomy): domain Eukaryota; kingdom Metazoa; phylum Arthropoda; class Insecta; order Lepidoptera; family Tortricidae; genus Lathronympha; species Lathronympha strigana. Next base: position 13,323,143 of record OX421903.1, read on the forward strand.
ATGTGACAATTTGAAGCAAACAAAATATATACCTAAGTAGGTAAGTACATATTTATTTTCACAAAAATTGTGCGTGTAACCACAATTTTTTAGGCACGTCACATTCCAACTCGAATCGGGTCCCTAATAAGCGTTGCTTACCTATGCAACCCTTATACGCATACGCTATTAGTGCTATTACCTACTTAGGTACTTGCGCCCTACCTGTAATGACAAATGCCCTATCGTAAATTCTACTCCAGCTACGGGCCTTATAGGTAAATAGATAGATATCCATATAACGGTATAAATCTATCCAACAAGTCCCAAAAAGTACCAAGGTACCTAATTCATAACTTAATCAGGAAATCGGGGCACAATTTTACAATTTACCGCCGCCTGGCTTGGTGCAAACTTGAACAAAGGGAACGCTGTCCTTATCGCCCCCGGGTGTTTCAATACAGCTGTCTCTGTCTAGTAAACTTATTGTAATAGTGCAAGTTAGCTGGAAGAAAGTATTGAATTATGGAGCCGTTAAGAGTTGGAGGGCGATTGCTTTTGATAACCCATGAAGGTGCTTATTTTATTCTTACCTACATACTAGTATAACTTAAAATGCTTATCCTGGGACATTTCCCAAACTAATACACATTTCCTAAACTGCTCACTTATACTTGAAGTAAGTAATGTTTATACAATAAAAAACCTTTCTGGCACTGCAGCCTCGCTACGCTTAAGTACTACTACCTACTACGCTCGGCTTAGTGCGCTGTTAGATCGCAGTTAACCTATCACTCTCCTCCTCCCTGAGCTCGTCGTCGCACCTGTCTTTTGGCTGTTTAAAAAGCTAACTCGTCTGTCGTTTGCCTACTTTGGTTTCTGTACATTGCAACTATATTGTTCATCAAGCAAACCTTGGGCAGCTTTGTCTCCTTCTTACAAACAAAATTATATGACGGATTATATAAAGTAGTACTCACTGCGATGTGTACCTATTCGAAAATAATATTTTAAAACTGAAATGTTCTTGTTACATTGCAATATGGGAAGAATATGGGAGAAGCATTTTTATAATAGGCTACTAGACTCATATCAAATTTGGCACAATAAATGATTATTTTCTATAGTATTTGACTTAATAACCCAATATTGGTTGATTCCGAGCATTAAAAGTGTACGACGGCTACGTATTTTCTATAAAGAACCGACACAACCGACTTCAATATTTCTAAAAGAGGAGGTTCTCAATTCGTTTGTTTTTTTTTCTTTTTCTAATGGATGTTCACTCAGAACTCCGTCATTACTGAACCGATTTGATTTTTTTTTGTTTTCTGAAAGTAGATGGTTCCAGGTTGGTCCCGTTTTTTTCAAAATCCATTTCTTATGATGGGATCCATGAGGAACTGAGGGAACTCCTCAAATTCGAAAGGCACATGCAATTTGGGTATTTTTTTAAGAAACTCGAGCATTTCTTTACAAAACCTACCAGTTTGGTGGAGTAGACCTGATGATCACGACCAGGGATGTCAAAGAGGAACTGCTCTATAATTCGCGGGCCCCAGCTGTATCTTCTGATTTGAGACATTCATCTTTTGTTTGTTACGAAATGCCTTCGAGGTAGTCCTATTTGATTTTAATTATATTTTGATGATGGATATCATGAGGAATTAATGGAGCTGACGCTGAACCCTGGCAGTACCTAATGGAACTCAGGTTTGGTGCAACATAGGCAAGTGCTGTTTTCATCACTCGATTCGCGTTAACCAGCAATTAGGAGAGCAGTTCACAAGATGGAGCTGATGCTGAACCCTGGTAGTACCTAATGGAATTCAGGTTTGGTGAAACTTACGAGAATTCCGTTTTCGTCATTCAACTCGTGTTAACGAGCAATTAGGAGAACAGTTCTCAAGATGGAGCTGACGCTGAACCCTGGCAGTAACTAGTGGAATTCAAGTTTGGTCCAACAAAGGCGACTCCTATTTACGTCATTCGACTCGTGATAACGAGCATTTAGGAGAGAAATTCACAAGATCGAGCTGGTGCTGAACCCTGGCAGTACCTAGTGGAACTCAGGTTTGGTGCAACATAGGCGACTGCTGTTCTTATGATTTGATTCGTGTTAACGAGCAATAGGAGAGCAGTTCACAAGATCGAGCTGATGTTAAACCCTGGCAGTACCTAATGGAACTCAGGTGTGGTGAAACATACGCGTGTGCTGTTTTCATTAATCGACTCATGTTAACTAGCAATTAGGAGAGCAGTTCACAAGATGGAGCTGATGCTGAACCCTTGTAGTCATATGTATGTATGTACGTTTTAAATACGGTGTAAGGAAAATTAACAAAATAAAAACATAAATTACATTTTTTACATTAGCTCGACATGTTTCGGATTTCAAACTGCGCGCAGCAGCTCGCTCGCATTCTTCCTTTGTTTGTGAGAAGGTACCTCGAAGGTGGTCCCATTTAATTTTAGCTGTGATCTTATGATGCAATCCCTGATGCATTTAGAGAGATCTTTAACTTTCAAAGGTAGTTACTCATGTGGTGATTAATATGTTTGAAGTTAACTGCGATAATTAGATTACTCTAACTTTTACCGGGAAGTCCAATTGAAGTCGGTTTTTTTTCTTTAAAATTATGAACTCTGAAAACGTAAAATATATAAAAACCGGGGACCTTGGTCACTTTTTCTGTGGTATATGACATCTCTTTCAATTTATAATATAAGACCAACTTCAAAAAAGGGTCTGGTATAGTCTGACAAGCCAACGATCGCAGTAACAGTAGGACAAAAAAACTATATCCATCACTTTTTTCGGGGTGATAATACTACCTATCGTAAGAAAAAGACAGTATGATGCTCTTCAGCCTACTGTTACTGCGTTCGATTGCTTGTCAGTGCTTGTCGAGTGCTTGTCTAGCATATTGAGTGCGTGTCATCAACTCTCATTTGACCATCTCATTCAGTCTTATTAGACCTTGCAATAAAAAAATCGATAGACATCATTGACAAGCCTAATTTTGACAGAGAGTAAATGTAAGGGTTTGGACTTTCGATTGAACGTCGGAGAGAACGGCGAAGACATCTCAAGAATTGTTATTTATTATTTGAACATTTTTCTTTTTCTTCAGCTAACGAAGAATCGATCTTGAAACACGCTAACCATCCTTCCGGTCAACAATCGACAGTCCCTGAACCTAAAGCTTCCTGAAAAGAAAGCTGCCATTTTTATATGAAGGGACCGTACAACGATGCTATTATAATGAACTTGTTATATTTTTTTACTTGACGTTTGCAACGTGCCCATGTAGCAGACAGCCAAATAAATACGATATAATAAAAAATGTAAGGGTAAAAATGTAAATTCCTTTAATTTAATTAATTAACCAAACGCTATACCTAAATGGTGCATATACATTTATACAATTGTCTCGAAAGTTGTACAGTGCCTGTGTCCATTGTAAGCCACAATGCGAGATTTACCGCCGCTGCGGCCGACGGCAGTTATTTATGAAGGTACCCGTGTTCGCGGTATTCAGTGCAGTGTAAAGCTAGTGAATCCTTTCGTTGTTAATGGCCTTATTTATGCATGCGACTGTACCACACCGGGTGAAGTTGTTGGTGAAACAGTGAGGTAAGTTATGTGAATTAAATGAATTAATATATGTTTAAAGTAACATGTTCATTTTCATTATCCACGAAAGGAAGGACGTCGTTTTAACTGCTACAGACTCACACTAAGGGCGACTTGCACCACCCAAGGTTAGCCGCTAACCCGAAATTAAGTTGTGAGATTCCATACAAAAAACGCTTAACTCCGGGTTATTCGGCTAACCCCGGTTGGTGCAAGTGGCCCTAAGTACGTACTCTACATTTTTGCTACAAACCGGGAAATTCGTGTTATCATCTACAACGTACTACTATCTACTTTTACTACGCTCGTAGCAGTGCATCAGGAAAAACGAAAAAAAAATAACATGGGCATGATTAATGTAAACCAATTGAAGTTGATACTTTAAGTCGCTTTGGGGGTTCTGCGGCTTCTTGGCTTAATCTAGTCGCCTTGTATTAATGTGCCTTATCAAGCTCGCAAATTTCCGCTAGTAGCCCTACACCGTATCCGTAGGACAAGTGTAATAGGTATGGTTAGTCGCTCACCCTGGTGTACTTACTGTGGACTGTGCTAGCTACTACCGCTATTAATTGTTGTTTATTTATTTACTCGCATAATGCATATTAAAACATTGTATGAAACATGTGTGTAAAAATAATTTCCGACGCGTGTCGACTTACACACGCTCGCTTCGCTCGCTTGTGAATAAATATGACACTCGTCAGAAATCACCTACTTTCCGCACTTGTTACATAAATAACTATTCTTTTCTATGCTAAGGAATGAGATGCAACTCGTTTATTTGGATAAATTTGGCAGTAAAAGTTCAGCATCACCGTCATGATTTCTGTGTTCTTAATAGTAAGGTTTTAAGTTGTTTCCTAAACAGCTAACGCACGTTTTATAGCTATTGAAAATTTGCCAGCGCCCTCCCGGCGTTATCACCCCTTCAATAAATATGTTAATTCTCGTGGAAAATCAAAAAGCAAAACTGACATGTCAAAACGGATCAACAACTAGCAGATTTTTGATCTAAAGCCAGCCACGCACTGATCGGCATACTGTATTATTTGAATACCTAGTGTACGTTTTAAGTCGTCGTGCGACAGCAAAAGGTAGAAATTAAAAAGTGGCAACATCGTAGTGTCCTAGTGTCCTAGTGTCGCCCCGTTTCTTAAGACCCCACCAACCTTTTTCCGCGGACGGCATTTAGCGCGTCGAGCGTGACTCGCTATCTGTGTGCGTGCGCACGCACACTACTACGCTGTCGGCCCGTCATCACTGTTATGGCAAAAGTCGGTAACTTAAAATTCGACATTTTTGTAGTCCTGCGATGCCAACGATGAATAAAATCGTCTAATATTCAGTTGAGTTTTTGTACGATATTATTAAACTAAATGATATTCTAATGAAGTTGGTATAGTAAAAAATGTACCTACATGTGCGTTTTGGATTTGTTACATTCATTTTTTAGAGAAAACTAGGATGCAGGTGTTATCGAAGATCTGATGATGGGGCAGAAAGGTTAGTTGACGTAATACCCCCGTGTCTGGGCTCTTTAGTTTGAATTTCGCGAGCACTTGAACCTTCGGTGGTGTCCAAGGTCTGATGATGGAGCAGAAAGATGACCACTAGAACTGAAGACTAAGTTGATGTAAAACGATCGTGTTTGGACTCGTTAAATTTGTTTCGTCGAGCATTTGGACCGTGAGTGGTGTCCAAGGTCTGATGATGGAGCAGAAAGATGACCACCGGAACTCAGGAATTAGTTGATGTAATACCCCCGTGTTTGGGCTCGTTAGGTTTGTCTTGGTGAGTCGGCCCAAGTCGTAGGTGGTGTCCAAGGTCTGATGATGGAGCAGAAAGGTGGCCACCGGAACTAAGGAAGTAGTTGATGTAATACCCCCGTGTTTGGACTCATTTGTATTGTTTTGGCGAGCACTTGGATCGTGAGTGGTGTCCAAGGTCTGTTGATGGAGCAGAAAGGTGGCCACCGGAACTCAGGAAGTAATGGATGTAATACCCCCGTGTTTGGGCTCGTTAGGTTTGTTTTGGTGAGCACTTGGGCCGTAGGTGGTGTCCAAGGTCTGATGATGGAGCAGAAAGGTGACCACCGGAACTGAAGAATAAATTGATGTAAAACTATCGTGTTTGGACTCGTTAAATTTGTTATGTCGAGCATTTGGACCGTAAGTGGTTTCCAAGGTCTGATGATGGAGTCGAAATATGGCCACCGGAACTCAGGAAGTAGTTGATGTAATACCCCCGTGTTTGAACTCATTTGTATTGTTTTGGCGAGCACTTGGATCGTGACGTGAGTGGTGTCCAAGGTTTGATGATGGAGCAGAAAGATGAACACCGGAACTCAGGAATTAGTAGATGTAATACCCCCGTGTTTGGCTCATTAGGTTTTGATTTGAAAGGGACGACACGACGACGATGTTGCAAGTTTTTAATTTGTACCTTTTTCTTTCGCATTGTAGTATGGGATATTGATATGGAATTCAACAATGTGCGAGTTTTTTTAAAACCGACCTACATATCGTGAACGTGCAAGGAGAAAAAAAACTTCATAATATCAAGTTATTTAATTAGACGCAGCAGTATGGCATATAATGTTATAGTCGCCTTGGTGGTCATTAATTTCCATACGTGTATTTTAGCTGCATCGTGGTAGAGTCAAATTGTCCCGTCCTCGAATTACAAACTTTTTTTTATTAATAAATAATATAATATAATAAAGTATCTATACGAAGTATAATATACAGGTGAAAGAATATATTTGCAAATTCGGTCGCCCGTGCGTCTCGCTTGCGGCAATATATCTAAGTAAGTACCGTAAGTAGGTACTAATAAGCGCGAGCGATAATTCATTTGACTTAACAAATTAAATTCAAATTGTCCATCTAGCTAAGGTAACATTTCTGAGAACCGGCAGTTGGCAATTCAATGATAATGTTGGCGATCAGTTATCTAATGGGTAGATTGGGTCGTACGCTTGTTTGCTCCACCGTGTTTACCACTGAACAGGCAGCTTTATCAAATCTTGCGCGCGCGCCGGCACGCGCCAACATGGCCGCACTAATGGCGCTTTAACTCTTCACTTAATTGTGCGGTTTTAAATACTTAACAATTGCAGGAGGGTCAAACTGTTACCAACTTAATTACGCTACTGATCCAGCGAAAATAGACCTTGTGTTCATGCATGACAATACATTGTGCAAGAATTATTACAAGGTGTTGATTTCAAGCTTACCAATTTAACTGACATAAAAAGCATGCAAGTATGGACTTTGCTGTGAAGAAATAAGAGTTGGTCTGTTTAATAAAAAAAATCAGGGATACATAACTGTTTGTTTGCGTGGGAAGATTTGTGGCCAAGTTTAATTATTATATGTGGATTAGTGTTAATGTTTTAGTATTGAGCACGTGGTTTTGAATTTAATTGAGTGGAGCTTTTTACGACAGTTCTTGAGATGACAATTTCTCCCAACACTTTTGAAGAAATGGCAATCGCATCAGTGAAGAATTATGATTCATTGATATGATTTTAGATAGTCCATACGGTTTATTATGCCATGGAGTTTAGGAGTAGGCACACACGCGTTCAGAATTGCATGGGGAGTTTATGAATGAATTCATTCATAAATTGCCCATGCAATTCTGAACGCTATAGTACCTGACATTCTGTCTCTACCATTACGATTGTTAGAAAAAGTAACCTATCAAATTCTATATTCTATTCCATGACAAGGACTCAATCATGAAACTTAGGAGGTAGTTAGAAATGTTTTTATCATAGAACTAATATGACAAGAATGCGTCCCAAACATTGAAAACGTGACCAAAACCTCAAAGGTGTCGTTGAGAAAATTGAAATCGAAATTAATATATTATTAATAGATTACGTGATTATTTTCTTTTGTAACATTTATAATCCAAGACGTATCCACACACCAAATCTCTTAAACGTAACTTTTCATATTTTCAAGTCCGTTAGCCTTAGGCCTCTGTCGTTCTGACCAGCCGCCGTGCGCCGCGTCCGGCGGGCGATAGGCGCCGCACGCGGCGGGCGGCGGGCGTATGGTCGTTCTAAAATGTGACCGCGGCGGGCGAAACGACGGCAGTGTCCGAGGGTTTGGGTTTGCTAAGGGACATCCTTGTGCAAAATGAAAATAAAAAACTAGCATATTTAGTGATAAAGAAGTTATATTAATGATGATACACTAAAAGAAAAAAAATATTTATTTTATTTTATTTATTTAGAAACGAACGGTTTTATATTAAGCTACAAAAGTGTTCATTACAAGCGGTCTAAACCTGGAATTTCCTTAATATTAATTATATGTAAATAATAATGAACCGTAATTAATGACAATTGGTAAGTACTGTTGTGGGTTAGTGTGAACATAGGTACTCGATTACAACATTAATTAGCTAAACAAAATAAAGTAATCTTGAAAATTAAACGGTAAACTTTAGGCAATTTGCTCGCTATCTGTTTTTAAAGCTGTTTTAACTCACGGAAAAAATGTCTACTTATATTAAAATATATTACGATTACGCATGGCACGTGGCATACTTTTTGTATGGCTTAGAACGTAAAGAGGTACGATTAGGTACATTGAAGATTAATATTTTCTATTACCTAATGCTGGGTAATCTATAATGGAATTTAAAATTTTAAATAAAAACATTGTTTCAATATAAATCCTACGCTTTTCCAGGGGTGCAATGCGATGTCGTGTAGCTGAATTTGAATAAGTAACTATCAAAAATATTTCCAGTGCGATAATCTAAAGACTTCAAGAACTCATTTCTGTACTCCATACTGCTTTACTTTTAATTTTTCTATCACTTTAATCTCCATATTTGCTATCGCCCGCCTGGCGCCCGCTAGCGTCCTCAATTATTGTGTGTCCCTTTCGCTTTCGTGAAATATTCATGTAAATACTTCTCTGTTACTCTTTAAGCGTTAGTGCAAAATCGTAACTCTATGGTCTTGATTGAAGTCGGCATAAGATTCTGCTTTAAATTGAATTCACACGTACCTATTGATCGCGGGGGTTGTTATTCTGAACAGGAGATTGTAAAATTAAATGGTCACTAATTTAACACATTCAGTGTCAGCGCGTGCTACGCGCTACGAGCGTAGTCGATAACATGGGGAAATGCGTATGTAGCGAATAGCACCTACGAACAGACATCACGATATTGGGTCAATTGGTACCAAATGTGTTATCTATTGTTAATTTCGAACTTAGCTGACCATATGCGTAGTGTAAGCCTTGAGGCCTTCGTAGCGGATGCACCTACACCGTAAAAACTGAGTGAAACCTGCATGCTGCAGTTGAGTTCATTAATATGTGTACATTTCTTCACGTTGAAAAAGTTGTACACGAATGTATGAACTCGACCATACCAATATTACAAGTTAGCAAAGCTTCTAAAAACAAACAACATCTACCGCTCCATCAAACGCTCGCCAACTCGACGTGCTGTCAAGTTGTCACGCCACGTCACGCCACACGTCGCACGCCACACGCCACAGTGTCACAGCGATGGTCCTCCCGCAGAGGGTCTTTCACGACCTTTGTCTCCTTTATTGTCCGTTTGCTGTGGCGGAATGGCGCCGATGTTTCTTTTTATTGGACGGCAAATCTAAAATGAAGGTTATGATTTTAGCCCTCCGTTAGGTACCTGTGTGTGTTTGTATGCTTATTAATCTCTTTTCAATGTACCATTTGAACTCTTAAGTAGATTATATAAATTAAGTGCTTTGATCGTTTTTATTATCGATTGTCACCGGCTTGCCCATTTTGTGACAATCGATTACTTTATTCCTCTGGGGACACAAGAAATTTGAAATATTCTAAGTTACATTATATACTCTTTGTTAAGTGTTGCTAATTCCGTAATTAAGTCTATTTTACGCTTTCAATGTGCATCTAATCCGATATGGGTGTTCTTGAACGATAGATAGGCAGTTGTTAATGACGCAGCCGAGTCGGCAATCGAATCCCATTTGGATTGACGGAGGCTCGAGCGTCGACGCAAGATAATGTCACGGCTCGAGAGCGTTGTAGAATACTGGCCGGTAAGGCGCGGGCCACAGCTGAAGCGGGGATTATAGCAGTGCATTTAATACAGGGCTCTTCCACGATAGACAAGAAGTTAATGACGCAGCCGAGTCGGCAATCGATTCCCTTTAGGATTGACGGAGGCTCGAGCGTCGACGCAAGATAATGTCACGGCTCGAGAGCGTTGTAGAATACTGGCCGGTAAGGCGCGGACCACAGCTGAAGCGGGGATTATAGCAGTGCATTTAATAGACTGAGCTCTGCAGTTTTTGCCGTGAGCAAGATCCGTCAGTTAACAGACGTGGAGACAGCTCGATTAGTTTATTTTAGTTACTTTCATAGTATTATGTCCTATGGTATTCTACTGTGGGGCAGTGCTTCAGAGATTAATACAATTTTTGTTCTGCAGAAGTGGGCTATTCGATCGATTTATAAGATGAACCGTAGAGACTCGCTTAGAGATAAGTTTAAAGAGATTAATATTATGACACTGCACTGTCAATATATTTATGAAAACATTATGTATGTACATAAAAACAATGCATGTTTTAGGAAAAATTGTGATATACATAGTATTAATACTAGAAATAAGGATAAGCTCGCAGTACCCACCACTCGGCTCCATAAAATAAAAAACTCATTCATGGGCAATTGTGTAAGGTATTATAATAAACTCCCAGTAGAAATAATTGCACTCTCTATTAATAAATTTAAGACTTTTGTAAAGCGTAAACTAATATCTAAAGCTTATTACAGTACACAAGACTACATGAATGATACAGCACCATGGGATTAAGGATTATTATTATTTTTGTTTAAAAAAGTTAGTTATTAACTGTAATTTTAATTTTAGTCTTAACTAATTATATATTTTTTATGACATTTAGATTTCATTCTAGAAACTTCTAGACAAGTATTTTTTTTTATATACAACTTTTACTTTTAAGATGACGATCCTATTGTGAAATTATTATTTTTAATTTTGATATCTGTGTGTGCAGCATCAATAAATTGCTCTAAGTAATCATTTATAATTTGTTAAAGATTCTATTTAAAATTGAACTGAACTGTATTTTTTTTTTCAAATTAATGCATGTTAGAGCCGGTGTGTTGCTTTATTTATTTTTAATTCGACGTTCAAAAGTGCACTGTAACATGCCTACTTGAAAAATAAATAATTTGATTTGATTTGAATTTGAGGGCTCTTCCACGATAGATAAGAAGTTTATGACGCAGCCGAGTCGGCAATCGATTCCCATCAGGATTGACGGAGGCTCGAGCGTCGACACAAGATAATGTCACGGCTCGAGAGCGTTGTAGAATACTGGCCGGTTAGGCGCGGGCAATAGCTGAAGCGGGGATTGTAGCAGTCCAACTAATACAGGGATCTTCAACCGTAGACAGGGAGTTAATAACGCAGCTGAGTCGGCAATCGGTTCTCATTAGGATTGACGGAGACTCGAGCGTCGACGCAAGATAATCTCACGGGTCGAGAGCTTTGTAGAATACTGGCCTAACTGGAATACTAGCTGAAGCGAGTACTATAATTCCAGTGCGTCTAATACTCTCTTTAACGATAGATAGACAGTTGTTGATTGCAGCCGAGTCGGCAATCGATTCATGTTAGGATTGACGGAGACTCGGGCGTCGACGCAAGATTAATCTTCTGATTGATAGTGCCAACCTGCAGTGCATATTTCTAGCAGTAATACGGACAGTCAACGAATTTTAACCCTAGGCCACTCTAATCGAATCCACACCAAAATGACAAGCAGTAACAGATTTCTTAAAATCTGATTTATAGTGTCACTATGACATAGTCTTACAGTGGCCTAGGGTTCCAATATGGTTGACTGTACCTGCGAAGCCATCAAGTTATGTTTATTAAATATCTATCATTATATACCTTATTTAACAAATCATAAACTAACAACAACTTATTTAACTAATTTTTCACATAGGTAACTAACAAACCTACTTTCCATCGAGAGTAATTTTCCGCTAGCGGCAAAGCGTGACCTCGCACTTGTCCACGGCCCTTTGTCTGGGGAACCGTCAAGCGTGAGCGGACATGTGGGTCTCTTGTCCCGGCTGCAGGCTGTAATCTAGGCTGACCTATAGCCTCGTCTGACGACGGAGGAATAGCGGAAATGCAATACGTAAAGATAAATACTTAGTCTTGTATGAACTAGCAAGAAATCAATACTTATAATTGCAATTTTGATTATTGTACTAATATAAGTAATAATAAAATGACAATAAGTAATTCAAAAAAATAATGCTAATTTGTATTTAATAATGTATTTTGAATTTTTATGTAACTTAATTTTATAATTTAAGGATAATTTTATTAGGTACCATTGTAAATTGTTAATAATTTGATGTAGGTATTTACTTATACCATAAACATATTAATAAAATGGACTAAAGACTCTTTTTTGTAATTTATACATATTTACATAAACTTATATTTATATAACATATTATCTATATGTTGGTAATATTATTAGCAGACTTATGTACAATTGTGTGCAAGATAATAGCAGTTTACTTAAATAGAGAAAATTAATAAAACTTTAATTGAAAATTACTAAAGCACTATCGGCGAGAATCATCATACTGTTTTTTTTTGATGTGATGAATGTAGACATGAGACTTTGTTTGAAAATAATGGGTAGGTAAGATTTTAAATTGTAATAATTGTAGGTATTCTATCTTTTTTCATTGAGTTCAGTAGTTTTATAAGAATTGCTGTTAGGAAGTAGGTGTAAAAGTCGATTTTCAGATTATATAATATTGCACACCACGGTTGGTAGGTAGTGTATATTTGTGAAAAATGTACTTAGTCAATTAATACTCTGTGCTTCGCTGGTCTATATTGCCAGAACTAAGAGGGTACAGCTCGATCGCCAACAGGTAGTACATTTTGAATATGATTTTTTCTCTGGGTTTATTAATAAATATATAGGAAATTGTATCCGAACAACTTTTCCCACATTTGCACTTGCATAAGTGCTTGCTTTTGCATAAGTACCTAAAAGTTTAAAGTTTCGCACAACTAGGTAGGTCCTTTTTAAATATTTGTATAATCTATATAATCTAACTAAACGAAATTAACTTATGGAAATTATGAATTTGGTAACCGTTGGTATGTCAAGTAAATTTTCGATATATTTTTTAGGAAATTAAATTATGCGAAAGAAATTTCGGCGAAATGGCAGTAGGTACACCCTTCTCCGAGGCCACGCGGCCAATGTAGCTTTCGAATTTCGGATACTAGTACCTTCGAGTACATATTCAAATTTGTATAGGCGGTTAAGCTCCATCTTAGTTACCTAATAGTAAAGCGCTTTAGTGTTTTTGAAACTTTGTTTTTGCTACCATTCGAAGTAGGTCTGCATTATTGGAGGCATGTTATGTTATTTCAGAATTTAGTTGCTGTGTATTTTGGTAGTGGTCACCATAAGAAAAAAGATGAGTATTGTCATTTTATTAACAGACTTGGAGAATTCGACGGAGGTGGTTCCTATGTTCCTCTGTTTGCTAATTATTAATGTATGATTACTTACTGATTACTCCCGAGCTCCGTCATCTGATTTGGGTGCTTTTTTGTTAAAAAGGATTTACTTACCTCCAATTTGGTCCTATAGAAATTTGGTTCTGATCTGATGATGGGATCAATGAGGAATTAAGGGAATTAACTTCTCAATTTTTAAATATCAATCTATGGTGACTTTGATGTTTTCTTAATAAAAATAATAAAACTAAGCAATTTCTTGCGAGAACCATAAATTCGGTAAGCTGGACCTGATGTGGCAGACCAGGGATGGCATGTGGAATTTCAGATCATAAACCGATAATTCCGAGCTCCGTCGTCCAATTTGAGCAATTATTTTTTTGTTCGGAAAGAGTCACCTCCAGACTGGGTCCCATAGGAATTTGGTACTGATCTGATGGTGGGATCCATGAGGAATTAAGAGAACACCACAATTTTTAAAATACATTTTTAGTTTTTGTTAAAAAGTTTTAATTCTATTATATTATTATAGAAATTTGTTTTGTCAGAGCTAAAAACCCATAATGTATTTCTCTATTCATAATTTTTAATTCGCTCCTAGTTTATTTGTGTGGATTGAAATATCGTGAATGCTGGTTATAATAATATTAGCTCTAGGAAATTGCCATACTTTTAAGACCCTATCTCAATCGATGAGGAGTCGACTTTTGAAAAAAGAAGGTATAATCGGATTAATCGGTGATAAAATTTAGTATCAAAAATTATATTAAGTAAGTAATAATCGAAACTAGCTCTGGGCTAAAGTAACTTACATTTTCAGTATCAGTTTAGGTTCTAACAGGTAATTAAACGAACGTATCCAGTGACTTCATTTATTGATCGTCGTTGCATTGGTACATTCGGACTACGCTACTCTATGTAAGGGTATAGGCTTACACCTACATATTTACAACGATATATGTCTAATATAAAGTATAAAAATTCAATACGGTAGAATTTTGAACAAAAAAAAGTTTTACATGGGTGAGATCGGAAGTTTTGTGGTTGAGAACTTGTAATTAGCAGATTTCTTTTTCCAATTACTGGGGCCTTACCCCGTAAGTCTTAACGCGATTCAGTTTAGGCTCAGTTGTATGGAAGCGACTCGGTTTACGTCGTCAACTGAATCGCGTTAAGACGTCATGGTAAGGCCCCAGTTGTATGGAAGCGACTCAGTTTAAGTCGTCAACTGAATCGCGTTAAGACGTCATGGTAAGGCCTCAGTTGTATGGAAGCGACTCAGTTTAGGTCGTCAACTGAATCGCGTTAAGACGTCATGGTAAGGCCTCAGTTGTATGGAAGCGACTCAGTTTAGGTCGTCAACTGAATCGCGTTAAGTCGTCATGGTAAGGCCTCAGTTGTATGGAAGCGACTCAGTTTAGGTCGTCAACTGAATCGCGTTAAGTCGTCATGGTAAGGCCTCAGTTGTATGGAAGCGACTCAGTTTAGGTCGTCAACTGAATCGCGTTAAGTCGTCATGGTAAGGCCTCAGTTGTATGGAAGCGACTCAGTTTAGGTCGTCAACTGAATCGCGTTAAGTCGTCATGGTAAGGCCTCAGTTGTATGGAAGCGACTCAGTTTAGGTCGTCAACTGAATCGCGTTAAGTCGTCATGGTAAGGCCTCAGTTGTATGGAAGCGACTCAGTTTAGGTCGTCAACTGAATCGCGTTAAGACGTCATGGTAAGGCCTCTGTCATTAGAAAAAGAGTTCCGCTTATACGTATTACAAGTTACACATTGGACCTACCTATGCAATCAGGAGATGCTAGGATATGGCGTTACAATTGCATGCCAATTTATTATGTATCGTACTTATATTTTGGTTACTATTGTTTCAATGTTTGACCAGATTGGATTTCAACACTGAATAACTTTTAAAGTATATCATAATAATAAATGTAATACTCTTACGATCACCCAGATACAACATAAAAACGCATTTGTCTATGAGTAATTATTATACATGCATTTTCATGTGTATTGTAGTGCGTTTTTCTCGAAAATCGAGTTCCTATAAATAATAATAAAGAGTATTATGCATTCACTAGCTACTTACATCACGTTACTTTAATAAAGCAGGTAGGTATGTTATTTAACATTCAACGAGGAAAGTTACTATGTAGTGAAACTTAAATAATTTATAATATGAGAGATTATTTATTTAATTTACCGGTAGACTTAGTTAAATAGCAGCAAAATTTTAATAATGTTTAAAGTACCTAGGTTTTAAGGTACAAAGTTTTTAAGGTGTTCTGAATTGTTTCACTTTACTTGTGTTTTGGTGCAATCAATTGAATACTAGGACATCATAGAATTAAAGTTCATTATTCTAAAGCATAAATATACACGCAAATATTCTATAACTTGGGCATAAAACTCTGGTAAATCTATTCTACCTAACACATTTTTTACAAACAGCGTTACACGCCACAACTGAACACTCTTTCGTATACTATAGTCATAACTCGTAGACAGGATGGTATGTAAAATGAGAAGTATGAGAACTGATAAATCTCATGCGTACTACAGTACACGTACTCATTATTTACATGCCACCCTATAATTTCGGGTTTAAGTACATTTTCCATAGGCAAGGCATTTTCACGTGAAGGGGGAAATCTCGAGAGAATTAGACCAAGCTGAGTTTTCACACCTAGAATATAGACATGGGGCTGCCATATACTGCCACTGTCAAATTATGGTTAGTATTTTAACAGAGTAATTGATAGGCGGTTTTTGATTTTATATTCCTGCTCCACTTCTATCTTGCTTATGGAAAACCACTAGGTCACTATAAAGAACTTAAATATTTAAAAAATTGTCACATTATGAGTTTTATGAATATTCATATCTAATAATTATAATCTTGCACAGCGATATGACACCTTTAAATAACATATTTAATTAAAGTTAATTTGGTATTTTATTATACATGCACTTATCTGTACTTATATCCGAAGATTTGCGATTTATTAAGTTAGTGGTCTTTATTTTGTGACCCATATTTAATCCAAATACTTTCGCAAAACATGGGTACCTTTACCTACTCTTAATTCTTAACTTCAGATTGAGAGTAGGTTCTAACCTTAGATAAAACATAAATGTGGAATGTATTTATTGATTGGTCTAAATTGTTTAATCGATGACAACATATTATTGTTATCGTATAAGCAAAATTTTACTAAGTATTCATGTAGAATCACAAGTCCTTGTATCAGCACTTCACAGCACTGTCCAATGCGGATACCCCTAGTCAGAGAACTCGGTGTTGGTGTTGTCGGAGCGTGGTGATGTGCCGGGCGATGGCACGGGCATCTGCCGGCCGTACAGCAGTTCCGCCGGCGGCATGAACCCCGACAGGTACTCCGGCGGTGGCCGGATCACCGTGGGCAGGTACCCCGTGCCGCTGTATGGCGGCGTCAAGAACCTCCGGGAAGGAGAGAACTTGAAGCTCTGATTAGATAGCGGCGAGAAAGCGGATTTTGACTGGTAGTTCTGCATATAAGGAGGAGACTCTTGGGTCATGTTATAAGCGTTCGTAGGTGGCTCGGTCCCGTTAATCATCATTTCCATAGCGGTAACGACGTCCCCTTTGCAGCGCGCTAGAGTCGCTTCGATCTCCTGTCGGCTCTTTCTTGGAAATACTTTGATAAGAACGTCCACAGGTGATTTCTGGAAAGAAGGCGAACAGTCGTCGGACGGCTCATGTAACGACTCTTTCCGGTCTCGTCTGAACATTTTGTATTTGAAATCGGGGCTCTCCCATTTGTCGTCATCTTCCTTTTTGACTGGCGTTGGGTCTTCCGTTCTGGGCGCTTTCATGGAGAGGTTTTCGGGGGTGAGAGAGGTCTCGGACTGGTCCTCGAGTTCTTCTTCGACGTTGAGCTCGTGGTCGGAGGGCGAACGCGGGGGTGGAGTGGCAAGTGGCGGGGATTGCGGTGGAGACTTCGACTCGGGTTGTTGGTCTGTGGGCGGCGAGGGGCTGGAGCACACCTCAGTGATCCGCGCACGCTTCTGAGCTGTAGACAACGAAATACCTTTCATTAGAGACAATGAACAAATTATACTGATTTTTTCAGGAGATTTTAGTCAGCTAAGTAATTTAATAGCTAAGTACTTAGTTGAAAAGAACAGTTAACGCAGCAATTAACCAGACGGATTCGCACAGTCTTAAAGCAACTCCCCAAAACAAAGGCCTTTAGAACACAATCCTCCCCTTTGTTCAACTCGCCTGGCCAACAATACGAGTACATATGTTAAACCTTATTGCTCACAATATCGCCGAATCGCACTACAGTCGCGCACTCAGTCGCGGCCACTCGCGCGCACCGGTTTAATGGCCGCCATTGTTTTACGTTACGGGGGGAAGGGCCGATCGGTTAGTTTAGCGGAAAACCGGTGTTGAAGAATTCATTAAAATATTGGGAAAAGTTGAAGACGATTTACTAATTAATTCTGTGTAAGCGGAATTGAGTAAGTGGGAGCAATGTTTACTTGTTTTTAAGTTGTTACCTAATGTTTACCTTCCTAGAGTAACTTTAAACAAAAGTTGAAAGCTTGATTTTGAAATAACCTACCAAACATTGATATTGTAACAATGTTATGATAACTGCATTACTAACGGTCTATGTACCGGAATAACAATAACAACTACTCAGTTGGTACGATCGCGATGGTAATTACGCTACTCAGCTTAATTACCATCGCGCATCGTGAGAAGTGATTCACTAGATCGGATTAACAATGAACATTTTATTCCGCATTTTGCATGAAATCGATGTTAGATTTTTTTAAAACTAAAGCCATCTACCTAATCCCTTGTCGAAGGTTCAAGCAGCATCATTAAATTAATATTAAATATATCAATAGAATGAGCGATTTACATAACATCTCAACAAAGCGTAATCGAGATGCGAGCAACTGTTGGATTGTTCGCATTCAGTAAGAACAGCGAACAAAAAGAAACGAAAAAACCTTTTCACGAGCACAAAGAACGCCCCCACGATTTCATTAAAATAATACGCGGTGGTTAGTACAAACAAGATTCACAAAGGAAACACTGGTTTTTGAATTCTTCACGCAGATGCCTATGTTAATTTATGTGGCTATTATGCAAATATATAAACTGTTTAACAAAATAAACTACAACAGAAACTTCATTCTTAAGCAACCACTTCAATTTAAGATCATATTTAACTACTTACCTACAATATCGACAGGATCGCGTAACGCTTTTGTGTTAGTGCGAGCTAGGGTGTGCAACCATTACTATTTATTAATAAACTGACAATTTAAGGAAAATATGCACCGAATACCTATGCAGCAGAGGTCCGGCTGTTTTTCGAGACCATGATTAGTTTGTAGAAGCTACAGCCGGAGTTGTGTTGCATACACTACCTATACACGCCGCCAACCGACTGAGGAAATAAAACCGTTAGGTATATGTATTTGCTTGCGTTTTTCTTGTATGAACCTATCTACAAGTAGGTATTCAAAGAATATTGATAACCACACCGAAAATATAAGAGTGTTAAAGCATTGTGAACAAAGGACATTAAGTGCCGCTTGAAACAGAACAACCGTTTGGTGCATTGCATGAACTGTAACGCGTATATCACGCGACAATGCAGAAGAGTTATGGCGCTGCCCCGTTTGTTGCACGGCGGCGGTAATAGTGATGGAATTTTGCTTTGCTATTCCGCCAAAACAATATTACTGGCGTAATTAATATGGAATTCCGCAAAGTAACGCCTGATTCAATAAATTTGATCATACCTAACATAAAATGTTAAAGGGTTATGAACAAAGGACATTAAACGCCGCGCGAAAAGAACAGTAAGTTTGGTGCATTGCATGAACAGCAGCGCGTATATCACGCGGCAATGGAGGAGAGTTATAGCGCTGCCCCGTTTGTTACACGGCGGTGATGTTGCTGGACTCATATATTTTAATAATGATGTGTACTGATTAAAAACTGATCATATCGAATATACCTATAATGTTAAAGTGTTGTGAACAAAAGGCCTTAAGTGTCGCGTGAAACAGAACAGCAGTTTGGTGCATAGCATGAACAGTAGCGCGTATATCACACGACATATGGGAGAGAGTTACGATCGAGTTGCTGCATGGCGGTAGCTTTAAGTGATGGGATCTTTTACATTTGCAAAGCTACCAACAGGACTATATTAATAAAATTTGTTTTTACTTCAAACTCAGCGTGATATTACGAGTAATGATACTGTTTTAAACGTTGTGATTGTTAGCAAATGCGAACGAGGCTAGATCTTAGTCTACACATGAACAGCATACCTGCGCAGTAGTGTTATCGAATGGAGTTTAAAACTTAGGTATAACAAAAATCTATACCGAAAACACTATTTTCTCTGCTAGTTTTTTTTTTGCCTTCTCAGTGTAGTATACGTACTGTTGTTTTTGTAAATCGTCAGCAAACGCTAAGAAGACAGTGCATAGGCAGCTCAACACCTGTGACCCTTTTTTTGAATGACAGAGTATGTAACGCAGTTCCGCCCAAAGAATCTGTACCGGCATAATTCACGCTATTTTGAATTATTTCTCATGCACGAGGGTAATTAGGTTACCGAGTAATGTCTGGTCCCGCGACAGTGGTGCAGTGTTCCATATAATTTACGGGCGTGTACCGGCCGCCGTCCGCGCCATCTATTGACGCGCCAGTGTATTGTAAGCTGGAGTTATTGCCGCGTGCGGGGGACACCACCCGATTGTTTGCGGCTCCCATACAGTCTCTTTGGGCTAATTATAATCGAGTGACACTAATGCATCGATCGGGTTAAGTGGAGAGCGAATGTAGAGGTGGGATAATACTTGCATACCCTGTTGTCGAGGATGATCATACTGAATTAAACAAACTATTAAAATTGACTTGTGATGTTTACAATATGGTTCAGACATGATATTTCGCTGCTAAAGACCCATTGTGCAAATCTACTTCACCGTTGCGTCGATATTGGATTTTCTAATAAAGCACTTGGATACGCGTCTCAAATATACTCGGGTGCAATAAAATCGGACCACCCCAGCATTTTTTACATTTTCTTGATTTCTGATAAAACTGTAAGTGTGACCGTGGCGTATTATATACCATATGAAAGCTAAGACTTTCCTTTACAAATTCATGTCCTTTTCAGATGTGTGCAACAGAAACTTTCACATTTTCAGGGTTTTAAACGCAACCGCCCTAAAAATGCGTACTGGAGTAAAACTTACGTCTAACGGGAAAAGTGTGGTAGCAAGGAAATTCAAAGAAAATAAAACAATTTTCAGCATAACAATACCGTGTATTGCCTCCCCTAGCCCTACGACAAGCAATCATGCGGTTTTTCATTGATCTTATCCATTTTTTAACGTCGTCTTGAGGGATGCCCGCCCATTCTTCTTCGATCGCCCGACGCAGCTGCTGTAATGTTTCAGGGGCGGGATCTCTGGCACGAATTGCTTTTTTCAGCTGGTCCCAAAGGTGTTCAATGGGGTTTAAGTCCGGACTTCGTGCTGGCCAATCCATAACGTCGATGCCAGCTTCCTCCAGGTACTCCTTAGTGATCCGGGCTGTATGTGGCCGAGCGTTGTCTTGCATCAGGATGAAGTTATCGCCGATATTCTCCGCGGATGGGACCACATGATTAGCCAGGATCTCTTCGATGTACCGGCGAGCAGTTAGACCACCCGCATTACACCTGGTACCGGGCCCTGTGATGAAAACGATGTCCGTCTTCGCTTTCAGAGAAATGCCAGCCCAGACCATTATCGATCCCCCACCATAGGCAACACGTTCTTCGATGCAGCAGTGAAAGAACCGCTCTCCATCTCTTCGGTAGACTTGTTCCCATCCATCATTGCCAAACAACGTTATCCTGCACTCGTCGGAGAAAAGTACAGGCCTCCATTGCTGAAGGGTCCAATTTTCGTGTTCGCGAGCGAATTGAAGTCGTGCAACTCGGTGGCCTGCGGTGAGTTTTGGGCCATTTGCAGGTTTGTGGGCTGTCAATCGCTTCTCCTTCAGTCGTCTTCTGACGGTCCATCGGCTAACACACACATTCCGGCTCTCTCGTAGCTTCTGCTGAAGCTGAACGGCATTCAGTCGACGATTTCGCAGCGAGGAAACAGCGATAAATCGATCATCTCTCTCTGAAGTACAGCGAGTTCTGCCTGATCCGGATTTCCTGGTGAGGATGCTTTCATTGAGGAACCTCTGGTACACTCGTTGAACAGATGACTTTGATAAGTTCAGTTGGCGAGCCACTTCACGCTGACTGAGCCCCCTTTGCAACAGGGTAATTGCTTGGGTAGCTTCAGTTTCGGTGGTATCCATTTTTCTTCAGGTCTTCCAGGTCAAATCGATGCATAAACAATGACAATTACTGCTTTTATGCCCAATGGTAAGTGATCAATTAGTGCATGAGTCATGACTCAATGAGGCAGTTGGAATGCGGTGATATCCCCGCCCACATTTTACACAATGTCCACCCCCACCCCTTAATGAATATGTCATTCGATAGGGCAGAAAATTATCTATCACATGGAATTTAAATTTTTAATGTGGGGCTTATAGTTTTTTCAGAAATCAAGAAAATGTAAAAAATGCTGGGTTGGTCCGATTTTATTGCACCCGAGTGTATTTGCGAAATTAGGTAGCAATGCCAATATTGCCAATATATATCCCATAAGCCTTTACGTTACAGCACAGACTGAAAATGAGCTAATGCTTAACATTGTAAAATAAAGAGGTAGATAAGTACCTACTCCATCTTTGGAAAGACTGCATCAAAGGCGATTGCGTTAAAAGCGAAACGGCGGAAAAATAAAAGCTAAAACAAAATGAAAAAAGTTAATTGCGTTAAAGTAAAATAACTGTGGAATAACTGAATTGAGGAAAGCTAATTAGTGGGCAGCGGGCTTCCGAGGGGCGACTTACGCCTAAATTACTTTTATATTTATTTTGACGTACGGGAACTAAGAGGTACAAACACAAAGCTGTGTTAAAAAAAAAATTGGGTGGAAAATGATGCCTGACTATTTTATTTATTTATGCACAGGCAGCTTATAGCTGATGTCTGCACAATCAATAAAGTCTTGTGTTTTCATCTTTTTTTTCATAAATTCATCAATTCTATTTTTGAAAGAGTTCACAGATGATGCACTTATCACCGACTCAGGTAAACTGTTCCACACTTTTACTACACGGTTAGACAAAAAAGGTGCCTGGGGTTACTAGAACTTGGCGAGCAAGCTAATTCCAATGAGTGCCCTCTCAGGTTGCTATTTGTACTCCTGACAAATATGTCCTGAAGCGACGGGACATCGTGACATCCATGCAATATTGTAAATGTTTCAATTAGGTCACCACGCTGTCTTCCACATTCTAATGTTGTCAGACGCAACTCCTTAAGTCTCTCTTAATATTCCTTGTGACGCAGGCATGGAACCATTTTTGTAGCTTTTCTTTATGTCTTTTCCAGTAAGTGGATGTCTCGTGGATGTCAGAAAATAAGGGCTCCCAATCTGAAAAGCGTACTTACTCTAACAGCGCTATAGTTGGACAAACAAACACTTATCAATTATAGGAAAAGGCCTTCCGAATGACAAACAACATTGAGTTAGCTTTTCTGGTAATGTTTAAGATATGCTCTTCCCATTTTAAATTCGGACTAATAGTAACTCCCAAATATTTTTGTGACTCAACACTGTAGCACTTAAGAATTGATGGTGTAAGTAAGACACGGATTATTGCTACCAATATCTTAGAATAGTATATTTATCCAAATTCAGGACATTCACATAAAAGTCAAACAGCCCATTGAAAAATCCTTTTCAAGTCCTGGATAACATATAACTAACTAAAGGATTTCCCATTATCTTTGTGTCATCAGCAAATAGGTAAGGACATTTTAGACGTCAGTATAGGCTTCAGATCTGACAAAATATCCTGAACAACGTTGGGCCGGTTTGATTTTAGATTTCAGAAGCGAAAACTAGAGGGCAAAAAATTTATAAAATGACAGACTCAGACTGTACCTACGTGCTGAAGCGGTAGCTAATTAAAAGATGGTTGCCGAGAAGAGGAACTGCTTGAATCTATAACAGGTATTTTTAGTATTTTGCATATGTATTTGATAGATAGATAGATAAAGAATTTATTTGATTACTTATCAAGGCTAACCTAATTTCAAATGTGTGTAATCTAATAATGTTGTTACATCCTAAGTAATAATAAATCATAGACTTCGAAATATTGAAACAAAATCACATTTAAATTGACATTCTTAAAACTCCGAATTAAAATTGAAATTCAATTAGTTAAAGTTCATAAAACAGCCCCCAAAAGTGACTTAACCCCTAATTCCCTTCCGTCCATTCTCGAGTGATTAGCGATACGACAATACCACCCCAGCCCCTGGACCAATTGTTGGTGACACCTATTATTTAATACTTGACAACGCAAACCATTTACATCCTTAAAATTATTAGCACGCAGTCGAAATTTCACTGGCGTAATAGTTTAAAGTTGTGACTCCTGCGGAGAAACTTTGAGTCGGCGGGTGGTAACAATAAAACCAATTGTTGGGTAGCTATTACAAAATTGGAGTAGACGAACTTGAACCTTAATATAGTATCGGACAACTGTTTTTTGAGTGATGTCGTAACGTGCCCAGGGTATGCATTCGATTGAGGAATTAGTGTTCTATTACAATACAATCATACGGTGGCTTGTTGCTAGGGTTGGGCTTTAATTGTTAAATTGCTAGTATTTCATTAACTATGGGATTTGAAAAAATAAAGAATACGCAAGGGTTGTTTATCTCTACTAATATTAAATAGGTATATTATTTCATTCCATATTAAATAGGTATATTCCATTATTTGATAATACGGGCATCTTTTCATGCGTGATTCCAAAACTGGATTTGGTTTTCTGTCAAGCCAGAATGAACAGTCAATTAAGTAACGGATAAATTTGAGAATATATTTTGATGGATATGTTTTAGTTTATTATTAAAAATATTTTTAATTTGATTGTATTGGTCAAGTGTGTTTATGAAACCAACATATTAAACAATAGAAAAAATATTTAGAATTTTTATTCTAAATAATGTTATTGAGATCTGCATCCAGCTCGAGGCAACCCTAATAAAGGGCTGGCGCAAAGCCACTGTATTTAATATGGGGTGAGCTGAGCGCATCACAATAAACAAATAATCGTAATAAACAGACGTATCCTTTCATTTGAATATCTGCCCTTTATTAATTCTATCAAAAGGGTGCTTCGTGGTGTTTGTCAATATTATACATCTATTTTGGTGATGCATTGGCCGAGTGCATCTGTAATCTATGCGAGTACATATTATACACAAATATTAATAGTACCTATTTTCATTTTGTCAAATTGAATGATGAACCATACAAAGAAGATAATAATATGATGTGTAATAATAATTGTAAAATATTTTAAGTGACACTCAGTCTATTGAACCGGTTAACAAGTCAATCTATCAGCTCCAGTGATTAATAAGTTACTAGACGAAGGTTGACAGTGTAAAATTTACATATAGGTTGTTGTTGTTTCTGTTGTTATGACACCCCAGAGCAGTGCAAAGAGCCTTTACAAGCGCCATCCCTTCCTATCTTCAGCGATCCTTCTAGCCTCGTTCCACTTCCAGCTCAGTCTAACTGCACGTAGCTCGCCCTTGACAGACCTTCGCTAAGAGTTTACTTAAATATAAGCAGATGAATATTTCAGAACGACAACGCTGCCTCCTGTAATAGTATTTTATAGGAGTTGCCAGCGGTGATATTCTGCATTAGCCAGCTCCAATTTGAATGAAGCCCTACAGCAACCCTACAGTATAGCCACAATGACTGTCAATACCACCGGCCACGCACCTCAGACCACTCACTAACCCTATACATTGTGTGCTGATAACGAAAACTAATTAGCAACCTCTCGACGACCTCCGCCCGCCCCGCCGCTGCCCTGCAATAGTGCACAGACATATATCACAGTTAGTCTTCGCTCGTGATTCGGCCACGACCCACAAGCCACAACCCACAGCATAGCCAACGACTTTCAATATCATCGGCCACGCAACTCAGACTACTCACTAACACTATAATTATATTGTGTGGTGATGAAAGTAGAATTGAACTTTCATTGCCTGCGCTTTTTGAAACCACAACATCTATCAACCCCACAGAGTGAATGGCAATATCACCAGCCACGCACCTCAGACCACTCACTAACCTTATTAATTGTGTGCTGATAATGAAAACTTATTAGCAATGAGCGGAATTCTTCATAGCAAAAATCTAACTGTCAGAGGGATTGACCTAACTGTTTTATCGACTTATCGATGTTACGAAATAATATCGCATTACGTATCCATAATCAACTTAAAAGATTATTCTGTAACGTTTGACCTCATTGATAAGCAACTTGCATCTCCATAGTAAAGTAAATCATGTCAGCGTCACATATGTAATTTATGTCACTTGAGTTTTCATGAGTGATTTCCGTGCCGTGTTACTAAAATGGTTAATCCTAAAAGAAAAACAATAAAAAAATGGATACAGAAAGATTCTTCTCTTAGTTTCAAAGAAGATTCTTCCACAATATATTGCTCTTAATGTGACGTTCATTTACATCAGCTAAAGAAACATTGTGTTGAAAGTCACTTAGTGAGTAAAACTCATTCGTCACAATGCTCAAAAAGTACGAGTTCAGATACATTCTATATAGATTTAATCATATTTTTAGTTTCGTGCAATATTCGATGAAAAAAAACAATTATTAGATTTCGACTCTGTTATTTTGAATGAAGATTAATGAAGATTAGAAGAATGAGTGTTAGCAATATTTGTTTTTAATTTTTCATGATAAGTTTCATATACAAAATTTAAAATAGAAGTATTTTCTGTTTTATTCTTTACTATTATACTAAAATACAGTGGCGGTCAGCTAATTAGGGATACCGTTAATTTGTTTATATGTAAATCCAAAAGCCTGATTTCATTACTTTAACTTTGTGTCGTTAAGTGACAAATATTTATCGATAAGTCGATAAAACAGTTAGGTCAATCCCTCTGACAGTTTGATTTTTGCTATGAAGAATTCCGCTCGTTGCTTATTAGCAACCTCTCGACGTCCACCTCGAGTGCACAGATATATATTGTAGCTGCTCCTTGCGTGATTTCGTCCGCATCCAGTCGTTAATAATGCTTTTAACCTCGTGTGTTTCTACTCCCAATTAATCAATTAAAACAAAAATAATCCGTCTACGCATATAAAACGTGACTGTTTTATATACATTTAGATAACCTATCTATAGAAATGAAATGTGAAAACGGAACTGGCACCTTATGATGCCTGTTTCTCGTATTTTCCTCGTATACATTTAACTGGGCGCTGACCGGTGATTGGCTCTATAATATATTAATTTAAACTACTAATTCCGTATCGAAGTGGATAAGTAGAAAATTAAAGCAGCACGCACGCAGTTCTTGGGGCAGCCGTTACATGACAGAGGTGGCGATCTTCGATCCGGCTCCTACCTTGTTCAACAAATATCGCTTGCCATCCAGCGCGGCAATGCCGCAAGCATATTTAGCACTTTTGGGCAGGGTGAGAGCCGGAACGAGGTATATATAGTTTAAGTTAGCGGTTTTTTAGTGTATTGCAGTATTAGTAGATAGTTTGTCCTTAATTTGAATTAATTAAAAAAACTCTCAAGAGCTAAATTTTCACTTTTTTCTAGTTGTAAAGATTCGACAAAAATGTTCGAAACAGAATAAGATAATAGATAACAACGAAGAATAAGATAATAGCTAACAAAGAAGGATAAGATAATAGCTAACAGCGATAACAGTTATAACAACGAAGTTACAGGTGGTGTCTATTACAATATGGGTCTGTGGTGGCACCACGTCGGTCACGGCACCCTCAACCAGTTATTGTTTCCGCGGAGGGTGATTGTACTAACAGATTAATAAGTTAGAATTCGCAACCCTAAACGTTTTCAAGATAAAAAATGCGGAGTACCTATACCTACTCTCGTGGCAAGAGATAATTTTTAGATTTAATAACATATATTTTTAAATTCTAGATAGAGGAGAAGTCTGCATAGTCTGTACTAAAATAAAACAGAAAATTTAAGTAAACTGCAAATAAGAAGGTTCCATAGAAAACAAATTTACAGAAGAACAACATTATAACAACACTTTTAATTTGTTTTAATTACGCTTCCCAAATCCCGATATGTTAAACATTCAATAAGCATTCCAAAGTCTTCGCAAACACTGATTGTATAAAACAATATGATTACATCCCCACTGTAATCCGACGCGCGCAATCAAAACAAGACAGAAACAATCAGACGAAGAAAGAAAAATTTAATAAAAACCGAAGCCCCGTGTATTACGTTACACGATTCGAATCAATCGGTGTATCGGTTACACGGGAAGGGGGCGCGATAAAAAGAGTGTTTTCCGAACAGGTTAAGCAGTGAACGGGAAGTTCATGCGTTATGTTAGCAAAAGTACAGCGTAACCGCGCAAATTGTCTGGAAGTGATTATACTAAAAACACCAATAATGGACGGTGTATGGGTGATGGGACGCTAAATGCAAAAAAATTACATATCGAGTCGTTTTTTACTTCATGGAACCATGTTAACATTGACACCGGTCATTTAGCTTTTAAGGATTGAGGTTTTTTGGTCATTTCTCTCTTAACGGGTCGAAATGGCGGTGGCAGCGGACGAAATCAGGGCCTATACCACGAAAATCGAACGATTGCGGATTTGTATCTCCATCTCTGTCATACTTGCATATTGGAGTGACAAAGACGTTTTCCCGTCAATGCCAGTTTTCGATGTTCGTGGTAGGCGTGCAGAGGATTAAGCTGAAAATTTGCGTCACAATTTTTTATTGTTTTGGTAAACCAACATGTGTTTCGTTCATTCAATTAACCATTAATCAAGGTCAACCTGCAATCAGTTGTGCGCATGTGTTTAGCGGTGTTTCACTGAGACGTTACCGGTCCAAAAAAGATGCGTTTTCATTTGCCTACTATTTTATTAAAATAAGAGTAGGAATATCAACTTTTATCCCAAATGACATTACAACTGTTACAGGTATCAGAGAAATATTAAAAATACTCCGAATTCGCTCTTAAATGTCCCATGACTTGATTTGCTATAACAGGAAATTTAAAATTCTATCATTTCGATCATGCATTTAAATTAATTCCCGATATTGCCATCACTATTCATATTGATACTGCCATGGAAGTACCCGTCACCTCCAAGGTGGTTTCTACTTGAAATTGTAGTTATAAAATAGTAAATACGTGATATACTTAAATAGTGAATTAAAGTCTCGTTGTATATGCTTTGTCATATAGTAGTTGTATATGTAGTTTTGTTCAAACCAATCGCTGTATTGTTTGTACACGACAATAGCATGTAAGAAAAAAAAAAACATGTGAGGATAACAATAGTAATACATCCTGATGGCATTGCACGTTAAGCTTGCTTGTACAGTGCTGCAACGCTTGCAATAAATATACCTATTTTGTTCGTACTTCTTTAAATACTCCTTCTTCATCTTCCTAGCGTTTTCCCGGCGTATGCCAAAGTTCATGCCGACATGAGCCTGAGGTCTGCTTTGGCAACTAATCTCAAGATTTGGCGTAGGCGCTAGTTTTACGAAAGCGATTGCCATATGACGTTCCAACACTTCCGACCCGGAAGAACTAGGCCTTATTGGGATTAGTCCGGTTGCCTAACAATGTTTTCCGTCACCGAAAAGTGTGTAAATATCAAATTATATTTCGTACATATAAGTTTCGTAAATTAATCTCAAGATTTGGCGTAGGCGCTAGTTTTACGAAAGCGATTGCCATATGACGTTCCAACACTTCCGACCCGGAAGAACTAGGCCTTATTGGGATTAGTCCGGTTGCCTAACAATGTTTTCCGTCACCGAAAAGTGTGTAAATATCAAATTATATTTCGTACATATCAGTTCCGAAAAATTGATACGAGCTGGCAGGATTTGAACCCGCCGCGACCTACGGCTTGTGATAGTTGCACACCTTACCGCTGGGCCACCAATGCTTCTTCTTTCAATACTATTCCCATGTTAGAGCAAGTGAAGCTTAAAACTACCCAGTAACAGATCGTTAGAAACAGATCTAACAGATCTAGCGACTCTATCTCCTCACATATCAAACGCAGCGGCCCTCAGGCGTCTACGCGTCTGTCGATTACTGAACCATTAACCTTACCGAAATTGGAGAGCTCTGGAGCACCCCTAGCACAAATAGACAACCTGCGCTTAACCTAAATCAAACCTTAAATGCAATCGTATAAGGTTTAATCCTACGTGCGTAACCCCATGCTTAAATGGCGAGACCAAGAGAGCAACATAATAGTTTAAAGTGATTTTTAATGTCTGAGAAATAAGGTTGTTTTCAGAATAGACAATGTTGAAGACGTTTTTAAGGATGTAAAACATCTCTTGCCCGTTTTAACAGTGATTCCAATTCAGTTTTTTTTTCTATTTTTACACAAAAAGGTTTCAATAAACGTTGGCCAGCGGATCTGGAGAGCTATCGAGTGTCCTTATTTTTCTTTGCGCAACTTCGGGATCATTATAACAAGTTCTGAACAAGTAATACGATAAGGGTGTATTTTTGTATACAAGTAAGTGTGTTTTTTCAATTGCATACTTTAACATCATGTCCTTATTGCTGCGGAATGGAAACCTCCCGTGTAATGACATACTACACTGACTTTCATTATTAGTTATTAAATTAGCACAAGAAAATTTAAATACTTAGTAACGCAAAAAAACTAACAGTGACCGCTGTCATGCAATCAATATAAATAATTCTTCTATATAATAATATTGTACTTACTTACACTACTTTTACTTTTAAGAGCTGGCAGGTTTGCAATAAGTAGAGCGACGACATTCCTCTAATTAGTGTGCCATACTATGATTATTAATTGGTGTGTGATAGTTGCTTTTAGTTGTCACCTGGCGGGGTGATTTGCGCCTGTATTTTTGCACACACGATTTTGAAGGTCCACCTTAATGAAAAAGAATAGGCTATGACCTCTATAAATGAGACGGCCTCTATAAATGAGGCACTTTTACCGCACCTTGGACGTCACCTGGCATTACTTTTTACCCAATTAAAACGCCTGGCAAATTTAAGTAAAAGTTAAATTTTATATTCGAATTAAATAGGTACATAATTAGCTATTATATCACACCAAACTCAGAGCTCTATAAATTGCACCCCTTAAATAGATTTCAAGATCCCTTTATCACCCATTTAATCAAAATTCAAAATTCAAAAATGTATCCTCAAGAGCACTTTTACAAGTCAATAAGCGTTACAATAAAGCATTTGCATGTACAAACATTTACAATATATAGTATAGATAATACAACAGCCAAAACCTGGGTAAACAATATTAATATAATGTAATATGGCAAGAGATGTATAGTCTCTATATTTAATAATAAATTAAGTTTGGGAGATGTAAAAGGTCCCCAACGTCAAAATAAAATACGAATAGAATTTGGAGATGTAAAGGCTCCCCAATTATCAAAATAAAGACTGGTGATGTAACACGTTACACGCACCGCTGCCAAGCTGGTAGGGATAGTGTCGGGTATCGTGGCTCTACAAATTGCATATCTATTACTTAATAAAATTAATGACCATCTTGTAAGGTCGTTATCCAATAAATAGTTGTTAAAAAAACTAAAAACGTCAATTTCAGTAAGAAGCTATCTCTACAAAAACGTAAGGTTGGAGAGACTCAATTACAGCAAAAACCCTCAAAGCAAAACATTTAGAATCCACCCTTTGCTGACCGAACCGAACGGTGGCCAGAATTCATTATACTCGTACCACTACAATGGAAGCCCAGGTTGCATCCTGCCCTTCAGAGAAGGACAGCAGATACGTTGAGCAATAAGAGGAAGCAAGTAGGTATAGCTCCAGAGTGCCACTTGAAATATAAATGGTAGCGAATTGTGAAGAAGAGGGATGTATTTAATTCGCTGTAGTTAGAAAAGGTACGATGATAGCGCATGAGTGGATGACCGTTCTAGATTTCAGTTTATAATTGAATAAAAATGGGAAAATAGACTATTGAGTAAAAATATTTCATATATTTTTATACGGATCATTTAATCCGAACATAAAATATTAATTGAAGAGTTTTGAGATCATCATTCAAAGGTAAAACTTAAGTTTAAATTAAACCGTTGTAGAAATTTCTAGAAACAGCACATCCGGGTTATGAAAGAAGTAAAATAAAGTAGATTAGTAATGCAAGAATCAGTGACCGGAACTTGTGGAAAAAAATCCTTAAAGTTCTTATTTTTTATCAAAAAATGTTTATCTCACATTTACTAACAACGCAAATTTAATTTCCAATAGCTTACAATTACAGTACCTACCTACTTATTTAAAGGTTATACTTTCTAAAATGACTTCTAATACGATTACTTATTTCCAGTAGACTTTTTAGGATTCCGTAGTCAACTAGGAACCTTTATAGTCTGGGGCTTAGCTTAGTTACCGTTAGTAATAGAAAGCTGAATTTTTTACATATCAATTATACCGACAGAGTAGTAAAATAAAAGAGGGAAAAAAGTCATATCCTCTTAAAGGGTGTATTATGAGTCGTAAGTGCTGCGAAGATACTACTTTTTGTTATGTTATTTATGGTCATGGTCATGGTATCTACTAAAACCCCTTATAGATTCGCTTATTGTGACGGACGGTTAACTACGGAACCTTACAGTGAGCGTGGCCCGACCAGCTGTTGGCCGGTTTTTTTCTTAATACGAATATGTGCAACATTGTGGAAAATAGTACCTCCGTCACATTAAAGGTATCTGTGTTTCAATTATACATACATTTTTTATTTTGTAGATAAAGTGGCCTATTATTCTCGGTGAATATTGCGTTACAGTGGACATATTTGCGGTGAAACCCGATACCGCTGGTGACATTTGGTGGAGCTTTTATCCTAATTTACTCCGGATGACAATAATTTAGGCCAAAAAAAAGCATTACGCTCCACGGCTCCAAGCTATCACGTGACACTTTCTGTAGGAATTGACAGATCGGGCACGGCCCGGCCCAGCCCGCCCCGGCCCGGTCTAATGTAAGTCATCCTTATCTGAGAAAGAAAGGAAAAGTGGAAAAAATACATGACCTCGGGCGAGACTCGAAGCCGTAACTCTTAGATACCAGCTCATCGCTTTTCTAACTGAGCTACCACTTAACATCAAATTTGGTATCTTTCGCAGACATCTCTGCTTAAAAATAATAGTTGAACGACACATCTATTTTTATTAATTAGTGTCGAAAGTGTTTATTTTAAAATACATTTTTGTTGTGTTTTCTTTTAGCGTTCCGCACCAAAATGGTAAAAAAGGAACCCTTGTGGTGTGACTGAGTCTGTCTGTCACATCGTTAAATATTTCGAGAACTACTAAAGCTATAGATTTGAAATTTGGAATAGTTATAAACGAGGTTAACCCAGACACATCTTCTCTCAATGTGTCTCTTAAAATTAAAAGTTTAATTACTTGGTCATGTGGAATATCATTTGAAAGGGCTTAATTTTTACATTTACAGTAAAAAAACGATTTATAAACGAAAATGTACAAAAAATACCATTCGTCTCATACATATCTCCGAAGTTTACAAAGGAAAAAATGAATTGTTTACACAACCTTAACATTACTTTACTGAGCTAAATTTGAATTATAATCGCCATTTATTGTTTTTTTTTTTACTTTAAATATAGTTAAAAAAAAAAACTATTTACGTACTTAATAAAAATTATCAAGGAAAAACAAACTCTCGTACTAATTATATCGAGGGTTGCCTGGTGAAACCCAATAAGTGACAAAAAGTGAGATTTTTAAAGTAAAAACAGTTTGAGATGGATTCGGTATCGCTCAATCTAATGGTAATATCGGATAAGCAGATTTGACATGTATTACGGAAATATGTCGAGTTGATACCCGATAAGTACTTGATTTCAAGTTTTAATTTAGAACTAAATACTACAAGTGCATTTAAGGCTTCAGTTTTTATTATTACTTAGTGCAAGAACCACACAATACACATTTATAGGTATTTAGTGCAGAGATATTTATACTAAATTAAACTAAACACACATCGTAAAACCAGATACTATTACTTATCGGGTATTACCTCAGTACGATTCGAACCTAAAAAGGATTTAAGTAAGAATTAAAATACGTTAAAACCATTTATCGGGTTTTACTTTTACGATATTATTTGTTAAATGTACAAACTACTTCAAGGTAAAACCGAATAAACAAATGTATAGTACTTATCTAAAACATTTTTTTGATGAAATATTATGTTAAGTCTAGTTATCGAATTCTAGCACGGGCCTTTAATAAATTTCTTTAAAAAAAATCCGGGGAAGAACCCAATAAATATGTTCGACGACCGCAAGGTCATGCGCTGCCTCGACAAGTAGCGGCAGGATCGCAAGCGCCCCGCCGCTGCGTCGTTGCAAATTTAATTGGAAATAGCTGTTAAAACTTGTGACGTATTGTGTTAATGATGGCTGTGTATGTGTTAAAAGTTTTGTGATGGGTGACCGAGGCAGAAAATTAGTGCAGCAGCTATGCTAGAAACAGGTAAAATCTTATTTTCTAACCTAGAAATACATTTAGAATTGTCGTATAAAATAAGATTGGTACTTAATTATGTTATGACTTAATCGCCTGAACGATAGGTAGGTATACGTCGCGTTTATAGTACCTACTGTCCTTAAATACCTAACAATAAATCTAAGCTATTGTAAGATTGTAACCGTTAATATGTCGATAATTGTTGTTGTTTCGTTTAGAGCGAACTTATCGGGTTTTAGCACTATCTATTAATCAAACTACGCGACTTTGAGTGATGCTTACGGTACAAAATAACAAAACAAACAAATGACATAATCGCCTGAACGATAGGTATACATCGCGTTTATAGTACTGTCCTTAAATACCCAATAATAAATGTAAGCTATTGTAAGATTGTAACCGTTAATATGTAGATAATTGTTGTTGTTTCGTTTAAGAGCGAACTTATCGGGTTTTAGCGCAATCTATTAATCAAACTACGCGACTTTGAGGCTTACGGTACGAAATAACAGTTTAGTTAAATTATTAAATAATATTAATTATTTTTTTGCATTCCAACTGGATGAGGCAACTCTAAAGTAATTTTTTGTCTTGTTTGAATGCATCTGTCTTTAATAAGTATTAATGGAATTGAAAAAAATACTTATTTATTTATTTAAGCTTTATTGCCCAATTACAAAAAAAGTACAAATGGTGGACTTAATGCCTTGGGGCATTCTCTACCAGTCAACCATTGGATAAAACAGAAACTTGTATTTGGTGCAGGATCGTAAACATCGAGGAGAGATAGGAAACACATAATAATCTCAATAATTTTCCATAACCCAGTATTTAATCCACCACTTTCACCTAATAGTCCAGCATATTTTAGATTCCATTAAATCTCAATAGTCTATACACCCTGGCGGGTGCTGCCTCTGCGTGCGTCCCATGACTCGGGCAGGTGCAACATCCGCTCGGTGTACCCCTTACATTTCATTAAATTGTCGAAAGGGCCTCTGCGTGTTGGCTTCGGCTCCGCGTACGCCTCCTAAAGGTCCGGAACACCATTGTTCCGTGATGGGAAAGACATATCAATAATAATACATTGCTTTAATAATTGTATAAACATACACATATAAATATAAATATACCTACATATAGGTACATACATAAATAAATAATGTACCCAAGTATAAGTATGCGGAACATCTATCAAATGAGCAATTTAGAGAGGTGTTTATGTACCTTGCACTTGAAGGAGAATTTGCTCTGTATTTGCGTGTATTTCAACCTTGTTTGTAAATACACGCTTCAGGTTCTTATGTAAACAATAGTTTTGGGATTTATTTGACGTATATTTGTTTATTTGAATTTTTTCGCGTTTGAGTCTATTGGGGTGCTTTCGTAAACTCCGATTGTATGTGATTTTTTACTGTACAAATGCACCCCATGGAACTAAAATCAAGAATATAATCAAAATACTCGTACAGTTATTATGGGTAAGATATGCCTAAACATTGATTATAACAGGTAAAAGAACTCATAAAATGACGAATCCTAGGTAGAAACGAATGCCTCCTTACGTGTGGGATAAATTCGTACAATTCCCACTTTTTAGGAAAATCGTTATATTGGCCAAATTGTTTTGGATCAAATCAGAAATGCACTGTTATTATAAACAGATAACTGGACCATGCAATGGCATTAATTTAATTTTTAAATAACTGTTAGTTTTTATTTTACAAGGCCCAGAGCAAAAATTGTACGAAGCCTACCCACTTTCCCCTATGGTGTTATAAGATCAATCATTATAATTATGTAGTTACATGTATGCCTTTATGTGTACTTACCCGAGTTTATAATCCCGTGACTGCCCGTACTTATATGATTTTAAGTTATTGCGTTTTTGGTACACATTCTTTAATTTATTCAATTTCAGACAATGACTCCTTCAATCTTGATGAATCGTAAATTAATATTGCCGCCCAAATGCACAATATTGTCATCGATGATAATAGTAAGGCAGACTTTTGTAAGTATTTTGAAGATTACGTACATACTGGGTGATTTTTGGGTCATGGAGCAAGAGTGAACAGGGTGCGTAGCCAAGATGCCAATCGCTCACGCTCAGTCGCTAACGAAACGCAACTGTCACTGTCACACTAATAAGGAAGAGTGGTAGAGACAGGTAGCTACGATACGTTATCAAGCGTGAGCGATTGGCATCTTGGCTAAGCACACAGGGTAGGTATCGGGGAAGAACACACTACCCAACTTTCACTACGACAATCATGAAATCGTGAAAAAGAAATCTTTGATTGTTAAATATCGATCAACTAATACTTAGGAGTAACTAAATATCAATTAGCTCTTCATTAGGAGACCTTTTTTCCCGAATTCGTGGTTGTCCACAGAGAGTTGTGAAAGTTGCTCAGTGTGGCCCTCCCCAGTACTCTGTTAACTGTTGCTCCATGACCCAAAAATCATTCCGTATAAAACACCTATACGGATTACTAGGGTAGATTAACTTTTTTATAAGTTTTTTATAAGTAGGTAATAAAACCTATAAGTAACATTAACAGCTTTTTAATTTTTGCGAAAACCCAATAAGGCGACACCCCTTGGTAAAAAACGTTTTCTTACAGGAAAACTAAATTAGTTATATAGCTAAAACACAAATTAACTTAAAGTAGATAAAATTACTTTACACGGAGAACTTATAAAACTACGAATTTACTTACCAAATTAGTGTTTGATGACCATAAATCTTTAACTTCATTTTTCTCGAAACTAGGTTTCTCATACTTATTGGGTTTCACCAGGCAACCCTCGATATGCCGTACTTGCTAACTCTACATTTCTTAGTCGTAAGGAACCCTCTGTGCGCGAGTCCGACTCGTATTTGGCCGGTATTTTTTTAACTTAAATAATGCATTCCACACTTAGTTATTCCTCCTCGTCATCATAGTAATGTTGCATCTCGAAGGATCCGCGGGTTTGCTTGGCAACTTACTTATTTCAAAAAAGGTACTTTTTATTTAAGTACCTACTGTAAACTGTCATATGACTCCAGAACGCATTGCGAGATTTCGGCCTTGTTGGGGCTAGATTTAACTTTAATTGTTTTAAATACAGACGATTGTACCAAAAATCGGTATTAATCTATTGAACTGCCAATTGAAGGTCAATCGCCGTTCAACCCTACACCACAGTTAATGCTAAATCAATGGCGCCGGCGCCCTCCGCCGCACCTCACCCCGCACTCGCCCAGAGGGTTGCCAACGTATTTATATTGATGCCGAATCTATTGAGAACCGATTTAATTGGTGTGGGCGGTGAAAGTGCTTTGTGTAAGTGCATCTGTTGGTTTTTTGCTTAAAACGGTTTTAAAAATAATAATTGTATGTGGAAAAAAAAACGCTGTAATCCACTGATAGTTAAAAATATAGTTAAAAAAATATGAATTAAACTAATTGCATAATAATCACGCGTACAGAAGGAGATTTTTTCGAAATGTATTCATGGATTATAGTAGACAATAGACATGTTCTATTCAAAGTTTTTGTAAAAATTAAAAGCTATGTTTCCTAGTGTTTTTAAATCGAAATAGTTTTTGCAAGTGTGAGGTGATTGTACCTACTCAAAACATAATTATAATTATAACGACTGTATTAGTAGTCTTATTGAAGAATTTGAAATAAATTTAGGATTCGTAGTATCTTGCAAGATTTAATTATAGACAATCAGGCATATAGGGGAAGGTGGCTCAAAGCGGGCAATGTGCCTAAAGTAGGCACAGGCCCTAACATTGCCGATTATAAAGTATAAAATTAAAGCGGTCGTAACACGTGACCGTACTCGGTAGGAGCGGTAATGAAAATTAATAAAAGCTTGAAAACCCTTAACAGAATAACTAAAAATCTTGAAGAAGAGACGCAATCTTGTCTAATATTATTTCAAAATGTTTTTAATAACTTAGTAAAGTAAACTACATTTCCTTTTGCTAAAACATGTAAGGATGTACGTAGTGCGGACCAAAAGTTACTGGCTGGACAAATCTGCCGGTTCGAAAAAAAAAAGGAATATGTCATTGTGATTGTCAATTATTCTGCTCTTTGGTTTATAGTTTTTGATTTCTATCGCTTGCGGTTTTAATTTCACGGCGTTTGAAACAACGAGAAGTCTGAATTTTTTCGAAATGGATAAGTTGAAATATCGTTCCATCCATATTAAAAAAGATTAGATGCTGTTTAAGATGACGGAGACTTGCCTCCTTCATTTTCCACCGTAACATGAATGGAATTATTAATTTCGTTTAGGACGGGAGACCATCCACGAGTAACTTCGCTCCGGTCAGCCTATGGAGGCAGTCACCGACGACTGCGTCAAGTTAGTGGAAGAGGAAGTTCTGAGTGAATGAAGATTAAAGACCAAGGAAATAGCGGCAAGGACAGGGCTTTCGAAAACTTCAGTTCTTAGGATTATTCATGAACATCTTCACATGAATAAAGTTAGTGCCAGGTGCGTGCCCAAACTTCTTTCGAGCTTGCAACGAAGTAAGCGAAAAACATGCTCTTAGGAAGTTTTAGATGCGTATAATAAATAAGGGGAGAGTTTTTCGGAGTCAATTGTTATTGGGGACGAAACAATGGTTTTATACTATGATCCCCTTTTGAAAAGGGAATCGATGGAGTGGCGTCGATTTGGTGAAAAGCCACCTAGGAAGGCCAGGGTTACGCAATCCACCAAAAAGATAATGGCTAGACATAAAATAACGTAATAATATTGTGAACGGCAGGTATTATGCTACCCTTATTGAACAATTACGAGAGGCAATCAAGGTAAAACGTCGAGGTAAACTTGGCATAGGTGTGCGGCTACTCCACGATAATGCTCCTGTTTATACCGCTTCAATGACCAAGGCTGCTATTGCCAAGTGTGGCTTCGAGGAAATTCGTCACCCACCCTATAGCCCTGACCTGGCTCCGAGTGACTATTATTTGTTTTCCAAACTTAAGGCAGACTTAAGAGGAAGAAGATTTTCTTCTGATGATAAAGTGACTCTTGCAGTATACGCCCATTTTAAGGACAAAACTTCGGAGTATTGTTATAGAGGGATTGAAATGCTAATTCATAGATCTGTAAAGTGTATTCAAATAGACGGAGAATCAACTGAAAAATAAAAATAAAATTGTAAATGTATTTACTTATTTTCTTTGTAAGGCCGGAAACTTTTGAACCGCACTAGGTACGTAAGTATTTCCTGTTTATCGTAAAATAATAGTATAATGTCAGTACTGTCAATATTTAATGGTATTGGTTGCTGCGTATCACATTTGCAAATCACGGAGGACCCTGAATTTCAGCGGACAATGTACACCTACCTACCTACTTATTTCTTATTTGTTCCCACGGAACTGTAAATCCTTTAGAAACGATGGTAACTTTGTAGCCTTAATATAAGTTTTAAGAAACAATTACAATGTACAAAATATCGCTTCTCTAATATTCAATTAATTTTTAAGCTATTGCATAGCTTCTATCGCGGGCCTTGAGCGCGGGGACCGAATCCAGAAATTCCGTAACGAAAAAAAACCTGACGCTCCCCACTCCGACGGACCGAAACCGACTTTATTCACTTTGTTACAAAGTTCTTTATCGGGGAAAGGATATATCTCCATACGAATGTCGCTAAGTGTCATATTCTATACAAAATATTGAGGACAGTAGCCCTTATTACCAGAGATACGGCGATGTCAAATGTCAAAATAAACACTATTATTTTTTCCCGCCAGAATCAAATATGTTAAATGGATTTTGTAATCGATGCATAATATACTGGCTGGATCGAATTAAAGGCAAAAGGCGCCTAATTTTTTATTTAGACTGCGAATCGTTTTGTTTTTTTAATCGATACCTTAGTGCAAATGCAAAGTCGTACTAAGTACCATTTTAAATTTGTGAATTTAGCACGTTAGTGCACAACGGAATAAAGTGGAAATTTCATTGGCATAAGAAATATTAGTACCTACAAAGAAGTAGAGTATCGAAATATGCCTTTGTCTTGTTTATCAAATATTTTCTATTGGTATATTAGATTTGTTCCTTATTGTGATAATCACAAAGGTGATATTGCTGCGTGCTGTAAATATTTTGTTTGTGGTGTTCGAAGACGATGAATACCGTATGTTTTTCGCCTATAAAAAAGCTCTCTTTCACTGCAGACGAAAATGTACCCAAATTTATTTTAAGTTTTTTTTGTTCAGTAGTGTCATAAACAAACAGAAATTAAACTTAAGTAGGTACATATTTGTCACTACTGACGAAAGTGCACAAAAAATACAAAACTTTTAGGAAATGAGTTGAAAAGTGACCAATGTGCCGGGATCCATTAAATCTATGTAAATATGATATGTTTAATGCTGTGATAAATTTGATAATAAATAAAATCACTAATAATGGTAACTTTGTAGCAGCCCGCTGTCTCCACAACCAAAGGCATGAACATGTATTGTATCCATGTCCTATAGACCTAAGTTGCTTATCCACGAATGTCATCTGATAATGATAATGCTATAAGTTCATGAAAAGACAAGTTGCATGGATAGTGCGACGGTGATTGCTGTCAAATGTGAGTAACTGTATAGAATTATCAGAAATTGTCATACAAAGGTGACAAACTGTTGTCTTATTACGTTACGCTATCCGTTTGGGATCTTATCCCAGAAGGGAGCGCACACTTTTGCCGCTTCGCCACCGCTAGAGTTTCGGCAGAGGGCTCCTGCTACGTGGGAAGTGCGAGTAATATGGGTGGTCGAAATTGTGCTAACGCATGTAACATCCCACACTGAACACCGCCCCGTTTTCCACAGCACCAGGGTCACTCCATCTTGCTATCAGTGCGGCTAAACCCAGTGGCTCCAGAACGGAATGAACACCCGCTGACTGAAGAGACCTCAGGACAATATCATTGAGGTCTTAGTGACGCGGAATCCAACCACTACAAATACGGCAACTCAATGTATATATGGCTGTCAACACCCACCATGCATTGTACAAGCGGATGACATACATACCTCATAGCGGGCCCAGGGGAGTACAATGGCCAAACGCAACGATTTTGCCTTTGCGCAAAGAACAATGTCACAAAGCCAGTACGGTTTTTATATTAAATATTGGACAAGGATAGTTTATAAATAAACTCAGATTTTTTTGTACGATTACTTTTCTAAAACGGCTTATTACTGAATATGCACAACTTGATGGATTAGGATGGCACTTATTACAGTTCTATCTATATGGCACTAATGGAACTAGGTATCGCCTATATCCCCGTTAAATTGATTTGATTAAAATTATTTTAACTTTGCGCAAAAACATTCTTAGATCATGGCATGCCATTAGTCTCATTAGATACATTTTACTTAATAATGGCATCTATTTTATTTTTGTTGTCTACCAAACTGATCTTGCGTAGCGATTTTGTCACAAAACCAGCACGGTTTCTTCAATTACATTTTGGACAAATTTCCATGCGATGCTAATATTGTAAATTTGATGAACTATTATCTGTTACCAATTCACACTAAATTAAAAACGCTGAACGGATTAAGGTGAAATTTGGCATGGGGATGTTTTGACTCCTAGGAAAGGACAGAATAGTTTTTGTTATGAAAATCATCCTATATAGAGGTGCAAAGGGGAAGGAAGCAAGTGAAATAGTCAAATCTATAATTGCATGGGCAGTTTATGAATGAATTCATTCATAAATTGCCCATGCACTTTTGAACGCCTGTGTAAATGCGAATAAAGGCCTCTGCCGATCCTATCATAAGATCGTCCTTGGTTGAGATGAGACATAATATATACTTACCTACCTAATGAAAGTTTATAATTATTATATGCGTGACGTAATTATTTTGGTATCCTCGCAATGTTTTTCTTCACTGGGAAGTTAGTTGTAATCAGGTACTACCGACTGACATTCTGTGGGTTAAATTCAGTGAGCTTAAGGCAGTGTTGTAAACCGTCATCAAAAACACTCGGCCTTGATTACCTACTTATTTCATTGAAAGATAATTTATGTCAACTTGGACGTACTTTTTAGCATATCTACAGCGTATCCAGCCACTGAAAGATTAATATGTGGTCAAAGATACATACAGCTGTCACAAAAATGCTGGTGATTCGATTAAATGTGTAATCACTAATCAGTATCGAATTGTGGTTAGGAGAATAAATAAACAAAAAATGTTTGACAAAAAAAACATTTAGTCCTATTTTTTCCAAATCAGATTACAATATTGATCACCAGCATTTTTGGTATATCCTGAATTATTAACGAGAACAAAGAATAACAGGTTACTGTAGTTGCAAGTTAGTTGTTTGTTTTATACGGCCCCGGAATTTAATTAGCAATTTACAGTTCAAGTCAATTGGGTATTTAATACTTATGGTAATAAAAATACACTACCAAACATTATAATACTGCGCAGACGAAGTCGCGCTAGTAATTGCATAAGTTGATACAAAATGATATGCAATAGCTTTACCGCGGCAGTCCCCGAGTGCCACACGTTTTTTTATATTTCATCAGGTGGGAAGTTGATATCTAATTTCCAACACTCACTTCATGAAAGGAGTTATATCGGTGTTATAAAGGTAAATAAGCGTTAATAAGGTGCCACATCCCCCTCATTGGAGAGGCGCCCCGTCGCGGCGCAAACAAAATTAATCTTTCGCAAGAGATATTACAGAGCGTGCAATGTAGGATTGAAGGTAATTTCATTTGAGATATTGGATTGTGTACCCTCTCTATTAAAGTGAGATTATCGCTAGAAATATTTTACTCGAATTACACTCTCTTTGGGGAATAAAAATGTCCGTATAATATAATCATAATCAAAGATAATTTTTAACACCTGGCAGAAAACGAGGGATGATATTATTATATAAATTTTACGTGATCTTTGAGTCTGCTTGTAGCGTAGCTTCCGAAGGTGTAAACGGATGAATGCTACAATTATAGATGAGTACCTACCACCTAAGATATAAAATGTTCATATAAAATAATATAAACCGGTTTAGCACCCATCCGCCCTAAGATACAGAGGCAACACTGAAGTGGTCTATAAAATGACACCATGTCACCATTTTCATGGCAATATCGCCACGCCGGGCATACCAACTAAAGAAGGCGTGTGGTGCAAATATAAAGTGGTCGCGAAGTGCCAATTGGTAGACTTACACATTATAAAGTCAGCTGTTTGAAAGATTATTATTTAGAATTTACTTTAGAATTAAGTACCTACTTTGACATCCATGTAATTTTACATACACACACAGTATGTATCAGAACGAAAGGCAAAAAACGAAACCCGTTAATATTTAGATCATAAACATGAGCATGGTACCTAATTCATCAAAAATACGACAGTTTTTGCGTGAGATATAAAAGTATATACATTTATTATTATTTTCTTGCACCTCCCCTGTATTATTTGTTTACAATCTTATAAATGACATCTCTTACATTATTAACTGATAGACAGACGTCAAACCTTGTTGACGTCTGTTTTTTACATAGTTAGAAATAAACAGGTAACAAATCGCTTGCGCGTTGGTGATGACTACAGCCATTATTTAAATGATTACCTAGTTTACTTATAAACAGAACTCCAAGCGCATGTGTGTTGACATGACGACGTCAATGTTTATTAGTCGCCCCTAGCTACATATCAACAATACGCAATACGCATGCACTGTCAAAAATCAAAAACGTAAACAAACCTTACAGGATGTTACAAAAACCATTAACCGACTGCAAAAAGAAGGTCGTCGAGTAATTCATTTAGTAATTTTATGTCATAAAACATGTACTTAGGCACGTGAAATGCACGTTATTACATTGTACTCAAGTTCCCCGTCAACAAGTTTGAAGGTTTGCTCTTCGTTGTGATACATACTGTATATTCCCCTCGTTAGTATGACAACATAATAATATGGAAAAATAATGTACTTAGATTAAATATATTAGTCTTTTTATATCTTTCTGCCTAACCGCTAAATTAAGCAGCCAAATATTGTATTTAGGAGATAAATTTGCAATAGGTATATCACCTAAGTATATCAGGTTAAAAGCTCACTGAACAACAGAATAAAATACCGAACCCCGTGTACACAAATCTATGGTTGGAACGGATAAAATTAATGTTACCTACTTGTTTTATCGTCTAGCGCACCAAGCGTCGCTCTGTTATTCGTATCACTTGGCTATAGCGTGAAAGGTGACAAT
The DNA here is from genome assembly GCA_949128165.1 of Lathronympha strigana. Classification (NCBI taxonomy): domain Eukaryota; kingdom Metazoa; phylum Arthropoda; class Insecta; order Lepidoptera; family Tortricidae; genus Lathronympha; species Lathronympha strigana. The sequence goes on from OX421903.1 coordinate 13,367,385, forward strand.
CGATAAAAACGCTGCAGTCGCTGATGTTTGTTGTATATACCTCTTCTTCATCCCAGTGATATCCCGGCTTATGCCACAGCTCAGGGACCCTGGGTCCGATTTGGCAACTAGTCCCAAGATCGCATCTTCCAACCCATAGAATAAACTAGGCCTTATTGGAATTAGCCCGGGTTCCTCACGATGTTATCCTTCATCGAAAAGCATAAAAAATAAAAAAGCGATTGGTGATGGTGAACCGAATGATATTTCGTAGGTACATAAGTTCCGAAAAACTCATTGGTACGAGCCGGGGTTTTAACCCGCGAGCTTCGGATTGAAAGTAGCACGCTCTGACCGCTGGGCCACCACGTTTGTTGCATACTTACTGTACTACTGGTTAAGTGCCTACGGACTACTGGATATAGTAGTCACTCTTTACTTTAAAAACACCCGCTATCTCTTCTACCTTACAAAGCTCCTTTAGGACGCCCCGGCACGCGCTATTGCGGTTACTATTGCAGCCAGCGACTGTGGTTATTGCGTTATATTACTCTTATAGCGCCCTGGTGGCGCATTCCTTCGTTATTCAGCGAGGTGGGACGTGACGGTTATGAAAGAATTCTAGGCGAATAGGGTGGGGGTTATTGTTATGTTACATAAAAGATGGGATATATTAAAATGCAATAGGTCACCTAAATATTTTACCTAGTCTGTTAAGAGGGCTTTAAAAGTGTTGAAGTACCATATAATAAGAAATGTATGACTTCAGTAACCGAAAGATAAAAAATACGATAGTCAATTTACCATTTTCATTTAGTAACATATTTATTGATCAGACAAGTTCCATTTACAGGGTAGTGCACAAGGCTTTGGTTAGGCACCTTTTGGACTTGCGTCTGATATAATCAACCATTTAGTTAAACAAGTAAAAACACCATTCTATTACCCCGACCCACAAATCCTTAGCCTTTGATCTCACAAAAACAACTTTGTCTAAGTGCGTTCTCTTAAAAACCGACCCTCGGCTTAAAAACCGTGCTCAATTTGCAACCCCCACAACACGTTGCCAGTTTAGCTTTCAGCCCGTGAGCGTTTGCACGAAACGTGTTATAACCGTGTTATTAACGTGTTATTTCCATTGAAACTGTACGCGAAATAAGTTCGTAAGCACAAAAAGCATAAAGCTGTCGCGAGTCAACAGCGCGGCAGGCGCGCGGCGACCAGCGACGTCTAAGCTTTAGCGTTGCGAAGCTACTGTGTATTTGAGATAAAAAGTAGTTTATGCAACAGCAATATAACGAGGGTTCTGTCATAATAGACCCGAAACCAATTGTGAACCGTTGCATGTATAGAGGTATTGTAAACACTAGATTTTCTACGACGGAAAGAACAGTGAAAAAGCGAAATCTTGAATGGCGGAAGAATGTGGAAGCTGTCGTATGCCAATATCTATTTGACATATAGAAGTTCTGGAGTAGAAAAAGTAAATTAAAAGCCCGATAAAGTTATATGAGCTTAGTGAGTTAAAAGTGTTAAAACGTGTCAACTAGGGAATGCAATCACGGTTTTTTTTTGTATGGACAATACCGGGATTCATTATAAATCCCGGGATTGTCATACAATCCAATAGCGTGATTGCATGCCCTAGTGTCAACGTACGTACTAACATTGCAGAAACATCATGAAACCCTCGAAGAAAACAGCAACCAAATCGAAGAAATAGTTTTGGGAATAAGTAGTATTGGTTTGCACACACAAACTATTTGCAAACAAACAACCTCTCATGCATCTCGCCCTAAAAGTACATTTATACCATTTCTCTCAAAAAACATTTTTTTATCGATTAAGGTAAGTGAGCCAGCCCATGACGTTATAGATGGATGAACAGGCCTGGATGAAAGTTACTTCATCAAATCAAGTGTACGTATATACCTCTATATACACATACTGATATAAAATTCATTGTCTGATATTATTACCAATCATATTTTAAGGTTAGTACCCTAACTAAGTAGTAGTTTTTAAAAGCTTTCTAGCAGCATCGCTTCCGTAATGCTCGACGCAGCGGCTATAGAAGAACATTTAAAAGAAACTCGCAAGAGGCTAAATGCAATTAACCGGTGACCCGCCGCGCGTGAAATAGGCGTGGACATATAGCTGTCGGAATATTAACATAAATACTACCAATATACTTAGGCAATTAAAAATTATAACAAACACCCTACTACAATGTAACAGCATAATCAACATTTTAAGGATTTAGCTTCAATACTGGATGAAATCCTGTGACTGAATATCTTGCAGATATTTAGTTATAAATATACTGCACTTATATGTCCTTAATCAAAAGGCTTTCGATTAAAAATCGCATTTAAATCGGTTCTTACGAAGCTACGCGGTCATAGTGACATTTACAAAACCTTTCTTTTTGCCGTCGGAAATAAAAATATGAAAATATCTTTATCTAGACATGTACTAAGTATGGCGACGTATCTAAACTACAAAGAAGTTATAACAATAAGTTTTTGTCAAAATAAATATTTTGGATATCTATAAGCTTTTATCGCTAACTGTACTTTGATATGATACCTTCTATTGTTTTATCACCCAACTTAAAAGTAATATAACTTTAAGCTTATTCGAATAACGACAAGTTAGTCAAATTCAGCTTGCAAGATTTGACGCTAATAAACAAACAAACATACATTAAATAAAAGAGCTTTTATCCTTATTTTAAATATTGTTATTAGGTTACATTTTAATTAGTATTTTAACATGGTTATATTAAGATGAAATACATATCTCTAACTTGGTTACCCAGCGGTCAGAGCGTGCGACTTTCAATCCGAAGGTCGCGGGTTCAAACGGCTCGTACCAATGAGTTTTTCGGAATTTATGTACTTACCTATGAAATATCATTTCATATTTACCAATCGCTTTTCGGTGAAGGAAAACAGCGTGAGGAAACCGCACTAATCCCGATAAGGCCTATTTTACTATTCTCTGGGTTGGTCAGATGGCAGTTGCTTTCGCAAAACTAGCACCCACGTCAAATCTTGGTACAAGTTTCTCAGAAAGAACTTCGGGCGGGCCTCGATCGAACCAGTGAATCTGAGGAACCTCATCGCTCTTGCAACTGAGCTACTGAACTACACCCGTGGCGCCGAATTTCTCTACCATATCCCGTACGCGCCTTAAGGGGGCGTTTGGGATTAGTTGCCAAAGCAGACCCCAGGCTCCTTGAGCCGTGGCATAAGCCGGAAAACTCTGGGAAGAAGAACATATCTCTAACTTGGATCTTTATTACAATTTAGCAAAACGAATACCAAATCAAAATACGATAACGAAAAAGTCTTTTCGTATTTTGTATGAAAATGCATAGAAAAATCTGCATCTTTGACATCAAAATTTCCCGAATAAAACACCCCAAAAGAATTCTGTGCCACTTTTACTAACACTCCCATACCATAGGTAAATATCTCAGATTTTTTCACTGCTTGATTCGCAACTTTCCTTTGTTTGGTATCAAAATGTTAGTATGTAATATCTCCATCAGATTCACTCGTTTTGACAGGCAAAAAACAAATGAAAAACGATAGGAAACTATTTTTTTCTTATTTATTACTATTTTGAATAGGGAATCTTATGATAGTATTAAAACCAACCAGATATAAACATTAAAAGCAATTTGACAAAATATAACATTTAGTATACAAAATGCGAAAAGACTTTCTACCCGAACTAATATTATTTGGAGATCAATTGAACGAGGTAGGAACGACCTAGGATTATGTTTATTAAGAAAGTAAAGAGTAGAATGTCGCTTCTAGCGAGCAATATGCCGTGTAGCGCGTGTTTAATTAGAAACCTGGGTCTCGACTTGCGCACACAGTATCCAGTCACGAACAAAACTGTAGAGACGAATGTTAGATAAAATGAATTTTAATTGTTAAAACACTTACCTAACTGACATGTCTTGGTGAAGCAGGTAGCTGCCATGTGATTAATTTAATTGTAGTTCTGGTCTGATTGATAGTGCATCTTATAAAATAACGGACTATTATGTGATTTTCCTTAATAAAAAGAACTACAACTGTCCAGAATTTGCATTTATCATAAATACATATAATAAGAGAGTAGAAATAAAAAATCTGTACAATAAATATATTTAAAAAAAATACGTAGGGGCGTATCAGAAACGTTGATAAAATATCTTTCAATGGTTTTTAGAATTTTTGTCTGTCTGTCGGTCTGTCTGTGAATTTGTTCGCTAACTCCGCAAAAAGTACTGGACAGAATTTTATGAAATTTGGTATGGTAATAGTTTATGTACCGGAGTAACATTTAGGATACTTTTTATCCGGTTTCGTAACATTTTTTTTTACATATGTATAGTTTGCATTGCTCATAATAGATGGCGCTAGCGGTACGGCCTTATTGTACAAAACTTGAAAGCTGCTGCAATGTTCGAAATACCGTCGTATAGTATCAATACACACACACTGTACACTGGCACCATCTATTTGCTTAGATATGAAGTGAGTAACTTTGCCACGACAAATCTATGGTTTTATTACTACATTTTGCTCATCGGTGGACCTTATTTTAAATAAAATTGTGCACACACTTAATAAGTTTATCGAAAGAAATGGGCAGAGCCATAAAAAGTACATTTTCCCGTTAATATTCTGTTTATTACACTGCCATCTATATATTACATGCAGAACTACTTAAGGCTCTTTAGAGCTGTATCTAACATTTTCATTCTTGGGAAACATACTACGTCGCAAAGTCTTCTAGATTTGGTAGATGGCGCTGTTATTAAATAATATCTAAAAAATGAAATGCGTAACCGAATGATATAAATTGAGTTTACTGAAAAAAATATCACAACCAAATACTCAAAAACTGAATTACACAGGAAAAAAACACAAATACAAGACTTATTATAATAACCCGTCCTTCGCCATTCTTGCTGCAAAAGTGCCTGCATTCCATGCTGGACAACCTTAGATTGTCTGAGTCGACATCTTATGTCATGTATCCAAGTCCTACATGCCTAAGTTGGTTATACACGAATGTTTTTGGATAATGACAAAATGCTATAAGTTCATAAAAAGACAAGTTGCACGGATAGCGTGACAGTGAACGCAGTCAAATGTGTTTACAATTATCAGGAATTGTCATACAAAGGTGACACACTGTCGTCTTATAATATGAGTATCATGCTATCCTTTTGGAACCTTATCTTAGACGGGAGCGCACACTTTTGCCGCTTCACCGAGTTTCGGCAGAGGGTCACGCGGGAAGTGCGAGTAATATGGGTGGTCGAAAGTGTGCTGACGCATGTACCATCCCACACTAAACACCGCCCCGTCTCCCGCAGCACCAGCGTCACTCCATCCCGCTACTTGCTATCAGTGCAGCTAAAACCCAGCGGCTTCAGAAAATGGAAGTAACAACCGCTGACTGAAGAGACCTCTGGACAATATCATTAAGGTCTTAGTGACGCGGAATCCTACCACTACAAAGACGGCAACTCAATATATGATGACTCTGCATGCATTATACAAGCGGATAATATATACATCATAGCGGGCCCAGGGGAAGAGCATTGGCCAAACGAAATGATTTTGCGCAACGAAAAAGTCACAAAGCCAGCACGGTTTTAGATTCAATTTTGGACAAGGATAGACTAAAATTTTTTCGTATTATTATTTTAGTTTAAAGGCAAAAAAATAACGGAAAATGCACAACTTGATGGATTAGGATGGCACTAATATTGTAGTAATATTAGGATAGGGCGCTAATATTGTAAATTTGAAAGTAACTGGGTGCGTAGCCAAGATGCCAATCGCCCACGCTCAGTCGCTAACGAAACGCAACTGTCATTGTCACACTAATAAGGAAGAGTGATAGAGAGAGGTAGCTACGAAACGTTATTAAGCGTGAGCGATTGGCATCTTCTTGGCTACGCACGCTGTTCTCTATCTGTTACCACTTCACACTAAAAACGCTGAACGGATTAAGGTGAAATTTGGCATGAGGATGTTTTGAATCCTAGAAAAGGACAGAATAGTTTTTGTTACGAAAAAAAAGCGCAAAGAGGGAAGGAAGCAAGTGAAATAATCAATTCAACCCTCTGGGTTAAGTCCTGGGTTAAGAAAGTATAATATGCATTACCTACTTTTTTTTTACAGGTGTTTTGTTCTGACCTTATGTTGAGTAGGTAGATGCAAATAAAGGCGCGGCTATAGCCATATCCCCTACCCTACCATGGGATTGTCCTTGGATAAAACAAATGCGCGAAGTAATAATGTTGGTATCCTCACAATGATTTTTCTTCACTAGGAAGTTAGTTGTAATTAGGTATCGAATGACATTCCGTGGGTTACATTCAGTAAGCGTTAGGTAGTGTTCCAAATCGTGATCAGAAACACTCGGCCTTGACCACTTATTTAATTAAAAGATAATTCATGTAAACGTTAACGTACCTAATTTTTACCATATCTACAGCGTATCCACCAACCACTGAAAGACTGTTATGAAGTAGACACAAAGATACATACAGGAGTAACAAGAATGCTGGTGATCCGATTAAGGGTGCAATCAGTGTCGTATTGTGATTAGAAGAAAAAATAAACAAAAAATGTTAGACAAAAAACTTTCATTACTATTTTTTCCAAATCCGATTACAATATTTATCTCTAGCATTTTTTGTACATTCTGAATTATTAGCGAGATAAAAAGAATTTAATGCTTACGCTAATAAAAATACATTACTAAAAGTTGTAACGCTACGGGTAAAAGCTAGTATGGAATATATATATAGAATATGGCACAGTGACTCTTCCAACTGGCTACCGAGACCTAACCCGAGAGCCCCCCTTAGGTGCATACGAGGAATATGGTGGAGAAATTCGGGGCCACGGGTGTGGTCTCGGTAGCTCAGTTGGCAGAGCGATGGGCGTGTATCCCAGAGTCGCTTGTTCGAGTCCCGTCAGAGGTCATGCATATTTCCACTTTACCTTTCGTTTTAAGAAATGTCAGGAAATATATATTATAAGAGGCAATATCAAGAAAGTAGGTACCTATGTAGTTGAAAAATAATTCTAATAAATTGGCAATATCTAATCTAAATAAAGTGGGAGTTAAATATAAGTACTTAATTACATTTAACAACTTGATAAGTTCATGAATGTGAAGAAGCGAATGTGTGGCATGCCAATGAAAAACATTTATCGCAACTTCTATTTATTTTAGTAACTATACATATACGTAATTATAAAACTAAGCGGCAACTTTTGAGAAGAATAATAAAAAACATACATGTTTGCTCGGTTTTAAATACGAAAAGAAAAATTTCTTTTCACAGCTGTGAAAGCTTTGACCAAGCACTCGTTTCGTGAAACGATTTTATTGTGCGAATATTTCTTTAAACAATGTCGACTCTCCACGCTGTGTCTGCGCCGCAACAATATCGAGTCGTACACTTTCCTATGCGTTGCCGTTTTCACCGCTTTTCACCGCTTTCCGAGGTTTCACCCGTCGCCACGAGTGGCAACACTTCGCGGCGTCTTAATTGGCGCGATATTTACCCTCTAATTGAGGGCTTAAGCGATTTTTGCTTATTGCTTGTTAAATAAAATTAGCAAAATTCATTTGTTCACGTTTGCAATAGCGTTGGCAAATACATTCAAGTTCAAACATGCGTCAAGAGTTGAACAGAAAATAATTAGTTTAAAAACTTATTTCATCAAACCCGTTCAAACTGAATAGATAGTAATTATAATATTTGTGTGTTGTAATCTGTTAAAAATATAAATAAGATTGTCAAATACTTAATTAACCTTTTATATACATGATCGTGATACCCAAATATTAAAAAAAGCTTGCAAATACTATATAGAAATGTTTGTACTTTGAAGTTTTATTTTAACTAAGTATTTTAACTTGCTCCCAAATGTGTGATTACTAATTAGCTATAGCTCTAGGAATCTGCATCTGTCTGATACCAAAGTTATCATACAAACAGTATGCTTCACAAAGACATTCCAAGTTTACACACGGCAACGTAAGAAGAGTTAGCGATTGCTTAAGGCGGCGGAAGCGGGCTCATCAGCGAGCGGAAGGCGTTGTGGGTGTCACTGGAAGTATGTGGATGTTTGCTTTTAGATTTCTAGGAAATATAGTTACTTATTTAATTTATTGACATAGTATGTTCTAAGACGTTCCATGTTTACATACGGCAATGCAAGACAAGAGGAGTATGCGATTACTTGAGGCCGCGGAAGCGGACCCATTAGCGAGCGGAAGGCATTGTGGGTGTGACTGGCTCTAGGTAGACGATTGTTTTTAGATTTATATGAAATCTAGTTTCTTATTTAACTTATTGACATACTATGTTCTAAGACGTTCCATGTTTACATACGGCAATGCAAGAAGAGTATGCGATTACTGGAGGCCGTGGAAGCGGGCCCATCAGCGGAAGACACTGTGGGTGTCACTGCCAGTATGTGTCAGTTTTTTCTGTCGCCCTGTAGCTCTAGCCTTTTACTTTTCAATAAGTCGAAAATGATGTATGCCACCGGAGAGCTGGCAGTTTTCTCTCACAGCACATGAGTATCGCCATCCAGCGGTGGAATGTTGCGAGTGCCTTTGGCACGATTCCAGAGGGCCCTTTTTAGATGTTTTTTCAGTTTAGTTTTAATTTTTAGTTTATTTGAAGTAATGTTATATGTAGATTAGTCACTTTAAGTATACATAGATAAACTTACCAGGTGAATCTTCAGGCATATCGTAGTGATGTGGCGCCGACGGCTGACCCGTGTAGAGAAGATTCAACTCCCGCGCTTCGTTCTCTTCTTGTGCCTGCTGCCGTCGTAACGCGACCTGGTAGCAAATGTGGTCAGTCAGTATTAAAGCTAAATCTTAAATAGGTAATTTTAGAGTCAAGTGTTTTCGACGATGGAGGCCTTCCTGACATAACGTAACAATTGTGACTAGAAAATAACAATTGTGACTAGAAAATAACAATTGTGACTCTTTGGCGTCGAGACTACGCCGTGCTTACTATATGGCTTGCTTCAGACACTGACCTGAGACGGCATGACGCGCTGCCGCTCGGCCATGATGAGCATGCATTTGGCGCACACGCAGTCGCGTCACAAACAGTTAGTTCCTGTGGCCTATCAGCGCTGAGAACACGCTGTGATGAAAGCACCGTGCGCTGCACCTAGGCCGCTTTGTCGCGTTGCCGCTCGTCTGTGAGCGTGAGCATGGCACAGAAGTATTTGCGCCAACGACAGTAGCGCTTGTTTTCTTTCAGTTCCCATGCTACACCATGGCAACAATGCAGATACGATGGGACTCACCTGGGCTGCCATGACGCACTGCCGCTCGACTATGAGCGTGCACTTGGCGCACACGCTGTCACGCCAGCGGCAGTAGCGCTTGAGACCCTTCAGCATCGAAACGACGCCGTGGTTGCAACACTCGCGCTGTAAACGAGACTCACCTGGACCGCCATGACGCGCTGCCGCTCGGCTATGAGCGTGCATTTGGCGCACATACAGTCGCGCCACCGGCCGTAGCGCTTGTAGCCCTTGAGCGGCGAGATCACGCCGTGGTTGTGGCATCCTTTGGCGCACGCTGCAACAAGAGACTCACCTGGGCCGCCATGACGCGCTGCCGCTCGGCTATGAGCGTGCACTTGGTGCACACACAGTCGCACCACCGGCAGTAGCGCTTGTGGCTCTTAAGCGCTAAGATCACGCCGTGGTGGTGGCACCCTTCGGTGCGCGCTGTAAACGAGACTCACCTGGGCCGCCATGACGCGCTGCCGCTCGGCTATGAGCGTGCACTTGGCGCACACGCAGTCGCGCCACCGGCAGTAGCGCTTGTGGCCCTTCAACGCCGATACCACGCCGTGGTTGCGGCACCTCGCGCACTTCGGCGTCCGCTGCGGACAAGAGAACTGCGTTGCATAAAACACAAGCGTAATGATTAAAGTTGGTAATTCACAAATATATCTTTGACATATTATTATTATTATCTTTAAAAAGCACGTATTATTTATTATCTTTAAGAAGTTTTCATACAAATTTTCCATAAATGTCCCTAATTATAATTTGATCGTCCGCGTTTTAAAAAGTAGGTACATACGCATTTACAGAGATGAATCACACTCAAAATTGTTTAAACGAGAATAAATAGTAGGTACCCTATCATTTGCGATTAAATTTGTAAAACACATTTTAATTATTATACAATTTCGAAAGTCAAATTTATAGGCTAACTGTATGGAGAAAAACAGTGTCCCTTATTAGTTGGCCACTACTGTATATTATATACCTACAGTAGGTTGTCTGGCAGAGATCGATTTTCCATCGAAGACCGCCTATTGTTTACCTCTTTTTGTTTGCTGTATTTTCTGTACCGATTTCTATTGAGGTGCAATAGAGAGTATTTGTACTGTATTGTATTATATATCTTAGTGAGCGTTTTCCTTTAACAGTAGTATATATTATTTACCCCTCTTATAATCTACTTATTGCATAAAATGATATATGACGCACGCCCAAATCTCACCAATGTTCGGTATCTAAACGGTATCCTTCTTTAGAAATCGAAATAGTTCACAGTCAATCAAAGCTTTCCCGGCACAGTCCTGCTACGAAGTACGAACTGCTACGCCGTAGCGAGCTAGATTTGTACTAGTTTATGTAGCAGTAATTTAAAATAGATCTTTTATTTTCCAATTGAAATAAGACCGTTGAAACTGAAATATACATATACTATCTAATGAAAGCGGGTTCTTATCACTGTTTTTATTTCAATTGAGCTCCCGATATTAAGGCGATGTTGCAACCGACATGTTCACGAGAAAACTGAAGTTTGCTGGTAGGTTCACACTTAAGAATAGCCAAACGATCTACCCTCTTTCTTGTTCGTTTAACATCGCCGAAATATCGGGAGCTCATTTTGAATAAAAACCCGTGGTAAGAACCCGTGTCCTTTAGCTAGATATACCTATATTCCGCGATACCTTAAAAAAGTGTACAGGTACCTACGAGATGTAGGTTAGTTAGTTACTTAGTTTTGCTGGGCTTTTTTAGCAACTCGACATCCATTGTGCCTTTTTTGCGTGTTAATGAGGTAAGCCCTACTCTAACCACCCTAGGGCTACCTCCACGGAACTTGGCATCGTTGTTAGGTTGCTAACTGCCTCGTTTAGTGTACTTGGAGTCCCTAAATAACTATTTACTTTCATACACTTTTACCTGTTTACAATGTAGAAGAATATGTATTTTTCCATGCAGCTAACCCGGAGTTAAGATCTTAAATTTAATTTTAAAAATCGTCGTTTAACTCCGGGTTATGTGGTTAACCCCGGGTAGTGTAAGTGGCAATCATTAGTTTTATTTTGATATTGATTAGGATTTGGTCTGCCAGATCAGAAGAGAGATTTGGTTAATTTAGATTGGTTAATTTCCCGGTTCCACTAGTTTCGGAGGCGCTTGCCTGGTGATCAGCCACAATTAGTGGCGGAGAGCGGCCCGACAATCCTGCTGTACAAAGAGAGTGGGATGATGTCTCGAGAAAGCGAATTTACAAATCGCTGTTGAGTAGTGCGTCGGGGGCGCACTTAGCGTGGTTCAAAGCCCTAGCTCCGGCGGAGTCTGGAGCGTGGTTACATGATCTTCCTTCCCCTCAACTTGGGACGCTCCTAAAGAACGATTCATTAAGAATTTCATTTCATTCATTTCATTTCATTTCAATTGCGGTGGTTCTAAGGTTGGGGGCGCGGGTTTGTGATGCTCATCTTTGTCGTTGCGGGGTAAGGGTTGAGGAGGATGGGCACTACCGACTTAGTTGCCAAAGGTGTGCTGAGTGTTTCCCGAGGCATCACTCGATTCACGGGACGGGGCGAGATTATTCGGTGGGCTTTAGTTTCAGCTAATGTGCCGCGTATTTTGGAATCCCCAGGTTTAAATCGCACTGATGGGAAAAGGCATGACGGTCTGACACTTAGTGTGATGGCGGAGAGGATGCTGCCCTTCTATGGGACGTAACGTGTGTTAGCACTTTTGCTGCGTCCCTTCGGGTTGTGCTGGCTCAGCGGCGGGATTTGCCCCCAAACTGAAGCACGCCAAGTACTCCGCCTTAAAAGCGGCCTATGACGTCGTGCCAGTTGTGATTGAGACAACGGTGCCCTGGGGTTCAGAAGCTCGTGAGTTTCGTGGGTTCTTTAGGAAGGAGAGGAGCTACGATCCCCGCTCTGGGTCGTACCAGGTTCAGCAGGTTTCCATTGCGGCATTGTTATTAACTTAGTAGGTTATGGTATTAACCTTTTCACCGCCATGGAACGATATATAAAACAAACGTTTTCCGGCTCATTTCACAGAAGTCTGATAAATTAGACAAATCTTCATGTATTTTCGGGTGAGCGGCGACACGAGCACGCTCAATTAAAAATTCTAAGCGGTAAAAGGGTTAATTTAGTAGGTTTAGGTTGTGATACATTTTTATTTATCGTAAAAATTTAGATTGTGATTTTCTTGTTATCAATCGAACTTGTTACAATATCTTTGTCAATTGCTTGAGCGGTATTTATTGTCAGAATCACATTTTTTTTTACTTTCTGATGACTAAAGGTGAAAAATCCGTAACAAATCAAGATTTCAAAGTTCGAATAGAGCATTAGAAATTCTCATTTTTATTAAATTAATTATAATAATAAGAATAAAACAATACTCTTAGACTGAACACACAAACCCTTAGCTATTATAAAACCGGACAGGTGCTCAGTGTCGTAGTTAACCGTTCGACACAATAAGGGAACTTTCAATCGGATTTTAGAAGATACCTAATATGATCGTAACAAGATAAAAAAAGTATCTTATCAAAATGACTGAACTGACCGGTCTGAACTGGCTGACTCATCATCACCTGTCATCATCTTAACCCTGTGAAAATGAGTGCTGTAAAGGGCTCGAAACGTTCGATCATGGTGTTAATAAACGCGATTAATCCGTTCTAAAGTGTTTAATTTCAATGAATAACAATCGCGGTAACAGAAGACAATATTATCATTCATTATATTCATTCACTTTTTTTGTAGTCTGTAGTCGGTACTTCATGGAGCTGTGTGTTGAACACTTTATTTAAAACATTTATTACAAATATTAAATTGTTTGGTTCGTGCTTTACAATTGTTTTGTGAAACAACTTATACGATTATTGCAGTTTTTATTTTCTCTTCTCTCAGAGCAAAAATTGTATTATCCAGTTGTAGAAATTGTTCTGGCTGTTGTATTACCTGTATTTGTTAAAATATGCGTGTAGGTACTAGGTAGATGCTGTTTGTTCCTTTGCAATAAATAAAAAAATAAAAAAGACCCATATTCAGGAATAATATCCTGCATGGGATCTACCCAAAAATGTTCTCCACTTTTTATTTTACTACTTTATCTGCGTGGTTGATATACCTATACATTCATACCAATGGTCACAGAGCTTAGCCCCAGACTGTCAGCTGGACAGACAGATAGATATGGTGAAACTTGGGTTCCTACGTGACTACGGAACCCTAAAAAAAGGTACCTACATTAATACAATAATTTCATGAACAATATATAGACCCTTGATCTAATTATTAAAAATAACAATCGCGCCACGATCTCATTCACACCATAGGTACTAGTAGTTACAATAGCCCCCTACCCCGTCTCAAGTATCATTACATTACCGTATCATCGAACAAAACAAACTAACACTCTTGACACTTCCGGCAAAAATAACATTGTAATTTGGTGTAATTACCATTGTAATTACAAGTGTGGGGTGAAATAGGACACGGGGTGAAACGAAACGGTGTAATAAACTAATGTCAAGATAAATAGCGGTTATTGTAACTTATAATGTTGCAAGTATCGGATTTCTTTTGTGTGTATAAAAAATAAAAGAATGTAAATGTTAAAGCCAAATAGGATACCTATATTTAACCCTCCCTTCAAGAGGTGAAATGAAGCTACTCGTGAATCTCGTGATTAATTGTTAGGATATGAGAGGAAGAAGTATTGAATCTAGAGAGAAGTGAAGTATGGAGTGTTACGAGCTTTACCCAGGTATCTAATGCAGCAAAAAATCCTAGACTAGTTATAAAATAAAGTAATCTAGTTTTTCTTTAGAGAAACCAATTTGATTATAAATTTTGCTAGTAGGTATTGCAGGTAGATATCAAGTAAATTTGATGTTGTGTCGCGGTATAACGAGCGTGCTTCCGACGGACGTTTGAAATGCCCCGCCAGCGATGCACATTTGTACAAATAATAACTAAATTAAATAATAAAATGACGAAAATGTATGAATCATTTGAGATAAAAAATATTGAGATTTTTTCCCGCCAGACTGATTTGTCTAATAAGAATATTTTTTAACGAAGAAAAAACACGATAGGCAATTTGATATTGGCCAAACAGATTTCGATTACCTACATACCTACCTATTATTTGCCTGGAATTATTTAAGGCGATGTCACCACTGTATACTGATTATACTAGAGGATTATGCCAGTGAAATTAAGCATATTACATATAAGTAAGTATTAGCAGAAAAAAAGCTTTGTGTTTTAAACTTTGTCTATCCATTATTCCATAATATTTAGTAACTAGAAGATGACTTGTAAACACCCAGATTATTATAGGTTAAGTACCTAGCAAGCATTTGTATTTAAGCCAACTAGAACATACCTAACTAAAACATACTTTTATTTATTTCAAACGTTATTAAAGATGAAATGTCATTGAAATGTAATTTACCTGATATCTCTCTGAAGCTCTGAGGAAGAAGGGCGGCAACGCGGCCAGCACGGGGTGTTGCACCAGCTGCGATACGTCCACGCCGTTCGGTAACGACATCTCCATCACACGACAATGTACAAGAGAACACTAAAATACTACCATGCACATCGCTACACAATCGAAGAAATGTTAAAAGTCCATCGACAATCGATCACCCAAATTAAAAAGTTCCGAACTCGATATTTCAAACGTGGAACCCGCAACTGTTAAGGCGCGCTCTCGTCGCGAGTGTTGCCAACACTGTTGCTTCATTTTCGGCGAACAAACTGACAGTATGGCGCGAGTGAGACGGCGCGAGTGCGAAGCGACACACTGTCTCCAACATCGTGCCGTCCCGCTCCCTCTATAGTGTTAACTGTATATGTTGTATCATCCGGTTATATAAAATGTAGACAGATGAGAGCGTCGGGAGCGCCAATGAGGGGTTAGCGGAACCCCGCCTCTGAGCTGTGATTGGTGTTCACAAATGCTGAAACTTAATTTATAAAGGTGACTTTTTTGAGAACCAGTTTTTGTATTACCGGACAAAGCTCTATTGAATGAAGCACAAAAAAACAATTATGTTTGTTATTCGCGTCGAGGATTCCGCTCCTTTTTGATATTTATTGTTGAGGTTTTTGTTTAATTGTTTAGACAGTGGGCTTTAATGTGCTGAATAGGACATAATGTTGTTGGCGAGATCGAGCGATACTGTTCTGTTAAGTGTGCATACGAGTAACTATCTTCCTGATGCATCTTGACATACGAATACCGGAGTTAAATAATATTTCCATTTTCAAAAAATACTGTCAACTCGAATAAACTAGACGTGGGAATCATGAAGACCTACTGTCATAGTTAATGACAGTTAGGATACAGTTCTTTGTTATTATATACGAAGTGGGTTGTGGACGCAAGCCAAGCCTCTTGAATGTGGAGTTAGAATACAATGGGTAAACTCATGCCAATTTTCAAGTGATTCATATGTAAGGGCTCGTGCACAAATCACGTGAGGTTTCTTTTGGCTATTTTTTTATTTGATTCGGGGTTCCAGGCTATCTCTTTTCGTGGCCCCCCTTTCGAACCTCGCGTGTTTTGGGCACAAGCCCTGACCTAGCTATTTTTTATAATTTTAACAGGCAGATAATATAGTTACATTAGGTAACTACACTACCCACTGCATCCGAAAGATACCGCAAAATACTTAAAATAGTAAATCTCAAAAGTCAATAAGTAATTAAGTTTGAGGTACTTTACTTTATGTTTAAACATGAAACTCTTTAGCTTCTCTTACCATCAATTTAATTAAATACATTATTTATAAAAAGAATAGAACCCAAATCCAATTCATAGCTTGATATCTAAATCCACCCAACGCGGAAGTAACGGTTATTTAATTCGAAATTCGAACGGCGGAGGTGCCAAATTGAAATATTCCAAATTGAAATATTTCCATTTGCTTGTCGGGAATTCGATTTAAATTACAATGAGAGGAGTAGACTGGGGTGAGGAGCGCGGGGTGGTATAATTATTAATGTATAAAACGAATTGAATATCTGCTTGTAAGCCGATCGTGTACAGGGTGCGTGGAGAATTCGAGAGCGACCGATGGAGTGTTTTATGAGAATATTACGAGGAAATACAACAACATACCTAAATACAGCATGTTTCAAATCTGCATTTGATATGCATTTAGGCCATTTAAGGTTTAAAATGTACGTACCTAAAGTAATTGGATGTAAAGTTAGGTAGGTATTTCTTTAACTCATTGTAGAAATTAATCCGTTATTTGGAAGATCATTATGGAAACAAGTATCAGGAATCATAAATACCTACCTATGGTCAGTATTGTAAAGTATCGACGGTGAAGATCACTTCAATTACAAAGTTGACAAAGATTACAAAGTTGAGAGCTCATGTAACCACTATAGTACTAGATTAACTAGAAAGAAGAAATTATGTCAAATAAAGGTACAAAGTTACTACAGTAAACGAACAAAGGAATCTATAATACCAAAGATCTGTAATAAATATCCACTTTTACTCGAGGATAACAAATTAAAAATAGGTAGGTACTCCAGTCATTGTTAGTGCAGTGTGTGAAAACAATTCGGGCCACCGCTAGCGCGGTTCGCTGGCCGTCTGCAACCTTACTGCAGCGACATAGGACCTACCTATGGTCGTTTGAGGTGTTCCTGTTTGAGAGTGATAGTGTGGCTTGTATTGGATTTACACACTAATATAAATTTATCTCGGCTTCGATATGTAATAATATGAATGCATTTCTGGCCACTTCTGTTAAAACTTGCATTATATACTAACACAGGTACAGTCGAGGACAAGGATTTATGTTTGCACTCTTGGACCTTAGTACTAATGGATTAACAAGTCGGAGTCTAAGCGTATCTTCGGCGTTGACTGTACTTACATAAAAAATAAGTTCTTGTCTACTTATAACATTGTATATACAGCATAATTGATACGGTACAACAAAACATGTTATGAGCCCACGGCCAACAAACTTTTGATCAATAAAAATAAAATTACTATTTGAAAATTAAAATGAAAAAAAAAAAAATGTTTATTTGCGCTCACAATAATCATCTTAAAATTAGTGATTGGCACCTCCTTTTAAGCTTTAATATAGCCTGTGCCAGGAGATGCCGCTCTTCCTTAGCTAACGTATTCTTAACAAAATTGTGCGAATAATTATAGAAATATGTTTTTTTTTTAATTAAAGGTACAATAATGAAGTTGAGGTCACAGAATGTTGAAGTGGACAAATCGACAAATTCGCAACTCGCAAAAAGTGTTGCAAAACTTGGAAATGAAGTGCTTCAATAGTAGTTTATGCAACAGTGATAGGTATAATAAGGGTTCTTTTGTAATAATAGACCCGAGAGTTTTAAGAACCAATTATGAGCTGTTGCAGACGCTAGTTTTTCTACGACGGCTAAAATTTCGAAAGGTGGCAGAATGTGGAAGATGCCGTATGCCCACTACTTACTTATAGAAGAAAAAACAGTTCTAATATATTGTATAAAAATCCATAGGAGCAGTGTTCTTATGGAATACCATTGACAACGTACCTAATGTATACTTTTTTAATATCGCTGTCAGTCATCTAATTGACAGATACAGGTTGATATAAGTTTTTATTGTTAAGCACTCAATATCGGTGTGAACCCCCTCTACTCAGGTGCGGGGCGGCGGGAGGGGCGGCGTAAATGAGAATTCCGCAGCGGAACGATCAATTCGCGAAATATCCACATTTCGCAAACGTCTCAACTTGGCGCTAGGGAGGGGACGATTCGAATCGATAGTCGAATTAAACATTATGATTTGGTTATATGCAGATTATCCAGCTTATGGCAGTAGGAGAGTAGATATAACATAACACTCGATAAGGTACTGAACCTTGCTTCGGAATGAGGTGAGAGATTACCTATCTTTCACTCACATACGAGTAACAATATCCATTACATAAATTAACAAGCCTCTTTTTTGTTCAATGCGTTTTGTCTCTTTTTAACAAACACAATGTCAAAGTGCCAGATCATCATCTTCCTAGCGCTTTTCCAGATTTCAGCTACTTGCGGCTTAGGGGGGTCTGCTTTACTGCCTGGGGTCTGCTTGACAACGTAATCCCAGAATTTGAAGTAGGCGATAGTTTATGGGAAATCCACTTCCATCAGATCTTCCAACGTAGAGGGAAAATTTATTCCGATTATATCACAATGTCCTGAATGAATGTTCTCCGAAACGTAATTGGTAAATTTAAAAAGCTATTTCATAAAAAAAACATTCTGATAAACTGTTTAAGTAGTAGGTAGCTTTGGGAATCGATGTTATGATATAGATTTCTATAAAAAGAATCACGTGATAGCTCGGAACCCTCGGATATCACGTGGAGTTTTCTATATAAACTGACAGATCGTGCCGTCCCGCCTCGTCACTTCCCGTTCTAGTGCTAGTCATTCTTAATTCGCGTACACAATACCTATACATAATTACCTACTAAGGAAAAATACAATACCTACTAATTAAAAAATAAATAAAGTACGCATACTATTTTTAAATGAAGCATCTTACCTACTAAGCTACTAAACAACAACAAAAAAACAAAAATAAAAAAGAATTATATCGATATCGATATCGATATCGCCACACATTTGCCGCGCCGAGCGTGGGAGCGGGCGAATATCTTCACAAGCGTTAAAATGAAATGTTCGCAATTTGAATATCGCTCTCCCTCCCCGACACCCTAACCCCTCGCCCGCCAGCTCGGGCCTTAGAGGGTAAACGTTTTACTTATTGTTCAACTTAACTGGTAAATCATATTTTTCTGACAGTTCCCAGCTTAATTGGAGATAGTATTCATTTTGGTGAGAAGTGGTTTTGAATTAGGTTGGGGTACCGTTGTAAAACCTGAACCCTTCTGAATAAAGACTAGTTAGGAAGTTCACTGAGCATTAGCGAACGGAGCCAAGTTAAAACAGAAACTCCCTTTCGAATTGGGCAAAAATGCTTTCGTATATAATGTCTGTACTGTACGGTTATACGCATTTCTCAACCCATAATCATTCAATGTTGTAATGTACAGGTAAGCAGCCGCTACCGCTCGCCGTCGTCGGCAGGGTGTTCACCCGCATACCCTCCTGGAGCCTAAATGGTCTCGTACCGTGCGGTTTAAGAGGAACTTCCTCCCGCGGACGCTCTGGCTGTGGAATGAGCTCCTGACTACAATATGGGGTTCTTCAAAAAAGTAGTGTTAAAGTTTTTAAAGGGTCGGCAACGCGCATTTAACACCCCTGGAGTTGCAGGCGTCCATAGGCTACCTACGGTGACCGCTTACCATCAGGCGGGCCGTATGCATGTTTGTCACCGTCGCAGTATTTAAAAAAAGCAGCTTCTATAGTTAGATATACGTAGAATTTTGTCGATTCGTTTTTTTGGGAATTACTAACGGTACCTACTACACAATTGGTCGCAATTGGCACAAAGGTCTTTTCCACCATTTTCTAGCGCTCGCTCACTAGCGACCCGCCCGGCTTCGCACGGGTGCAATGTATTATACTTACATATAAACCTTCCTCTTAAATCATTCTATTTATTAATAAAAACCGCATCAAATCCGTTGCGTAGTTTTAAAGATTTAAGCATACATAGATACATAGATACATACATACAGCGGGAAGCGACTTTGTTTTATACTATGTAGTGATATTTAGAGCCAACCGGACAATAAATATTTCCTTAGTCACTGGATTGGCAACAAACTAGGAAAAAATCAATGTTAGTATTTAGGTATACTAGTAGGTACTACTGAGCCGCATCGATCAGGAAACACTAGAGGAACCCGCCCGCACTAGCCTAGCACTAATATTGGCTATTCAAAACACTGGCCGCTACACGTGCATGTCACCAACCTAATCTCCTACGCTACGTAGTTACTAGTACCGAGCCGCATCGATTGACGAACACAAGTGCATCTTTGGAGAACTCCGACCGGATATTATGTTGAAGTCCGAGCTCGATCGGGGGCTGGCTCTGGCAATACGAGTATTATGGGTTGTTCACGAAACCGACCGCTACACGTACCTAATACGTCACCAACATAACCTCCTACGTAGGTACTAGTACCGAGCTGCATCCATTGACGAACACAAGTGCATCTTTGGAGAATTCCGACCGGATATTAGGTTGAAGTCCGAGCTCGATCGGGGGCTGGACCTGGCAATATTATGGGTTGTTCGCGACACCGACCGCTACACGTACGTCACCAACTAGTACATAGCTCGATCGGGGGTTGGCTCTGGCAATATTATGGGTTATCCACTAGGTACACGTACGTATAAGTCACCAACATCATCGAAAGTTAATTTTTTTTATAAAAAAATAAACCGGCGGCATGTCAAAACGCCCGCCGCAACTACCGAAAGTATGAAATTACAAGTTTCGATTTTATTACTTTCTGGTTTAAGTATTTTGAGAAAAGCACTAGGTATACTTGACTCGGGTGAAAAGGCATTGGCAGGCTTCATATTAATTAAAACGGATGTAATTGTATACCATTTCATTTAAATAATCCCATCACTCTTTTATCCACATGCTCTTCAGATGTGAGATTTACTTGTCCTTTCTCGAGTAGTGGCAGCCCTTTACAACACAATGTCACACACACAACCGCGGCCGCGCCTTGAGCCCGTTATTATCATTTCATCGCTATATATGTACACTCACGTCTATAAATACACTTGTGTATACACTTCGGAACTTATTACTGGGGAAAAAGGTTCAAAATTGAATCCAGGTGTACATATATATATTTATCACGCCGACCGTACTTATTGCAGTTATACGAGTATGTAATACGTCTGAGCGAGTTATGAGAACTTACTGCGTTATTGAAATTGAATACAGCCTGGAAGCGTCATAGTGACATTCGAAAGTTAGCTACATTGTCATACTGTATATATTATATACTGCCAACATTATTTAACGCCAGAAATGTAAACTTTCTTGAAAAATTGAGTAATGACGCGACCGCAACTCCATGGTGACTTAACCTTAGATATTCTGCGTGGTTGAACATGAACGTTTGTACTGAATAACGTCGACTACAGAACCAATCCTAAACATCGTCAAGTGATGAGCCAAAATGATGTTAATACCATCGCGATGAAGGGGTGGATTTTGGTAAAAAAAATACAGTAGGTTACATTATTCCTATAATTTACATAGGTAAGTTGGTAGTTATGTTAATGACGCAGAGTATGTCTATGCGTTGTAAAAACACCTACTTCCATTTACCATAGGTAGTTCGTTTGTAGCAGGATATTACCTATATACAGGATATACCCACCTAAACAAAACAAAAGCCTTCAGCCCATCCCTCTGAAACAAATGTTTCATTCGCCCCGCCCCCGCATCTGCTACAGTTTCATCCAATCCCGGGGCTCGCTACTGTTGCACGCGCCCCCATTGGTCGGCGGCAGCAAGCTCGTGCCAAGATAGAGTTACGAATTGAAGCTAAAATGTTAGCGCCAATGAAGTGGATGCCTAACGATTGGGACAGAGTTAGGTAGTACCTATGTTGGGTTTCCTAGAACTGCCATTTATCATGAAAATCTTACGAAAGGCACTGTAAAATAAAAGTCTACGCTTAGAACTGCTTGAACAGGTAGGTAATGCCGGTTTTTGTTAATAACCCGTCTAAATATGGAAGTTTATTCCATAATTAGTATTTAACTAAGTATTTATAGTTGAAGTTTCCGGATCATTTCATATTTCATTGATCTCGATCATCGATATCATTATTAATGTTTCTTCTCACATAAAATTTCACTATAACGTTAACAATGCAAATAAGTTTCTTAATAAGAAAGAAAAAGACGGAAAAAAACTTTCCACTAAAAAAACGCTTTTCCTTTCTTTTTTCCAGACGTTTCTACTTAAAAAAATATGTTTAGAATGGATATAAAATAAGTAATTTTATTTTAATATTTTCTAGACATGACGGGAATAATTTAGCAAACGTAGGCAAAATAGACCGTTCTTAAAAAAATAAACGAGGTTGTAGGTTCAAATATACCTACGTATCGCAATTATATAGTATATAGATTACCGCGTAGTTTATTAAAGAACAAAACTATACGGGGTTGGGTTTCAATATTGCCCTACAGTTACAGAGTTACTGTTACAGAGTAGGTAGGGTATAAATTATACCCATTAGTAACATACTTAACAAATGCTATAATTATTACGTAATTTCGTAAAGCGCAACTACTATAACAACTACTATAATTCCGATCAGGCATATTTTTCACGTTTTACTGAACCTAAACAAATCACATACCTATATATATATCAGTTGGGAGGAGTGCACGCTATGGCCGCATTAGTTTGATTTGTGCGCGTCTTTGGCACCGGCCAGCGGGCAGCGGCCAGTATCCGTCAAAGAGCTGATGCCAGCGGATAGAAAGATGAGGGTGGACATGCTTGGTCAAGGGGTATCGTAATTATAGTTGATGTAGGCTTAAAATTACTGTAAATAAACAAGTTTATCACATAAAATATAAGTTAAGTTCCATTTTGGCATTTGTTTGCACATTTTACTGAATATGCCAAACAGTCGTCGTATAAGTATATCGTGGGAGAGGAGTGACACTATAGCCACATTAGTTTGATTTGTGCGCATCTTGTTGTGTTAGCTGGTAGTGATGATAAGATCCCGGGTTCGAATCTCGATCAGGGCATTTATTTGTGTTTTGATCATGAATGTTCGTTCCTGAGATATGGATGTTTTCTATGTATTTAAGTATTTATATGTCCCTATCTATCAATTATATAAATTGTCGTCTAATACTCTCACATACTCATGACACAAGCCCAATTGAGCTTACGGTGTACGGTGTATAAAATTATCGTAGAATATTTATTAATTAATTTATTGTTTGGTGCCAAACAATAAATAATTAGGTACTCTACGATAGATAGGCCAGCGGGAAAAAGGTATGTAGTTTAAGCGTTCAGCAACTCTTATGTATTTATATTATGCCCTTATTTTCTTTAAAATAACGTAGAGTCAAACCACGTTATCTCTTCAAAGCAAATTAACTATCAAGTGAAATTATGCCGTTTGCTTTAACACTTTTACAGTCTGTGCTATGAAAATCTATGAAGCTTGGCATAGACGGATTTTCGTCGGCATATCCTCCCTACTCGTTCGTATTGCTGACCCCGCGTTTGGTGTATCGCATATTTCACTTTTTACCGACTGCGCCGCAGTTTTTGTGGACTGCCGTTATTCACTCGATAAGTCCTCTCACGATGGACAATTTTACTGAGACTTTCGGCGGTGTGATTTTCGGACCTTTGTGTTTTTTCTTGGGTCTTTTTTGTGGTCCTGTGTTTGCATTACTGCTGCAAAGATATAAAAAATTTAAAAGATTTTGTTAATAATAAATTGTTATCGTTAACTGGCGCCCCCGGCCAGCCATTCAGCTGCAAAGACGCGGAGGCGCTGGTCACACCAAGGAGGAAGGGGCAGAGAGCCTAATCGAGATTGCTCGAATGTACGTACTTACCAAAGACGGTCGGTCAGAGGCGTATAATTTGGCGGTTGTAAAAAACCAGAACTAATAAAGCTTACTATCTGTGGTTCTAATTTTATAATTTATTCTAGTATGATCGGACATCTTACGACTTTCTCCTGTTTTATGAGATCTATATCATAACATATTGTGTTCGCAACTTTAAGAGTTTTTTAATCAATAAAAAAAAACTTTTCTTATTCAAAAGTTTACTTTTCATAAGTAAAGGCAGACAATTGAAACTGCCACTTATAACCCCCAAAGCCTATACAAACTCTTTCTGCGACCACAAAATCCTTCTTACTCACATGACAACTAAAGTATCGTTTACACCCGCAAAAAAGCCTTCCCACGACCTCAGAGTACAGACACTTGCCCAATGTTGATCTAGAGATAACAAACTGTAACAACACCTGTTTATAACAATAGCGGTATCGATCGTACGATAAACCTCACTTTACTACTGCGGGAGTAAAGAGAAGTTCGTTCTGTTTCACAGCGCAAAACCGTGGAGACACTTGGCGGAAAACCTGTTCCCGTAACTGACATTAGTTCAATGGATAAGGTTAAAAGTACAGAAATCGTGTGGCTTGTAAAAAAATAAAGATAGGGTCACGGTAGGTAAGCTTGTCGGTTAATTCGGTGTCAACATTTGGCTACGTGTTTTCCTCGAGTAATTCCAGAGGACATCTTCCGGCGACCGTAGCATTAGAAGGCTTCCTGTGAACTCTCAATAGGCTTCTGCTTAGTTCTGAGGGCTCCCTCAGCGAAACCCCCACTATGCAAGATAGAGTATATGATTTGTAGGTGCACCAGGGTTCACCATCCAAGAAAAGAACCTTTCCCTTTCCTCTGGATCAGCGGTATTCTGTCATAGCTTCTCAAATATGGGATATACCTATCTAAACGGCAAACCACGTTTTTAAATATTTCTTGCTAAATTCTTACGAAAAACAGCGTTTTAACGACAGTGGTATATTTTAACACTAAGCTATGTTAGCTTAGCATACGGTTCGTGTGGTATGTTTTAAGGCATTTTTTGCGTTTGAACCAATATCCCACGCGAAAACGCCCAAAGGCTTGTGCATCGTTGTGGAGTCTCTTTGAATAGTGTCGCTTACAAAGGTTTGTTATCTTTGGCATCGGAGAGGAATGGGTTGGAAAAATATTATGCTGACGGTGATTAGGTATAAAGTAGGCTCAGAAGATTTAAACTCAGTGGCTACAAAGACGACAAATCTATCGATTCAGAAATATCAAAAAAGTATTTTCTTTTTCCGTGCCTATTCCCAGTTCATTTGGGGTCGGCCCTCTGAAGATGTTTTCGCCATTTGTCTGTCATTTTTCTAGGTTTCTCCACCAGGTAGTTTTGGGGCGTCCAGGGGGTTGTTTGCCTATGTAAATTTTAAGAGATTCTTTACCGGGTGATCATTTTCGCGATGCATCACATGTCCGTACCATCGGCAGTTGGCTGCATATATGGGGTATACTTTGAAATTTTCCACAAGTTTTTCCTGAAAAAAAAAACATCGGCTTTCATGATAGAACCACACTCACAATATTTTTTTTAACATTGTTCGTAGGTAAATGAAAAATTAATGTCAAATACCATAACAGACCAGCCGCCTGTTTCACAACGCTGACAATGTCGGCGACATATGTATATATGTCGGCTGCGTGAGGAAACCAATTTAGGAGCTAGTCTTATTTATTTTTAGCCAAGCAACAAGACTGAGACCTATACCTATAGCATGAATATGTTTCGATGATTAACCCATTCAGCGCTATCACGACACATTGTCGATCGGAACGCCTCTACGCGCCATTTTCGTTGCAAAGCGGAAAATGCATGTTATGGGCTACAGCGTAGCGCTACGAGAAATCCTTCGCGGTGAAGGAGTTAAGTGCTTAATTAATCAAATTAGTGCAGATAACCTTTTGAAAGTTAAATCATTGAAACCGAAGTACAAAATTAAGTTTACGTTTCCCCCTCACTGCACAATAAAATCGTTAACCTCTAATTACTAAATTCGGTTTACAAAAACCACGCCCGTAACAACATACAAAAGAACCTCGCCAATATTCTAAACAACTCTCATTGTTACCCACTTAAATCTAACATTTTAATTTGAACTTTAATCCATTGATATAGGAAAAATATAATATACTTTACATTTAATTGACTAACTCTATATCAAGTCGAGTACGTATTATTATTATAAGTTTAGTAAAATAAAGGATATAATAAAACAATTACTCGAGTCCCATACAAAGCACTTGGTTCCATTCGGAGTCAATATATGTCGTGTGGCGGCATTGTAATGTTCAATTCGTGCAGGCTTTGTTCAAAGTGTTCAACAGAGTGAACAAAAGGTTCATTGTTTCTTGAAACATGGCGCAACCGGGACTTGCCAACTTCACTAAATTACTAACGGGGAGACCAAACATCTTATATTAGGTATCCTACTATTACTTTCCAACCAATAATTGTTTCATTTCAAATCTGTAACCGTAAGTACTTTAATTATGACGTACGTAAATTCATCTTCTTCCTAGTATATTCCCGGATTATGCCGCGGATAAGGGATCCCGGAGTCCGCTTAGGCGCTAGTTTTACGAAAGCGACTGCCATTTGACCGTCCAACCCAGAGGGGAAACTAGGCTCTGGGTATTGGGATTAGTATAGGGTTTCCTCATGATAATCTCAAGTCGATAAACTCATTGGTACTAGCCGGGGTCAGAACCCGCGACCTTCGGATTTAAGGTGGCAATTTACCGCCGGATCACGAACGCTTTCACTATTAAGTGGGTTACTACGTAAATGTAACTAATAAGTATATCGAACTTAATAAAGCAGTACATATGTACCGAATGTTAACAATACAGGTGCATTATATTGTGATAGCTTGGAATTAAATTGTAAAGAATAAACAACTTTTGTATTGATAGAATCGGATAAATATGTTAGTAGGAATACCTATATTGGGTTAATTTATAATCTCTACTGCAAATACCACTTTTATCTCGAATTTTGTGATTGGCCAGATCGAGTAAGAGTATGTTTATATTTTACGGAAGGAAAAGTAAGATTGTGTTATATTTGATAATAAAAGCACTTTTACTTGCTGCAACCAATATAAAAATCGTAAAAAATACATAGAAAACTGTCGGTAAGATAAAAACCTACAAATGCCCACCTGTGAAATATATTGAATACTCTGGCTATTTGTAAGTACGTTGGCAGTAAGTTTTTACTGAGGTAGGTATTCGCATTGTATTTAAAATGCTATTAAAACTAAAAGCCTCCTCCACATGACAACGGGTTGATTTTTTAACAATGATACTGTCATCCAATACTACGTAGCTCAGCTGGGCAACCGCAATATAAGTTTAATTGTTAGTACAAAAAAATCAAAACCACTCAATGAAAATTTCTACATAATAGCAGGTAAAACTCCCTGAAAAAAAAACAAATTTAACAAGACCTCCGCAGGTCGCTCCAATTTCAACAAAGTACCAATGCTTTAAATGGAAAATCGGATAAGAGGACCAAGTTACGCTGGTCGCTTTGTCATTCGAAACCATTGAAGGAATATCAATTACACATTGTTCAAAAATAATTGCGGAATCGACCGAATAAAAACGTTTTATTATAACCTTTGTGCTGTGAAATAAAATATATATTTTTTCTATAAGTAGCTTCTGCAAGATCGCATTAGCCATAGAATTGCTACAGCAGAAGAAACCTTATTTCAATATGCGTACAAATAAAATGTGGAAAACATGAGGCGTACCTCATGACCTTATGAAAGTGATCGGCTTCTTTGTATAACAACACCAGCCACCACTACACACCATAATAGTCTTACACAATTGTGATTTAAAGCAACTTTTAGGTTGAAGTAAGTTTTTTGCGTGGGAGACAGTTTGATATTTAAAAAGGTTTGTTGATTATAATACCTTTTCAGTTATTGTAGTCAACAGATTGACATGTGACTAGTTAATTGAGGGTGTATACAAATAGACTAGAGATTGTAATGCTGCTACCTTTGTAGGTATATATATATCTAGCTTTAGGGTTGCTGTATGGTTCAACTTCCTTTGCAATTGTCAGAAGAGTACGTCCGCAGACTAATAAAGCTAATTCTAATAAATAAAAAACCCGACCAAGTGCGAGTTGGACTCGCGCACAAAGGGTTCCGTAGGTACACACTTTGAGATGCAACTCACCTAGAAGTAGAATATATGACATCAGTCATGTGTAAACAGATTTGGTCACTCGTTTGTAGTTGCACGGCATAGAGTTAGTGTCTATGCGAGTTTGTTGTTCCTTAAAAAAATTATGACGTAAATCGTTTTTTAACTTTATCTTAAAGTCGGTACTTACAGCATGTCGTAGGTATAAATTTAACAAAAAAAAAAACAATCTAAGGTGGTTAAATTTAAAATTTATCTCAGAAAAGGTTTTGTAAAAAAAAAATGTGTAGATAGGGTCAATATTATATTCTTTCTAGTAATATTTATGATAATGTTAACTAACAGAAAAGAGTGTCAGAAAATAAATTCAAATAAGTACTTATATGATAAAATAAAAATTTCGAATAGGTAGCTTAAGTAGTTCTCGAGATAGTTAACGATGTGACAGACAGACAAACTGAGTCACACTATAAGGGTTCCTTAATAACCGCCTTAGTGTTAACTGCGTTCTGTGGAACCAAGTTTATACTTTCAAAAACCTCAGCCAAAATTAAATCCAGAACGACACCTTCAATTAAAGTTATAATTCTGAACCTCAATTCCCCTAATTCTTGACACATTATCGCACAAAAAAAGAATCTTCTAATGCTATTGTGCAAAATGGCAGTTCGGCTCATTAGAGATTATACGCGTGGACGGACACACGGACAGGCTTAACAATGTTATTATTGCAGAAAATACACTTAGAAAAAATATACGGTTGTAACTTCTTAAATTGCGTTTGAAAGTAAAAGCAATACGTACCTAATACCTACATAGATGTAGTATGTATGAGTAGATAAAATGAATAAAAAATATATTTATGGCAAAACTTAGGCATTTCTATACTGCGACAGTCAATTTAGTCAATATATTTACTGCTCAATATGCGGTCAATATTACCTATATAAAAATTACGAGTACAAATCATTTATACATTCTTAAATAGAACATCTGTCAAACATCACATTACGAGTACAGTCACCTGCAATAGTATATGACGCTGTAAAGGCTGCAAAAATATGTGACACAGTCTTATTTGTACCGCCATAAGAGCGTGTCACATATTTTTGCGGCCTTCACAGCCTTCACAGCGAATGAAAGTTGCTTTTCCTTCAATTTGATTTAATTACCTTTACGATTTTTCTAAATAATTACCGGAAGCAAAAGCTTTTCATCAACATTTTGATAAAGATACATTCATGCGCAAAATTCAATCACAACACTAAATATTCACGCGCTGCTACCTCCTATTTGCAAAATATTATTACGTTATAATAGCATTAGGGAAAAAATACAAATGAATACAAAAAACGTACAAATGGAATACAAAAAGAGTACAATACTGAATAAACAATACAAGAATATCGGTTTACTTTTGGGCGCGGATCGCGTTTCGCTGAGTTATTGGGCAATTGTTATAGTTTTTTGGGGTAGATATGTTATGATTAAACGAGAATTCTTTTTTATGGACATAATTTGAGTATTTAGTGGAAAAATGTAAGGATAGTCCCATAACCAGAAGCCTCGTTGTTTTCAACTTTTTAACAACTTACTAAATTGTAGCAATCGAAGTTGCCTCATCTTAAAAAAACTTGGTATGTATAGTCTGACAAGAAATCGAACGCAGTACCTAACAGTAGGTTAGAGAGCAACATACTGTCTTTTTCATACGCTAGTATTACCAACCCGAAAAAGGTATGGATATAGTTTTTTTGTCCTACTGTCACTGTAACATTTTGCAACTATACCTACTAAAAAAAAACCTTTACAAATAAGGAATATGAATGTTCTTTATGTTTAAATGACGTGATTTTTTAAGTACTACGGGGTGGGAAATGGTCTTAGGATCCGTTCTCTAACATAGGTATAATTATTTATTAGATATTGGTATTAACAGGTTTTATAAAAAAAGGCACTTGGTTAAGTACAGCAAACATATTAATTCTCGACCCAATAGAATTCCTTTTTTACAACTACAAAAGCTTCTCGGTGACCAGCCTAGATTCGGGCACCAGAAAACCCACAATTCAAAGATATTTTAAAGGACTGAAGATTTCCACGTTATGTTCTTTGTGCCAATCATCCTATTAGGCGTAAGGAACATTAACTGAATGGAGACATTAGCATCATTTGGAATCAACATCCAAAAAAAATTTAAAAAGCATTGCTCACGACTCCGTGTTTCTTAGATTGTGCCCGGAAATATCATCAATATATCTATGTTTTAATTTTTAAAGACAGTACAGGCAAAGTCCTATTTACTGAAACACGGCTTCCAATCTCCCCTTTTCAACATCAACATGACGCTAAACCAAGACAAACTGTATTTATTATAAAATTGTAATTTTTCTCCAACAATAAGTCGGTTTTTACCCAGATAGGTTCTCAAAGAAACATTACGAAACTTAAAACCTGACTCACTTTACTGGTAAATTAAACAAATATGTATAATCGACGGAGAACTTGAGAAAAATCAACAGAAAACCTAATAACCTTTTAGTCACATTACTATTTATTTCATTACCGGCACCACATTACTCTTGCCATCACTCATTCTTTAACCTTATTAATATAGCGTTGAATATCGTTTGACATGACTTTTTAAATGGGTTGTCAGTGATACGTGCTTAGTATAAATGGAAATTCAAGTTTCTAAAAATGTCCAAATATTGTGTGTGTGTGCGTGTGTGTAGTGGACGGTCAAACAGAGGGACGCAAACAGAATCCGTGGCGTCAGGTGATCATGCGAGAACAGATCATGTTACCTGTGCTGGACACTTGTGCACAAAATACTTTACCTATAGCCTTCAAGATTCCATTTTTTATCTAGGGACACTGGAAATTATGCACCTAGGTACTTCTTATCGTCAACCTGTTACGATACAATTTAAATATCAGCAATTCGCATTCTTGTTTCAAATTGCGAAATATAATGATATAGCCTTAGTTATTATAGTAGTTTATTGAATGAGGCGTTACTTTGCGGAATTCCATATTAATAACGACAATAATGTTACTTTGCTATTATGTATATATTAGTCAATTAGTACCAACCCGATATAATATATCTAAGTACTTGCGTATTTTTTGCATGTAATTGATGTTCCCACCCTCTCACCGCAAAAAATAAATACGCAAATAGTTATAGCAAACCACCACCCCGAACAAATACTTATACAACACTGTCCAAATATTGTGTGAATGTAGCTTTACCCTCTTGTTATTTTAATAACGCTCATTATTTTATTTAAGTTTTTTTTAGTTCTCATAATAAGTACCTAAGTTTTAAATTCTTAATGAGAATAAACGATCTAAACCTAAAAAAACTCGATACGTGTTTCGCCTCTCTACGAGGCATCCTCAGGAGATGCAGGATATGTTGCCGGTCTGTGTACGTACCATGAGTTGCATTCGATTGCGACTGCGGCATTCGAAAGTATGTCCGTCTCGCTCCTACCACTACTCTGGCAGGACCGAGACGGACATACTGTCGAATGCCGCAGTCGCAATCGAATGCAATGCAACTCATGGTAGAGATACTGAAGTCCGAAAGGTGAAACATCTGTCGGATTCAATCGATTCTAAGGACAATATGTTACAGTCAATTGTCCTGCGAGCGCTGCCCTCTATAATGCATTCAAAAACCACATAAGAAATTTTTATATACCCACATGTCATTAGCCATCTATAATGCGTTAAAAAATCGCATATACAAATTTCTTATCTGTGAAAATGTTATTAAAGCTAATTTATGCTATCGATTTCTATAATATTATTTTTTAAAATTTCAAACATCTCTGTCGAACAAAGAAATTTGATTTGACCTCTACTCTAATATCAGTCAAGATGATGTCTACTTAGAAACGAAGTGTCAATTCTAGTTTGTTTCGTCTCTGACTCCTGACGCTTTTTTTCTCGACAGTACAGCACAGATTCGTGCGTCCGCGCTGGTTAATTGCTAGCAAACAGCCGAATTAAGCAAACCGGGATTAGGCGACTCGCTAGAATAACAGCCGCCATCACCGCACGTATCTAGCAATGCTAGAAGACCATAGCGTCAGCATAACAACAAATAATGATTTCCATTTTAGTTGTACTCGTAGCTTGCTACCCAGTCTTATCGGTAACTGATCCTGCCTTAAAACTCTGGAAACGGTGTTTAATTTGTTTTAATTGTTACTGAAGGCCCACTTGCACCATCCAGGGTTAGCCGCTAACCCGGAGTTAAGCTATCAAATTCTATACAAAAAGACGCTTAACTCTGGACCATGTGGCTAACCCCGGGTGTTGCAAGTGGCCCTAAGTTTAGGTATGTTTAATTTCAACCGAATTTTCACAATAGACCATTGAGTGAACACTTAACACATTGACTGCTAGCGAGTGCTACGCGCTACGCTCGTAGTCGATTCCGTCGTTTTTCCGCTTTGTAGTGGAAAGCGACCACCCACAGAGAACTCCCCTAGCGGCTTCCCAGCACTCAATGTGTTAAGCATTTCTCAGTAATTATTAACTATTTTTATAGTATTATGCTTTTTAATCAATCACCAATTAAATTAAAATTGTATTCAATTATTTTAAATAAACGTTTATTTCAGGCCAATTGACCCATATAGTTAAAGCTTATTACAAAAAATACAAATTCAAAATAAAAAACAAAATAAATAAGTACAATTTTCCTTATGTGTAAACTTATCCTACGATTTTTATTTTATTTTACTTCTACGATTTATATTATGTCATAGATGGTACAGTCAAACTTAGACGTGAACATTTTCAGAATGCCGTTGCGGCTACTTCTAGCGCGATACAGTAGTGAGGCTACTTTTTTGCGCATGATGGCATGAAACCCGTCGGTTCGCGCCTCGGCCAGCATGCCTGACGCACTACAAAATCGGGGCAACCGCATCAGCATTCTGAAAATGTTATTGTACTGCACTCGCAAAGCACTAACGGCTCTTCTGGTACATGACACCCACAGACTTCCTGCGTAAAAAGATTGACAGTGTGCTCTGCGCTCCCTTTCCACGTCTCCGTCATCGCTCAAATCTTCTGTTACAATGTGACCTAAATACTTAAAACTTGTCACCACCTGTAATGCTGTACCATTTAACATAATAAAAAAGTAGAATGTAATCACTGCGATTTTTTATACTTTTAGAGTTAAATCGGAGCTCGACCTTTCCTTGTCAGTAAATAAGTTTTGGCCAGAAATGTGAGAAAACCAGCCAGTGTGCGCCTGCTTATCTCTTTTACTTCTTAGCGTTTTAGCGGCTTATGCCACGGGTCAGGGAGCCTGATGGGGTCAGCTTTGGCATCTAATCCCATGATTTGGCGTAGGCGCTAGTTTTTCGAAACTGACCTTCCAACCCAGAGTACCCAAACCCAGGTAAAGTAGGCCTTATTATGAGTAGTCCGGTTTCTTCACGATGTTTTCCTTCACCGAAAAGCGAGTTAATCTGTAATGATATTACGTACAATACATAAGTTCCGAAAAACTCATTGGTACGAGCTGGAAGGAATTGAACCCGCGACCTTCGGATTGAAAGTCGCACGTCTTAACGCGGTGCCACCAACGCTGCTGTCAAATGGATTAGTATTTAACTCATGTCGCATATTCACCTTAAAATACTTATTGACTGAACACTTAAGCATTTTTCAGTATTTATTAACTATTTGTATAATATTATGCTTGTTAATCAATAATCATTTAATAAAGTAGAATGTAATATCTGCGATTTTTTATACTTTTAGAGTTATAGAATATTTTGTCATAGGATACCAACATAACCACCTAATACCTAATGAATGGCGAGAAAAAAAAATTAATGAACAATGTAAAACCGTATTCTGCCACAGGAGTCTCCGAGACAGTTTTTATTGTTTGATATCTTCGTAGGTACTTACCGAATATTTAAAAGTCAGAGTGTCCATTAATTTAATTTCGTGTCTTTACCTACGAGTCATTGCGTTGTTTTGCAGTCAGTACGTCCTCATAAACGGATTGCTTTGTGTAAACAGTTGCTCAACAAAGATTTCATATTAATTAACCTTATACGTGACTACAGTCGCCAAACGTCATGCATTTATCTGTTAAATGCCTTTATTTTTTGCTGAAATTTGTTTTATAATAGGTATGTTTACTTCGAAGTGTTTTCGTAATTCATAATGTTTATGCTTATGAATTAACAGTCATCAACTGTCACGCTGCAACTGAGCTGAATGTGATATTTAGATTTGTCCTGGATAATTTTAAACTTTTGAAACCTATCAGTTAAATACGTACCTATCGATTGAAATATGTATAAAAAGATCGACTGACTTTACTGATTAATATTTAACTCATGGCGCATATTCACCTTAAAATACTCACATTAAAAATAATATCACAGAAGGTGAAAAACCTAACAAAATAAAGACTCTCCTAAAAATAACTTTATGTTAAGTTAAAAATGTTAAGTGTACAAATAGGTTCTTTCAAGAGCATTGTAGCCAATGACGTTGTTATTTAGTTCAAAAAGTCCTAAGTGCTTATGATATTGAAATATTCTTACGCCTTTTTTGATTGATCGGAGTGAATGAGTGATCAAATATTGTCAGCGCGAGCGGTGTCCCGTGACCGTTTGTCCTTGTCTGTCCGCGTGAGTGGGAGGGAGAGCGGGCGGTGCGCAAGAGTCGCGACAAAGCTGCCGACTAACAAAATACTAGCATGGTGGCAATCCAGGGATGGACTTAGATGTTCATGGAGGCGAAACGGGAATTTGGTTTTTTTTTCCGGAGTTGATTGGTCCAGCAAAAATCTATGCTGAAACTCAGATTATCAACTCGCTTCATTATCATTCGCATCCCCTCTGTCGCCAATAATGCACGAAGGTCATAAATATTTATTTAGAATTGAATTTTACTTTTCAAGCACATGGGTATTTTGAACTTTGAACTATAAAACTCTCGTGTCGTGAGACTCGAACATATTAAATAATAATATTGTCTTCTGTTACCGCCATTGTTATTCATTGAAATTAAACACTTTAGAACGGATTAATCGCGTTTATTAACACCATGATCCTACGTTCCGAGCCCTTTACAGCACTCGTTTTCACAGGGTTAAGATGATGACATCATCATCATCATTAATCCGTTCTAAAGTGTTTAATTTCAATATTAAATAATATTTAAAACTAAAATGTTTATTGTTTAATATGTTTTGAACTTGTCGAATAGGCATGTCAGATTATGGAGAGTCATACAGTTTTTCATTTATTCATTCAATGTAAGATTTCTAGAATAAATCAAATATTTTTAAGCACGAGTTCCCTGCCAGGCATTTCGATCCATGTAGCAACTACGGTATGGTGAAACGGTACTATCCAAAAAAGTCTATTAGTCATCATTATTTTTTTATGTCGTAGGGGCCAAAGCCACACCGCGGTCCTCAAAAGATTAAAAAAAATATAGCCACCACCCGAGTCCCTGCCACTGGCCACTTGTCCCGGTACACTCGCCGGCAAAGCGGCCGCACCGCAAACAGCTCCTCGATACATCAGACGCGATAGAAGACGGGAACTAGTATTCTGTGGCCTATCCCACAAAACTTTACAAGTGTACAATTCGACAAAATTGTGAAATTGTAAACAAAAAAATGTACCACAATAATTACAAATATGTATTCGTTACAAATTTGCAGTATACAAATATGTCACTTTTGGGAATGCGTATCACAAAGAATAAAGGTATGTCGCGACAGCTACATAGTTGTAGGATTGTTGATTTGTAAATATACAAGCGACAATTGTAATGATACTCGTACAACTACAAATATGTAACTATTTATCTAGCTTCTTAAATGTTGAAGGTAGTTTAACTTTATACACATTACATTAATTATGAGCACCTTAAAACCCGCGAATCATGTACGGAGCCAGGTCATATATTCACATAAAAAAAATTAAATTCGGTCCACAAACTACCAAAACATTTATAGAATGATTTCCGTGTCGATCAACAAAACCAGCTTCATTTTGATGTGGAGCATCTATCGGTATTAATGATCCATCTATAAAATACCCTGGGAAAATTCACATGTGATGCTGCAATAAAATCTTGAGAAATTGAGTTTCCATTTGTTGGCCATCTTACTTCACTTCCCAGTAATTTGTCCACTATTTGTGAACATACGGCGTGAATCGAACGACACATTGTTATTTTGGAAACGCCATGAGCATCACCAGTGACGTGATATTGGGATCCTG
Organism: Lathronympha strigana; assembly: GCA_949128165.1. Taxonomy (NCBI): domain Eukaryota; kingdom Metazoa; phylum Arthropoda; class Insecta; order Lepidoptera; family Tortricidae; genus Lathronympha; species Lathronympha strigana. The sequence goes on from OX421903.1 coordinate 13,403,787, forward strand.
AGCCCAACCATCTTAAAACAGTTAGTAACTGTTGTTTCTTAGGATCAAGAGCGTGACTTCTTCGTGTCGGATGTCTAAGGTTTCCACCAATAGTCACCAATAGTCATATTCGACGGTAGATTTACTCACTCTGAACCTCTGATTAAATGTAACATCCGTTATGGTCAAACTTAAATTTATACGTTCTCTATATGTCCTAGGACGTCTTACTTAATTAATTCTTCTTCACTATCACTGCTACTTGAACTAAACATTTCGTGGTACAAAGGGTTGGAGTCGCTAAATTTGATAAAATATACTGCCCTACTATATATATATATATACTGCATTATTCAACCCTTTGCTCCGTTTCGTATATTTTGCAGACGCGTTTTTTAAAAATGGCAGTACATATTGAGGATGTTTCTATATCTAGAACTGACTATAATAAACTTGACACCCGATTTTTCAGTAGATAATTTTTAAGAAAAAAAAACCGACTTCATTTGGTTCCCGGTAAAAGTGAAATTAAGAATTTGTTTGAGTTAGCCAGTTTACTTCACAAATATCCAATACACCGCACGTGTACGATTGAAAATTGAGGAGCTTTCTTAATGTCCTAGGGCTTCCATCATTACATTTGAAGTATAATCAAACGGAACTCCCTTGTAGACCTTTAAACAAACAAAATAACAATGTGTTAAATTGGATGACAGACTGTAAATTAACGAGCATATTCATTATGCCATCCCTGATTATCAACATCAGGTCCACTCCAGCAAAATGATGGCCACAGTAAGAAAATGCCTAAGCTAATTATGAACACCCTCTAATCACAATTGACCTGCCGTTCAAATTTGAAGAGTTCTCTGAATTCTTCTAGAACTCCATCATCAGAATATAAATCAAATCAAAAAGATGAATGTCACAACTAGGATAATAAGTAGAGCTAGGTTTATTAACCAGTTCCACTTTGCGATCCCTGGTCTTCATCATCAGATCAAGTTCATCAAAATTTTGGCTCCGCCAAAACACTGTTTTAGTTACTTAAGGAAACCCTCAAATCAGAATGCATGTGCCGTTAAAATTTGAGGAGTTCTCTCAATCCCTCATGAAGCCCATCATCAAAATAGAACTATAATCAAATAGGACTATCTTGAAGGTATTTCTTTACAAAGAAAAGATGAATGTCTCAAATCGGATGATAGAGCTGGGAATTAACAAGCAGTTCCACTTTGCCATCCCTGGTCTTCATCATCAGGTCCACTCCACCAAATTGATGATGTTCGTAAAGAAATGCTCGAGTGTCTTAAAAAACTACCCAAATCATAATGCATGTGCCTTTCAAATTTGAGGAGTTCCCTCAGTTCCTCATGGATCCCATCATCAGAAATTGATTTTGAAAAAAACGGAACAAATCTGGAACCATCTATTTTCAGAAAAAAAAATATTTTTTAAAATCGGACGATAGTCCTGGGAATTACCAAGCAGTTCCACTTTGACATCCCTGGTCTTCATCATCAGGTCCACTCCACCAAATTGATGATGTTCGTAAAGAAATGCTCGAGTGTCTTAAGAAACTACCCAAATCATCATGCATGTGCCTTTCAAATTTGAGGAGTTCCCTCAGTTCCTCATGGATCCCATCATCAGAAATTGATTTTGAAAAAAACGGGACAATCCTGAAACCATCTATATACAGACAAAAAAATTTTTTTTTAAATCGGATCATAGTCCTGAGAATTACGAAGCAGTTCCACTTTGCCATCCCTGGTCTTCATCATCAGGTCCACTCCACCAAATTGATGATTTTCGTAAAGAAATGCTCGAGTTTCTTAAGAAATCACCCAAATCAGTATGCATGTGCCTTTCAAATTTGAGGAGTTCCCTCAGTTCCTCATGGATCCCATCATCAGAAATGGATTTTGAAAAAAATGGGACCAACCAGGAACCGTCTACTTTCAGAAAACAAAAAAAAAATTCAAATCGGTTCAGAAGGCCTAGTATAAAATTTATACGGCATTAACTCCTCGACCGCGTTAGCGTATCGGGAGTTCAAATTATGTTTGCCGTTTATTTAAATCATCCGGCAACTTTCATATTTTGACCCCTCGATACGCTAACGCGGTCGAGGAGTTAATGTCGTACAACTTTTATACTAGGCCTTCTGTAATGACGGAGTTATGAGTGAACATCCATTAAAAAAAAAAAAAAAAAAAAAAAATTCAGTCGAATTGAGAACCTCCTCCTTTTGAAATATTGAAGTCGGTTGAAAAGAATGCAATATTTTAATTGTCTAAGGGCGGTCCGGATTGTTCATAGGTATCCTATGCGTATTAGAAGGAGTCTTCCATGCAAAGCTAAGTTTTCACAATCGAGATTATATTTACACTTTAAGCTACCATAGCTGTGCATGCATTTGTTTTTTTGTGTGTTTAAGTTTTGCCACGACTTGTATTTAAGATTTCCCACGAAACCTAGCAGTTTCATTTCGTCGCGATAGCACTGTCTTGTAAGTAAGAAGGTGTATGTGTATTTTACCTATGTGTATTTTAGAATAACTACCAACTTAGTATTAAAGTTGTGCGTCAGGTTTTTCCGATGGTTTTTTTATGCATTCAATATAAAAACCGGCCAAGTGCGAGTCGGACTCGCGCACGAAGGGTTCCGTACCATTATCTATAAAAACGGCATAAAATCACGTTTGTTGTATGGGAGCTCCCTTAAATATTTATTTTATTCTGTTTTAGTAGGTATTTGTTGTTATCTAAAGCAGCAACAGAAATACATCATCTGTGAAAATGTCAACTGTCGAACTCTAACGGTTCATGAGATACCGATGGTTATAGACAATGGGACAGACAGACGGAGGACATACAGACGGACAGCGGAGCCTTAGTAATAGGATACCGTTTTTACGGTACGGAACCCTAAAAAAACTAAGTAAGTTTGTCTCAATCATGCTCAGAAAAACCTCATTAACATAACCACCAAGCGTTTTTAAGGATCGCTCAAATGTCTTGAAACATCGTATCCAGAAGTGCTAGAAAACACTTGAGCAATAAAAATGCAAATAGTAACGATTTGTTAGCAATAAAAACGAGGGATGCTGGAATTAGAACCCTTCCGGGCTTGCGTTTTATTACTTTTTTATTTCTTTGAGGGTCAGTTATTGATACATGTAGGGTTGACACAAATCTTGTGTGAATATTTGGCTTTTGGTTGAAAACATACCTTGTACATTTTCAAGATTTATAAAAGTTAATGTAAACGGATTTCACATTTTTCACTACTCGTATACGTATTATCGCTGCGCTGTAATATTATGATAAACAACCCATTTTTTAACCCTGACAGAAAAAGAGAAGTGTTATAAGTTCCACGTGTGAGTTCCGATATAAGTTTACGAGTTCTTAGATAGGCAGATTTCAACTCAATAGATGACTCTGCTAACGTTTTGCGCGTTTATTTGTTATGATAAGTATCTATTTGATATATTCCGCATTCTTGATGCCGTTTGTGAATCGTATTAAATTGGCGTCAATGTAGTATTTTTCATTGTGGAAGTAGATATTAAGTATAATGTAGAAAAATAAATATACCTTAATATAATTTATGTGATAAGCGAATATTTGTATAAGTACCTCTAAAAAGGAATTCAGAGTTAAAAATAACAAAATAATTCTATAATGCAGCATAGCCAGCCCTACAGACTAAGAAACGCACGGGGTCATCTGTCACGGACACGAACGCGACAACCCTATAATCTTCAGACGAGTTATTAATACCGCGGCTGCAGTTATCTACTGTGTTAATACTCTGTGGTCTGGTTAAAACATGCTTCGGTGTTATGAAAAATATAGGTAGTTTACTGTTAGTAGGTATGGTTCAAAATAAACGAGTTTGCTAATCAGATAAAGGAATAGGACAACAAATTTCAGTGTGCTTATCATGAGTTTTACGTAGCCACGAGTCGATAGCGACTGCGTGATTCGAAAGTATTTGCATCTCGCTCCACCAATGTGACTACTCTCGCCGGAGCGAAACGGACATGCTTTTGAATGCCGCAGTCGCTATCGAATACGGTTACGTACCTACAACTCATGATAAGCTGCAAATAGCTGCACAGCAAGATGCAAATAAGTAGGTACTTTCGAATCGCGTAGTCGCTAGCGATTGTCCTTCTACAGCAACTCATGGGTACCACTACGGGGATGCGTAAACTTATATTACGATTGTGATTGTGACGGATATTTAAACGTACCTATACAGAAAAGGAATAAAAATGCCTCCCTATTGCGGGGGACCGAGCAACGGACGGACGGACACTGAAGTAATTTCCAAAACTGTTCAGTTTTCCCAATTTCCTCTCCGAAACCAAAACAAATTAAAAACGCTTTTACGTACGAAACAAACATTAATAAAAAACATGATTGGAACAAACTTTTCCTTTGACAAAAAATCTGAAATTATCCGACGGAACTCACAAATTGGATTTCGAATGTGAATTCTTTTGAGACAGCCTTACGTGCTCGACATGAGTGGGAAGGGGATAACACAAAGCAAGTAATTGTAGACAATGGAGGCTGCGGCTGGGAAAGACGTTTCCTTTTATAAGATTCTGATCTCAGTGTTTTGCCTGAGGACTCGGATACCACGATAATCATGCTTTTCCTCAAAAATTTTTTAACGTTATCATAAGGGACTAAGGTTGAAAATTAACTGATGGAATAATTTGCGTATGAATGATTAAAGTGGGTAAATGTAAGAGACTTTGTGAACGCACGTCACGCGTGAAACAAGGTTTTGTCAAAGTGTTATTTTGCACCAGTTTAAATTAAACTCTTATGTGACGTTTTCCAGAGCTGGGTGAGGCTCTGGGCGGATAGTTTGTACAGCCCGTATTTTGTATCGCTGAATAATTTCTGTGTCTTTTGATAATTGAATTTAATTGAACTGATAAAAGTTTTGGAGTAGGTAAGATTTGAAATGGTAGACAATAGTTAATACAATAAGTACCTGCGACTTAATCGCAGAATATAAGCTGAGCAGTGGTAACAACGACCTACCTACGAGTACTGTGTTTGTATAGAAAGAAATATAAAAAATCCAGTTCCAGAACCGAGAATTCTGGGTTTTGCTCATACGAACTCAGTGCATAGTATAAGTATTTTACTAAGCAGTTGCTGGTCACAATACAACTCGGTGTATATTTAAAATTATTTATTTATTTATTTAGACGGCGGATTATGACGGGAATGTACAGTTAAGATGCATACTTTTTGATTTTTATTTATAACATGTCTGTTGCAGTCCTATGGCGTTATGTATAATTTTAATCTTCAATCACAACTCTTTCACTTTAATCCTATTCTCGATCAACCACCAAACAGGCAGCGTCAATAGCACACCCACTAAATACAGATTAATTAAAAACAAAATATGTGAGTCTGTCACCCACAGTTCCCAAGTTAAACACCCTATATTCACGCCGCAACCATGTTTGCCACTTAACACTGTATTTTGTGATTTAGAATTGAACCGTATTTATTTGTTGAAGAAGTCGCATTTAGCGCGTCGTCGGTAAAAGAATTTGATTTGGATCGGTGCAGTGGATATCCAAGTCATACCTTCACGACTAGGCCTCGAGCCTCGTGCCGAGGATTAGCAGGGGTGTGAGTGGGGCAGTTTAATTTTATATTACAAATAAATTGTAAGCAATTAATAACTCTTGTATGATATTTAATTTATAAGACACGCGACCGTGTTAATTGGCTGTGTTGTTTATGGCGTGACGGTGAAGAGAAGATTGCCGAGACGTGGTACCATATGTGTCAATAGCGTCCATTGCCGAAAATTTTTAAACCAAATATGATTTTTTTTTTACGTGGGAAATGTAAGATCATTTTAAATAGAATTAGAGAGAAAATAGAAGTAGAGACATTACAATTATCCCCCTCCTCAGAAAAATACTTAAGCTAATGCGTATTTTCCCCGCTATTAAAATGCAGTCTCGCTGTTGGCTTAAAAAACTTTTCATTGGGTAAAATAGTTTATTTAATATCAAACCACATGCGCGACAATATCACTCGAAATAATGACATATACATATTGCCGATAGAAGCCGGCCATGCGTACCTAATAAAACTGCCGAGAAGAAAATGTCAAATACGTATGATAATGATAAGTAAACATTTATAATAAGCCTTCAATAGTTTTGCAAAATTAATTTAATACCAATATGTTTGCCGAAGCCCTTATTAAATACATTGAAACCTCTGTGGATATATAAAATTGTGAATTAAGTACTTCAATTTGGTAATAAATGTAAAAATATATAAGTAGGTAGGTACTATTTATATATAAATATATGAAATAGTCGCGAAACACTTCACAAGTTTCACAACCTAAACCGTTCAAAGAAAGAACATGTATAAGGTAGAACTTTGAAAATTATAACATACTTAAGTACTAGTTTTGGCCGCGGCTTCGCTCGCGTTAGAAAAAAACAAAAAGTAGGCTATGTCACTCTCCATCCCTTTAACTATTTCCACAAAATCACATCAATTGGTCGCTCCGTTTTGCCGTGAAAGACGGACAAACAAACAGACACACACACTTATAATATTAGTATGGATATTACATACCTGCCTCTGTGTATTTATGAACGGGATTGAATGTTTTTATGATTTTACTGTAACTGTTGTACTGTAGTTAAATTTTAAATTCTGAATTTTGGAAGAAGGATGTACCTTAATCAGTTCCCGATATCTGATGGAGTTTTGTCATGACAGAGCTCCTTGGTCTGTGTATGGCATATTTAAGAGAGTCCGGTGTCAATGTAATACATGTACGAGTATATTAAATAATATTTAAAACGGGTCACTCACGTCATTTAGTCGTTCATATACGAGTATTATAACCCTACCAATTTAATCTGATGATGGGGACTCATGAATTGCGCTAAATTGATATAATATTATATTGTACAACTGTAAAGCATGAACTAAATACAACTAGGTACACTGCTATATATCACTAGATAGTATAAAACAAAGTCGCTTTCTCTGTCCCTATGTATGCTTAAATCTTTAAAACTACGCAATGGATTTTGATGAGGTTTTTTAAATAGATAGTGTGATTCAAGAGAAAGGTTTATATGTATAATAATAACCCGTGCGAAGCCGGGGTGGGTCGCTAGTAAATAATAAATTGAAAGGGATGCCGCGAAAGCAGGAGGTTGCTGGTTCAATCCCAGTCCTGCTCACATTGGTCACTTTTTCTGTAGTATATGACATCTCTTTCAATTTATAATTTATATATAGTAGTGTGCCTACTTAAAAACATGAATGAATCATAAATCTGTCCGAGTTTTTTAAATTCGGACAGATTTACAAACCACATATCAGCGCCATCTGTATGAGAATAGACTTAAACCTGCATTTGTGCTCCGGTAGTGACATCTGACGGCGAGTAGCAACCTATATAGCAAGCTCCTAGAATAGCTGGTATGAGATGAGCATGAACTACCTTAATGCTTATTGAAAAACAATGTAGATGGCGCTAATATCAATCAGGATATTATTTATATGGACCGGATCTGTTCTCATTGGAGAACAGATCCGGGCCATATTACCTACCTACCTACTAATAACACCATTAGTTACCTACGATATATTATTTATTTATTTTATTTATATATTTATTTCAAAAAAACAGTTTACAGCATAACAATAAAAACCAAAACACTGCAACCATCAAATAAACAAGCAAAACATATAATACAAGATCCAAGAGGATTCACTGTGTTGACAGCTGGGGAGTGGGGTGTACCCACGGAGCTAAGCTTGCCCCTTTAGCTGTCAACACAGCGAATCCTCCTTTTTTAAAGGGTCGACAACACGCGTGTAACTCCCCTGGAGTTGCAGGCGTCCATAGGCTACGGTGACCGCTTACCATCAGGCGGGCCGTATGCTTGTTTGTCACCGTCGTAGTATAAAAAAAAAAAAAAACATACAAAAAACACAAAAGAAAGCCATAAGTCATAACATATAAAACTTAACACTACTCGTACTTATAATTTAGGCGACGTAACTACGTGCATGGCTTCGTTGCGTCGTCTGATCAGACGTAGGATTCGGCAGGTTGCCCCGGAACCGCCGAAACACGACACCCTTCGGCCATTTATCATAAATTTATATTTTCAAGCTTACATAGTCATTCCCATTAAATTACCTACTTAGTGTAGGTACTTACATTTGCAATTTAAAACAGAATGTTCTTATTAAGTATATTTATCTTGTCAACCTTTCATTCTCGATAGCTATTACTTAATTAGGGGGACCTTAATGATATTATAACTCAAACAAAATCAATATAATGATAGTAATTTATAATATGGTAGCCAACAAATTAGGTAAGTAATACATTGTATAGATAACATGGACGCGTATATCTACATTCCGACGTTTCGAGTCTCTCATATTTCATTGTCACAGGTTAGAATATAGACGAAATGAGATGTCTTGACGAATGTACGCGGTTTAATCCTTCAAGTATACTTATGTCAGTTACAACAGTCAGCTGCAATAGTACCAAGGGTAAATCGCCAGTATCTGGCCATCCTTTAGTAACTGGCCACCTTATACAAAACAATTATTCTATTGACATATAAATAGATTTTTTTTGTGTGTATGTGGTGGCCAATTATTGGAGCGTGACCAGTAATTGAAAAATCAATAAAAATCAACTCTGTTAATAGGTGAACAGCGTTCATTTGTAGTATAAGGTGGCCGGTTATTGGACGGTGGCCAGTTACTGGCGATTTACCCTATACGCCGCTATGAAGGCCGCAAAAATATGTGACACGCTCTTATGGCGGTACTAATAATAATGTATCAGATATTTTTGTGGCCTTCATAGAGTCAAACCACGTTATCTTACTTATCGCGGTAACGAAAGGAAATATTTGACAACATTTCTAAACACAAGCATTGAAAATATTACAAAAAATACTTATACTAAATAGTTTACCTATGTATCACAGATTAACCATAGTCTCGATATTACATTACAGTGAGATCAGTGACGCATTGAGAAATAATAAAAATAAAGGCAAATAAATAAATCATCCATTGTCAGTCATTGACTGGACGGATGTCAGTCGTTGAACGTGACCAAGGTAGGTATTACATACCTCTTACGATTACTGATAGCCGCTAGTCCTTGTCCTGGCGTATTACTGTTATTTGAGCTTAAATAATCCGAGTAGAACCTATAAAACTAAAACTAAGTATTAGGCTTAGTATTAGGCTTCCGTACCTCAAAAGGAAAACACGGAATCCTTATAGGATCATTTTGTTGTCCGACTATCCGTCAAGATCTCTAAAATACGTAAACGTAACAAGTTGAAATAAATGTATACCTACTAATTCTACCATATCCCTACCTACTAAGTAAGATCTGTGGTTCCTTGAAGCTTAAAAGTAAATAACCAAAATAAACCTGGCGAAAGCTAGAATATGAAGATGATATCTTAATCAATTCAACAGGAAGATCCATTTGTCAGATAATTAAATTATGACGAAAGTATAAGTAGGTACCTATATATGATATTCTGATCTTCAGTTTAGGTAGTACAAGAGCTAAAACATTAATGTATTTCGTGTAATTATATAGGTATACGCTATACGCAGAAAATAACGTATTTTTGCTATATCTTGGTCAATGTTGAGTTGGTTTTGGAAGTGAGATTTCTTTATAAAATTTACTAAAATACATATAAATTGTATGCTGTTAGACATCAACAGCCCTGTTTTTAAGATAGTTAACGAAAGAAACAACATCGTAAAAATACAAAATTCATGAGCATTTTCAAAGGAATAAGGACTCTTAACTGCATTAAAAGGTTGTTTGTTGCCACACAATATCTGATGGAACCATCCATCTTATGTTATCACCTTATCAGCGAATCTATTTACATCGTTATTTTTCTCAGTTTGTCCGATAGAGCACCAGTTTTCCAGACTCTTGTGAAAACTCAATACTCACCTGTAAAATTGCTTTTAAGCAACTGTTCTATTCTTATATAACAGTTGCTAAAAAGCTATTTTAAGGCCTCTTGGCCTTAAGACACAAGTGGGATCCTATGTGTATTTTAAGGCCTAATTAGGTATGTGCAGTTGTATACACTGTTTTACATAGGTACCTAACATACATACATCGTAACTACATATAACTTACATAGGTACCTATTATGTTTAATAAATTATTTAATTCATGCTTTACAATTGTACAATAGGTACCCTATTTAAAAATGATCTAACATGGATTTAAAAGCTGAAGGTTATTGACCCACAGTAGCACTAGCCCTGGCATGAGAAACCTTTATGGAATGTTTAATTTTTCGTATATCATAAACAAAAAATTGTTAGAGACTATTTTCTTTGGGGATTTTGTTAAAGTGATTAGTAGTATTAGGTATGTACATTGTAATATATGTATAAAAATCATACAGCAACCATTACTAGTTTGGTCTAAGAATGAATTTATTTCTTTTTCACACATAGACAATACATAGACAATAGAGCACAAAACTAAACATATACTACATCTCCCTTTTTCAAACTAAAGATAAAACAATACCTAAATAATACATTAAACACAATACAGTAAAATCAAGTTAAGAGGTAGAACAAACATAATCTCTTAAATGCCTAGGAGGTCTAACATCTCTGTTAGATCTTCTAAGCGGAGCTAGAGGAGTAGAACCTTCAGCTGCACCTGGCAACACCATCTCAGGTACAACTGTTGCAGTTGACTCCATCACAGGTGACTGTTGGACAGCAACCTGAGACCAAGTTGGCTGGACTCGTGGTTGGACAAAGTCATTGCTTTTATCTAATTTAATAAACCATGAGTTTCTAGTTTTCAAATTACCGCAACTATCTTTAATAATTACTGATCGTGGGTTACTAGTTATTTTGTAAACTGTACCTGGATTCCAAATAGTACTGTTTTCATTTTCTTTATAAACTACCTTTTGCCCTTCCTTTAAGTTAAAATTTCGAGTTTTGGTATGTTGATCATAGTATGTTTTATTTATATTGCTATTATTTAGTAGCAGATTTTTTAATTCAGGATGCAATTTAGGCTTTAACAAATCTTTTTTAATAGGAAGCTTTGTTCTACAAAGCCTGTTAAACAAAAGCTGAGAAGGAGAGCATTGGAGACTTACGATTGGAGTATTTCTATATTCTAAGAGAAATAATTCAATGTCAGTTCCCGTCTCGGCGGCTTTTTTTAGAAACCCTTTGCAAGTCTGTACTGCCCTTTCTGCAGCACCATTGCTTTGATGGTAGTGTGGACTCGAAAATTTAATTTTAAAACACCATTCTACACTAAAGTCCCGAAAAGCTAGAGAATTAAATGGCATATTGTCGGAGTAAATTAATTCCGGCACTCCATGAGTTGAAAATATACTCTTTAGGATAGAAATGGTGGCCTCAGCTGTCTTGCTATTCAATTTGCGTAGTTCAATCCACTTTGAATAATGATCAAATAGAGCTAGATAGTCCTGACCACCATATTGTAAAATGTCAATGGACACATGCTGAAAAGGTAGTTCTGGTTGTTCACGTAAGATCATTGGCTCCTTTATGTTATTATTGGAGTACTTGGTACAAACACTACACCCAGAAATTAAATTGTCAATGTCAGCTGTCATATTCTTCCAAAAGAAAAGCATTTTAGCTCGAGCTTTGGTTTTAGTCATGCCAAAATGACACTCGTGTAGTTTTGTCAGTATTAATCCTTGTAGAGAGGTTGGAATATACAGTCTGCTGTCTATAAATATCAAGTCATCCTCAAAGCAAACAGATTTATTTATGTTGTAATAGAACTTTAGTTCAGGTGGTACCTTGGACATCGAACTTGGCCATCCCCTTTTAAAAAAATCAATTAACTTTGAAGCTACAGGATCAAGTTGTATCTCTCGTCTCACCTGAGATAGTATTTCGTTAGAAACATTGACACTATGAACTACCTCATTGAGATCACTGTCACAGTCGCGACTGGCCTTGGAGCAGGCTCGGCTCAAAGCATCCGCAATGTGCATTTGAGTGCCTGGAACATGCTTCATGGTTATGTCATATTTACTCAACTTTAGTTTTATTCTTTGCAAGCGAGTTGACGGGATGTCATGTAGATCCTTTTTCATTATGGAAATAAGCGGTAGATGATCTGTCAATACAGTAACTTTTTGACCATAAATGAACGAGTGGAATTTCTTACAAGAGAATAGAACGGCAAGAAATTCTTTTTCTATTTGGCCATAATTTATTTCCGCCGGAGTCAAAGATTTTGACGCATAGTAAACAGGCTTATTATTCTGAAGAAGCACACATCCTATACCAGTCTTGCTCGAATCAGTTTGGATGACAATTTCCTTGATAGGATCAAAAGTTTGCAAGACAGGACGTGACGATAAGATACTTTTTACCCGCTCAAAAGTATCTGTATGTATTTTCTGCCACTCAAATATTGTATTTTTCTTCAGTAAGTCTCTCAGTGGGCTAGTTATCGACGCAAGATTGGGAATATAGGGACGTAAATAGTTAATTAAGCCTAGAAGTCGTTGTAAGCCTGATTTGTCATTTGGTCTGTCAAAATCAGTTATTGCCTTTATAGCATCATCGTCAGGTCGGACCGTCCCATTTTCGAATACTTGCCCCAGATACTTAACTTGTTTAATCATATATTGGAATTTCTTTTTGTTAAAGCGTACATTACATTCCCTTGCTTTTTCGAACACTTTACTCAAAATATTACGCATTTCTTCTTCAGTTTCTGAAAAACATAACACGTCATCAATGTAATTGACCACACCATCAATTGAGCTGAAAATGTCAGATAAGCGTTTCTGAAATACTTCTGACGCTAGAACGATTCCGAACGGTAGGCGATTAAATTTGTAGGTACCAAACATTGTCGCAAAAGTACAATACTTAGAAGATTTTTCTGTTAGTGCAATGTGCCAAAAGGCATCCTTTAAATCGAGTACAGAAAAAAATTGCGCCTTTTTTATTTTTGCTGACAAATCTTCAATAGTCGGTATATAGCTATAATCCTTTAAAATTGAATTGTTTAGATCCTTTGGATCTAAACAAACTCTAATAGATGTGTCAGGTTTTTCAATTACTACTAGCCTATTGACCCATTCCTGAGGCTCCGTCACTTTACTGATCACACCTAGACTCTCAAGTCTGTTCAATTCATTTTGTAATTTAGGTCTTACCTTCAGAGGGACCCTGTAAGGGGGTTTGGAGGTAGGGACTGCGTCGTCTTTTAATTTTATTTCGTATGGCTCCTTGAATTTCCCTAAGCCTACAAACAGGTCCTCATTTTTATTAATTAATTCCATTTTTTCGTTTTCACGTGTTTCAACTGAAGATATCCTCTTGACTAGGTTTAATCTTACACACGCATCTCTTGATAGAATCGGTGCTCTTTTCTCATCGCCTGCCACACAAAATGTTTCACAATACGTATTGCCATTTACTTGTATGTTCATTGTTGCCAAACCTTTGACTAAAGTTTGAGAACCATTCCAACTCTCGAGTGACGCCGTTGTTTCTTTCAGGGGTACAGGGTTTGACGAAATAACCTTTTCAAATATATGCACAGGTAAAATGTTTACATCCGCTCCAGGGTCAAGTTTAAATTCAACGGAATTTTCTCCAGGGAGTGTTACCTTCTGAAACCACGCCAACGAGTCTATGGACATGGTTGAGGTGACGGACTCAACATAGTAATCAGAATCCTCTTGTAGAGTTAGGGGAGATTAGTCCAAAACCGGGTATGGGGGTAAAACCAGGACATGGTAGTTTGGCTTCTTACGCAGTTTCAAATTTACGCGCGCTGCGGTCACAGCTGTCAGCCATCTTGGTTAGTTTGTCAACAAAAATTAGAAGGCGTGCGTGCCGACGTATAGAAATAAATCGAGAAAAAAGTTTTTAGCGGTGTTTGATGTAATATTTTCCATGTAATTCATAACCATATCAAACTTTTGTTTGTTGAGGTAAGTAACATTTGTATTTTTAATACGATTAAGTATGTTTTGAGCTTCAATAAACATGATTTTGATTGTTATTGCATCATGTTTTTAGATTACTGGATTTTTTAGTTTCTCGTTGGTGCGCTTGGGTCAAAACCGTACGGGGTAATATCGGGTAACACCCGATTTTGTTTGTACAAATACACGGAAAAACGATGCATAGGTACAATGTCTCAAGTGTAAAAAATGGGCCCATGAAGACTGTACTGGTTGGGAACTTGGAAAAACTTAACGAATTCCATTGCTATCGTTGCTAAGGGGCAAAATCGGGTATAGCATCTGGTCCAAAACCGGGTACACCCGGCTTTGGACTACCTATGGGGTAGAACCGTAAAAAAGTAAGATTTCAAAGTTGATTATTTTTTCTACGTGTGATAATGAAAACAGTGATCTCACGTATTAAATATGTTGGTAATTAAGTAAATTAAACAGAGGCTAGTAAAATTCGTTTATATTTCTAAAAGGGATTTTTTTATTTAATATTTCCCTTAAGGTCCCGCTTTTACCCCACTCTCCCCTACCTCATTCAACGAGACTTTATTACCAGAACGACACATTTTAGCAAAATGATGCCTCCTCTTACAATTGACACAGGTCTTGTTGTAAGCTGGACATTGACCGTAATTATGCTGATAACCACAGTTTAAACAGCAAAGCTTCTGAGGAACACTATTTCGTGCTGCTGTGACTGCATTAACATCAGGTTTGCTCTCCGTTATATCCTTGACATGAACATTCGTGATTTCAGATATTGTAAAAGATGACACAACATCTTCCAGAGGTGGGTCTCCTTTTTTTATAAGCTTTTTTTGACAATCCGAATCATTGGAGCCTAGCACAAGACGATCTCTTAAAATTTCCTCCTTGTTTTTGAAATCACAATCACTACATAATTGCTTCACGTCCGTCATGAAGTTGTCAAAGCTTTCACCCAATTTCTGATTTCTATTATAAAATAGGTATCTAGAATGGAGTATGTTTTTCTTAGGGTTGCAGTATTTTTCAAATACCTTTAAAGTTTCTTCGAGCGTATTTACTTCTTCTGTTTTCACATCTAATGTATTGTATACAGCAAGAGCTTCTTCGCCAATAAGATTAAGCAATATCGAGATTTTTCTCTCCTCTGTCACTTTGGACAGACCTGCGGCATCTAAGTAAATATTGAACGCTTGTTTGAATTTTCTAAAATTCTCACTTAAATTCCCCACCAGGGATAACTTGGACGGCAAATTATATCCCGTAGCCATACTTGACTGCGCCATGTAATATATGTATAAAAATCATACAGCAACCATTACTAGTTTGGTCTAAGAATGAATTTATTTCTTTTTCACACATAGACAATACATAGACAATAGAGCACAAAACTAAACATATACTACATACATAGAGTGAAGTGTGCTCGGATAATAAATAAAAGATTGAAATATTCGTAGGTAGTTCATTTAGCTTATGGTAAATTGAATTCCTCAGGCGGTAATATTTTTTTTTAAGCTATCATATATTCATATGCAATTCGGTTTCTATGACGTGCTCTAATATGATTAATTTAGCGTGAATAACATTTCCAAAACTTGTTTGAGTATTGTCAAAGTGTGTAGTCACGCCGCACGCTCTATTACGTGTTCAGTATTTGCATCGTGTATGGATACATTATGTATAATATATATATGTATATGTAACGGATAATATCAAGACTCCCAGTAGAAACAAATTTGTACTGACTTTAATTACAGGTTGTTTGTTGGAAACTGCGGTCTCCCCAAAAATCTCCTTAAACTTATTTTTATTTTGAATAAAAAAGTAAACTTTGATAAAGACGTTCCATGACGTATCGTGCTCTTTCAAAGGGTTTATTACTGTAATCATGCTCTACCACATATCAGAATAGTAGGTAATGCCAAATATTCCGAGCAGAGAATCAGGCCAAAATAGATATTTCTGGAAGAAGAGAGTTATGTATATGTACCTACTTATAAAATAGACAATGTCAACGCCAATTTATACTGTACGCCATACATAAATTATTAATATTGTATTACTTATTACACATTTAATTGTGAAGTAATTTTTATATAATAAATGTTTTACTAGGTAGAGTCCTAGATAAGTACCTACCTACTTATATTGCGGTTAAAATGTACAGTTATACATAGGGGCACTAAAAGCAATACCTACCAAATAACCAGCCCTAAATTTAAATTAAAGTTTGATCATCGACTAGCTCGTTACAATATCTAGGCAGCCTAGGTACTAACATTGCAAACCAGTCATACCATTGACTCCCCTTCGAGTTTAATGCAAAGGGCCCCCTATGACAATCGCGATACCAATCGTCCCATCTCGTTCGAAATCTTTCAACTTAGGTTTGACCACTGCCACTCGAATACAGGCCGTACTACAACGATATAAGGTTCTAGTTCTGGATGTGTGTGTTTTAGCTCATTACTCTTTATCAGCTTGCGTAACTGTTTGCGCTTCAGCCAGACGCTGATCAGTTGCAAAGAGACAGGACTCGTGTGCGGTGAGTCTTCTTTACTTTTTTAAATATTTTTTTTTAGTTTTGTTGCTTGTTAGGCTTGATTTTTTTTTTGTTTTGTTTGATATTTAAACATGAGGATCACAAACTTAAAATATTAAGTAGATATATGGAAATACTGTTTACATTTCTGTTACTCAATAATGCAGACTATTTTAGTAATACGATATAAATTTATTATCATGTTATTAGTGGTTTATTTTTTATAATATGAGTTTTCAAAGTTTTCCGGTTTGAAGAAGCCGGGCCTGGTGGACTGTTGCAATAATAACAAAAAATGTGATAAAAACCTCAACTGTTATCTTGATTTATAAGAATCAGTATAAATAATTGTGATCCGCGAAAGTTTCTACAAAAATAAACTATTAAACCATTGTTTGTTTAATGTAAATTAGAGTGACATACGGCGCCACCGCTAGGTGTCGCTCTACGTCATGTGATGCTGTAAATCGTACGGTAGTCGATAGATAGCGGCAGTGTCGTAATCAAAATGTCTATACAAATTGCTGTTGATATTTTTGGCCGGCTACTCAGTGAACGCAGATAAAGCATGGAAGCATTATGTCTGCTATATTATGGCACCACGGACATTGGTACCTCGGTAGGCGGTCCTTATGAACGTTGGTACCGGGCGCGATTTCTGTTTGACCGCGATGTCAGTGTCAGTGAGTGACGGATGCCTAAAACTAGTTACCAGAACAACGTATTTTACAATGAAAAATGCCTTCATGTGTGGTGAAGTGGTGCAGAAACCATACTGATCATTTCAAGACTAGTGGAATCACATTTCACAGGTAATTAAACAGATAAATTCAGCGAAAACTAAAAAAATATATGATGACATTTTCTATATAGGGATGATGTTATGCTAAATGAAGAAGATTATTTTCTTAACTTGTGCGATTATAATTTTATGTATTATAAATTATAATGATAAACTCTAACTGACAAACTTGGATTTTACTAATAGCTACCTTATACGGAATGGTGCTATACAAATCTAATTATTTCAAATTCATATTAATCATATTTGATATTTCCTGATGTTCTACCTACGTTGATACCTACGTTTTCCTTTGTAATCAGAGCCCCACAGTATCCTAACCGTCGTCAACAATAGATAGAGGCTGTCCACCTGGAGAGGCATGAAACAGATTGGATGCCTACCAAGGCATATAGAGTCTGTTCCATGCACTTCAAAGCTGAAGATTTTTATTTGTCTAAAAAAGGCTTCACGCAGCTTGCTAAAACCGCTATACCGATTTGTACTGTAAATATTCTTTGATTTAAATACTGGTGTATGAAAAGAATATTTGTTAATAAATTCGTTTGATGAATTTGAATTTTTTCAGATGGTATTTTCAAGTGAAACGTCGCTACCAATTACTAAATAGGGAATGAGGCAGCCAGATAGATCATCAACCCAGCCGCTCAAAATAAGTAATAAAGAAAATGACTATGCAGAAAATTAAAGTCCTCAGAAACGTCAAATGTTCAGTTATTTAAATACACGTACTTACCGTAGTAATATATTTTGTAAGGATATCTCAGCTGTTAAATTTCAACGAAATTCTCTAACTGTGACTTCATTATAATGTTTTCTGGTACCGCAATAATACTTCATTAAAATGAGACATATTTTATTATTTTTGATCAGATCAATCCGTTTTAACGTGTTTGGTACTTGATTTTTCCGTCAATTTAAGGTAAATTATTCGAATTGGAAATGTAATGAATGCGCCTAGGAAAATACAACACAGTATTCCAAACGGAATGTGTTGGAATAATAGAAGCTTGCAAAGCAGTAAAGCGACGGCAAACGAAAAATGAAAATATACTAATACTGTCAGACAGTAAATCGGTACTACAAGCGCTACTTAGTGATAAACATACGTCGCAACTCACACTCGAATGTCACAACAGCCTAACGGAGGTGAGTGAGGAAGGAAACAAGGTAACCGTACAATGGATAAAAGGACACAGTGGCTCAAGAGGAAACGATGCAGCGGATGAACTGGCAAGGAGAGGGTCAGAGACACCGACATACGGACCGGAACCTATCATACCACTACCTTTATCGCACATACAAAATCAACTAAATCAATATCACAGACACCTTCACAACAAATACTGGGACAACCTGGGGACATGTAGACAAACCAAAGAAGTTTTACCAGAGTTGAACCAAAAGTTCACAAAAACCCTACTCAGGACACCCAGACACCAACTCCGGAAAATAGTAGGGCTGATCACAGGACACAATACACTAAACAAACACCTATATAATATGGGTATAACAGATAGCCCCATATGCAGAGCCTGCATGGAAAATGAGGAAACAGCAAAACATATTCTCCTAGAATGCAAACAGGTAGAAGAATACAGGAGTAAGTATTTGGGGACTCCAATAACACTCAAGGAGGCATTTAGCAACCTAAAACCGATGCTTGGTTTCGTTGAGGAGCTGGGGTGGTTGGAATAGGGCTACCTCGTTAACACGCAAAAAAGGCACAATGGATGTCGAGTTGCGGAAAAAAGCCCAGAGAAACTAACTAACTAACTCAGGTGGATGCGGAAAATTCAACTGATATACTCCATCGACGACAACCTTCGTCACTATTGTTATCAAATTACTTGAAACTTATGGACAGAAAACTGTGTGTTACGCCTTTAAATATATTTCTTCAAATATTTTATGCC
This sequence comes from Lathronympha strigana, assembly GCA_949128165.1. NCBI lineage: Eukaryota > Metazoa > Arthropoda > Insecta > Lepidoptera > Tortricidae > Lathronympha > Lathronympha strigana. The sequence continues at coordinate 13,423,118 of OX421903.1, forward strand.
TTTTTTTCGTTTATTAGAAAATTTAAATCCCTTAATAAGGGCGCTACTAGACAGATTAATATTGATGATTGAATAAACCAAATCAAACATTATAGGGGAGGGTAGTGGTGCAGGGCATAAGGCGTTTCTGATCCACACTAGCTAGTGCTAATTACCATGCTGTCCTTCTTGACGAATTTCTTCCCACTTATGCCGTACCTACAATATAACAATAAATCTAGGGAGCGGACTGCCCATAGGGATAGTTACGAACATGATATTTATATCATGGTAGCGTTAACTATATCGAACCCTACAATTATTCCATACTCGTAGACGTTAAGTTACCTACATAAATAACCGTGTGGCGAACACATCAACAGAACAATAAAATTAATAGTGATTTTCTACTTAAAATTTTATTTAATCTTATCACAAGAAAAATATTGCATGTAAAAATTGTTCTTTGTTGCATCAATCCGTCTACAGACAGTGCGTTTCCAATGTCACTATTATTCTTGCAACATTCAAGTGTCAGCGCTAGTGCCAATCAGAACAAAGAATATTGACGTTGACCAATTATGTTTTATGATATTTTATAATAGAAAACCGACTGATATTTTGATGAATTTGATTGGCAGTGTAGCGGACATGCGTATATCAGATTTATACCCAGGTTTATGTTGACGATTTGTTTGAAGGAATTCTTCCATGTTTATTTCCGTTCACTGCGGCTACTAAACTCACATTGAATGTTTGTATTGTATCGTAGTTGCATGAAACTATGTATGTACTAATACCTAGAAAGGTCACGAGCGTAGGCTTGCATTATTTTGTGACAGATATATAACTTATTGTCTGGGTACCTACTTATCATACAATGAGTATATTAGCTACCTTGTAGTCGGAATTAATTGTATAAACATCAGATTTTTCGCTCTACCGATATATACCGGTCCTAGCTGAAAAGTTTACTCTACTAAAGTTTCCTAAAGTTTATTATAGCACAAACTGTGAAAGTATTAAGGAAACGTCATAATTTAATAGAAGATTGACGTTTAAAATAACACTTTAAAGTTTGACACCTTATTTGCTTGGAAGAAATACTCTATATCTAATCATATTTTAACTTGTCATTTATATTACCTTCCTTGAACCGGTGCATCTGGTATAATTAAAAAATAGACCCCTCTCTTAAGAACACCGCCTGCTTGTTTTGGTTTTGTAAATACATAAGTATGTGTTAGCATTTCAACCCAAAAGCTATAATGTGCAATTACAATATTCATGAGAGTCTAAATCAAAATTTATCCTACCTATATTTCCATTCGCATAAGACTGGATGCGGGTGGCGCAGGACCGGTCATTGTGGAAATCTTTGGGGGAGGCCTATGTCCAGCAGTGGACGTCTTTCGACTGAAATGATGATGATGATGATGAAGACTTTTAAACTCCCGTGTTCTTCCAGAAACCAAAAACCCAAAAACAATGGCAGAAAATATCCTAGAACCCGGCAAAGTGATCAAGCCGATCATCACCCACGATGAGGTAAAGCTGCTGGTTGAGCGTCTGTACGGCATCTCGGTGCTCGAGCTGGAGGAGCTGAACGGCTACGACGACAAGAACTACAAGATCACCGAGGACCCCAACGTCAAGAACCCGCTGATCACGAACCACAGCGAACACGGATACGTGCTGAAGATCATGAACTCTATGGACACCCAGAATCGGGATGTTGTGGAAGCGCAGAATGAGATTATGAACTTTTTGAGTGAGTTATTATTATTTTAAGTATTTTGAGATCAGAACCCACACGCGTTGCGATGTTTATTCTTAATCTTTCAATTCATAGAAACATAAATCTTAATTATAACATACTTATTTTACATCGTATGATATTTTAACGATAAAAAAAATAACTTTCATATGAACTTGCTCCGTAGGTACTAAGGACGATTTTTTTACATCAGGCAGATGAAAATATTAGTGATATAAAGGTTTAGAAATAAATATGCATTATATATATTCCTTTATACCGTTTTGGCACACGTCCACGTCTACCCTTACCTATGTATGTGAATTTTATAAAAACATTTCAATTTTGCTTCCTACTTTATTCACAAATGTTTTTAGATACCCGCTCGGTGACCTGCCCCAAGCCGGTTCGCAATGTGTACGGCCACCTGTACTCCGTGGAGACCCTGGCAGGCAAGCTGCACGCTGTGAGGCTGCTGGAGTTCGTGCCCGGGGCGCTGCTAAAGGACGTGCCCCGGAGCGAGGGGCTCATGTACCAGGTCGGCGAGTTTGTCGCCAACCTCGACAACAAACTGCAGGTAAGGCCATCTTTGTCACGTGTACTCCGTGGAGACCTTAGCAGGCAAGCAGCACGCTGTGAGGCTAGTGAAGTGAATTACCTGAGGTGAAACTATGGCCTTGGTTTTTAAATAGTGCCATGTGTCTAATATCTATGAAGAGCAAAATAGGAGTGTCTGTGTAAAACTTAGTCAACCAAGAATAAGTTTCCCATTTCAAAAAGCATGGGTGGTTTCATGGTGTAGGTTCATGGTATTCTAGATTTCAATCTTCTAGGTTTGAGATTTCGGCCATTCTCCGAGAATATTATACCACCGATTATCTAAATAATAACTTGATATCAACAAAATCTGGATTACCCCAACATTTCATTGTTGATTGGCAAGTAAACTAAACGTTTAAGCATAACAAGTGCATTACGGTAAGCCTGCTAACGAGCATGACAATGGGTGGCCTTGAGCCACGCTTGTCTATGTCAGTATGTCTCACATGTCAGCTGATAGTTTGTGTTATAGATCACAACACAACTGGGACAAGGATGCGTGGGATTGCTCTAACGAGGGAAAATTTTAACGGCAACGGTCTGGTAGAGCTCGGAACCGGTACCTATTACAAAAAATGAAATAGCCAATGGTTTATTTAAGGTGCTTTTTAATGAGTAATTAACTAATTAATTACCTATTATGAATATTATTGTTCATCAACAGTATTACAAAATTTCGTTGAACTGTCACATAAGTACTTATTTATTAATGATTACTATGAAAGCACCACCTGCAAATCCTACAATGTATGTTTGTAGAGAATTCCGGTATTAAGTTTACCTTTGGTACGATACTTTATTTGTGCAATAAAGATTAAATAAATAAAATACTCGGATGTGCAATACTTCAATGCACCCAGCAATCTTTTATTAGAGTCAATTCAGCTCAATCGATCGAGACAATAATAGGACGGGTAAGGACAATGACATCTCAGCCACGGTCCTGCATTTTTTATCAATGGAATTGCATGAGGAACAGCTGACTGATTGTATAGTGTGAACTGTAGTCTTACTTACACCTCGCCGAAAGTTTTATCTGTTTATGGCCCATACTGACTGACTTCACAAGGGTTACGAGTAAGCAGTTGTGCTACTCAAATGTTGAATTAAATAAATTAGTTCCATTAAAAATGTGTATAAGTTTATATTGTTATTTTTTGTGTTCTTTTTAATGTAATATTTATCACGTGTTGGTTGTATCTGTTAGTGATATGTATGTATTTATTTAATAAATAAATAAATATATTACACTATGATGTAATTATGTATGTGATGTAATTATGTTATTATGTATGTGTTTGTAATTGTGACCAACTTTGTGTGATTTAATAAATGATTTCTAATAATTACACTATTATATCTATGATCATAGATCTAAATGTAAGCCTCCCTTTTTCTTCAACTGAAGATAGAAGGACGTATACAGATCTATGATCATATATATACATATATATATATATATATGATAGTGTAATATGGGCCGAAATAAAATTATACTCTGGATAAAAACGTTTTAATGAGGTTAAACGCGCAAAGTTATGCGCAGACGACGGTGCTGCATTCTTTTAAAAACGCGACTTTTTGGTGTAGGTAAGTATAATACTTAAATTGTAAACTACTTATAAAGAACAAATCCCTAGGTTTTAGTTCCTGACAGTTAGGAATTCCCTTCCCATTGTATCTTGGGTAACCTCATTGAGTTATCTTAACGTATTTATTATTAGATACCTAATTTATTTAGAGGCGCTGCAGGGCCCAAATATAAATACACGCTGTTTAATTACCACTCGTACTTAGAATGTTTTACCAAATGTTTGCAGAACTTTAACCACTCGGGCCTGGCTTCGAGGGAGCACATCTGGATGCTGAGCAAGGTCCCTGACCTCGACAAGTTCAAATTCGTCATCAAGGACCAGGATAAACTCGATTTGGTCGAAGAGGTAATTAAGCTGAAGCTACGTTGATCTTTCTTTCATTATTTGCTAAAAAATACGTAAGGCCGCCTATTAATGACAAAATTACCAGATAAAAACTCAGTATTCAATCTAGATGTCATTATCTCTCAAGTTGTATCATTCGAAGAATACTTAGTTTATAAAGAAAGTGACATACTTTAACTAAAATGAAGATTTGGTGCACTGCCCCCTCGTTATCACTTCTGACAGTTCTTAATAATTATTAATTTCAGGTTATTGAAGAGTTCAAATACGCTGTGGTACCACGCTTGGAAGAACTGGAACGCGGCGTCGTGCATGGAGATGTCAACGAGATGAACCTAATCGTAGGGCTCAAGCCCGGCGGCAGGTAAACATCAGAAGTTCCTTTTCAAATTAGTTGTCTTATCTGGGAACCGACTTAAAAATCTAATAAGCTTTGAGGGTCTGTGTCCATCAACTTCATCAAAAACCCGCGTATGTCATCGACAAACTGCAACAAGAAGCAAGCTTTAGGCGAGAAACCGAGTTGTTGCCTTTTCAAGGCACACGCATGTACCCAACTGTAAGATATGATTGCGCGTAATTTTACCAGCCAGGGAGGCACTATCCTCTGACACTATGTCTACAACTTATTAACATTACAATTTCAACCAATCTTATTTGGGGCCCCACACTATGTTATGCATCCTTTTTTGTTAATGCGCACTCTATATATACTATATCATTGCACGTACATTTATCAGCTTCCCTCTATGTCCGTCCCTGTCCTTACAATTAATTAATTAACAAGGTACCATGTTATTTGTCCACCCACAGCCTCGATCGCACTTGTTTTCTAAATTCGCATTCTGTAATGTAGGCATGTGAGTGCATCAGTGTTGAAGGTGTGCTGTCAAATCCTGGACGGGATCATGTTGAGGTAAACCAAGGGGGTGTTGCTTTATGGCCTTGGCTTACCTCGCATTCATGTTACTTCAAAAAGTTAATGAATCTGCCTAAACCTTTCACTGTGCTTTACAAATCTTCCTCCGTTAACTAATGAACTACTGAAGACAGAAAGTCGTGATTTTCAGTATTCAGATTCCATTTCTTTTATTTTAATTTCGACTGAAACAGGGGTTCACTTTACTAGAACGTGTTAACCAGCTGCATTTTATGAACCAACTATCGAATTATTAACCTTTGGTATGCTTAGGCAAGCAAGTTGCTATTTTATTTTTCATGTTTCCAGCTCTTCCGATTATCGCGTAACCGGCATCATCGACTTCGGCGACATCCAGGACTCGTATTACGTGTTTGAGCTGGCTATTGCTATGACCTACATGATGCTCCTAACCGGAGACCCGGCCACGGGAGGAATCGTGCTGGCTGGGTACACCGTCACCCGCCGCCTGCCTGACGACGAATACCGTCTGCTCAAGGTGAGTCTAACACTGCCTCGTTCATGTTCGTAAATACCTAACTGAAAACTCTTGTTCTAGTAGAGTATACCATCAGCGCTATCAAACGTCACCTACCTAAAGAGGAATATCGGCTGCTGTTCTCAGGACCTTTATACTCGTAGGACAGGTACAGTTCGAATCTGCGGTTGTTTTTTTGTGTAAGTACTTCTAATTTTCTCAGGAAATGATAACCCTAATTTTCTGAATGTTGAGTTACTCATTCAGCCACATTCAGCCAAAGGACGCATCAAATGATGTTTCCTAGGTACGTAACCGTAACGTATGTCGTTCGGTAAGTTTTAAAACCCAGTGGTACGAGGCGGGGTTTAAAGCCGCGAACTTTGGATTAAAAAAACGCACGCTTTTACCGCTTGCCCACCAAACGCTCTTCAACTCACGATCTAACCTAACTTTCATGTTTCTCCAGACCCTGATCTCCGCGCGTCTGATCCAGTCCCTGGTGCTCGGCGCCTACACGGTGGCCAACGACCCGGCCAACACGTACGTTACCTCCACCGAGAAGGCTAACGGATGGGAGCTGCTGAGGAAGATACGTAAGCACCGCCCCAGCGCCGATGAGGTCGACTCAACCAACTGGAAATCCATCGCCAATGACTATCTTACCAGGAGTTAAGTTGGAGATTGTACCATAAAGATTATATTGCCCTGAAAGTATTATGTATAAGTATAGTATCTTAAATGAAACTAGAAGTATTGAAGCCTTTTAGGCTGTCCTTTCTAAAACTGCGATCGCTATGTATTTGCTGCTTTTAGGAAACGCTGAAGAATCGCCCGTAAAAAAACCTTATGTCGAAAAATTTAATTCTGCTTCTTTAAAATACAGTAATTTATCTGCTAGTAGGACTTATATTATAGTATGGCTTTTTAGTTAAAAATAAAGAAACTTATTTTTGTTATCTAAACGAGAAGATATAATATATTTTTTGTTAATAAGGTAGTAAGTACCTACGCGTTTGTAAATATTATTTTTAAAATGTATTTAAAGTTGTTGGTAAGTATCGTTTCGAGTATTAAATAAGTTTTATGAAAAGTAATAGAGTGCAACCAATAATGAATTCTAGACAATAATTGTTAAACATATCTCTATTGTTACGTTAATAATAAAAATAAGAACTTTTAAAATGTTTATTATTCCGTGTTTTACTCTTTGGAGAAAAATAATATATAGTTAGGTAGGTTTTTATTTAAACCGCAGTACCTAACACTAGCCACTGACAATATATTTTGGAAAATTGTTCTGGCGTCTTTATAGTTAAACCAAGAAAATTAGATCAATAAAAAGTAAGTATATCCAGGAATGAATACCGATATCGTTTAAATACTTTCATTAGGTCCTAACTGAGTTTGCACAACTCCAGGAGTTGAGCTTGAATTTTGAGAGCCAAGTAACTGCCAGGGTTTGGTAATTTTTCAGTTTTTTGCGTCTAGCTTGAAAATGTTACATGGGACGGAAAAATCATTCAGGTGGACATTAAAGAGAGTTAAATTGATCGTCGAATGAGTATCTTAAACTTCCAATTCGGTTTAGTGGTACTTACAGCTAAAATAAAACAAAGTCGCGTCACTCTTTTTTAGTCTTCCAGAGCAATTTTTATTGAAAATATTCGAGTAATCAAATTGTTGTTCAGAAAATCTCATAGTAATTTTACAAGGCCTATTTGATGATGTGCCAATTTACCTGAATGAACTTGCCGTCCGTTGTACCATTTTCGTTACTTGGCTCTCAAAAGTCAAACTTAACTCCTGGAATTGGGCAAACTCGGTTGACATGTCTTTAGGATCTTATTAAAATATTTTTCTACTCCGTTACTTTTATCTGTCAATTATATGGTCCAGCAAACAAATATAAAAGCATGTCTTACGCAATTTCAAAAAAGTCTATGTAGTCTATTCTTCATAAAGACCCTAGGGTGATTATGTGATATAATGCAACTGCTAACAGGAGCGCTACCACGAAGTCCGAAAGTCGTACTTCGGATAGTGCCATCCCTTTCGCGCATATGTAGAATAAAGTGAGAGCGAAGAAGACGGCACTATCCGAAGTTCGATTTGCGGACTTCGTGGTAGCGCCGCAGAGGTGCCCTGTGTGAACCAGACAAATAAATAAAAAAAACACTAAATTTACAACGAAAATCAAAACTACCAACTTACTAAACAACTGAATTCATATGGTTTGAAACAATAACAAAACTAAAATAATTGCAAGTAAATGACAGTTGAAATAAAAAAATTACCGTGTCTATGATTACGTTCTGTCGACTGTCATTTGTCACTATCCAATCGAATTTCCCGCTCTTTCTTATGCTGTATTGCTGTTTGTTTAGGATTCTTGGAATAGTTGTGGCATATTTAGCATATTGGAGTGAAAAATAATAATAGGTCAACCGCAGCCACCTCTCCCAATATAAATATTTCTAACAACGCAATTCACAATAAATATCTTCATTTTCATAAATGAATAAAACTAAATTTTCTTAAAACAAACTGCTTTTTATTTTGTGTTTTATTTAATCCCTAGTCGTAGAAAAAGTAATGTATGCAACGTTGTATAAGTAGGTCAAAAAAGGCTCATGGCGTCTTTATTAACAATTTTCGGCTTCGTCTCAAATTGTTACACACGCCACTCACCTTTTTTGAACCCTCTTCTCACAAAACAGAGAGACTAGTCTCTCTGTTTTGTGCCTCTTCTACAACTATTGCATAAAATACTATAAAACGATATCCAGCTTGCTGGGAATTCGTTCCATGCAATTATCTAGTTTTCTTAGTGTGAAGCATATTCGTAAAGTATCTTCGAAAAACCACATCAAATAATTACTAGGTATGTCCTATGTTCGGAAAATATTCTACATACCAAATATTGTGAGACACGCACCCACTAATTTTAACAATACTTGCAGGAGGTTATATCGCCGAAATTTTATGGCAAATTATCAGTTCGTATACAACTTTTCCCATATTTCAATTTGGCCGAAAAGACAGGATAGCAAGGAAAGACAGCATAAACCACTAAGGGCCCCTTGCAAAACCCGAAGTTAAGCGTTATATTGTATTATATTTAACAGCCTAACTCCGGGTTAGCGGCTAACTGGCGCAAGTAGGCCTACATGCGCAAGCAGAATAGGAAAGTTAGGATAGGATTCCACTGATTAGCGAAAAAATTATTAAAATAATGACGCCCATCATCTATTATACTTATTTATTACTTGCATCTAAGTATTTCAGTAACATACCTTTACAGATTTGAGTAAGTTTTGGTTGCTAACTACGATATGACTGCCCAACACGAAATTGTACCTGCACTGAACACCAGCTTCGTGGGAACCGCGCCTGTGGTCACATGTCCGACTAATGAGCATGAAATTGGTACTAATTATTTACCCATCGATCAACGTGACTGGTTTCTAATTAGTAGCCGCGGGTCAAAAGTGCCCGCTTTTGAGTATCAATCAAAACAACAGCTTAGAAATATTGCGTCAAGCCAATTTCAGCTGGACCTTAAACAGTGGCATGCGTGGCGTCCCAATAAGTATTTCGATGTAGATCGATTTGCTCATATAGGTAATGAATGAAGCAGGTACGGCAGCTCGGAGATCCCACAAAACATTGAAAACAGTTTCCCCGGTGATAGACCAAGCTTGATCGTTTGTTCGCTCCCGGATTAGAATTAGGTACAAGGATTTCGGTATTTTCTTCTCTGGAACCAACAATTACAAAACTAAGGAAATAATTGAGCTGGCCAGGAATTGAATATCTTCATAGGCGAAATACTTTTTGAAGTTGCTAAATATTTCTATAAGATGTAGGTACCTACTGATGTAACAATTACGGTAGGTAAAAAAAACTGGTGACCGAAGAGCTGGTGGCTTCCTCGCACAACGTATCAGCATTGCGATACAACGAGGAAATGCCGCCAGCATCCTAGGTACAATGCCTCAAGGACCTACTTTAGATTTAAGGTAGGTAGAGGTAGGTAGTTAGGTAAGTTACACTTACTGTATATATTTCGAGAATAAATGATTTTATTTCGGTAGGTAATAAAAATAGATATAGTCGTCTTCCGCCAATATTTAATATTCAGAATCAGTGAATTTTTTTGCATACATTGGATTAGGTATGTTCTCAATGTTGAAGCCAGAGACGAGCGTAATATTGTATTGCTATGAGTTGTGTAATATCAGCTGCAGAAAATCTAATGTATGGAGGAGACAACTTTTGCGTCGCCGTGTGAAGCAAATAGTTGAATACGAGTTGCGTATATGACCCTGTATAATAATGGTCAGTGAGAAAGAACTTGCCGTCTGCTGTGATTAATGCTTCGTTAATTTGAGCTTTTGTAGATGACAGTGAAATCATACGATGCTTGAATGGACCCATGGACCCATGTAATTTTTTTACAGTCGTAAAATAGTAGTTTATGCAACAGTGATATAATAAGGGTTCTAAAACTTGAGGGTCGCCGTTACAAAACGAGGCGAAGCCGAGTTTTGTAATAATAGACTCGAGAGTTTTAAGAACCAATTATGAGCTGTTGCATACCCTAGTTTTTCTACGACAGCTAAAATAGCGTAAAACGCAAAATCTAGAAACGTGGCAGAATAGGGAAGATGTTGTGCCCACTATAGAAATTAAAAAAAAACAACAACAGTGCTCTTATATTGTATGAAAATCCATAGGAGCAGTGTTCTTATGGAATACCACAGACAACGTTATAATGTATACTTTTTAAATATCGCTGTTAGTCATCTAATTGACAGATAGAAGTGTTGGAGTCTTGGAGTAGAAAAAAATTATTATGACCATCGACTGTATTATTTTTGTAACCAACGAAGTATAAAAACGCATGTATTGAGAGATTTGAGGGCTTGACAGTTCGGTGTGAGACTGCCCATATCTAGAGGTAGCTGCTATAGTCTAACAAGCAATCGAACGCAGTAAGACTAGGTTAGAGAGCATCACACTGTTTTTTTTTTACCGTAGTATTATCACCCCGAAAAACGGGATGGATATAGTTATTTTGTCCTACTGTTACTGTGATCGTTGGCTTGCCAGACTATATTCGTTATGCGGCACGTCTTTAGAATTAAGGAACACATTAGTTATCCAATAGTTGACAGCTGTTAAATTGTACAAAAAATTTTTTTCTGCCTTCCGGCCGCAGCAGCCTGCAGCATGGCATGCAGCCAATTACAGGCCGCCACGCTAAACAAATTCGCCGCTTCCCGACTGCGTCGAGCAAAAATATGCCTAGTGTACAGACCTTGGCCAGTAAATAGGAAAACCTCAGATCTCGTGTAGGTAACTGTCGGCCGAAACGAAGCTTTCTTACTTTACAGGCCTCGGTACGTAATCTACTATTTCATAACGTGCGCTGTCATAGTTTATATTTTCACCAATCATAGGCACTTCACACACAACACAACCAATATTCCCCGTAGTTAAAATACCTACATATTAAATTTCGGCTATATACCGGGCTGTAAATAAACCCTCACTTACAGTGCGACAGAAAAAGGTACCTATATATTAAAAAGTGGCATCATCGTAGTGTAATCTCTTAGTAATCTCTTTCAAACCAATATACCTATGTAATAAAACGGGACGACACTACGATAGTGCCAGTTATAACTTTTTAATTTCTACCTTTTTACCAACGCTACGCGTTTTGGATGGCCGTATTTTGTACAACATTGGCATTTTATAATTACGTCAGAATTCCACGAACTCTTAAACGATTCGAAAACAATTTCAACAGAATATACCTACAAGAAAAAACAATAAAAATACAAGATGATTTCAATAGGATGCGAGTTTTTGTAAAGACTGATTAGCACACCTGTCTTGTATATTTATGTAGGTATGTTTTTGTGGTTGCCAAAGACTGGATACATAAGTTCTGTCGACCCAGGATCCCCGACGCAACAACAATAAGAGAGAGATAATTAGTAATAATAGGACACTACCGCAGGCATTACACAGTTCGGCTATATCCATTACAATTGTTGCTCTCTCAGGTGAGTCTTCTTCTATTTTAATTGATTGTATTTAATGACTTCTAGTTACTTTAGATGTCTCTACGTTGGTACAATTTAGGCAAAAAACTGTTAAGCCATAAAATTTCATAGAGCCCCATACATACCGAGGCTAATAAAATGTGACAGTTATGGGGCAAATAGCACAATACATCGATCGTTATGGACCAGGCCGTAAGAAACCTGCGGTATTTACTCATGTCCGCCGGTACATTAGTGTTAATGTGTACGTCATTGGTGCACATGCACACTTGGTTCACAGACCAGTTTTAAAAATAGACTCGACTTTAAGTCAGTATTTTGACCCTAATTGTTCAGGGCAGTTGCCCAAATCCTGGACAAAACTTCAACTGGAAACTGTTTTCATCCCCTTAGATTTGTACCTAATAAACGCTTGATATAATCAAAACTATAGATATACAACGTTCAATAAGCTAATACTTACGTAGATTAACGGTATCATCATCATTTCAGCCGTTTATCGTTCTCTATAAACGGCTGTAGCCTAATAACGGCTGTAGCTAATAGCTCTACTTTCCTAGTTACATATGCCTATATCAATATGCTGGGCACTTCTAGATGAGGTTAGCTCAGGACCGGGATCAGTACAACTGACAGTGAGGAAGTCATGTCTGCTCTAGGCGATAGATAGGTAGTCTGTGCGTCCCGGGAAGGTCTGCGTTCGTAGAGAAACCATAAAGATCGAAGATAAAATGCATACTCAGCAACCGAGTGCATCCTTACATAGAAAACCCACTCTTATTGTACTTCTATAAAGCCCAAATTCCTGTATGACCTCTGTGGTAACGATAGAATTTCTATGGGAGCAATATCCTTATTTGAGAAATTATCCGGATTATTTTATGCCATTTATTAGTTTTATTAGAGCAAAAAGTTGTGAGTTACTGATATAGCTGTTTTATTGGCAGCTATTTTATTTGGTGTCCTAATATAGACAGATACCTGTTGTATTTTTATACGTTTTCAAGAAATCCTGCATTGATTCTTATCGCATTGGTTAGGATGGCAGCCAACCCATATGTGGGTAAAGAAGATAGTACCTTAGACTTATATCTATCGATGCACGTCTTATCTTAAATATCATTGCCGTGCGCGGACATGAGTATCAGAACCAACTTAGGATAGTGACCAAAAAAAAATCTGTTTCATAAATTTCAACTGATAACCTCTAGAAGTTTTTTATGGGATATTTATAATGGTTATTTGAAGCAATATTTGTAATAGTTAGCTTTAGACGTTAACACAATTATTAAAAAAATCTTGAGGAGTGCCGATGTCCGTACAAAATCGCATCGGTTCTAATACAACACTTTGTATTTCATTAATAAAACTAGCGCGATCCCTCGCGCAGTGCGTATAGTAGATAATGCAACGCGCTGGGCACGCGCTGCTGACAAGACAATGGCGAGCGGCGTCGCCTATTCGGGAGCTTTTAATAGTGCTCCATATAACAACACGTCCCCGCCTTAGCTGCTGCATAGTGTAACGGTAAATTCATGTTACTATGTCATTGGCGAGTGTGCCAAATGATTCAATTTCATATTGAATTTGGATTAATTCTATTCGAGTGGTGACGCAATGGCATACTGGAAATTGTAACTAAATGTAAACAATTCGCTTTTAGTAAATGAATTTCAAGAAACTAGACAGACATACATATATCCTCTCAAAAAACAGAAACAGTCCTTAGTCAGTCTGACAAAAGAAAGAAGATATGTAAAAAAACTCATGTGCGCTTGGCTATACCAATTCCAGGTTCCAAACTTATTCGTCGGAAAGGTAGTTTTACATAAAAAAAACGTGTGGCACTCGGGGACTGCCGCGGTAAAGCTATTGCATATCATTTTGTATCAACTTATGCAATTATAATTATTTATTTATTTTGTTCATGCAGTATTTCTTTTTCTTTGATATTAATTCAAGTTACACTTTTTGAGCGTGGTGACCGATAAGAAAACAATTTTTTCTATTATTTAATAAATAAAAAGTTAATATTGTTTAAAATGTTTTTATTATTTTACAATACATGTGGGTTTTATTATCTTACAGTAGCTGTTGGTTATTCAGGAATATTTATCATTAAAACTATAGGTTTATGATAACTGAAATAAGAAACATAAGTTTGCGACTTAATATCCTCTAAATACCTAGAAAATACCGCGTCAATGGTGGTCCCATATTTTGTTGTAGACTCTTGTGAATCATTATTCATTTTCAAATTCAATGTTTTTGATAGAAAAGTTGTCAACATTATTTTACAATACATGTGGGTTTTATTATCTTACAGTAGCTGTTGGTTATTCAGGAATATTTATCATTGAAACTATAGGTTTATGATAACTGAAATAAGAAACATAAGTTTGCGACTAACATATTTGATTTTGGCGGGACTAAAATTATAAAATAATAGTGTTTATTTTGACGTTTGACATCGCCGTATAAAAGCTCTCGGCTCTGGTAATAAAAGCTACTGTCCTCAATATTTTGTATAGAATATGACACTTAGCGACATTCGTTTGGAGATATATCCTTTCCCCGATAAAGAACTTTGTAACAAAGTGAATAAAGTCGGTTTCGGTCCGTCGGAGTGGGGAGCGTCAGGTTTTTTTTCGTTACGGAATTTCTGGATTCGGTCCCCGCGCTCAAGGCCCGCGATAGAAGCTATGCAATAGCTTAATAAGTAATAATTCACACCAATTAGAAAAAGTACACTTGCTTTAAAAAATTCTAAAGTTAACATGACGTAAGTTTAACTTCCTAAAATATTTTTCCTAGTGGCACTTGCTGTATAGTACGTAATGTAAATAATTCATACCATTACCTTGCCATTACAGAATAAATGGAATTTATCGACGAATCTAGTTGCGGTGACAGTAACCTGCCACATTGTATGATAATGCATCTTACGCATTAGTTCAAGAAAACCGGCAGTTTTTAAGACGCTCATGGTGCGTAGCCAAGATGCCATTCGCTAACGCTCGGCAACGTAGTGTAGTTTTCTCTATCACTATTCCTTATTAGTGCGAAAAAGACAGTTGCGTTTCGTCCGCGACTAAGCGTGAGCGATCGGCATCTTGGCTACGCATGCAGGGCATATGAACTAATTTTCAACCGACTTCAATATTTCTAAAGGAGGAGGTTCTCAATTCGTCTGATTTTTTTTTATTTTTTTGTTTTAAAAGTATCGATAAGTCGTATTCAATACTGATCACCAGATATCGGTCTCCCATTGCAGTCCCAGCGATTGTCGGGTTTCGCCACCCCCATTCCTCCCGTGGGTGTCTTAGAAGTCGACTGTGGGTTCAAATCAAATATGCGGTGTGGGCGATATGGGCTAACAACAGTTTTAGGCGCTCTGTCTACCCCTTTTGGAAAACATCCGTGAGTTTAGTTATAAATGTATGTATGTTTTCGATATTAACCTCAACGAGTCATCTAACGCAAGGTGCAATAGCGATGCATAATACCCGTCAAATAGATGAGTTTAAATATTATATAGATAGTGAAGTAACACATAGGTATTCTGCGACAACGCTCTAGGAATTTCTTATAAAGAAAGGAAAAGTAGCAAAAACTGATGGCATCGGGTGAGAAGAGAACTCGCGACTCTGGGAACACACCCTTCGCTCTACCAACGGAACAACCTAGGCTCCGAATTTATCTACCATATCCCTAGAAATGCGCCTTAGGGGTGCGCGTGGCAACATCTACCGTAACAAAATAGTGCTTCTTAATCGGGAAGTGATGAAGTGCGACAGTCGCAAATTCGACTCTCGCCCGAGTGAGGCCATGAGTTCTACCACTTTACCTTTATTTCTAAGAAATTTGGTATCGTTTGCAGACGTGTAAAAAATAAAATAACGCTTTAAAAAGCATAAATTAGTAGTAAGTAAATAGAAAGTAAGTAAGTATATAGCGTTAAGCGTAGGTATAGTTTATAATGTGAACCTTGAGCACAGTATAATCGTAGATTAATTACGTGCGAGCTCGGGCTCGTGATAGGTCGTGAGAGGAGCGACAGATTGAGATACATTAAACGACGATCTTACTAAATATTGGACACTTAAGACCAGAATACTTTAATATCTAATCAGTATGCTCCAGAACTGGGATCTGGAACATTGAAAATTTGTATAAATATGATAATTTTCGGAGTTTTCAGACTAGAATTCTGACTTTCCTATTAGACCAAAGACTTATCTTTTTTTCTGGTCTTGAAATCATGACATTTTAAACAACTGATGTCAATTTAAATGGTAGATCATAAGCTTAAATTTACATGTCACCTAGATTTTACACCGTTTTTTGCTAGGTAAGGAGATATGATTTTTTGAAAACCGTAAATATTGCACAGCACTATTAGTACGCTTAAGTTGTTTATTTATGCTTATCTGCCAATAAATAGTGAGTTTTCTTATCATAAAGTTATTTTATTAAATTTTGTCATATAGGGAAGAGTTAATATTTGAAGTATAATACATAGACAATATAGACATACCTGTATGTTCATAGTTTTATGAGCAGAACTGACTATTTTCGCAAGGCAGATATCAAATACAAATTATTTTAGTGACGGAGCCGCATCGCAGTATAAAAATAAAAAGAATATGGCGAATTTGTGCCATGATGAAGATTTGAGACTACAGGTAGACTGAAACTATTTGCAACTGCACATGGAGAAACCATGGTGTGGTGCAGGAGGAACCAAGAATAACCAGAAAAGCTAGTTTGCAAAGAACAACGGAAAGTCACATATTACCCCCTCAAGCAATGTTCAACTTTTGTACGGAGCGGATGGCATTTCATTCTTTTTCGTGCCAAAAGCAGATGTCGAAGCTTCAGAATCGAGGTTAACAGGAAGATTTGAGAATGTACTCACGATTAAACCATCTAGATCATACCATCATTTCGAACGTCTGTCATCCAACACCTTGAAAGCCCGTAAATATTCAACAGCACAATCTTTTGAAGTTGTGAAAGTCAGGAGGCAGGTCTCCAAACGTAAAAATCAAAAAAAAAAATCTTATTATGGTGATGATTTTCATTGAATTAAGAAATAAGCAATATTTAGGCGTAGTTTTATGTATTCAAGACACTTTTTAAGTATCTGAGTTTTGCCTATTTTACGATTTTCAAAAAACATATCTTCTCACCTAGCAAAAAAACCGCTATAAAATCTAGTTACTGCTTAAAGTTAAGAATTATGATCTATCATTTGGTGGTAAATTCATTTTTTTTAAATACAGAAACCTGGATTTTTCAGCGACCAAAATAGACATGTTTCAAATCTTTTCAAAATTTCAATGCATATTTTTATACCATATAAAATAATTTGATATGTGAGATGGATGTGAGTAGTTATAATTGAACTGTTCTTAAAGCTATGATATGATTGTTTTTTCTTAGGTCTAATACAAAAGTCAGAATTTAAACCCGAAAATCACGAAAATGAGACAATTTTTTGTCACGGTATTTTATGCTGAAGTATTTGGACGAAAAGTTGTAAAGCATATGGGATACTATGTTTATTGGAGTATTATATACAATTAACACAATTTTTATACATAAATTCTAAACAAAGTTTCACCATAATTCAAGTGGAAGTAGAAAAATGACACCATTTTGTACTGATGATGGGTGCTAATAAAAAGATAAGTATTAAAAAATAATAACGACTACAGTTTTTCTGCTTAAATATCTCACGGTACATCCTCAATTTTTTGTATTGAAATCTGAGAACACGCGGCGACAGAAATAATTAATTTCAAACGGCTTCGATCATATGGAATGACTCAAGTAAAAGGATGATGTTCCATTCCCATACAAGTTTGGCCCCACACTGTCAAAACAAGGGAGGCATATGTTTACATAATTTTCCCCTCACTAACTCGGATAGCGTTGTTTTATCTTTTAAAACTAGCGTGGAAAAACGTATTTTATCCACTAGTGGCTAAAGTAATTTGACCTTTCTCTAATTCCTATCACTTACCACCCGTCTAGTATAAGTGAGTCCTATATGGCCATAGTAAATATGCGCATTCGGAGGTCATATCTTAAATGTACGTGTCATTTAATATTACGAGTATATCTTATTACAAGAAAATAAGATGCTACAAATAGTGTAAACATATCGATGACAGGGGGGTTGCTGCCCTTCCTCCGAAGGTTCTGGGTTCAGTTTAAAGATTTACTCGGACCCATTACTTAACTATCTTAGTATACGTAATGATATAAATTTGCTAAAGAAAGTTATTAAGATATATCTGAAAATAATGTACTTCGTGCCATGTGTGCCCGACTATACCATACCGCTCGTGATTCTCTGTCCACGAGTTGGCATATTAACGCACCAATGATGATACATTAAATGCTAGTGGTTATCTAGGCAGCCACGCGACTATACTAATTACTTAAGTACAAGACACGCACAAAATAGTTTTATATTATACAAGGGGGCAAAGTTTCTCGGGTCGTCCCTCCCCATCCCTGAGCGTGTCACTCCACTCCCCACAACTTTGTGCCCCCTGGTATGCTGGCAAGGCCAGAGCAGGCATGTCCCTGGCTGGGTGTGGTACTTAAGTTCATGTTCATGTTCACAAGGGGGCAAAATTTCTCGGGCTTATATTGAGACCCGAGTAAGCGAAAGATCCCAAAATTGAGCCACGAGCGTAGCGAGTGGTTAAAACACTGGAATCTTGAGCTTTACGAAGGTCTCAAGGCTCGAGAGTTGAACAAACTTTACCGCCGAGTGTAATATAACATTTTTTACCTTACTATAACGAGGAAAATAAAAACTACTTGTAAGTTATCTTGAAGAAACCATTCAGACCTCACACTACAAGTATTTTGGAATCTTTCGCTTGCTCTAAATAAGTATTTTACATTTTCATAACTTTCCAAACAGATTCTACATTATTCATGAAGCATGTAAACTCTCTCATTTATTTTTAGGGTTTCGTAGTCAACTAGGAACCCTTATAGTTTTCCCATGTCTGTCTTTAATATAGGTACTAATCATGGCAACAAAGTGGTAAAATAAAAATTGTTATTTTTAGGTTGGTTCCTATTTATTACGGGGGGGGGGGGTGATTTTTCTTTAATTTCAACCCTGAAAAGGAAAAAATTATTATAATAAATAAATTAAGCATCCTTTAAGTAGTTACACGAAAATGATAGGAAACTTTTGACCACATAGCTAAGTTTTTTTTAAATATTGCTTTACTACTATTCTTCGGAGTGCAATAAATAATATAATTTGTATTGCATTGTATTAATTTTCCCTACATGCTGGTGATCATCAGAATGTACACAGTAGTATAATAGATGGACACAAGATCTATTTTACTGTTTAGGTACTTGTCACCGTGGACCACCGTGGCTAACCAAAATATTTATTTATTTATTTTATTTATTTGGGGCATCAACAGCAATACATGAGAAACATACAGAACTTAATGTACAGTAAAAAAAGCCAATAAAAGATGTCCACAAAATATAAATACTAACATGCAATAACAAGGTAGAATGAAAACATGCGCTATAGGTTACTTAAACACTAACTACTCGTAACATTAAGTGCATGAAATGGAATTATAAAGTTTACTTGTGCGTGTAGGTGTGTTGCTGTTGAGTGACTTGAGTGAGTGTATGTGTAAGTGTTTGAGAATGACTGTGTAATTATCTAATAGTGCCTCTACATGCTCGGGCTCTCGGCCAAATGTTTCGGCCGCGGGCGAATGCAACCTAGTACACGCTCGCTCATTCGAGACAGACTATATATATAGAGAAGATTTAAGCCAGACCAGAGATAATTTAAGCTTTTTAAGGTAGTTTGGGTAATTTTTTTTTCGTTTTAATTGGATAGGTAGATATTTGAAAAAATAATGAGGGTTTTCTAATAACAGTCTTTGATAAAGTTAATATTTTCGGAAATAATCGCTCCAAAAGTTTAAAAAATGTGCCCCGCCCCTTTAACTTTTTAACTATGAGTTAAAAAAATATGAAAAAAATTACAAAAGTAGAACTTAATAAAAACTTAATTATTTGAACTTGATTGATTGATTTTTCCGGAGGGAGTTGATGGGGTCGGGACGGGTGTGATCGAAAGTATCATCGAATTGTCAATTATTATAAGCATATTGAGCATGGTATCTATCTACTAAAACACTTTTTAAGGTTGCCTATTGTGACGGACGGTAAACTACAGAACCCTACATTGAGCATGGCCCGACATGCTCTCGGCCGATTTTTTTTATACCTCCGATTTTGACTAACACTTGCTACGCACAAAATGTGATGAGTACAAAAGCGAATTTGATTAATTTTACTATCGATTCCCCTTACAAACGCGGCAAATACGTAGGTAGGTAATTGTACTACTCCGAATTCGCTCTTAAATGTCCCATGATTGGTACAGTTACCATAGATATATATATATAACAGTTTTCAAAATGGTATATATATAAAAAAGATGCAATAGCGGTTAATTAGCAATCTTTATAAACGTCTGTATTAAACAGCTGTCACTGTGAGAGCTGTCAGTATTGACATATCACCGCTTTGTGTTTGACATCTTCCTTTACCACCAAACAACCATATCGTCACTGTCAATATCATAGAGGCATTTTAATATTCATCCTTCCCCATCCAAGTTTGTGCTTTTTCGGCTTCGTCAATATGTGGACACAGAAAAGTACGCTTGCACTTATCAAAGATATTCGCCTACATCCATGTTTGTGGAATACAAACAGTGATGAGTACAAAAGTCGAACAAAGAGAGTTACCGCTTACAAAGCGTTAGGTGCGAAATACGGTATTAATGGAAAAGAGATTGAGCAAAAAT
The DNA here is from genome assembly GCA_949128165.1 of Lathronympha strigana. Taxonomy (NCBI): domain Eukaryota; kingdom Metazoa; phylum Arthropoda; class Insecta; order Lepidoptera; family Tortricidae; genus Lathronympha; species Lathronympha strigana. The sequence continues at coordinate 13,443,748 of OX421903.1, forward strand.
TTCATGCGCTAAAGAATCAGTTTCGCAGGGAACATAGGCGGCTGGAGAAACAGGAGGAAGGCTTGTCTCCTAAACAAATACATTGGTTTGGATATGAACCCTTGTTGTTTTTGCTTAATAACTGTGTGAAACCAAGTCAAGAAAAATTTATTAGCGAACAGGACTCTCAAGATTCACAATACAAACACGTAATGATTGCTTCCCTATCTTACTTTTCTGTTACTTTTATATAGTTGTTTTTTTATTTCTTGTTTTTCATTGTATTGCCTGTAATTTCTAATGATTATGAGTCAAATTTAAATTACTTTAACATTTTTAGGAATCTTTGCTGGAATTTGAGGTTGATAACACAGAATATGAAGAGTATGAAGCATTAGAAAATGATCCTGAGCCACCTAAACCAGTCACATTTACAACCATAAAAAAGAAAAAGAGTGAGGCTGGTGCGGCAACAGCAAATGAGGCATTTAAGTGTATGAGGACTTTAGCCGAGAAGATTTGTTCTAGAGATGAGTTTGATATTTACGGAGAATATATTGCATATAAGTTAAGGGAAAGTGGAAGATCTAATAAGGAAATATCTATAGCGCAGCATGAAATAAACACAATCTGCTTTAAGTTATGTATGGGAGAGTTTGCACAAAATGTTGAACATTCATTGCCGGGCTCCGTCCATTCAAATCCAGAGACTGAAGATGTTGAGTTGAGATATGTGCAGTATGTTGATGGAGACCTGCAAGTTGATCCTAGATAGTTATAAGATAATGATATACTATAAGACAAGACCGTTGTGGAGCTTAGTTACATACACCGCTTTTTTGTAGAATAAAGACATAATTAGTAAATTGCATAAATTTTAATATGCCTAGCTATATTTTACCCATTTTAGGCAAATAATCAAATTATTTCAGTTATTGCTACAAAATTAGTTTCCATTGATATAAACAACATGCTGAAGAAATGAGAGGATTTCTTATATCAAAAAAACTCGATTATGTTCTTGTCATAGAAAAATTAAATTATGTTTTACTTAGTGATCATTTTGATTAGAATGTATTTTGAAAAAAAAACATGTAGTTTGAGTTCAAGTATAGTATCGCTGAGCTAATATCAAGTGAACCTTATTCTCTACTTACTGGTGCAAACCAAAAACTTTATACTAGCTCTTCCATAGCATAATTACTATAATGAGTAGCTGACAGATATGTGACTTTTTTAAATACTTGTATTTAAAATACCAAAACGAAATACCTATTTTGTATTTTATTTCAAATACTATTTGATACATATTTAGGTATTTTCAAAATACATTTTAGTTAGGAGGTAGGTACATAAATCTATAGGAAGTTCCCCGGAAGATTCCATCATTCAGTGTACTTGTGTACTTACTTAGTAATTTTCCTGTTGTTATAGTCATCAAAACTGACATTCTTTTAATAAGGTTTTCAGATTTTTATAGCGAGGTCTGGTAATAAAGTATGGATGTGTTAGCAATAAAACCGCTATATACTGTAAGTAAAATAATCTTTGTCTTTAAAAACTGAAAAAGAGGGGATTAGGTTTCATAGCTGTTGGCGGGCGTTATTGTATGAAAACGCCACCGAAAAAACCGACTTCTTTCCATACCAAAAATCACCGAATTCCCTAGTTCCACACGTTCCAGTCAAAGATCTTACGTAACGTCCCGCACGTACCTAGCTTGAATACAGGATTTTTTAGGTTCTTTACTATTTAATGCAAAATTTAAAGAATCTGGCGTCATCTTTTACCAGAAATATATCATCCATTTTTAGGGTTCCGTAGCCAAAATGGCGAAAATGGAACTCTTATACAGGTTGAATAGTAATTCCACCTATTCCTTGAAAGGGGTTATTCTAGAGCTTACTTGCAATGTTTTGGCTCAGTCAACCAGGCAGGGGTAAAAACTCAAGGGTTTTCGAGTTATTCAAGTTTTTCAAATAATAAATTTTGGCAAATAATAAATTCTACAAAAGCTTCCTTTAAGCGTGATGACATTCTTAAATTGAATTATAATGACAATATTGTAACGAATCCCACAGACATAGCAAATACCCTAAATAATCATTTCATTGACTGTATACAAGAAACGACAAAAAATAATGCTCTAGACTGTAAAATTGCAAATCATACTCATTCCATATTTATGCCACCATCTACAGCAAATGATATAAAATTAATAATCCATTCTTTAAAAAATACGAGAAGTGTGGGATTTGACAAAATTTGTACAATTGTAATTAAGTATGTAAGTGACATAATATCCCCACATCTAAGCCACATAATTAATATGTCTATTAATATGGGAATTTATCCTGATAAGTTGAAAGTCTCCATTATCAAACCTTTACATAAAAAAGGGGACAGAGAAAATCCTCAGAACTATCGGCCTATAGCACTCATACCGGTATTTTCAAAAGTTTTCGAAAAGTTTATATACCAGGCGCTTTATAACTACATGGACACTTTTAATTTATTCTGTAGGTACTGAACAAAAAGGGTTCAGGAAAAATAAAAATATAAATATGGCTTTATATGACTTCGTCAATGAAATAATGAAGAGCGTCGATAAAAAAATACCTATATGTGCTCTGTTTACAGACATGACCAAAGCTTTTGAACATGTAGATCATAAAATACTGCTCAGCAAACTTAACCGATATGGTATTAGAGGTAACGTGCTAAATCTTATAGAATCATACATTACTAACAGGTTGCAATATACTGAAATTACTAGAAGCTATACTAGAAAAAAAACAGACAAAGTGTATATTTCAGATGCAAGAAGTGTAAGATATGGCGTGCCCCAGGGAAGTGTACTTGGCCCCCTGCTCTTTTTAATTTATATAAATGATTTACCCAAAGCCATTAATCACCCTATGATCTTGTTTGCGGATGATAGCACCTCTATAATTAAATTAAATAACCAGACTACTTATGAACAAGACATAAATATTGTAATAACTGACATAATAACGTGGATGAATGACAATAACCTAGTAATTAATTTGACCAAGACTAATTTAATGCACTTTTATCAACGAATTGAACCATATGACATTAATATTAATTATGAAGGAAACACAATAGACAATGTAGAAGTCACTAAATTCTTGGGCTTGATCGTTGACAGCAGACTCACATGGAAATACCACGTTAATGAAATCTGTATGAAATTAAGTAAGACAGCATTTGCTCTATATAAACTTTCTAAGATAGTAAACAAGGAAGCTTTACTTGTTGCTTATTACGGACTTGTTGAGTCAATACTACGCTATGGAGTCATCTTTTGGGGCAACTCAGTTGATAGAGATGCGGTACTTAAAGCTCAAAAAAACTGTATACGATCTATGTGTGGCCTTCACAGATTAGATAATTGCATTCCATATTTTAAGTCTTTACATATCCTAACTCTTCCCTGTCTTTACATATTAGAAGTAGCTGTATTTGCAAGATATAATCCCAACCTTTTTGATAAAGTTGCAGACACACGAAAGCACCCTGCACGAACTCAATATAAGAATGACTTACGCCATAAAGTGTCTACGACAGCTTTGGTGCGGAAAAGCGTGATAGGAATGGCACCTCAAATATATAACAAAATTCCCAATAATATCAAAGAACTCCAACTTTCACACTTTAAGAAGACATTAAAATCGCTGCTTATAAAGAAATGTTACTATAGTATACACCAATTCTTAAATGATAATGATCTTTAAATTGTATTTTCTTTATTTGACATGTTTTTTATTTTATTTTTTTATTTTGCTATTAATTAACCATTTGTATTGTTACTGTTTGTTATTGAACTCTACTTACTAGTTTGTTTTCACTCCTGATTATCATTTTTATTTTTTATCTGTTCCCTTTATAAAATTGTAACTGCTGTATTCAATTATGCATGATTAAGTATGGACCTATCCATGTATAAAAAAAAAAAAAACATTCGTACGCCTACCGGCAAAACATAGTGTTTCGCGATATGCTCTAATTTTAAGACCAATACAATGTACCTATGTCAAACGAATAAATATTCTGATTCTGATTCTGATTCTGATTCGTAGAGGCAAATAGACGAACGAACGAAGGAAGTGATTCATGGTAGGCGGCTGCCAGACTTTCAGATGTCGTGCACGAATCACACGAGGTAGTCTCGAAGAAAATCAAACTACGAACGAATGGAGCGGTGATCAGCAGGCAGGTAGTAGGTATGTACCTATGTGCGTACCATGAGTTGCATTCGATTGCGACTGCAACTCATGGTACGCACACTACAGTCACGCGTCATAAACACGTGAAACAAGGTGAAAAAATGTGTTGATCAGGTCTACCATCACGCGTGTATTGTGTAGGCCCCTTAAATTTACCCACAATCCGCCGTTGGCGATCAAAAGGTTAAGCTATTTACGTTGACTGGAACCTCGTAATACTCAGCGTCCACGTCAAAAATCATGTTTCGCGGCTTATCACTTAACGTTGATGTGTCCAAAACGCCTGTTATCTCGGCTATGCACCGATGAATTAATTATCATGTTATTTTAATTGAAAAGTGTCGGCTGGTGGATTAACATCGGGGGACCAGCGCCAGTGATGGGAATGGGTCGATGAAATCAAGTTAACGCTATCAACTTGGTATCAAATTACCTAGTTAGAAGCAGAATTTATAAGTACTTTTTTTCTGTTATAAATTATAACAATGATTTTTAATTCGTACGTACGAACAAACGAAATAATCCAGATGGTTGCCTCCTTATTAAAAAAAATTAAGAACATTTATGTACTATTCACATGTATGAGGATAGTGTGCTCTTCCTGCATAAAGAGTAACAAATTTATTTTCCCCTCACTAGCTCGGAAAGCGCTGTTTTGTCCTTTAAAACTAGCGTGGAAAAACGCATTTTATCCACATGTGGGGCAAAGTAATCTAATTCCTATCACTTACCACCAGTCCAGTATAAGTGAGTCCTATATGCCCATAGTACCTAAATATGCGCAATCGGAGGTCACACCTTAAATTGGTCATGACATGTGATCATGTCTTATCCCGCACTGGTAAGCTGTTGGCAATATCTAAGTAGCAGGAGCGTATATACCTACTCTATGACAAATTTTGAAATTGATTTTTGATGGTTTCTTCAAGATAACTTACATGTGGATAAGATTTATAATCGTATTTAGTCTGTATTTTCCTCGCAATAGTGAGGGGGAAAATGTTGTATTACACTCGGCGGCAAAGTTTGTTCAACTCTCGTGCCTTAAGACCCTCGTAAAACTCAAGATTCCAGTTATTGAACCACTCGCTACGCTCGTGGCTCAATTTTGCAATCTTTCGCTTGCTCGGGTCTCTCAATATAAGCCCGAGAGTTAAACAACAACTTTGCCCCCTTGTATAATAAATAACTATTTTGGCATAGGTATGTGGCGCGACGTACCTAAGGTGATTTTAACATTGAATTTGCATATTATGCAAGCCCTTCCGGTGTGCGAGCAGGACATCGCGATATACGTGAATAGGGCTGTCCCACTCACAAATCGGAGCGGCGTGCAGACCAGTGTGCTTACCATGAGTTGCATTTGATTGCGACTGCGGCATTCGATAGTATGTCCGTCTCGCTCCTGCTAGCCAGAGTAGTGGTAGGAGCGAGACAGACATACTTTCGAATGCCGCAGTCGCAATCGAAAGCAACTCATGGCACGCAAACTGTCCGCATCAGTGATAACCGTGTAAAATCGTGTCGTTAACAAATATCGACTTCTCCCCTCGCTAATGGCCTGTTCGCGACGTATCTAATTATATTCATGTCGCCACACTATGTAAGTACCGCCACACTAAGAAGACATTTAGAGTTAGTAGATTACATCAACAAATCGACAAGCAGACAGCTTTGAGAATGAAACGGAAATCCCTAGATGGTATCTTGTCGATTTCCTAAAAATGGCCAAGAGTAATAGTAACAAATTCAATGAGCTTAAAATTAATTAAGCTCAGTGTCAAGCAGTTTCTCTATTTATATACACTGTATTGTAGAAATGTTTTCTATAAAACATTTGAATAAACTAATTATTAAGAAAAAAAAACCGACTTCATTTGGTTCCCGGTAAAAGTGAAATTAAGAATTTGTTTGAGTTAGCCAGTTTACTTCACAAATATCCAATACACCGCACGTGTACGATTGAAAATTGAGGAGCTTTCTTAATGTCCTAGGGCTTCCATCATTACATTTGAAGTATAATCAAACGGAACTCCCTTGTAGACCTTTAAACAAACAAAATAACAATGTGTTAAATTGGATGACAGACTGTAAATTAACGAGCATATTCATTATGCCATCCCTGATTATCAACATCAGGTCCACTCCAGCAAAATGATGGCCACAGTAAGAAAATGCCTAAGCTAATTATGAACACCCTCTAATCACAATTAACCTGCCGTTCAAATTTGAAGAGTTCTCTGAATTCTTCTAGAACTCCATCATCAGAATATAAATCAAATCAAAAAGATGAATGTCACAACTAGGATAATAAGTAGAGCTAGGTTTATTAACCAGTTCCACTTTGCGATCCCTGGTCTTCATCATCAGATCAAGTTCATCAAAATTTTGGCTCCGCCAAAACACTGTTTTAGTTACTTAAGGAAACCCTTAAATCAGAATGCATGTGCCGTTAAAATTTGAGGAGTTCTCTCAATCCCTCATGAAGCCCATCATCAAAATAGAACTATAATCAAATAGGACTATCTTGAAGGTATTTCTTTACAAAGAAAAGATGAATGTCTCAAATCGGATGATAGAGCTGGGAATTAACAAGCAGTTCCACTTTGCCATCCCTGGTCTTCATCATCAGGTCCACTCCACCAAATTGATGATGTTCGTAAAGAAATGCTCGAGTGTCTTAAGAAACTACCCAAATCATCATGCATGTGCCTTTCAAATTTGAGGAGTTCCCTCAGTTCCTCATGGATCCCATCATCAGAAATTGATTTTGAAAAAAAAAGGAACAAATCTGGAACCATCTATTTTCAGATAAAAAAAATATTTTTTAAAATCGGACGATAGTCCTGGGAATTACCAAGCAGTTCCACTTTGACATCCCTGGTCTTCATCATCAGGTCCACTCCACCAAATTGATGATGTTCGTAAAGAAATGCTCGAGTGTCTTAAGAAACTACCCAAATCATCATGCATGTGCCTTTCAAATTTGAGGAGTTCCCTCAGTTCCTCATGGATCCCATCATCAGAAATTGATTTTGAAAAAACGGGACAATCCTGAAACCATCTATATACAGACAAAAAAATATTTTTTAAAATCGGATCATAGTCCTGAGAATTACGAAGCAGTTCCACTTTGCCATCCCTGGTCTTCATCATCAGGTCCACTCCACCAAATTGATGATTTTCGTAAAGAAATGCTCGAGTTTCTTAAGAAATCACCCAAATCAGCATGCATGTGCCTTTCAAATTTGAGGAGTTCCCTCAGTTCCTCATGGATCCCATCATCAGAAATGGATTTTGAAAAAAACGGGACCAACCAGGAACCGTCTACTTTCAGAAAACAAAAAAAAAATTCAAATCGGTTCAGTAATGACGGAGTTATGAGTGAACATCCATTAAAAAAAAAATAAAAAAAAAAATCAGTCGAATTGAGAACCTCCTCCTTTTGAAATATTGAAGTCGGTTGAAAATAGTAAGTAATTTTTCATCACACCTGCTCGTAAATGGTGATATTATATGCAAGCATACTTACACTTAAAGAGCTGTATTATTCCCATGGTTTTAAAGGATTCTCATACTACTTTACCGCCCGCCTGGAGCTCGCGGAGGTCCTGCCCCGGACGCGCTCGCAGCACGCAGTCACTCCGGAGTACTGTGGACTGTGCAACTACACTACCGCTTATCATTATTGTTTCTTTAACTGTATAGAGTTTATTTATTTCCTCGCAAATGTGATGAAAAACATTGTGTGTACCACGGGCAGTATGTAACTCGGGTCATTTAAAGCCCTCCGCCTACGGCGTCGGGCTTCAATAGACCCTCGTAAGTAATGCCCTTCTTACCGCCCTAGATGCACAATGTACTAATACAGATGTATTAATTACTTACTATTTGCATCATAATAAGCATCGTATATAATTTTAAGCAGGGAATGCAACCCAGGTTTTTAGGGTTCCGTGCCAAAATGGTAAAAAAGGAACCCTTATGCTGTGACTCAGTCTGTCTGTCTGTCCGTCCGTCTGTCACATCGTTAAATATCTCGAGAACTACATAAGCTACATGTTTTAAATTTGGAATATTAAAAAAAAAGGTTTTTCATGACACCTGCTCGTAAATGGTGATATTATATGCCAGCATACTTAGACTTAATGAGCTGTATTAAGCCCATGGTCTAAAAGGATTCTCATACTATTCTACCGCCCGCCCGGAGCTCCCCGAGGACCTGCCCCCCCGCGTTCGCCGCAGGTAGGCCCCGCTCACTCCGGAGTACTGTGGACTGTGCTACTACACTACCGCTAATAATTGTGATAAAAAACATTGTATTTATTACGGGCGGTACAAGAATTACGAACTCGTGCTTAAATTAAGCCCTCATCTTCGAATCGGGCTTAAATACACACTCGTTCGTAATTTCTTGTTTACCGCGCTTAATACACAATGTACTAAACCCAGACACATTGAGAGAGGATTTATCATATATTTTAATTTATTTTCAATGGGACATGCCCTGTAAAAGGGGGGCAAACCTTAAAAGTTTAGTTACTGGATCATGTGCGGTATTATTTTAAAGGGCTTTATTTGCACATTCTAAAACATTTATAGGTACCTACATATATTTTAAAAGTGTGTTTTTTAATTTATATACCAAAATTTAAAGAATATGCCATGCCCTCCGCCTTATCTCCGAAGTTTACAAAGAAAATTATGTATTTTTTACACAACGTTAAAATTATCATAACTATTACAGGAAATATATAATATTGACCCTATCTACATATATATATATATATTTTAAATAACCCTATCTTCATCTCGCCTACTAACTCTGTTGTGAAAACGTGTGACTCAAAATCTGCCGATCATGGGGCTGACGTCAAATTTCTACCTCCAACTGCAACTAAAAGTTTGTACAGAACCCTCGGTGCGCGAGCCCTTCTCGCACTTGGCCGGTTTTTTTAACTATAATAGGTTTCGGACGTTACTCGGGGTTTTCATACTACAAGAAAACCCGGGTCGCACTCCTTAATTGTTTGACAAGGTACACACGCGTTCATAAGTGCATCATTTACGTTTTTATCAATAAATAAATAAATGAATGAATTCATTCATAAACTGCCCAGGCAATTCTGAACGCGATAGTACCTACAGTCGGCTTCAAAAGCTTTTATTAAAATATATATATCTTTGCCCGGAACTTGATTTTGCACAATTGAAAAAACCAAAAGTGCGTCTTAAAAGCACGTTCCAAATTAACATAACCAGGTAATTAGTAAATATTAAATTACTCCACTTAACGGCAAAAGTGAAACTGAAATGAGAGCAGAGTCTTGGGCCTCACCAAATATAGTTAATTACAAATATTTAACCGAGATCAACGTCGCTAGATGTGACAGATATGTAATTTGTACGTACCCACCTCAGATAATCTGCCCAGGGTTGCTTTGCTCGGTTGTGAAGTGTAAGGCTACTGGCTAGGCAAAATACAAACATACCAATAAATAGGTAGATACCTACTTAACCTACCCTTCCTCTTGGAGCCAAACAGTACCGGGGGCATATCTGTCACCACTATTTTTAAATCCTGCATGTATATCCAGTATCTGTAGGTATATGATTCATGATCATCAATATGTAAAATAAGTGCTCCGCAAAACAAAGTTTTATACGGAGCACTAAAAAATACCGTTTAAACTTAAGTACTCTCGCTAAACTTATTCTACTTAGTATTGTTTTTAAATATTGCATCATTTTTAAGATTGAGTTGGCACTGGACTCTCGGTGCGCGAGTCAGACTCGCACTTGACCGGCTTTTAAACTTGGGCGAAGTCACAAAACATTAATAAGTATAACACGTTCTTAGAGAGACTAGTGTGCTTACCACGAGTTGTATTGTAACTAACCGCAAAGTATGTACGTCTCGCTCCTACCACTACTCTGGCAGGAGCGAGACGGACATACTTTAGAAACGCGCAGTCGCTAACGCCTACGGTTACTCACAAATCATAGTAAGCACACATTGTGCTTATCACGAGTTAGAAATCTACAGAAGGCCTAGTATAAAAATTGTACGACATTAACTTCACGACCGCGTATCGAGGGGTCAAAATATTAAAGTTGCCGGATGATTTAAATAAACGGCAAACATAATTTGAACTCTCGATACGCTAACGCGATCGAGAAGTAAGTGTCGTACAACTTTTATACTAGGCCTTCTGTAGAAATCTATAGTCGCTAGCGTCTACGTCAATACACTGTCAGGGCATCTTGCTCGCACTTGCGGGTGGAAGGGAGATGCAACCGTAGATAACGTAAATTGAAAAATTGTACATAATAGGCTAGACGAGTAAAAAAATATATTTAGTCCGTCTTTTACATTATTAAAAAATATTGTACACGTATTTTTTCTTTTGTTCGTCAAATTAAAAATGACGAAAATACAGTGCGTTCAAGTTTCGCGTAACATCACTATTAGGTACAATTCTTACCTAGAAGTGGCGTCACCACACCACTCACCAGCCCCCACCAGGAAATTTGATGCTCTTTATCTTCGTAAATTTTAGTTAAATTGAAAAAGGAACAAATACGTGTCTAATCATTTTCGATAATCTAACTGACGGACTAATTAGAATGATAGTTTTTCAATCTAGTCGTCATCCCTATTGCTAGGAGTATGGGGCAAGTGCTAGTATGGGATGCAACCTGCGTGGATAGACTGGCCCTGTCACATCTCCACCGAACGTCTGACAGAGCAGTAGTTGCGGTGGAGGTGGCAAAAAATGACAAAGTAGGGAAGTACAGTCAGCGTCAAATATATAGACATGTAATAGGTTACATTATAATAGCTAGGGTATAATTTTGATGCTAACAGTATAGTTATACTGGTCTCGGTGCCGCATACAATTTCGATCCTTTTAACGTCGCGACGATGGATCCGTGAAGTCTTGGCGCTTTGAGTCAAGGGATAAAATACCGACCATGATAATACTTGATTATGGTCTCAGAGTAGATATAGTTAAACACAACAAATATATTTTATTTAGCGAATTCTCCAAAATCGTGTGGATAGGTCTAAGCGTGGTCTGGCTGGGCCAACTTAACTTGTTAACTCGCTTGTTGCTTAATCAATGAAAACACGAAATGTGCCATCGCCTCAAGTGCTGTACATAACCTTGTTTTCCTAAATCGGTTGGAATATTTAATAGCGTTGCTTCATTGATGCTATGCTTCGAGTGTCGCTTGGGTAGTAGGAGATAACACTAAAGCCTCATCGCAAATTGTAATTGTACCTATGTCTTCCATTTATAAACTAAAGATAGAGAGAGGCTCAATTCGACTGTTGGACCTACTATGTTTTTTTGTATGTTTTTCACGCAGTTACTTATGTGCTTACCAAGAGTTCTACGTAACCGTACTCTAGTGACTCCGTAATGCGATAATGTTGCATTTCGCTCTCACCAGTTAAGAACGAGCAAAATGCAAACACTATTGAATCGCGGATCGCTATATCGAGTATAGATATGTGCTTACCAAACCAAGTCATGGTAAGCACACTAAACCATCATTTCTTTGTTCGAGAGTAGATAATTCGACCACGACGACAAAAAAAAGGATTATCGAAATCGGTTCACCTACCTTTGGCTTAAGACTTGAATCACAATACGTATATCAGATTGAGTGTAATGTAGACAAAGGTCACCTCTGAGATATTCTGAGAGTAAAATGAAGTCGGCAAAAATGTTACCGGAAACTAGATTCATTCCGAAAATATCCAATAAGGTGTTGAACGTCATTATATAAACAGGTTTATTATGCTAAAATTATTTGGAGGACGCTATAAATCTGCCATTTCTTCTTTATCATGTAGTTATAAATAGTTGAACCTATACTATTTCAAAGGTAAAATGCATTTTAATTTAAACAATTAAATATAAATTGTTTAAATGTATAAATGAATAAGGATTGATAATTGGCTGGCTAAAACCAAGCTCTAGATCCTTACGAATTCCTGTTATATTATAAATTATTAGGTATATTAGTACAAAAAGGAATCCCTCTTGAGCTATATTTAATTTATTTTACTGGTAACTACAAGCGTAGGTAGGTGGTCGGTTTGGTTATCAACTTATATATTCCAGCTTTTACATTAACAATTATATATATAGTATGTGTCAATATAGTTCAATACTTACACTAAGTAAGTATTAAAACATATTTAATTATTAATATAAATTTACCCTACCAATTCTAACAAACAATTTTGAATAAAAATATAATATAAAGTAAGCTTGATCGTAATCGTACGATAAACTTTCATGTACAAATGTAAAGTTTGTCCTATATTAGATATTTTATAAGCTTGGGGACAACGACACGCCGCTTCCTTTGCTCAGTGGCATGACCAATATTTAAATAATAGTCTCATATCAGATCACAAACAAATGGACACGGATTTGTCGGAAGATGTACGGAGCTTTTCTAATCGGCGAAATAATCGTCGCGCGCCGCAGTGTAGACCCGAGAGACTGCGCGCGCGCCCGCCTGCGCGACCGCCTGAAGAAGCTCACTGTTCAGTGCACGTGCACCAATAAGGGCGAAGTGGGTGGATATTTAAAACATTCATTAGTGGAACTTGTTACAGTGATCTATTTCTAAGAGATGTTTAGAAATCATTTTTAGCCATAGAGCCGACCAGTTTTCGTACATATTTACAAATGTTAGTAAATAATACGCTAATAAGGGTAAAGTTGGTAGGGTAGTTATAATATTAATCAGTGGAGTTACTTGTTACAGTGATCTAATTCTAAGAGATGTTTAGAAATCATTTTTAGTAATAGAGTCGACCAGTTTTCGCACATAATATATTTACAAATTTTGGTAAATAATATGAACTTAAGGGTGAGGTTGGTAGGACAGTTACAACATTAATCAGTGGAGCACTTATTACAGTGATCTATTTGTACTAAAGAGATGTCATCATTTTTAGCGATAGAGTGAAAGATTTTTCCTACATAGGTATAATTGGGCCGTCCTTTTTAACAACAATGATCTGTATCCGCGCTGAAAACAGGAGGTAAATGCCCGAAATTTTTGTTTACTTTGTAAGTAAAGTACCTATAATTGTTACTTCCCTGGTTAGTGACTGTAAATGTACCTACATTATTAAACTCAAAGCACCGTGACAGAGTGGTGAATCGGAAGGCTGTTTTCGCTGAAAAGGGCCACTGTGTTTAAAAAAAAACACTGAATAGAAAAATACCTTACCTACATCTTACATGAAAATAAGTATCCAATAATCTATTTCAAAGACATATGTTGTTTAAAAAAAAAAACAATTTTATTTTACACAAGATCATAAATCCGAAAAAACGAGAAAATCGCGTTTCATTGTCGGTAAAAAAGGAGAACGGTCCATTTTCAAATATGTAAATAATATGTCGATAAGAGCGAACCTATAGGAATAGTTAAGACATTCATTAGTGGAACTTATTACAGCTGCTTAGCTACTTAACCCTTTAACCATTATTTTTTTCTGAGCAACAATTTGGAAATTTACAAGCACGTACGATTTACGTAATTTTTTTAATGAATTACTAGCCAAAAAAATGTTTTTTTCGTTTAGTATTTTCAAGTTACAAGACGGCAATATGTTTGCCATTGCCGGTCACTGATAGTTATAAAGTACCAATTTTCATACTGTGACTGAAAGTTTGTAGGAAAGTTCACATTTTTTTGAAAGCTAGTTATTCCAATGTTTAAAAGCATTAATTTGACCATTGAAATATAAGAATTCTAATTATCAAGATAGCCACGTCCAACAATTTTTTTTCAAGATATTTTTGTTCAAATGTAGATATTATCAAAATATCTAAGATCTGGCCAAAGAATTAATATTCTATAAGAGATGTAAAAACATTTATCGGCTCGCCTTTTTTTGGAGATTTGTACGAGTATATTCTGTAATGCGAACTAAAATTTATATAAACTAACATCACATTCATACAGAAAAAAATGAAATATCTGGGTTGTATGACGGCAAATATCTTGCCGTTACCCAATAAAGGGTTAAGAGATGTTTCGATATGATTTTTAGCGACTGGGTCGATGAGTTTTCGTAAAAAAATGTTGCTAAATAATATGTCTATCTAATACAATAGAGTGTCGACAATTATGTTCATTTTACAACGTTAATTAATTAACATTTTTAATAGGTAGATATCATAATCACTTGCCTATCTTCAAATGTAAAATTGTTTCGTAGATAAGTAGTAAATCTTAGTTCGTAGAAAAACTTCTAAGCCAGATGTAAATTGTTGTATCGTAAATAAAGGTTAAATAAATAACTCGGGCTTACGAGACCGGGATAATTAACCAAATGCGTTGAAATAATCCAATGACCGTGAATAATAATGAAGCCACTTGATTGAGTAGGTACCTACCTAACACCGATATTTTACAAACATACTTAATAAAGAAAAAGAAAACAGTATATGACCTTACTACACAATAAGCTTTATACTGCTACTAATCCAAGATGAACGTCTGTTTTTGTAATTATATAATTAGTTGTAATAATTCCCAGGCACGTTAATTGGATAAAATATGATTTTCTTAAATACCTAGATCAACCATTCAAATATTTTATTTGCAGCATTAATAGAAAATAATTATTCGCATACGTTGATGTAGATAGTGTAGGTAGTTATTTGTATTAATCAAAGTATAAAGTATATTAGTAGCTTTATCAGCAATAAAAAATACCGACTAAGTGCGAGTCGGACTTCGACCGAGGGTTCCGTATAAACTTTATGTTGCAACTACACCTAGAAGTAGTTGACTAAGCCAAATGTATCGACAGATTAGGTCAGTCGTTTAAGTACGGCATGGAGTTATAGTATGCGAGTTTGTTTTTCCCTGATATTTTTTATGACGTACTTACACAATTTTTTTTCACTTTAGTTATACGACAGTGCTCTCAGCATAATATCAAATAAAATTAAAGAAAAAAAACAATATATTTTGGTTAAATTTCAAGTTTTGTTCCGAGAAATATGTTAGTAATGTTTATGTGAATAATAACGTTTTGTACAATAAAAAAACATATTAGTTTTACCATTCTCGTTTATAAATCAAAATGTCTCAAAGTAAAAATAAATTTAAAAAAATGTTTTAACAATGTGCAAATGTAGCCATTTCCCCAGTAACTTAACTTTTAATTTTTGCACCCACTTTCATCGGTCACTTTTCATTGAAAATAAATTGAAATATGTGATAAATCTTCTCTTAATGTGTCTAGAACCCTGAGGCTTCAGATAAGGAATAAGTATAAAGAATTAAAGCAGCATCTGTTAGATGTAATGAAAGTAAGTTATGGTTAAAATTGCACTAATTAAAACAATATGAAGGTAAATTAGTGAGTGAGTTTGCACAATTGATGGGCAAAAGCTTTCTTTGCTTTGGATAAAATAACTATTCTTATGTACTTACCGCCGTTAGATTTATGATATGGGACTGACAGGTTCAACATAGGTCCTACTTTTTGATAAATGTTTATCAAAACAATAGGTAGTGAGTATCTTTCTTATAAAAAAGTGAACAAGTTTTTTGGTGCAAGACCACATAGTTTCTTGACAACTGTGATTGAGTAGCTACATAAAAACCTACCTAACATACAAGAGGTCACAACATGATTCCACCATATTTTGGAAGTGGATTGAAATAGTAGGTACCTACATTATTGTGCATCATTAATAGAAAACAAGATTCTAAGATTTAATGATTTAAAGAGCCCGATGGCACTGGACAAGAGTTTGCAATATTCCTAATAACTAATAACATTTTGAACCAAAACTTATAAACATCGATCTGTCACATTAATAATATTTCTACGTTACATACAACAAGTGCTTTAGCGGAAATGAATTAGCATTTTCGTTTTAAATATAATTATATAATTTGACTTACAAAAAAATGCGGATATAACCTTCGTAGTTTTTATAAAACAATTCAACTTGACAAGAAAGAGTTTAAAAAACAGCTCCCACGGGAGATATTAATCGGCTATAATTGCCTAGTTCGACTGTATAATTTAATAACGCCCTTTATGGCATAGAGCAAAAATATACATATATAAAAATATAACATGTTTGAATTACTTACAAAATAACATCCGCAATAATAAAACTTCACACGAATTGAGAATATCCACCTTTTGAAATTTTGAAAAAGGTTGAAAAAAAAAACAGGATGTGGAAGAAGAGCCTTTATGTAACGAACACATTTTATTTCTGAACGTGCTTTTCTTAATTAAAGCTTAATGAGACAAAAACTCGTTGAAAAAGCCTCAACAGAATCGGCTCAGCAATTAAACCGATGACAAAATATTTTTTTCGTTTATAGGGCTCATCGAACAGCCGGCGGCAAAAGTGTTACGATTACTCGTGTATTCACTACGTCCATTTATTTTCTTTAAATAGGTAAATGTTTTGTTAGTTCTTTCGACAAATTTAATTTGCTTAAGGGCATTAATGATCGAAGTACAAATACAAATATCGAATATGTTTAAACGAGCAATTACCTATAATTAAACATTTTAGATTTAAGGTAGAGGTAGGTATTTAGGTAAGTTACACTTACTGTATATATTTCAAAAATAAATGTTTTTATTATAATTAAAATTATTATTTTGTAGTGTTTGAAAAACGCAAAATTATGAAAAATCGAAATCCCGCGAAATAGGGTTTTATAGGATGGCTACGAGTACCTACTGTGGATAGGTTAGGTTCGTTAGGTGTATTAAATAATATTTAAAACGGGTCACTCACGTAATTTAGTCGTGTAGTTTTAAATATTATTTAATATGTTCGAGTCTCACGAGAGTTTTATAGTTAAAATTCGTTAGGTGTCTTCAGAAGCCCGAAGGGAATACTACGTATGTATTAATAAATGTCGCATCAAGGCTCCGTCGACATAGCATTGTATAATTTGTATTAGTATATAGGTAATGAAATGTTAATTAGCACGGCTGCCATATAATTTTAAATTGCCAAGTCATTAATGTCACATTATATACTGCATAAAACTAGTTGAAAATTAAATAAAAAAGTTGCTACCAAGTCAAAACACTTGTGACTTTGTCCTAGCAACAGTGACAAGCTGGTTTTCCCTTTTTGTGAGTGAAATTGATCCGTAGTGTTGGACAATAGCTTATTCACGTTAAAATTAACTTAATTACTGTTTTAATTAATATTTAGGTCAATATCGTTTAATTATGCCATTTCATGATGAGCTATAGTTATCATGAAATGGCATTAAACGATTTATTAAACTAAGCTCGTTTCACCAATGAAATCAACACTTGATGTAAATGTTTGCGAAAATATACTAGAGGTTACCTAAGAGCTCCACATAATTATGGTAAACATACTAAAGATTACCATAGTTACAGTCTTGTCGGTAACATTTTATGAGCACGAGGATTCAAATCCGGTTGGCAGCGACACAACATGTGTAATCCCTTAGTTATTAGATTATCATAACTGGCCGCAGGTGATCGTGACATCGCGGAACCACTTTACATTGTTATTCCTCCATTTCCGTCATAATGAATAAGCTTTTATAAAGTACAGATTCAACATAAAGGGATTGTGAACGTAAGCTCGAAGGTATGCGGAGACATCAAGACAATGCCATGAGAAAATATGAACAAGATATAAAAAAAATCGGCCAAGCGCGAGTTGGATTTGGGGAAGAAGGGTTCCGTGCTATCCTACTAATATTATAAACGCGAAAGTTTGTATGGATGTTTGTTACTCTTTCACGTAAAAACTACTGAATGCATTTTAATGAAACTTTACAATAATATAGCTTATATATCAAAATAAAACATAGGCGAAGTCGCGGGCACCACCTAGTTATCTATAAAATCGGCAACAAAAACACGATTTTTGTATAAGAGCATTCCTAAAATTATTTTTTTTATTTTAATTTAATTAGGTATTTATTTTTAAAGTGAATTTGTAACTCAATATTCTGTGAATATTCAAGCCTAGGTCCTGTTGCCTTTGTCAATATGGTCAATAAAATCAAAAGCTTTGCTCATGTCTAAGAAGATTGCTATTATAGAAGTTTTGAGGTTTAAACTCTCTGTTACTGTTTTTATTAAACTGAAGCAAGCTTTGGTTGTAGATTTCCCCTTGCGAAATCCAAACTGCTTGGGTGTAAATATGTTGTGTTTGTTTAAAAATTCATTAAGCCTGTGATGTACAGCTCTCTCGAAGACCTTGGAAAATACAGGAATATTAATTAAAATTTATCTAACGACTTCAAAATCACTTGAACCATTTTGGCTTTAAGACTTGCTAAATAAATATGTGCAGTAGTAGTAGTAGATGGAATGTACCTTCAAACACACATACACTTGGCAAAAATACTTGTCTACTTACTGTGTCAGGCAACACATTATATATGTATAGGATTATGTATTCACCTCGTATCTATTCAATTAACGATTAATCACGTTCAAAAGCTCTTGAAGCACAATATTGAGAGTTTGCGCGGCCATTAAAAACTAGCTTTGCCATAAAAAGTGAAACTGTGGTCTTGATTAGATTTATTCGTTCAATTGAGACTTTCACCTGGTTACGTTAATTGACTGATTTATCGCCATTACTTTATCGATGTTTGATTTTAGCATTTGCCAATTCTAGTGGTAGTAGTATTTTTTTTTACCTGAGATAACGGTGTATTATTTATTGACCGATATTTTATGTATTTGGCTTGGCACTTGGCACCAACGTATCATACGACTCGCAACGTATCAATTGGTAGCGCCTATAAAAGTAATATACTTTACTTTCCTATTATAATTTTCCCTTTTTGAACTCTGTTTTTTTTGGTTAAAACGGCAGACTTCATTTTATGCCAAACTACTAAACTGAACATTTAGTACGTTTTCGAGCTGATGAAAATATTTGCTAATTACTATACATTGACGAGTGAAATATTTCCTTCTACTACTGCAATAAAACTTAAGCTGAAAGTAATATTTAACGTTTTTACGTAATTCGCGAAACCATTCAGGCTAGGTGCAGTAATTTATGGCGATTATTAACATACGCACTAGTCGCACGACATGAAGGTATACGGTTCGATTACATGTGTCACGCCTATTGCTCGAAAACTGGATTTAGTTTCGTGTGATTAAGTGATATTTATACACTTCTAAAACTATTAATACTTATACTATGTTGTTTTCGTTTACATAATCTTCATCATACATTATTTTTACAATCATAGTGACTATTAAAACTACAGTGGCTTAACAACTTAGGTAGACGACTTTTAAGTAAAAATGATTTCTTTTCATCAGGTGCAAAGTAGGTGCCAAGCTAATGTAAATTTTACTTTGAAGTCTAAACCAAAAAAGTGTACACAAATAATTTTGACGCTAACAAGCTATAATTACTTAGTGATATAAAGTGACTCGTATAAAAAATGTTAATAATAAAAATAAGAAACCAGTGATAAACGAAAAAAAATATGGAATCAAACGGTCAACTACCAAACTCCAAAAAAAACACAGAAGAAGAAAAAACACCAGAAAAAATAACCATAACCATAGACCAAACCGATAGCGGGAAAACTGACAGCAACGGAATAAAACCTCTAGAAGTAAAAATACAAAATGGCGGAAAGGAAGATTCGAAAGACGTGTTGGGAGTTCCACGAACCGGACATCGCATGTCCTTTATGGAAGAGGAGAGTGCGAAAGAGAGGATGCGACTGACGCTGTTGAAGCAGTGTTCAGGGATCTTGAGGCAAGGAGACCAGAAGTACACCAAGGAGTCTCTGCACAAGGCTTTTCAGGATGAGGTAAGGTTTTTTTTATATGATCGCAGTTAGCGCCGTCGTATGACGTTACTTTTTGAATCAAATAGTAAAAATGTTTAAACTTTACCAAAAATGTAAATAATTTTTACAAGTACAGTCAACCAATTGGAACCCTAGGCCACTCTAGAACCATGTCAAAATTACAAGTAGGTAGTAAAAGATTTCATACAATTTGATTTATAGCGTCACTATGACATAGTCCTACAGTGGCCTAGGGTACAAATGCAGGTAGGTATGTCTGTTGGTTTGTTAGGGTCAAATCTTGCAAGTTGAATTTGACTAACTTTCCGTTATTCGAATAAGCTAAAACTTCACTTGCTTATGCAGGTTGGATGACAATACAATACAAACCAAAGTACAGTCAGCGATAAAAGCTTTCTTGTTCTTTATTCATGGAGCATCAATTGAATCTCCAAATTATTTCGTTGTTAACATATTGTGCAAAAAATTAACACAAAGTTAAAAGTAATCGATACTTAACGGTTAATCAAAATAACAGCACTCGTGTCTCTTGAGTAAGTATTAAGTATAACCTAAGGTAAATATTTCGTAATGATATTTGTATGTTGGTTACCCGCCGATGTCGCATCAGCGCCTAAACCACAGCAATGAAATAACGAGTCGTCAACGGAAATCCGTTTGTTAATCACATTAAACTCTGTCATTGCACAGTCGCCAGATTAGAAGCAGCGAGGGAACGTTGGTAATGTTAACGAGGTTTTTTTTATGACGTGCACTTCGTGGTTGTATTGAGATGTCAAGGCTAGCTCTTACATATTATTTATTTAGGGGATAGTGGGAAACAAAATGTTTGTGTCTGTTAACAACACTGCTAAAGCAAATTACAACACTAATAGTACAGAAATCAAAGAGAGTATATAAATTGTCACTAAGTTGGCAGCAGTATAAAGGAGCCTTTAACCACTTAAAGTACAATACATTTTATTTATTATCATGCCATTTTTTTATTTACTTTGATGCTAATATTTTAAATCCCTTTATAAAAATGTAGTTTCTTTTTCTGCAGGCAATTAAGCATAGGTATATTAAAATCGCCATTTATTCGATTTCCCTTGTGACTTCCTTACTGTTCTCAAATTACTTATTACAAATTTGATATCTTCTGGTATTACTTTCAAATTAAGTATATACGTGAACCCGAACCCGTTGAGGTCAGCACGATAATAAATTGTGTTTAATGGTCCACGATCAGAAAAATATCGACTCTAATGCATTGCGACGCGTTTGTGTAACTTGTCTAATATTATTAAACCTAATATTAACTAGTTTTGTGTATGATAAAGTTGTATGTTCATATGATTTGATGGTAGTTAGATCTTCATCTTACGGATTAAGAGCTGCAACGGAAATAGGTGTGCAATTAGTAGAGCGACGACATTCCTGTAGTTAGTGCCATACTATCACTATCATTATTAATTAATCCGGGTGCGTGGCAGATGCTCAGTGGTGTGTGTGAGTGATTGCTCTTTGTCGTCGTCCGGCGGGATAATTTTCGCCTGTATTTTTGCACACACCATTTTAAAGGTCCACTCTAATGAAAAAGTATAGGCCCAGATCTCTATAAAAGAAACAGCTTCTATAAATGAGGCACTCTTTAGCGCACCTTGGACGTCACTTGGCACTACTTGTACCCCAATCAAAACGCCTGGCAATGTTATATTCGAATTAAATAGGTACATAATTAGCTATTAAACTCAGAGCTCTACAAACTGCACCCCTTAAAACCCCTTTGTTACCCATCCACTATCACATCTACCGCTGAACAGCTGCCAGGCGTCTGGATTAATAGATAATTATAGTATGACACACTAACTAGAGGGGTTTCGTGTCTATATAAATAGCATTCCTATTTTCGTAGCTCCGTCTTTTAGTCCATCCATGAATGTAACGTTCCACGCGCTTAAATTTTCTATAAGGTAGAGTGTAAACTGATCTTGGAGTTTTAGCTCCGTTTTATACAAATTGAATTATACCTGTATCTAAAAAGGTACTTTTATCATTAGTTCATTCCTAAATAAGGCATTTGATGCTTGACGAGTATCGTCTATGGCATATTTCGTGTGATTAGCTGCATACATTGCTTTCCATACTGGTCTGCGCGTAATGCACTATTTAAATAATGCAATAGGCGCTCATTTCGATTTTATTGCATTTTTAGTGCATTCCTGGTTTACTAAGATTCTTTGAAGACAATAAAAATACTTTTATTATTTGTATGTGAATTTTACGCGTAGGTGCTCACACTCAACGTAAATTTTATCAACAACAACGGTTTTATATGTCGCACAACCATTGATAAACTTGCATTCTTATGGCTCAAAAGTATCTCAAAATATCTGGTTGTTTCGCAAACGAGGCATGTTATTGACAGTATATCCTAATAAGGACGGTAACTGCTGTATTTGTACCTTGTAAAAACCGGCAAGTACCTCATCATTTTTTACGAGCCCAAATTACAAGTTGATGTGATGTCAATCATTGCAACGCTCGTCCGTTGCATTTTTCACATTGAAGCATTGTACATTGCGACAGAAAAAGGTAGAAATTAAAGAGTGGCAACATCGTAGGTCATCCCTTTCAAATCAATATATGTAAGAAAACGGGACGGCACTACAAGATGTTGTCACTTTTTAATTTCTACATTTTTCTGTCGCACAAATCAATTTTATGTCCCTCATATACAATTTTGATTCTTTTTTTGTAAATCGCAACGTAAGTACGCTATGGAAATCATACGTCACGTGACATAATAAGTTGGTTTCAGTTAGATGTAGTTTGTATGTGCTGCAAAAAATTGACAATTGGCTTATTTTAGATTGTTGGTCCCTGAATGATTTCTGTAAACCCATATGTAACTACTAAAAATAAAAATATAGACATCTAAGAAAACAGCTCAACATCTCGAGTTATCAGTTTTATCTTTTGGAAATATTATAGCCTATTATGGCTATCGTAGATCCGGTTAATAATATCTGAACTCGCATGACGTCATCTCTCTGATAGTCAGTCGTGGCATTGACTGTAACAATAGCTGAACTAGATCCCTAATCACATGTCATTACCTATGGTTACCATTTAACCTACTTACTTTACTTATGAGTTTTTTGCGAGCGATTTCGCTTTCACTTAACGCGTTATCACATGACATGAAATGTAAGAGTACCTCTTTGCTGTTTTTGCCTCTTTGACAGTAACAATGTATGGGAGCGTCATACTTGACGTAGCATCGGCGTAAAAACTTAGTGTGATCACACAGGCAGGTGACATGTGTAAGGGTATCTATAAATTCTTCTGGCCATGGGCATCCTTCACTAACGTCCGCAGAAGGATTTTTAGCCCGAGTGCAGCAGCGGGATAGGATATACAATATGGTGGTTATATTCTTCGACTTGTAGTGAGTAAATACCAGTGATCATCTATCACCTCTCTTACTATTGAACCGCAAGTTAAAAAAATTATGAAAAAAATCATCAAAGTAGAGCTTTATGAAGACTTTCAAGGAAAGTTATTTTGAACTCGGTCAGTTAAGCCATTTTTGTTTTCTTGCAAAAAAAGTATCTACTCGGTTAAAAGGGCGTATAAGTCGTAAGAGCTGCGAAGACACTTCTTTTTTATTGTTATGAGCATGGTATCTATTAAAACCCTTTCTAAGTTCGCCTTTTGTGACGGACGGTAAACTACGTATAACCCTACACTGAGCATGGACCGACATCCTCTTGGCCGGTTTTTTACATAGGTAGGTACCGGCACCAAGCTCTACCAGATCAAATATGTTTTTCTATTCCGTTGCCGTTAAAATTTTCCAAAACACTTTCAACGTAAATTATTTTAAACATGGTTAATTAAGCCATTTTTGTTTTTATTAAGTACTTGATTAAAGTTGATTATTAAGAAAATAAATTGTCACATTATGTATGAGAATGTCAAGTGAGATACAATGTAACAAAAGTTACTACTTTTGACGCAAGTATTTTATTTGTAGAGTGACCATGGAATCGGTATTAAAATTAAAACTTGATTGTTTTCATTAATTAAAATAGATAACGTTAATTTCCTTAAGTCTAGTATGCAACAATAGCTTATCATTTACATAAACCTTTTGATTAATCCTTCTCACGTCTTATGATCAGTATGACAATAGTTTTTTTTTAAATGTGTATGTACCATTAAAGAAACAATTATGAGCATACGCTAGTTTTACTACGCCTGCTAAAATAACGAAAAAAGCAAAATCTCAAGAAGTGGCAGAATGTGGAAGATGTCTTATGCCCAATAAAGAAATTAAAAAAAAAACAAGTGCTCATATATTGTATGAAAATCCATAGGAGCAGTGTTCTTATGGAATACCATAGAACACGTTATAATGTATACTTTTTTAATATCGCTGTCAGTCATCTAATTAAAATCTACTGACAGACTTGAGTTGTCAGACTATAGATTACATAGGCTGGATAAAAGCATCTACTTCTACTGCTTAGGCGGTTTTCACACCGCCACATCCGGCTACGGCGCCGATGTTTTAATTATTTATGACAGCTAAATGTAACATCTTGCCATTCCTTATGACATTCGTCTTAATCACATATACCTGGCCCTTTCAATAAAAAAATAGCACGAATGTTTGAGAAAACAGGGCAAAGTGAATACCTGTTCACTTTGCCGTAGTTTTGTTACTGTTCATAAATTACGTAGATCGTTTTGTTTTTACGAATTTTTAAGTCAAATAAAAATATCCTTCTTAGAAATCGTAAGTACACCACACCGCCACTGTTAAATTGTGGTAATATTTGAAGTCTTCCTGTTTGTAGGTATAGTTTGTTATAAAATCCTTAGAATGTTTAAACGCGTATAATATGAAACGTCAATTTGGATGGATATGTAACACTTATTACCTTATCCAAACTGACAGTGAGCAATGAAACTTACGTCTACGCATAAACACAGGAAACTACTTTAATCAACATGGCGTCGTAAAATGTCTATTTTATTGAATTTCGCAAGCCTGCGGCTTCGAT
This sequence comes from Lathronympha strigana, assembly GCA_949128165.1. NCBI lineage: Eukaryota > Metazoa > Arthropoda > Insecta > Lepidoptera > Tortricidae > Lathronympha > Lathronympha strigana. The sequence goes on from OX421903.1 coordinate 13,468,901, forward strand.
TTGATTCGCGAAAGTGAATGGGATCGGTTTGAATGGGCGCTTGCGCAAGTGAGATGGAACGTGTTATGTTCATTGATGGTTTAACACTTATTGGATCTTTAAAAACGAGTTAAGTTCGAGTCGTTTTATTTGATTGAACTCTCAAAATTTATTTTTTAGATTATTATTTATATCTATATTAAATCCCACATGGGGCTACATCTAAATAATGCTCTTCTGTACCTATATATTTTTGATTAGAACTAGAAAAAAAAATTACCAATAATGGACAACAAAAAGAAACACACTGTATTTTTCATTGGCAGTGTTTTTGGCAATAGCATATTACTCGTAGTCATACTGTAAATTTTCTTCAATTATGACATTTGTCAACGATAAAAGTAATTTGTGTCACGTATAACTGACATAAATAAAAACGATAATCAAAAAAGATACATGATGATTTATTACCTCATGAGTTTTAGCTGCATACAGGCTGCTCCAAAGTAATAAATAGTCATTTCTTAATTTCTTCGTAACCACTACACCGATTGTTATGATACTTTGTGTACTGGTTCTAAGCACCGTAATGCATATGTACGTTTCGGCTCTTATCAACGGTTAAGGATACCCTGTATATGAAGCCTCTCTGGCTGCTAGAAAGTGCATTGGTATCAATTTTCAATGGTAGGTACTTATACATTTTCCTTTCTTGGGGACACATTGGTCAAACATAGGTATTTGAGCTTTAATAAATTCGTTTTGTAATACAAGTTTGACGAGTTTTATGATATTCTTGGCAGGTTAACCGAAATACATGATATACTGATGAACAATGTTACGCCAAGAAGGCCAAGAATCAAAGTAACCTCAGTTTACGGTACCTATTCATTTTGTAGTAGTGATGTAAAAATTATAAAATTCTATAATATTAATACAGTGTAACTTGAAATTAGTAGGTACTTAGTAATTTGTTAAGTTCATTTCGCACAGTAATTTCAAATTTGTGTACCTAATGTTTTGTGGTCAATAAAGGTTAGGTACCTCATTAATGCCTACCTATTGCGAGATGTATTTCATATTCTACCTTTACGTTACCAATAGCATTTGAGGAGCCTTGAACTTTAATTATGTAGGTGCAGGTACTTTGTATTGTTATTATAACTTTTTTATATTATTATTGTATAATAATAGTGTTGGTCGTTTACCAGCGGGGCGATAACATCAGCCGTTTTTATAAAGGTCACAATCTGCCGGAATAGGATATTTAGTACCAACTTTAAACCAAACCCTAACCAAACCAACCCAAAAAAAAAACATACGAAATTCATAAATAATTTTATAAACTCGCATTAATAAATGTAACTGTAAAACGCCAAAGTTAATGTATATATTCCATGTCTGCGCCGACTTGGCACTCTTGACAATTTGGCAGCTACAAACTCTACAAAGTATGGTCGCGCCAAACTTAAATTATTATCAGGGGGCAGGGGGGGGGGGCGAATTAAACTCAGCCGCCTTAAGGCGGCATAAACAGTCAGGGTTCGCGCAACGCATAGCAATTGATACTCAGATATATTAATACCAATACTAATAAATAATCTATAGAACCGTGTTCTCATAATACAAATAGTGTTACGATACTTATTTTGCTTCTATTTATACATTCATACATTCATACAAATTTTTGTACCCCCACACGCACCTGACAGTATGGTTACAACCCTAATGTAATGTTGATATTAAACACTAAACGTCAAATATAGGAAAGAAAAGCTTCTGTACTTTAGTACTTATTACTTATTATTACGAATATGTGGTATTATTTGGCGTGCAGAATATAGATTTCAATTTGACCCAAAAGGGGTCATATCTAAATGTTGAGAGAATTGACAGATATTTGAACCACCAGGAAAGCGAACGACTGCTATTGTCAGTGCAATCGCTTTATCTTTTAAATACAAACCTTGTCTTTTGACATGTGCCCGTTAGGCAAAGTAAGTTTTAGGGGTTCCGTAGTCAACTAGGAACACTTATAGTTTCGATGTGTCTGTCTGTTTGTTCGTCCGTCCGTCTTCGGTATAGCTCAATGACCGCTAGTTAGTAATATATAGCTGTAATTTGGTATGAATAGACACATCAATCATGTCAACAAAATAGTATGTAATAATTAAAATTACAATACAATTACAATTTAATAAAATATAATTACATTTTTTTTAATTGTATGTAGTATTTAATTATTTGTGTAGTTTTAAGAATTTATTGTAGGTATCCTAACATAGCTAATAAGTAAAATAAAATGTAACTAACAATATATGGACTCACGAGTCTGAAATAAAATATTTGAATTTGAATTTGAATATAAAAATTGTGTACCTACAAATTTTTTTTGGGTTCCCCCAAACCCACCCCCATTTTTTTTTTGTTTCTCTGTCTTAAGGGTTAAGAGTCCGGTATACTTTTTTTACGATTTTGCTCAATTTTTGATACTATACTGGAGCAACTAACAACAATTCTGTTAGTTTTTTAATAATTATATGACGGAAGATAATTTCAATTCGAATGGAATGTATACTTTGTTTTTTTTTCCATTTTTAGTAATGTACCTAAATCTGAGGCCTGTTTCGAGATTTTCGGTATGTACCTACGTTATACATATGTGTTGGTAAATAAGTCGTCTAAGGAATAAATGAAACACTTTGTTCCACTTTTATATATTTTTTCGAAGACGACGAGGAATGTTTACATTGAGCTAGAGCAAATTCAAGAAAAATTGCCAAAGTTTAGCAGGTAGGTACCTATATTTAGATATGTATAAAATATATTTCATGAAACTATAGATGCAAAAATAAACTTAATTTTATGCCTAATTCACGTGTAAATAAGTAAATTAGGTGGTATAAAAAATAAAAAAAATTCAGTAACAATATTGTATGAATGGACCACCTCGCAAAACAAGCTCAGTAAGAATTGTGTTTTTGAATAATAATATTATATATTTTTCAAATTTTTTTTTGCAATACCAATACTTCAGACTATCACGCAATTGCAATTTATATGCGATATTTAATTATTAACGATTTTCACTTTCAAAAGTATACCGGACTCTTAAATATGAGGTATCGTTGGATGCATTTGAAAACGAATAGGGGAATTAGCTAAACTTATTTTTTGATAAAAAAACTGTCAAGGAATATTATTTCAAACATGGTCAGTTTAGCTATTTTTTTTTGCAAAAAAGGCATATACAGTTGTAATATATAGTTGTAAGTGCGGCGTAAGTAGAGACTGCTTTTTGCTAGTTATAGTATCTACTAAAAACTCTTCTAAGTTCACTCACTGTGACTACGGTACCCTATACTGACTTCATATATTAACTACTAGGGCTAATCCTGAATTTCAAAACTCTCAGATCTCTTCTTCTTCCTAGCGTTATCCCGGCTTATGCCACGGGCTCAATACTCTCCGTTATTAAATTCAATTTCGAGTGCACTTCAGTGAAGCTTTACCAACTATTTTAGATAAAATGTAGCTTAACCTAAAATATGCGCATTACCAGCTTCCGATCCTGCGCCTGCGCACCATACACGGTACATGCATTATTCATCCACACTATTTGGTGCGAGCAGGACAAAAAGCGAATTCGTTAGTTCGATTGAGTGGTGTGGCGTTGACGGACTAGCCCAGCAAAAACGTTGACGTGCAGTCTTTCATATAACAGGCCTAGTCTAAACGGGTAAAGTCATTTTTAATGGGCAGAGATTTATAGATAATGAGAGTTTCAAATGAGACATGATACCTTTTAGATAGTAAATATGGCGTCATATCATAAATAAGCGGGGACCAATGTGTCCGTTAGCATTTCTTCTGAAGTTTCTTTTAGAAGGAAAAAGTATTATTGATTGCAATTTCAAATTAAAATCTTTATTACTATACAATTTTCAGGTCGCTGGTTCGATCCCAGCCCTGCTCACCGGGGACCTTGGTCACTTTTTCTTTAGTATATGACATCTCTTTCAATTTATAATTTCAATTTATAATCTTTATTACTGTTATGATCTTATGAAATAAGAAGTGAAATTCGGTTCAATACCAAAACCCACATGTCTTATATTATATCCCCTTCTATTAAATTAGTAGTTAGAACAAGGAGCATTTGATTAAATAAAGTGGAAATAAAAGTAACCATAGTCGCAATATCTGTTCTCTTGTCTTATATGTCATTATTTTCGTAAACAAACATCTCTCAAATAGCAAACTTACTGCTCGCACTTATGAAATAATCAATACACACAATTGTGTATTGTTTATCTGCCCGTAAATGTCCGCCTTTTTTGTCACACTGTGTACGTTCTTTTTCTCCGTTCTATAGAAACCTCCAAGAAGCACTACATCGCAGTTAACAGTGTAAGTACTATTTGTTTTTTTTTTAACGACCGTGAAACTAATTTAATAAATTTACCTATCCTTCTTTGTGTTGCGCAATCGAGTCATAGAGTCCGACTAAGATAGTTTGCATTGATTTTGATAACACAGACTGTGAATGTATAAATGTCATATTTTCATAGATGTTTGACGTTTAAAATAATACTTGTGCAGTGTGTAATATCAAAATCGATGCAAACTTAGTTTGGTCTGACTCTATGTTCTTTTTTTAAACCTATTTATATCAAAACTGATTGCGTTAATTTTGAACAACTCTGAAACAAACTTATAAAAATTATCCTTCTTTGTGCTGCGCAAATGAGTAAATAGTACATTGTTAGAGGAGGTTAAGAACGTGAACTATAGATGGACGTGTTAGTTAGGTACAAGTTCATCTTTAGCGCTTTCGGCCGAGGCATTACATAGTGCTTTTCACGATTACTGAAAGTAAAAACATAATAATATACAGTTTAATAAAAAAATTATATTTAGGTCCATCGAAATCCTTCCCAACTAGACAATTTACATTCCACCCGGCGGTGATTGGTCAAAAGTTCAGACAAAACCCAACGCTTCAACAATAATATTGTTGCAGAATTGGTTCAGGTATATAACTAAAGCCTGCTTTTCAGCTGTGATTCAGACCATCTACTTATTGTAACATTTCCGAGCAGTAGCGTGAAAAAAAAAACTTAATTTGATACAGTATACAGCACTGTAAATGGATACCACAGCAGGATGTCATTGGTGAACTGCAATCATGGGCCCTGTTTTTAATTTGTAGACAAACTATTTTATCAACCTTATACTTACGCTGGCAAAGTAAAGAACGTTACAATGTTTTAAATAATTACAAGTTTGACCTGTCACCTGTCACGAGTGACAACTGGCATTGGCTGAGCTATGACCATTGGTCGCCCCGGATTCAACACCAGCCAATGGCGCTGCGTTTACTGAATGACCCAGATCCGTCATTCGAGTATATATTTATTTATGTATTTGCATGTAAGTATGTAGTAAATAGTTTTTATGTGCATACCTTTAAGGGTTAAATAAAAGTTACTATGTTATTTGGGTACATCGGCATTGTTATACAAAAAACAAAGTCTAGGCGTAAGGTGTAAATAATAGCTCCATACTCAATCATGTACCTATGTCTTATTTTTATAAGAATAATTTCATACATTATTCATTGATTATTCGGGGCGTTTAAATTTAACTTGTAAATGTATGTACAATCAGGTGTAATAATATGGTTGTATGCAATACTGCCCTGAGTATAATAGCGATATCTCAAAAACAAAGGATTTTGAAAAGGGAAGCTTTGGAATTTAAGGTGCATTTTTGTATTAAATTTTAATTTTAGATTATGGTTTTTATGCTTAGCAGGGCAGAATATAAACATACTTTAAAATATGTCCCATGAATCTTAATACGCCGACATAAGAGCCATGGGACATATTTTGGAGTAATTTTCTTACACACATATTTTTACACTTATAGGTATAGGTACGTAAAACACGAACAGAACTCTCATAATACGAGTATGTGCATTACCTAAATATACCAGTAATTTGCGTAGCAACATTGTAAGATCGACCATAATGACATGACATAGGTATCCACTTTTGGACTCGATCGCAATAAGGTGAAAAAGTCGATACTTCGGAGAGTCGAAAACAAAATCAATTTATTTCGGATAACTTAGATCCATAGAGGTTTTTACTAAAACTTGGATAACTTTTTCTGAAGGTAACTGTTGTTTTGGAAGAAACGTGACTGTTTATTCATATAAAAGTTCAGTTTCTTGGCAAGGTTATATATAAAATTGGGTATTCTCAGATAAAATTAACGATCAGAAAAAACCCAAATACCCATTATTTATAGCAAAATAGCAATACACTGAAATCGCACTGATACAATTCAAAAATATTTGGTCGGTTAAATCGTACCTTTGAGCGTGAGCTACGGTATGATTTAAAAGACCAGGTATTTTTGTGAAATAAATAATATAAAATATATGACCATAAATTTGTAAATACAACTCAGTAAAGCTGCTGTTAATTCTGTACTTTTAATCTATCTAGATCATAAGTTATACAATTACGAAATAACATCAAAAGTTACATCGAGGGTGACGAAAGTTTTTTTTCTCTCTCAAGTTCATTCTTGACATTTTGTCATTTTTTATTTCGATAACTGATGATTATAACATTGGTGCTCTGTTGGGTGCCTCATTAGCAAGTGAAAAAGGTTGTTAAGTAGGAAATCTAGATGTGGTATACGATTTAACCGGTGGTACGATATAGCCGACTCTCCCCTACTTTTGTAGTTGACTGTACCAACACCAACCAGGTCATGTTTTTAAAATAAGTAACTTACCTACTCTACTGTGGATAAACCAAAGGACATCTAATTAAGTTGAAAAGTATGTACACTGATAATGACAGTGTCGTGAAACAATAAACGGTGTTAAGGTTAAGGCGGAAAGGTGGTATAGGTCTTAGGATAAAACGATGTGTCACATGCAACAGTTCATGGGCAATACTGCCAAGCAGTTTCAATATTACAGCCTGTAGGCTTATGTGTCTGCTATAATCACAGAGCCAGCGACCTACATGCACGGTCGTTTGTCATGAGGCAATGCTGATACCTACTCGAGGACTAGCGAGCATACATTACCTACATGACACACTCCAATTCAACCTATATCGTATCTACTTCAGTTATTTAATTGCAAAAACGCCGCTATTTCGTATATTATAAAGCTCATGATTGAGAGCAACAGGAGAAAAAATACGAGGTTGGCAAAATAGACAGTCGATACGTGACACGTTTTGTAGGTCGATGGAGATATAATCTAATAGCTTACAGCTGTGCTTTGAAACATAGATAGTATGATAATAGCTTTTGATTTTAATGCGGTTTTATAATAACATACTTGTATATGTTGGCGTTTAGCCGAAAGGGACAAGGCTGGAGGCTGCATGGAGCTCCGCAGTTCGTTTGGTGTAATTGGTGTAAAGCCGCAGCTTAACTACCCCAGTACAACTTGAATTCCAGCTTATGCAGGCAAGCTGATGCTTGATGACCGGTAAATGAGATTTCAGTTCTTAAACTGTTATGTCACCCTACTTTTTGATGAAGTCACAGTCGGGTAAAACGTTGATATGTGAAATGAGTAGGACTAAGTATCCCCTGAAGAAGTATTGACGATTCAGAGCGATTACTTATTTTTTTAAATATTAGATGTATCAAATTTTTGTTCAAGAAACCTTTAAGTTATTTCTAAAGTAGATGTGTTACAAGTGCATATGTAGCAAAACATTTTTTTTTGACATTTGCTCCGGTTAGTGACACCCCTTAAATTTTTTTTTTCACAAGTTATATGCAAAACTAAGTAGAGCGGCACACAAAATACACCTCTAGGTGTAATATCATTACCATATGCTTTATAGTTATTGAGTGTAACCGCTGTGACATTCGGACTGGACGAAACTATAAGGGTTCCGTTTTTGCCGTTTTGGCTACGGAAATCTAAAAACAATTGAATAATTTCAAGTGAATATTAAATTTCAGGACGATTCTAGAGATATCGACCCTTGGCTTAATTTAATTGTATTTATATGTATTGTACATTGTATTATATGTGTTGTAACGTACGAGTGCTCGTCACCGCCCTAATAGTTGCCATCTTAAATGTTAAGTCGGTACCGGTAGCAATAGAGATGACAGCAGGGTGACATTATTGTGCATTAGTGCGTTGAGCGTCCATTAACCTTACCAAAAATAAATCATATAATTTAAACTTTCGTGAGTCATACTGATATTAAATTGCAACGGTTAACACTCACGTATTTTTATCACAACCAGTCCACGTACTTAATTAAAATTAACGCTAGACTAAAATCGTGTAAAGTTTATCACTCGATCCAACGGAAGCGACAAACGCAGCACGGTCCATCAGTTTACCTTACCAATGCTGCTTAAACCAGCTTCTGATTTAGATCAATTCTAAATCATTTAATTACTCGTACTAACACCTTACACCGAATAAGAAAGATGTTCATTCGATTTCGACAGTCATTACGATGGGACTGTGGTGACAGTTGTATTTCCTGTCAAACTGGCTATTCTTAATACTACGAGCGCGTACGCATGAGGAAATTGGGCACCATCGCTTCGGTGCGAGCGATCTATCAATTTAAAGCTTTTTATTCACAAAAAAATATAATAGTAACATCTAATGATATGAACCATATTTAATTTTAAGAACCATTCTGACCGGAAATATTTTATTAAAAATCCGTAAAGTCATGGGTCAGGGTTCTAAGGTCTTACCCTTTGACAGCAGAGTTGTATGAACTAATAACCGACCCTATCTGAGCGGTGCACGTATAAGATCTTGCCCTATGTGACGGACTTCCCTTAAAAATAAAATATGCCACTTACCCACGTTGACTCTACTCTAGTTGAATGGTTCATTTGTTAAGGACCTACAACTAATGCCTAATTCTGTTGGTGGTGGTCGCACAGCTACGAGTATGCCGATGACTGTTAGTATAGCTACGTAATTAAATGAACTATAAATCCACCAGTTATCAATTACTACTGAATTGGTTGATGTTAACTGTACTTGTGAATGCATTCATGAGGCGAATTATGTATAAGATCCAATTACACTAGTTTTACGCAAGTTCCTTCTAATGAAGTTTGACGACTAAATTCGTCATTTTCAATCACTTGTTTAGGGTTCCGTTCTAACAAATTAATTTACGAAGCACTTTTTTAATCCCAACTGAACAAGACATTGTAAAGCCGAAAATTAAAGTGTGATTTTTAACCCTTGGAGCTAGCGCAGGATTTTTTTTACTTTATAACTTTTTTATCGTCTTCAAAATGGCGGATGATTGATTTTAAATTAAACTTGGCTGTTTCTTACGGGACCGAAATTACTCCGTTAATTATGAATTTATGTCGATCGTTTTTGGTTCGAAATGGGAAGCCTCTAAGATTCGTCCATTGGATCGGTTCTGATAATGGGAAGTAATGGGAACATAAAACACGTCTCAAATATTAAAGATACATGGATAGTATATTTTGGTGTTATCTCCCCACTTTCCCCATTAAAGTCAATGTGTGTATATTGGAAACGATTGAAGTAAATGCAAGTGTCTCCGTATCGGGTACAACCTCGACTTAATTATGCTTCCTAATTTTAATTAATAAGTTTATAAACAATTGTCTAAAATCCGCAACATAGGCTTCGTCAGGAGGATACAGATTAGGCTCAGCTACAGGCTTCGTCACATACTTACAAACGATGTAATCCGCAACAGGCTTTGTCAATCATAACCACTAATTAAACCTAGGTAAAATGTTCACCCCGGATCGTAGCCGGCTCAAACGTCCCCATGACACTGGCCGCGTTGCCCCGCTGAATTGCCAAAGAGATTTGTTGAACCAGGTACGACCCGGACCGAGGATCGCAACCCCTGTCTCTGAGCCGACGACCCAACACTTTTATGAAATCCTTGGCCTCCGCACCCCAAGATCCTGCAGTTTCTACCGCAACCGGTATGAAGTCATACGCTGGCTCCAAGACAGAGTACTTGGAATGCTTCTGCCTAGCTGCATACTCCGCAGCCGACCCAGCAGCTCTTGTGGTGCCACTCAAATGGGACGGGGCAAAAGTGCTCACGCATGTAGCGTCCCACAAGAGGCACCGACCCCTCCGCCAAGGAACCAACGTAAGACCATCCGGCCTTTTTCCGTCTGAGCGGCATAACCCTGGAGGCTCCAAAACGCAGGGTACATTAGCCGACACTAAAGCCCGGCGAACCACCTCGTTTATCGCATGGTGACGCGAAAAACGCCCAGCACACTTTTGGCAGCTAAGGCCATGGTGACCATCCTCCTGAACCACCGCTCCACAGATGCACCGATGCACCTCACAAACCTTGCAACCCAAGCGCAAGGCAGCCGCGATCCTTAAGGAGTCGTTATCCAGCAGCGTGCCCAACTGTGGGGATGGCAATGCATGAAGCCATGATCCTGACTCGTAGCAAGATGCAGCATGGAGGCGCGCTAAATCCGCGCCGCCTGCCTCGCTCAATAGGCCCGCAAAAACCTTCCTACACAATATATCGTCCCAACCTCGTTGAGTGGCAGGATTATTTGGCCCCTCATCAGTCTGGCAAATGGTAGACCATTTGACAAATGCCTCGGCAGCAAAGGGAACCTGGAAATCGTGACCATAGTTAGACAAAATGCGAGTCACGAGTCCCAGACTTCCATGAGCCGAGGCAAGAAAAGCCACCACACCTACCTCGCGACACCGACGAATCCCCAGCCCACCATGACGAACTGGCAGAGCAGCCTGACACCACTGTCCCTCACTCAGTTGTACATTAATTATGGCCTCCAGTGCTATTTTGAGGGTGTCATCCAACTTCGAAACAATATCCTCAAATAACCAAGTTGGAGACGTTCTTAGAATGTACATCATTCTTGGCATGGCAAAGCAGCTCCGCAACAGAACGACAGAAACATGCGCTGACAGATTGCTCAGGTGTTCCTGGGCCTTAACCAACGCCAACCTTTTTTCTTCCAGGGCAGAACCGATGCCATCTGGAAAAATTGGAGCGCCTAGCAGAGAAAAAGATGACTTCTGCAGGCGCCGAATCCCTGGCAGCACTGCATCGACTTCTGCCATGTCAACGTCCTGGAGGTCACAACAGAAAAGCTCGCACTTAGCCGAGTTTACCTCTAAGCCGATCCCTTTTAATGCTGGCAGTAGCTTTTTCACATCGTCCAGCACTGTTCGTGGATCGCCCCCAATCGTACCGTCATCCAAATACCATACGTTTAAGGGCGAATCCAACGAAGTAATTGCCTTCTGAATGGCCAAGCAAAAAATTAAAGGCCCCAAGGGATCTCCCTGCTGGGCACCAACTTGTGAGGCTATCAGGGAGTTATCAAAAAGCAAATTACTCACAGTGTGGTAACATTGGTGAAGAAACGGGTAAATTGAGGGTACCTTGTCTAAAGCTTCACCAAGAATAGAATCCCTCTCGACACTATTAAATGCGTTCTTGATGTCTATCTTTAGGATAACAGCACCTGTGGCTCCCCTTGCGGACGCAAACGCCCGAGTGGCGTGAATCGCTGCCTCACAACCTTGGGGGGTACCAAATCCTACCTGAACCGGTTGCAGATAATCCGCCATTGGTTCCTTAACCGCTCGACAGCACAGTTTAGCCGTAAGACGTCGAACAGTGCACCCTACTGCTATAGGCCTAATACCGCCGTCCTTCTTGGTAAGGGCGCAAAGAGAAGCCCCGTAGAAATAAGGACAAACAAGGGGGTTGAGTAATCCTTTAAGTAAAAAATTGCATAGTTTTGTTAAGGACTCTAAAAGCCGGGTGCCATTGCTACCTGCAGCAGAAGACGTGAGTTCCCTAAGATGCTGCGGTCTCAAACCATCTAACCCCGAAGCCGACCCATTGTAAAAGGAACCCAGCGCCTCCTTTACTTCATCCGGTTTCACTGACAAGGACGGACTTGAAGAGTCTGGTTCGGGCGGGAACACGAGTGGCCTAGACGGCGACGGATGTTTCTCCCGGAGAGACACAACAGTTGAATCATCCAAAGGAGCCAGCGACGCGTCAGATAAAAGGAGCCGGACCGCGCCTCTCAAGTCACCGTCGTGCACCTTACTCTCTATGCGTTTGTATAAAGATCCTGACTTCCGCAACGTGTCATCCGGGAAGTATAACGTTGCATTGTCCACGTTTTCCTTCACTTTGGAAGTCAAGGACTTCTTTGAACCCTTTTCCGGAACCCTCAGAGCAGAAAAAGAAAAGGATAGCAACGAAAACCAATCCTCTACCCTGTTGGTGTCCACACACTTACACATAATAGAACTCAGTTTCTCTGCTGCCAAGGATCGCGCACCCTTAGGAATGTGCTTTAAGACATTAACCTTATTCTTTAGTTCTCCCAATTTGTCAAGGCAATTTTGATCGCGAGTTGTTGCTGGTTGAGATAAATCGACATTATTTTGGGACCCAGGCGATACACTAGGCCCTGGAACCCCCAGGGTGTTTGGGCTAGGAGATAATCGTACAATATCCCGATGGACACGTGCTATGTGTACGTTAAGGCCCCTTGGTATGACATACAGCCTTGGAGAACCAGGACAATAAGGACAGACAGACTTAATAGCGGGGCTGCTCATTGTTACTTCATTGGTCAACAACCAAAAACACAAATCCGAGTTAATCCGTCAAATTACATTTAGACATAATAGAAAAAATAAATCCATTTGCAAATCATAATAAATACACAGTCAAAAATTAAAACAATAAATATTGAATCATTAAAAGTACTTTAAAACTGCCTATACCAGTAAACTAAAATGTCAACAAGTTAATAAAAATAATAGTTTAAAAAACCAAACATGTTACAATAATACATAAAAGCTAAAAAAAAATATATATTAAAAAAAAAAACCAAAAAGTCCATCGCACTTAGGTCTCGAACTGCCGTCCAAATTAGCGCTTAATTGTACTAAACCGCTTGCTAAACCAACTCATCCATGCCGTCTGACGGGGAGTCGACGAAAAGCCGCATTCGCCTGAGCAATTTGTTACGCTTGAATAAATAATACGAGTATGAGCGTACCCTCAGTGTAAATTGATAAACACTATATGTATGATCACAAGTTAATTTCAAAGCACTTCCACTTTAGCACTGCTTATTTTCATCCGCACCCATGAGCCTATCGGGAACACAGCTTTGCCAACACAGAATTAAGATCTTGGACGTTTATATATCCACTGTTGTGTTATGGTATCCAATTGGTCGGAGTCATTGACGCCTAGCTAAATCATTGATTTGGTTCACTGCTACCGATAATTGGACCTAGATAACATTTTTCACTTTCTTGTTGTGCCGGACAAATCATAAAAAACTTCAAATAAAGTCCTTTGTTCACTCCAATTAATTTATAAACATTAAAAGTTTCCACAGCTGTTGTTTACCGTACGGGTGATCTACCCTCCTCCTAGGTTTCTTCTCCTTCTAGGCTAATTATGCTTTGTATTTAAGTTCTTACGGAACCACTTATCGATAGCGATACTAGCACTAAGTAACAAGCCAACATAGTTCGTTTTTTCCGTTAAATTTCATAATTAAAGCGTATATAGCCGGTACAGACAGACCGGTGATTGATGGGTTTAATTATAGGCTTTTTACGGATACTTGCGATAAAGAGCCGAAAGCGCGCGAGGGCCTCACCTCAAGCGCGGTGATCTGAATATCACAACTGGATCATTTAAGGTTTTTAGATTTTTATTGCTTAATTGCTTAGTATGAACTGGTATTGCGGGATTGCTCAATCAGACTATTTTGCTTGGCATACCTATGTATGTAAAATTAAACACTTTTAATGATGTGTAAAATTTACTCAGTAGAATATACTCGTAATGAGTTTTCAATTCATATATCATTCTCTGAAAGTTGGTCATTGTTGACCTATGATTTCGAAGGAAAATTATAATTTTCCGCCCTAGGACCTTTTACGTTCCATATGCATTTTTTTCTTATATGTATTTAAATGTGATAAAAATTTAGTACAAAATATATGCATTTTATGAAAAACAATAATGCTGCTGAAATCATTTTGCTTGCTTTACAATAAGCAATTAATATATCAACTTTTAAAGACTTTCACATGAAAAATCATGCAACCTTCATACAATTTTTTAATCCATTTTCAACCCCTTCAACCCTCTCATGTATTTTAATAAGTTTCAAGTCTCTCACTTCAAAAATTACTTTATCCTCATACTAACTTTCAATCCTCTTTTTAACCCTATAGGAGTCGAAAATGTCAAGCTTGGTTCTAATTATGTGCTTTGCCAAATAATAATAAATATATATAGCATCACCCGTTTTGACTCTGCATGAATACTGACTATCAACCCCTTTCTACCCTCTTTGGGGATGAATATCTGTAAACGCTGAAATAAGTTTTCTTTTTACACAATAGGCAGTCAATAGACGCACTTTCAAGCCTCTCACCTGAAAAATCATACAGGGGCCTCCATATAACATTTAATCCCTTTTTGAAACCCCTTTAGGGGATGAGCTTCTAAATACCGTGAAATTACAAGTCTCTAACTTAAATTTCTACACCAATTTCATGTAAACGTTCAACCCCCTTCTTAACCCTTTAGGGGTTGAATTTTTTAAAATCGCTTCTCATTATTTGTATCCATAAATAAAATCTGATGTGTAAATTTCAACTTTCTAACATCTATAGTTCAGTTTTGCGTTGATTAGTCAGTCAGTGAATGAGTCAGGGAACTATTCATTACACACGCATTTATATATATAAGGTAGTAGGTACTTTTCAAAACAAATAGTACAAAAAAATATCGAATATGACTCTCCTATCACACAAACTTCTATATGTACATATATACCTAAGTAAGTGTTTATAGGAGTCCTTCGCTGGCGGTAAGTTACCTACTATTTAATAGTAATGTAATACAATGCAATAATAATAGTCTAAACAACGCTATCAATCACTGTTTCTGATTTAATTGCGCTCACGATGATTGATCAGGACGAGTGAGATAAAAAATATCTATTAGACGAATATAAAAAGTCTACATGTGTTACCGATCCGAATACGCTTAATTTTATTTCTATGTACCTATAATAAAATCAGTGTTCTGGCTGATGTGAGGCGTTCGACTGCCAAACCCGAGGATCTGAGCTCGAAATCCGACTCATGTCTGATGTAAGCTATGAAATAAATATGATTCTTTTATAGCCAGTTTTTCTTCCCCTAGCCGCTCCAGACTCTGACTTTTTTTAAATATGGCGCACCGGGGGGTTTTTTTTTATGGGAAAGGTAACAAACGAGCAGACGAGCCGCCTGATGGGAAACGGTCATCGCCGCCCATGGACATAAGCAACATCTAAACGGAAAAAAATACTCCGGGTATACCAACGCTACGCCGCCACTGAATATTATAACTTCTGGGGGTTGGACGGTTAGACAGCAGCCTATTTTGTAAAAAGAAGGGTAGGTACCTATATGCGTCATTTTTAATTAAAACGGGCTTATTTTTAGACATGCGCTTCGATATACATAAAATAATATAAACTATACATAAGACATACAAGTACATCGCTCGGGCACCGAATCCGTGCGGCTAATGCGGGGGCATTAGGCATAAAGGACCATATGACCAAAGACGTAGTACTTATACCTACTTGAAGAGATGATTTTAAATTTCTCGATTACTAATCGATGTATTCATTGACTATTAAGTAGATGATTACAATGTACATGGAAGCACGTACAAAAGAGGCTTTGCAGGAGCCCCGACGGCAACATTCTTCTACTTGTCGGACAACTAGATTAGCATTGTCTACGCCGGTGGTCTTATTGCGCTTACAAGTCCATTGGAAGACGGTTATAAATGCGGATTGCCATAATATAAGTGCTTTTTTAGTAAATAAAGTTTTTTATTCTCGGGAGGTATACCTACATCATACTTATACTGATCTCATATATTATTTTTTAAAGATGATCTAGGCACAAAGTATGTAGCTTGGCTTTATATAAATAAACATAAACTATTTGGAATAAAAAGTATTTGGCACTTGGATACAACTGCTTTTAGGGATTTTATTACTAATGCGAATGTCACACCCTCGGATACGCACACCGCTCCGGTGAACAAACGGGACTGCATAGACGTGTGCTTACCTTGAGTTTGAAATGTTCTGTATAAATCTATAGTCGCTAGCGTCTACGTCAACACACTGTCCGTGCATCTTGCTTGCACTTGTATTGTAGCAACTCATGGTAGAGACACAAGTGTTTAGCAAAGTCTCGCTTGCACACCACCGAGCGGAGCCGAAAAGAAATGTAAGATTTACTTAACCTAAAACTGATCCATCGACATTTTACTCAACAAAATCGGGTCAGTAGTTTTGACGCTGCTGTGGAACCATAGACCAACTCCTCAGGGGGTGCTCTGTGAGAAGATACAAACCCACTAAAAACATTATTACCTTTCCCATAGTCGGTTACATAACTAAACTACTTGCAATAAAGTATAGTCAGCAATGTCAGCTATATTGCCTGAAATATAAATATGTATATCGCATATGCTGAAAATTCCAAGCAGGGACATCCCTTTTTTTCTTTCCTGCAACTCCCCGCTATCTCAAGGAGCGGTGCAGTTATCTGCGTAATGATATATCATCTAACAATATGCTTCTCTCTGTGCCGTCGTCCTCTACAAAGTTTTATAACCGTTCCTTTTCATTTCGGGCAGTTCGACTTTGGAACTCATTACCTCTAGACATTAGACGCGCGCAACCTCTTGCTGTTCTTAGAAGACGACTTAAAGAGCATTACCTATCTCTACCATATTTTTTATCTGCTTCTTTTTATGGCTTGCATGATGCTATTATGAGAATTTATGTATTTACATGGAAGTATGTTTATGTATTTCTATTTTTTTATAAGTATGTTTATTGTTTTGCGTAATTGTGTGTGTGCGTGTGTGCGTTTAGTTAATTTCATCTATACGTTTGCAACGCCTACCGCCTACTCTCACAAATTAGTTTTCATTGTTTCCGCTATGTACATTTATATTTATACCCAAATGTTGTATAGAAAAGATCGCTCTTTAACTATAAGACCGCCTATTGTTTCGCCTCAATCTTAAATCGAATAGGTGTATTTTTTTTGTAAATGATGCTTTTCTAGTATTTTGAGGTGTGCAATAAAGAGTATTCTATCTATCTATCTCCCTATATAATGAATAATTACTTAATTAGTTATGAAGCTACATGTAAGTATTTCTTACTACCCGGCTGATTCATGTCCAGGTTATAAGTAGGTAATCTAAGAAAACCAAAAAAAGTTTAAATGAATATTTACATTATATTTTTCGCAGGCAAACCACACGCTTTTGATTGATGCAGCAATGTTCCTCAATATATTAACATGTTTACAAATTATCTAGTCATAGCGTGATGGACAGACGGACAGCTGAACATTTATTACAACACCTCTCGTAATAAAAACGATTAGCAACGAACATCTATCTGTAAATCTAAATACATATTTACTATAGTCTCCTAAGTTGTGTACCTTCTGAATACTGAAATAACAACATTTTGCGTTTATCACTAAGTCTTTGTCATCAGCAGATAGTAGTCGTTGACATTGATAGGAACTACAACGGCAACTTGCACCACTCGGAGTTAAGCTTTTTATTGTATGAAATTTGATTGTATGAATCAGCTGAAAAAAAATATGCCGTATTTTTTCAGTATTTGGAACGTGACGTTTAGTTAAGTGCCATCAGCCTATAAAATTTTAACAGTGTTGGTTCTGTGTATAAATTGTATACTACATGCTTACGTTAGTAAGGTCTTTCATTATATCGTTTGTACTATCATCAATGCGAAATTGTTCGCTAATGTCAATCTGACCCACATTTTTTGACGTTTTTGTTCTGCTTCGTGTTTGTGTCTATTTTATTTCTTTTAAGTCAATGAATTTGATAGCTTAACTCCGAATTAGCGGCTAACCCTGGGTGGTGTAAGTGGGCCTAAGTATATTTTACCTGTTATACCTACTGATAAATAGCTTGATAGGTCATTCCAACGATTAGATATAGCTTGAGCAGGAGGTATAAGGAATTTATAGTTGTGGGACATATGGAAGTGATATGGTGCGCGCCGAGTTGTGCACCAGACGCGATGGCGTGAGAGGAGCAGGGATTTTGACCAGTTTTGCGACTCCTCGGAAACGAAGCGTGAACCATATTACAAAAGGCAGGATAGAGCAAAATTATATAGGTACTCGTTTAACCGTTTAGTAGTTACGCTAAACCTAACTTTAAGATGGAAAAAACTCTACCTACTTACTGGAATGTGATCCCCGGAAGCATTACGAATGGACTTAATCATACCACAGTGTAATCATACTTCGTAACCCATAACAAGTCAGCACCAGCCAGCAACGGTTTCTGGATGTCACCAATTAATTCCAACCAATGACAAATCTACGCCAGTGTTGCCACACAGACGCATTGTGATCCACAGTGATCCATAACGCTGATCTATAGATCGTCGAGCTATAGATCATCGTTTGCGCAATCGTTAAATGTCGTTTGACATGTCAAATGCATTGAGTAGATTTATAGGCTCAAACGTTGTACAGTGATCCAGTATGGTAAAAGTTTAATAACTGTTCGGTGTATATCTTTTTTTAATTTATTAACACACAAAAAGGTTATCCACTACACTTTAATTGGGCATATAAGCGCATTTCTAGTGTTCATGACTCAGTTAAACGTATATATGTAGTTTCAAATACCTACATGCATGTAAATTACCTTCTTTAACGTGAGGGTATACCTTTGGCATGCCGCCGAGCCAAACAACTAGAGCTAGAGGGTATGTTGGGTTGGGAGTCGCCGCTCAGACCACCTATTAAACCTAACCACGATAAGCCCTTATACAGCATAGTGCCGCTAAAAATATTTTTTTCCACTGTTTATTTTACCACTTTGTTGCCAAAATTAATCTTTCTACTTCTAACGGTTACTAAACTAAGCCGCAGACGGATGGACGGACGGACAGACAGACATGGCGTATCTATAAGGGTTCCTCGTTGACTACGGAACTATAAAAACGTATTGACAACCTAAAGTACCAGCGTCATTAAGCCATAGAGAAAGATAAATGACCAAAGTATTTAATTAGTTCCTAGTTTCGTCTAATGAGCGATTGCGCCGCAACTCCATACAGCCGTCTATCAGGCTTGGGACGGGATTCATTCTACTTGCAGAAATTAGAGTAGGTGTAGGTAGGTATTTCCCTATCGTAACACTTATTAGAGCCCCAAACATGGTCTAAAACTGACTCTTATAATATTCGTTTTGGTGTGATTAATATTTATGGAATTAAAAACATAAGTAGGCACTTTAGTTCAAAATTTGCTTAATTTTAATGCTTATTTTTAAGTTATTTTTAAGTCTGTATTATCTGTATTATTTTTGTGTCAATAATAAGAGTATTGACAAATTGGAAGAGCGCATTTTTAACTGTTTGAACGGGTATAGTTTTATTTGATTTTATTAGGTGTTCTTGGGACTTAAGTAATTTCATCAATAAGCTAGCATAGGCATCGAAAGTAATAGTTGATGTTCTGGCGCAAGTATCAATAATGTTTGGTCCGCGCGTCAAGCGTCGCGACGCCATTAGCCTCGCGACGGTGCTTACAATCAATGAATGCTCGCTCCCGTTCGCACTAACCGCACCTGCTATGCCGTTCGAAGAGCATGGCGATAATAAGTTTGTATACCTGATTGTAGTGTGTGTCCGCACACAGATGCGCGTTCGGAGCGCAACTGGCGGTAATAATATTGAAATGCGAGCGGGCGGATTTTGTGATAGCACTCTTAAGAATGAATTCATTCATTAATTGCATGTGTTTGTGCCTTTGTTTGTAAACTTTGTAATACGATTGTGCTTACTACGAGTTGGAGTACACGATGTCTCGTTTACGTATCAGCAGTATTGCATCCCGCTCTCACCAGCAATTGCGAGCAAAATGCACTGACAGTGGGTTGAGGTTAGAGACTAGCGAGTATAGATTCCTACAGTACCTATATTTCAAATTCATGGTAAGCATACAAAAGTTACGGCTTCATCGAAAAACGTGCGATAACACTTGTACATTTTTTTGAGAGCATCGACACTCTGGAAACTGACAGGTGCCATCGCATGGTTTCCGCTGCAGCCGTGTTACGAACACGAGGAATGTTGCCTCAGGTAATATATTCATGTATGCACCAATTAGTACTAACGCTTTTTGGCAAACAACACACTTAACTGAAGGAAGTCAATTTCCTCCCCAGCCTTAAAAGTATTTCAGAACCAACCACTTCTCTAAACTATATTGCTATTCCTGTAGTATCTTAAACTAGGCTCAATTAACTGAAGCACAAAGTTGCATTTGCAATGTTTAAAAAATAATAAGATACACCTTTTGAAGAATCTTTTGATTAATCCACATAGACAGACAGAATACCGCACTAATGAATCCTAGTCGATCTGGTTTAGGTTTGATAAGGGTCTAAGGATACACAACCGTATTTGAGGGCGCATTGGGTTGAAATTGGATTGTTACTGCGAGATTAAAGTTGACTGGTTAGTGGATAAGCTTATGGTTTTTGTAACACCGTCCGTTGCATAAAGTGCCACAGAGTAAGTAGCATTTATACATAAAGGAATTGGCGAAATACTTTCCTTTATTTTCCACCCCATCTTTTCGATTAAGGGCTTTTTGTTTCCTAGGGAGGGATCAAAGTGGCACTTTTCTTACCTGCAATGTTTTCTGGCATTATTTGGTGGCATCCCAGTGTTGGCATGACGTTGTCCTTATTGCTTATATGTGGCGTGAAAAGTATAGGTATGTCTTTAAATGAATAAATTAATTTATTGTTGTCTGCACGCCTTTACCACGAACATTGAAAATTAAAACCATTAATAATTAGATTATCAATATATATTATTCATTAGTCTTTAAATTATTATCGGTTGGGGCTTTAATTCTTGAATCCCTCATGACACTTAGGGCTCCACTTTACCTAAAATATCTGAAAGTTTAGCAATGATTTTACAAAATCGCTAAATGTTTTCTCTCAATACACGGTGAACAAGTAAAAACAAGAATCTAAGGCTGCGTTTTACCAAATTTTTATTCCGAGAATAACGCTTACTCTCAGATAGTAACGTCAAATTACTATGGGATTTTGACATTGGTATCCAAGAGTAAGCGTTACTCTTGGTTAAAAAGTTTGGTCAAATCCAGCCTTAGTCGTACATCGTCAGGTTTAGAAAAGTCGTATACTTAAGCAGGAGTTATTCTTGTTTAGGTATAAAGGAAAAAAAGTTTGATAAAACTACATATGTAGTTACTACATACAACTTATACATACATAATGGTTAAGTTGTAAAGAAAAAAAACCGGCCAAGTGCAAGTCGGCAAAAAATTCAAATCGGCAGCTATACGTCCCGTTTCACACGTAACTCCGTTTTTTTGCACACGTAATATGTATAAGTATGAATATTCCCTGTTGAATGTTCCCTGAAATATTTCCCATCTGAACCCTACATTATGCATCTATTATAAATTTACTAAAACGGGGCTTAACCGTGGGGTGTTTTCAAAGTTTATACACGGTTAACCCCCGTTTTAGTAAATTTATAATGTGTGAATATCGTGAAAGTTTAAATAAGTATTATGCATCTAGGTATCAATATTCCGAGCTCCACAGCCATCTCGCGCTAGCAATCTGTATATATGTAGCATATACGTATTGAATTTATGTTTGCATGACGTAAATTTGTCTAGTAAAAATAATAATTACAACAATAGAAGCACCCGTCTTCACAAGGGTGGCATATCTGCGACAGCACTATGCAATCTGCGGTCTCTTAAAGCCGTTCCAGTTATATTGACGTTATTGCGTCCTTTACGCTGAGCCCAAGTTAGCAATGTCCCGTTCTGTTCGAGGCGTCAATTAGAGATTTTTCTAAGTATTCCCTTCGCAAAAACGTGGCGTTGTATATGGGAGCGTAATTGGATGTTTAACTTAATGTAGTTACTTGGATAGGCAGCACATAGGTATCGCGACGTGTATTTAGTCGTTTACTGTCGAATCGGTATGCGTAGGCGCAGTCAGCGTTAATATATAAGCATAATATATGCAACAAAAATATCTGTTAGGACTACTTAGGCTTGGGACTTTTAGGTGCTCGCCGTGGTTCTGGAACCCACGGAGTCGCAATTATGTTAAAAATTTTGTTTTACAATGTCAAAGCCAAAGTATAATAATACCGTACGGCAATAAACGCATTATTAGGACTGCAATTCATTTTATCAAAAATCTATTATACACACATAAATCACAGTTCACAATTTCCCTGGTGATGCGATATATGCATATTTATGATTTATTTATACTTGCATACTCTTTGATACTTGTGTTGTGACGGACTACTGACATCTATTTTACAAACAGAAAATAACACTTGGGTAAAAAGGTCAAATTTTGACTATACACAATTTCGGATATAACAGCATAAATCATGACATCTAAAATAATATTTTATTTTGAGACTTCGACATTCACTTCGAAAAAAAAAAGTTGACACAATGGCGACTCCGTGGATTCTAGAACCACGGCGAAAATCCAAAAGTGCGAAAAACCTAGTTAGGACATACTTACCAGGAATCGTTTAGGTACATATCTGATTTGGTAAAGCTATTAGAGAAAGACAGATACTTTTGGCGCATAGGTACACACGCGTTCAAAAGTGAATGGGCAATTTATAAACTGCCCATGTAGTTTTGTATGCGATCGTAACTAGTCTAATCCGCAGAGCTCCATCTTGTTAGGTTATGAAGGAAAATATGTTTAGCAATAAAAACCAGTAGAAAGTAATGCTCCCGAGGAAACACTTCAACGGTACAGTCGAGTTCATTAATATGTGTAAACTTTTTCATTTATTACAAGGGATTAAGGTAAAGAAATGTACACATATTTACTCATTATTTACTCATATCATATGAACTCATTAACTAATGCTTCTTAACAAAAAAGCAATACATCATATAAGTAATATAAATGCATACATAGGTACATAATAGTAAATTATATATAACTAAAAAGAAAAATACAAAAATACTTTACCTTAATCAATTATGTTTTAATGGCTATCGGCAGCGTACGCGATAGCGATTAGAAGTCGATACGTAACTAAACCCGTATGCATAACTGCAAGCCTGTTATCGCCATTATCGCCAACCGTCGGGCGAGCGCGGCGGACCCCTGGTCGTTCGGGTTAACCAGTCTAAACGCGCGCCTCTGGCTGCGCTCCGTGCAAGCACGATTAGGTCACGATCAGCTGGCTGGAACGAAATTCCATTCCCCCGCGCTCGCGTGATGGTAATTATGAGGATTATACTGTACCCACTTTACTTTATTCTTAAACAATATTATTACTTTGTTTGATTTGTGTTCATACACTTATAGCACATGTATATTTAAATTATGATAGTTTTGTATTTCTCTAGTTAAGTGAATTGTTATAATTCTTTTGGAGAAATAAATTCTTAAACCATAACCATAACCATATTTATAAACTCGCCTGTAACACAATCGCATATTTAGGAAGTAAAAAAGTAGGCAAAATATTGGATATAATATTGAATATTTCACCCATACACTACTGTCATGTCCTACCCTACTTCACGATAGAACCCACGCTCATCTAAGATTAAAATCAAGAACTGAACATGTAATTAATAAGGTAAACAGCATTACCTCGGGCTGTATTTGCAAGAAATTACATATCCACAGCAGCGAGTCAATTTCCTCCCGTCACTTCTGCTGTAGAGATTAATGCTTAGCCGCTACGGGTGTCATAGCTCATGATATCATTCATATTACCTATTGCTATGTATTAAGAGTCCGGTATACTTTTTAAAGTGAAAATCGTTAATAATTAAATAACGCAATTGCAATTGCTAAGATAGTATGAATTATTGGTAGTGCAAAAAATAGTTTGATACATATATTATATTATTATTTAGTATACAAAAGCACAATAATTCTTACTGAGCTTGTTGCGAGGTGGTCGATTCATACAATATTGTAACTTGATTTCATTTTATACCACCTAATTTATTTCTATACACGTAAATTATGCATAAATTTAAGTTTATTTTTGAATCTTTATTTTCATGAAATATAATTTTATACGTACCCAAATATCCCTTCTAAACTTTGGCAATTTTTCTTAATTTTGCTCTACGCTAGAGCTTCTAGCTAAATGTACATTTCGAGGGTTGCCTGGTGAAACCCAATAAGTGACAAAAAGTGAGATTTTAAAGTAAAAACAGTTTGAGATGGATTCGGTATCGCTCAATCTAATGGTAATATCGGATAAGCAGATTTGACATGTATTACGGAAATATGTCGAGTTGATACCCGATAAGTACTTGATTTCAAGTTTTAATTTAGAACTAAATACTACAAGTGCATTTAAGGCTTCAGTTTTTATTATTACTTAGTGCAAGAACCACACAATACACATTTATAGGTATTTAGTGCAGAGATATTTATACTAAATTAAACTAAACACACATCGTAAAACCAGTTACTATTACTTATCGGGTATTACCTCAGTACGATTCGAACCTAAAAAGGATTTAAGTAAGAATTAAAATACGTTAAAACCATTTATCGGATTTTACTTTTACGATATTATTTATTAAATGTACAAACTACTTCAAAGTAAACCCGAATAAACAAATGTATAGTACTTATCTAAAACATTTTTTTGATGAAATATTATGTTAAGTCTAGTTATCGAATTCTAGCACGGGCCTTTAATAAATTTCTTTAAAAAAAATCCGGGGAAGAACCCAATAAATATGTTTGACGACCGCAAGGTCATGCGCTGCCTCGACAAGTAGCGGCAGGATCGCAAGCGCCCCGCCGCTGCGTCGTTGCAAATTTAATTGGAAATAGCTGTTAAAACTTGTGACGTATTGTGTTAATGATGGCTGTGTATGTGTTAAAAGTTTTGTGATGGGTGACCGAGGCAGAAAATTAGTGCAGCAGCTATGCTAGAAACAGGTAAAATGTTATTTTCTAACCTAGAAATACATTTAGAATTGTCGTATAAAATAAGATTGGTACTTAATTATGTTATGACTTAATCGCCTGAACGATAGGTAGGTATACGTCGCGTTTATAGTACCTACTGTCCTTAAATACCTAACAATAAATCTAAGCTATTGTAAGATTGTAACCGTTAATATGTCGATAATTGTTGTTGTTTCGTTTAGAGCGGACTTATCGGGTTTTAGCACTATCTATTAATCAAACTACGCGACTTTGAGTGATGCTTACGGTACAAAATAACAAAACAAACAAATGACATAATCGCCTGAACGATAGGTATACATCGCGTTTATAGTACTGTCCTTAAATACCCAATAATAAATGTAAGCTATTGTAAGATTGTAACCGTTAATATGTAGATAATTGTTGTTGTTTCGTTTAAGAGCGAACTTATCGGGTTTTAGCGCAATCTATTAATCAAACTACGCGACTTTGAGGCTTACGGTATAAAATAACAAAAAGTACTTTAAATTAATACGTTTAGTTAAATTATTAAATAATATTAATTATTTTTTTGCATTCCAACTGGATGAGGCAACTCTAAAGTAATTTTTTGTCTTGTTTGAATGCATCTGTCTTTAATAAGTATTAATGGAATTGAAAAAAATACTTATTTATTTATTTAAGCTTTATTGCCCAATTACAAAAAAAGTACAAATGGTGGACTTAATGCCTTGGGGCATTCTCTACCAGTCAACCATTGGATAAAACAGAAACTTGTATTTGGTGCAGGATCGTAAACATCGAGGAGAGATAGGAAACACATAATAATATCAATAATTTTCCATAACCCAGTATTTAATCCACCACTTTCACCTAATAGTCCAGCATATTTTAGATTCCATTAAATCTCAATAGTCTATACACCCTGGCGGGTGCTGCCTCTGCGTGCGTCCCATGACTCGGGCAGGTGCAACATCCGCTCGGTGTACCCCTTACATTTCATTAAATTGTCGAAAGGGCCTCTGCGTGTTGGCTTCGGCTCCGCGTACGCCTCCTAAAGGTCCGGAACACCATTGTTCCGTGATGGGAAAGACATATCAATAATAATACATTGCTTTAATAATTGTATAAACATACACATATAAATATAAATATACCTACATATAGGTACATACATAAATAAATAATGTACCCAAGTATAAGTATGCGGAACATCTATCAAATGAGCAATTTAGAGAGGTGTTTACGTACCTTGCACTTGAAGGAGAATTTGCTCTGTATTTGCGTGTATTTCAACCTTGTTTGTAAATAAACGCTTCAGGTTCTTATGTAAACAATAGTTTTGGGATTTATTTGACGTATATTTGTTTATTTGAATTTTTTCGCGTTTGAGTCTATTGGGGTGCTTTCGTAAACTCCGATTGTATGTGATTTTTTACTGTACAAATGCACCCCATGGAACTAAAATCAAGAATATAATCAAAATACTCGTACAGTTATTATGGGTAAGATATGCCTAAACATTGATTATAACAGGTAAAATAACTCATAAAATGACGAATCCCAGGTAGAAACGAATGCCTCCTTACGTGTGGGATAAATTCGTACAATTCCCACTTTTTAGGAAAATCGTTATATTGGCCAAATTGTTTTGGATCAAATCAGAAATGCACTGTTATTATAAACAGATAACTGGACCATGCAATGGCATTAATTTAATTTTTAAATAACTGTTAGTTTTTATTTTACAAGGCCCAGAGCAAAAATTGTACGAAGCCTACCCACTTTCCCCTATGGTGTTATAAGATCAATCATTATAATTATGTAGTTACATGTATGCCTTTATGTGTACTTACCCGAGTTTATAATCCCGTGACTGCCCGTACTTATATGATTTTAAGTTATTGCGTTTTTGGTACACATTCTTTAATTTATTCAATTTCAGACAATGACTCCTTCAATCTTGATGAATCGTAAATTAATATTGCCGCCCAAATGCACAATATTGTCATCGATGATAATAGTAAGGCAGACTTTTGTAAGTATTTTGAAGATTACGTACATACTGGGTGATTTTTGGGTCATGGAGCAAGAGTGAACAGGGTGCGTAGCCAAGATGCCAATCGCTCACGCTCAGTCGCTAACGAAACGCAACTGTCACTGTCACACTAATAAGGAAGAGTGGTAGAGACAGGTGGCTACGATACGTTATCAAGCGTGAGCGATTGGCATCTTGGCTAAGCACACAGGGTAGGTATCGGGGAAGAACACACTACCCAACTTTCACTACGACAATCATGAAATCGTGAAAAAGAAATCTTTGATTGTTAAATATCGATCAACTAATACTTAGGAGTAACTAAATATCAATTAGCTCTTCATTAGGAGACCTTTTTTCCCGAATTCGTGGTTGTCCACAGAGAGTTGTGAAAGTTGCTCAGTGTGGCCCTCCCCAGTACTCTGTTAACTGTTGCTCCATGACCCAAAAATCATTCCGTATAAAACACCTATACGGATTACTAGGGTAGATTAACTTTTTTATAAGTTTTTTATAAGTAGGTAATAAAACCTATAAGTAACATTAACAGCTTTTTAATTTTTGCGAAAACCCAATAAGTCGACACCCCTTGGTAAAAAACGTTTTCTTACAGGAAAACTAAATTAGTTATATAGCTAAAACACAAATTAACTTAAAGTAGATAAAATTACTTTACACGGAGAACTTATAAAACTACGAATTTACTTACCAAATTAGTGTTTGATGACCATAAATCTTTAACTTCATTTTTCTCGAAACTAGGTTTCTCATACTTATTGGGTTTCACCAGGCAACCCTCGATTTATCCGAAAAAAAAATATGAAAGTGAAAAAAAGTGATTCATTTATTCCTTATTAATGAGTCGTTCATTTTCCAACACATATGTATAACTTACATACCGGTTTGATATCATTTTGATTATCAGAAAGCCCCAAGTATTTACCTCTTCAAGCAAAAATCGCGAAACAGTCCTCAGTTTTAGGTACATTATTAAAAATGGAAAAACAAAAACTAAAAAGTAGTTCATATATTCCAGTCCATTTAAGTTGAAATTATCTTCCGCAATATATTAAAAAACTAACAGAATACTTGTTAGCTGCTCCAATATAGTATCAAAAAGTTGAGCAAATTCGTAAAAAAAGTATTGGGCTGGACTCTTAAGCATATATGCTATGCCATTTATGCGAATTTGCTTACACGATAATTCTGTAGGAATAGATAAGTATAGTTTGGCCACGATTTCTTTTGAATCATGCATGGTGAGACCGTCCCGTGGTAACTCTGGCTAACGACGACGTCACTGACAGCTAGCTGTGTCATGCTAAGAACCATCCTGACAAACTAAGCTTTTGATTGAAAAAGCTTGGACACTGATAACACGACTCTATTTCCGTCAGACGTCAAAAAGGGGCAAATTTTAAGAGGATAATTTGGAAGCCCTGTTTTATATATTCTAAATATATGTTTTTACTACTTAAGGATGCCTTACACTAGAACCGGCTGGGACATGACCGGATCGCGCCGATCTAACGATTTCTATAGAAAACGTCACGTGACATCCGGGGGCTTCATGCTATCACGTGATTCTTTCTATAGAAATTGACAGATCGTCCCGTCCCGCCCCGTCCCGTCCCGTTCTAGTGTGAGTCATCCTTTAACTTAGCCTCGAATATGCTTTTGTCGAACAGCTTTATGAGCTCAGCCCTTTCCGAATAAGATATGAGATTGTTTACTCCACCATATGTTACGCATGCGGCTAAGTTAGCGAGCCACACGTCGGTAACTATATAGGGTGATATATGGGGCCGCTCCAACTTGCGAACACGAGTAATATCGTCAAGCAGTATATTCATTGTGTGACGAGATACATATTAGGCAATGTAGCAGGTTTTAAACAGAAGTACGTAAGTAAGAGCATTAATATACCTATGCCTAGCCTTGGAAGAATAGTAAGTACCTATGGAAACGTAATTATACCGCTCAAACCGTGTACTTACCCAAAAAATTGGTGCCGGCTGGTGGTGCCGAACTGATTTTAACCAATAAAAACAAGGTACCTAAACTTACAATTTTACTATGGTTTTGGGTAATGTTTTACTCGTAGTACTTATTGTCTAGTAATTGTGTGTAGATTTGCCTAGTTAACTAGAAAAAAATGTGGTTTAAACCACAATTTTTTCTAGGAACGTTTTTCTAGTTCCTAGGACCTATAAAGTAGAAGACGTTTACCAGTTATCAGTCTATTTATTTATATGTTAATGTTTCCTAGCAAGAACGGTTGTAAAGATATCCATGTTACATTACTTTTTTTTGTTTGTTTTTGTCTCTTTTGTGCTTTATATATTATATGTTTTGGTTTTATATTTCATGGTTGCAGTGCTTTGGTCTTTACTGTAATGCTGTATACTGTTTTTTGAATTAAATAAATAAATAAAATAAATTACCGCTACGTACTTAGTAGGTAAGTATTACATAAGAATATTTAGTTTTAATTAAGGGAATTTGAAAATTCTGGAAACTATAGGTCTAGAAATAAGAAAATAATTTGTGAAAATATTTTTGTAAGACTGTTTGTTTCATAATAAATAAAAAAAATAAAAAATAAAAATAAGAAAACACAATTGTCTTTCTGACTACCTACATATTTTCTCAGAAATAAATAATTTTCCGCCGCATAATGAAATAACTAGGGCCTTACGAATATATCAGACACTCAATTTCACCACACCATATCAAAGTGAGTTTCAGCATTTACGCGTTTATGAAACAGCCTGTGAACCTTCCAAAGCTAAAGTCAATGCGTCGTCAATTACCTACTCTTTCATCATTTCACGCCCCAAAGAAAAAACGAGTGATGAATTGGCGGTATCATATTGACGAGTCATTTAACTGCCAATAGCATTAACTATGATGTTTGCGACCCTAAACCTGCGCTAACTATACCCGTTCCTTACATATCACTTGACAGTGCAATGAATCCGATCTACTTAGCGTTTCTTGAGTCTGATTAGCTGCCCGTTAAACAAGGTCTGTTGTGCAATAGTTATTGTATCTAACTTTGTACAATGTACTTAGCCATGATAGATTTATGTGTGTGACTGTCTTGCCATACAGCCGGTTGCAACTAAGCGGAAAAAGCTCACATTGTAATCGTTAATATATGTATACCTCATTATGTTGAATGTATTAGTTTAATTTGTATCTAATAATTATTGGCTAATAATGGAATATCGAAACCATACGTGATTAATCCTTCGCATGTTCGATTTAAAGGCAATCTTCATAGGATGATGACCGTTCCGTTGATGTGTGAAGCTATCATATTCATTGGGTACATCCTTGTGCCCCCCGAGATACCCTATGCGTTTCTCTTATACAATACGATTTTTTCTCAAATATTCTCTGCAAAGTCGACTTTTGCGGTTACAAATGCATTATAACGTTGTCTTTGTATTCCATAAGAACACTGCTAAGCGATGGTCCTACGGATTTTCATACTATATAATGAGCACTGATTTTTTTTTAAATTTCTTTAGTGGGCATTCGACATCTTCCAGATTCTGCCACCTTTCGAGATTTTGCTTTTTTCGCTATTTTAGCTGTCGCAGAAAAACTAAAACGTGACAGTGAGGTATAATTCTTTCTTAGCCTCTCCAACAATGTACCATTGGACACAATTCTTTGGGTTCTAACAATGTTCCTACCTACTTAGGTACCTACTAATGGTCAGTGAGTAGTAGAATGATTGCCTAGTGCCTACCCTACCGACTTTGTAATTGAATACTTAAAAGAAAATCCAATTTTTTACATGATGAACTTATTGTGTACTATATTTACGTACATTTCAGCGAATAATTTGAAAAACTGCCCTTTTTCACCTGAAACACAGGAAAACCTAGTTCAGGCATGTGTAATCTACTTTTTCCCTTATAAGCAATAAATCTAAGTCTTTAAGAGTAACCACTGTAAATCATATTTTTCATTATTTTTTTTGTATTTGTATCCCTTTTTGTCAAAAATACAGTCTGTTGGTGCTTTTAAAAACCAAATGGCTAAAAGGCAACACGCTCAAAAGTGCATATGTTTGCTGCGCTGCGTTTGAATTTAATTAATTCCATGTATGTAGGTACCTACACTGTATTTGAATAATTATAAAATTGTATATTGTTATAATTTATGTTTATTATATTTCCTACAGATTTGTATAATAATGGATTTATAAATGTAATGGCTTGTCTTAAGATCTTTCAGTGTACTACATTATGATTTATGATGACGGGCGTATGCGCCCGACGCGGAACGCAGCAGTTAATTACAATGATATATAGCGTATTGATCTAACGTGTCCACACACCTACCTCATTGTTTATCTTTTATAATATCTATTACTACAACAAGCGATTGTCGGGGAGGCCGTATGATAGGTTACATGAGCTAAGCAATCCCTGTTTCGAACGTAATTTAATTTACCTAGCTTTCTAAAATGAAGTACTACCAATCTTCGTCTATGAAGACCGTTGTGACTGTGACACGCTCTTGGAACATGCCAGGTGTACTCGTACAAATACGATTCTTCTAATACTTCTGAAAATGTTAAGAAACCGATTTTGTTTTTGGTAATAATTAATGACTTGAGTTAGCCAAATAGGTAGTATTTTCTCGTGCTTTACGGATTGGATTGAAGTAGCTGCGTTACAAATCAAAATAATTTCGTAAGGGACATTTTCAATGTAATACAATGCAATGCAATGCATCTCTTATGGCTTTACTGGTGTCAGATATTGTGTACCTATTTTTTGTAGCCTTCACAGCGCAAGATACTAAAACAATCAGTTAATTTAAGGGTCCGGTCCATTACTTCCAGCATCGTTTTGACTCGTGCTAAGTGGCTGTGATTTTATCAAATGTTACGAAATTATTTATATCTTTAACCAGACGCATATATAGGTAACTATTAAGTAGGAGAACAATGGGTCATATATTTAATCCAAACTATCTGACAGCCAAAGTAAGTAGGTAGGTATTTATCTACTTGCTTTAAAAATTTACTTTATCTGAATTATATTGACCCCCTTTTAAAGATGAATGTGATAAAACGTCTTTTCGTTAAAATGTGATCCAATTTGTTTTATGAAGATTTTTGTTAAAGATTGATATTTTAAATCTTGATTACCGCTGCTTTTGAGCTGTTTCGATAGAATGACGGATGCTGAACGGGACGTGATGGGACGGGACGAGACGAGGAGTCACGTAGTAGCTCGTAGATCTAATAATACTTTCTATAGAAATTGACACAACGTCTCGTCTAGTTCTAGCACGAGTCGTCCTTTAGGAATAAGGATACTGTCTGATTGCCTTTACTACAAAGTTTATTTTATATATAAGTTGGACCACGCTAACTCTTCCTGCCAAATTTTACGTGAAACTTGGCACATAAAACTTGGCGTCATACAATGTCACTGCCAAGTGTACCAAATCAGTGCAAAGTTCTATCTACAGCTGTTGTCTATGCGTATACACATGGTACACATATTATTATAGTTTGTTAGAAAATATAATGCACTTGTCAGCAGGCATTACTGAGAAGTTGACCTCACTCCAGTATTATCTCATTGGTCAATTAGTCTCGAGATCGTTCGATTGGCCAACGGCAGCCGCCACGGATTGGCCGGCTGTATGATTGATCCTTGACAAATTGTATAGAATTTCGAAATATACCTACACACTTAAAAGTGTCGACAGGCCTATTCGACCAGTGTGCTTACCATGCATTTTACGTAGCCATAAGTCGATAGCGACTGCGCGATTCGAAAATATTTCCAACTCGCGCCTTCCAAGTTAATAACGAGCAAGATGCAAATACTTTTGAATCGCGCAGTCGTTAGCGATTGTCATTTTCAGCAACTGATGTTTTCTTACCATAAGTTGCACGCAACTGTATTCGATAGCGAATGCGGCGCCCGAAAGTATGTCCGTTTCGCTCCTATCATTACTCTGGCAGGAGCGAGACGGACATACCCCCGAACGCCGCAGTCGCTATCGAATACAGCCACGTACAACTCATAGTAAGCACAATGGTACCAGTATAAACAACTATAATTATCAACATTGACATGTAATGTAACAGGCAATAGGTACCAGACAATGTCCGAAGGAATTTTTTGCGACACTTTATACAGCGGCTGTAGGAGAAACCAATAGGGGAGTGGCAGGCGCGTCTATATTTTGGACAGGAGTGAGTTGTTTTGTTTTACAGTCCATTGCAACTATACCTATAACCAAAAACTATGATTATGTTCTCGGTTTGATATGTAGCTCAAAAATGGGTATGTGACTGACAAAGTCAATTATGATATTTTATGAATAGAATTGGTTCACGTGCTAATTTCGTGAAAATATACCTAATTGGCAAAAGAAGACGTGAAAGGAGGGAGGTCTTAATTCCGACTCGGTCTTGACCGCTGCACTTGCATCACCCGCCCACATCCATCAGTCACATTACCATATGAATGGCTATTTTGACAAATGACCCCGCTCCGCGCCTGCGTCTGCGCTGGTGGACTGCGAGTTGCACAGAGTAGGTACGGTACGCTATGGACGATTGTTAAAAGTAACAATTCATATACAGCTACTATTAAGATAGTTTGAAAAAATTGTACCACCGTTAACTGAAACTATAATTTTGGTGGCACCAGGAGACTCATTAAAACTTGTTAAACTGACATTCGACATATCCACTTCATATTCTCTACGTCATATTGAACATTCCCACTGAAGTTCGCATCGAAATGTCACTTAAACACGTTCGAATAGGTCTCGATTGACTAAGTCACCTCCATTGTAGAACTTAGATTACATAGGTAGGTACTCAGGTAGTCAAATTGAACATGATTTAAGAAAAAACTACAATCCGCAATCAATTTCATACAGTTTGGATTTTCTGGCATAACTAAAAATCATCAATTCCACTGACAACGTCCAACCTTCGTGTAGAATAAACATTTTGCAGGAGTAAAGAGAAATTTCAAAATGCAGCACATACATTTAAATTTAACAGTAAGTTTTCGACATCACATTCGACATTATTAAAATTGTACCCTCGTGTCTTTCCTACTCTATCCTTGATCTATATCGCTTGAAATGTTTCTCAACGTATCAATCGCCATATCGACCGGCAGCAGATCATCTCGCGCGCATTCTACTCTTAATTGATTTCTAAATGAGTTTCCGATGATTAATACAAGATCTCTCATTAGCTACCGGTTGGGTAGCGGCCAACTTATCTTTGATAGAGCATAGCTCTTAAGATAACGGTATTAAGCATATTACTGCTTAATCTGTGAATTGTTGTGAATGGTGCACGATACGATGTTGATTTGTTATGACCCTTAGTGCGTCGCAAGTGGAAAACATTCCAAATTAGATAACAAAAATCTATTGGAACAGCTCATCGAAAATGCACCTATTTCCATACAAAGTGAAAATATCGGACTCAGGGTAATTTATCTTATTAGCTGTTGAAGTAGGTATTGTTCGGGTGTTTTGTTACATTCTGTAAAATGTGTAAGACATGATTTTTATTTTATTTAATAAAATAGTTAGGGTAAGTTAATTTGTTGCATGCATGTAAGGTAGGTACGAATACCAGACGATAGGTACTTTGAGTCACCTCATGTCAATCTACTTTCATACACAGAGGGAGGGCCCCCCGACGACCGTATAACCAAGGTGTACATTTGTCCGCAGGCACTATATTTTTATAATCAAAACTTGCAAGTCGCTTTTTACCCGAATGTGCAAAAACTACTAAGCATTACATTTATGTTCTTTTATGGTTACTGGAAGACTATTTATGTCTGTGCCGCGAACTGTAACGAGCAAGTGTAACAAGCTCCTTATAGTCCGACTAAAGTTATAACTATTCAGTTGCTTTATTTAGCCATAATTGAATTAAACAAGACGACAGACGACGATTATCCATATCTCTTCACGCTAAAACATGGTGAACGGATCAAGATGAAATTTGGTATGGGGATTGTTTAATTCCTGGAAAAGGATATAGGATAGTTTCTGTTCTAATTCTACGCAGACGAAGTCGCGGGCAAAAGCTAGTGTGTATAATGGCGTGTATAATAACGTTCTTAATTATTTTAATTTCAAAGGTTCTACCTTAAACAGTGCGGTGCGTTGTTTATCTTATACCTGTAAACGAGTAATCTTTGTATATTTTCGACGATCTCGGAAACGGGTCTAACGATTTGGTTGGAGGGTTATCGATGATATCGGTAAATTCTGGTTTTAGAGGACTAAAATTCGATGTAACTTAGTTTCATCTCTGGAAAAACGCGTAGTTTTGCGTGTGTTTTCCGAGCTTTGCTCGGACGCTCAGAAGCCCTGGCACAATAGTGCCACGATAGTATATCGCGATCGAGAAAGACAACTGTCATTGTCTAATACGAACAGTTAGAAAACGACAAGTGTCTTTCTCGACCCCATGATACCGTTGCGGTACTCTTGTGCTAGGGCTACTGATAAAGAAAGACAATATTTTAAACATTCCTGTAGGTACTAAGTACATCTAAGTGCGGTGCCACAAGGGAAACGTTTTGTGCTGACTGCGTCTCAGGAGCCGGTGCGCGCTTTCTGTGCTTGCGCATCACGCATCTCCATTTGAGGATCTCATACATTGATGGCGTACAAAAGCTCACTCTGTAATCAATTGCCGACTCCAAAGGATGCTCAAGTTCCGAATGAGAGTTTCTGGGAGCTAGGATTGCAGGAGTGGCTTAAATTGTAACCTATTTTTAAAGATTCGGTTTATTCTCTCTTGCATTTTTTATTATAGGTAGTTTTCTGCTGAGTTTTTTTATATCATTAATAGAAATGCAACGACGCTCATACGTACACAGGGTGCAACAAAAATGCTTGTGAACCGTTTAAGAGCGTTATAGGTATGTATCGTCGTCTGATTAGGAAAGCATAGGAAAACATTTTTTTGTCAGGGGCAGGCAGGTTTTTATTTATTTTTTTCCTAATCAGGCCACGATACTGATTAGTAGATTACGCAATTAAACGTATCACAAGCATTTTTGTTACAGCCTGTACCTATACGTGAATCCCAAACATGAGTATTTTCATGTAACAACACTTCGCCGTTCTCTGCTCTAGAGCTGAGCACAGCGCGACAAGAACGATATAAATGGTCACCATAAAAGGTCTCTGTGATTGTGCCGCCTGAATCTCGAAACATCATTCAAAAGGCAAAAACTGTATCATGATCTTGCGCAACAAGCTAGACTGCCTGCCTTAGCACTAGTGTCTTAAGAACCGGCCAAGTGCGAGTTGGACTCGCACGGGAAAGGCTCCGTACCATCCATGCATCTATCTATCTTCTATCACATAAAGCAGGGTAGCGTCAAAAATTTGTACATTGAAGATTTTTGAATAAAAATGAGTAAGGAGCTCTTAGAGTTAGTTTAGGAGATAACAGAACCCATTTCAATGATTTTTAGAATTTTTGGCTGTTTGTCTGTTTGTCTGTCTGCCTGTTTATTTGTTCGAGCATCACGTGGAAATGGCTGAATGGATTTAGATGGAACCTTCACTGGTACGTTAACGGAATCCCTGTCAGGTTATAGGCTAAAAAATATTTATCTGCGGACGAAATCGCGGGCATCAGCTAGTTATCTATAAATACCCCCAAAAATCACGTGTGTTGTATGCTGCGAGCCCTCCTAAATATTTATTTTATTCCGTTTTTAGTATTTGTTGACATAGCGACAACAGGCACACATGTCATCATCTGCGAAAATTTCACCTGACTAACTATCACGGTTCATGAGACAGGCTGGCAACAGACGAACGGACAGACGGAATGCAGAGTCTTAATAATAGGGTCCTGCTTACCATTTGGGCACGGAACCCTAAAATTTGCCTGGGCGCTGCAAGAAAGTAATCTGAACCCCACTGTCACGCGCGTGATTGCTAATTAATGGCATGTAAATAGATCTAACTAGCTCTAAGAAACGAGTCTGCCTCTCTTACTTTGTCAGGTCTAAGAACCACCTTTTGACATTTGTCTATTCAAGTTTTTAGAGATGAGACTAAGGAGTATTTAATTGTCTGTCAAATCTATCGATTATTGACGATTTGGTACAATCGATTAAACAGCTTAGAGAGTTTTGGATTGTTTAAGTATATTAATGGTTTGTTGGTTTATTTTATTAAATAACCTTTATTTTTTCGGGTTCCATTTTATTTTTTGTTTTGCTTTTAAATTTATCTTTTTAAATATTGTCTTCTGTTTCCACGATTGTTGTTCATTGAAATTAAACACTTTGGAACGGAGTAATCGCGTTTATTAACGCCATGACCCTACGTTTCGAGCCCTTTATAGCACTCGTTTTCACAGGTTAATAAACGGGATGAATCCGTTCCAAAGTGTGTTTCTTTTTTATTTTATGATCGATTTTTATCAACTTACGGAATTGTTATATGAATTGAAACAGCAGACTCGGACGCAACACTGCTTTAGAAAATTAATAAGGCACACTTGCACCAACCAGAGTTAGCCGCTAACCCGGAGTTATCTGTCAAATTCCATACAAAAAACGCTTAACTCCGGGTTATTTAGCTAACCCCGGGTGGTGGCAAGTGGCTCTTAAGTAACTGTTTGTGTGATGAAGTACGTATTATCATTAAATATGTATCTACGATTTACAAAAATGTTAATATTGTTCTATTTTTTTAAAGCGTCAAATACCTATTGTTATTATGTACATGAAAAATCCTAATATTATGACAGGATTTTATTTATAATTTCAATGGGTCATCCGCGTTTACGTTCTATGGGCGTTGACATGTTTCAAAAGGTGGTTCTTAGACCTCACAAAGTAGGTGCGTATTAAAATAATGAAAATAACAGGCCCGATATGCATGTTGCAAAACTCCTACCGCCGTTGATATGTTTTATTCACAGGAAGAGTTAAATGTAAATATTTGATTTTAAACTCTATTTATTTATGGGTGTAATTTTACTTAACTTCCATGACCCCATTGGCACGGTTGCTAATAATAAAACATAGCATTGATTGTCAATATTGTATTTATTTTTTTCATAACCTAAAAATTCAAATTAAATAGCTTAATTCGGACGAGCTGTACCTTACCTGAAATGAATAGGTACCTCTACTATTCAACCATACCGGTATGTATAATATACATATATACCAACCTACTTACATGTAAAATTTTATCCAGGTCCTGTTTCCGAATTTGCTGAAATATAGCGAGAATTAGTAACTTAAATGGTACCGTAACCGCAAGCCTAATCCTAGCCTGATGATGGTGCCCGAAGGTGGCATAAAACAACAACACCAACACAATTATGTAGCTTGTAAACAGCAGCAGATGATTATCTTTAAAAAAATGCAGTCAGCTTTAAACATTTTTTAAAAGTTTGGCTGACGTGTGTCGTGACTGCTCTCATGCCCATCCGATTAAAGTAGTCGAGATAATCTCATCAGCGACACATTCAGACGATAGAATTGTGGTGAAAGGAGCTTTGTCGGGGTTCGGGTTACCTTGTTGACAAAACATGATTTAACATGTACCTATGTATATAGGTATAATCTGACAAGCAAACGAAGGCAGTAACAGTAGATTAGAGAGCATAATACTCTCTTTTTCTTACGCTAGTATTACCACCCTGAAAAAAGAATATATATCGTTTTTTGTCCTACTGTTATTGTTCGTTTGCTTGTCAGACTATATTTGTTTTTGTTTTTAGGAAAATACTTGGCCGAGGCACTTCCAAGCCCATCCGATTAAAGTAGCCGAGATGATCTCACCGGCACGAGCTGTGCAACAGAATTGTGGTGAAAGGAGCTTTGTCGGTGCTCGGGTCACCTTG
This sequence comes from Lathronympha strigana, assembly GCA_949128165.1. NCBI lineage: Eukaryota > Metazoa > Arthropoda > Insecta > Lepidoptera > Tortricidae > Lathronympha > Lathronympha strigana. Next base: position 13,508,004 of record OX421903.1, read on the forward strand.
TTTACTTATCATGATTTCCATGTTCACTACTTTACTTCTATACATTTCGATCATGTAGGTATTTGTTTTTATTCCTGTTTTATTTTACTGCAGGAATTTCGATGATTTTAATGATGGCCACGGATTTTGAAACTGGAAATGACAACAGTAAAAAAAGCTCACGCACAATTCCGAGGCTAGTAGATTGGTGTCCTTATACTACTTATACCTACATATCTTATATTAATGTATTGACTAAAGTGTGGTCTTAATGTAACAATAGTTTGAATGTGTGTGGGAGCGTTGGCGGCCCAGCGGCAAGAGCGGGTTCAAACCCCGGCTCATTTCAATGCGTTTTTCGGAACTCATGTAAACTAAACATTCAAACGCTTAACATAGTTTTATAATTAAAACGGTACTTACGCCTATTTGCACTGGTTTGTTACATCCTCTGCGCGAGCGCACCGACACCATAAATCGTCACACATATGTAGAGCGACAAAACGTTTCTTATTAAATTACCGCGCCCTCGGTTGGAGCACTTTCGATACATGTGTTCGGGACACAATGGTCTTGAAAATCAGGTAGCATGCTCGACGAGGTTTGCCTAAAATACCTATTCTGTGTTATGTCGGAAGCTTTCAAAATGTTTCAATAGAGTCAGGTCAAGGTGCCATTCAAAATAGAGACCGACTATGCTAAGTTTCATTGATTTTGATAGCACAGCCTGTGAAAGTGTTAAGTAAAAGTCATAATTCTATAGAAATTTGACTTATAAAATAACACTAATTTTTTTTGTTTAATTGAGCACCTGATATTTCAGCACTGTTGCAATCGCCATATTCACGTAGTACGAGTAACTGTCATGCTACGAGTTTTTGGTTGTGGTCAACACTGTGTACAGTGTACTGTGTTGTAGTGTTGTAGCACAACTAAAAACTTGCAGCATGACAGTTAAACCTCCACGTCACGGTCAAAGCATAGCGCTTATACCAGTGAGTATATCATTACGGGAGAGATGAAACACTAGTGAGATTGCGGTTATCTCATAGAAATTGTACCTACTTTTGTTCGGTACTTAGTTCAAGTAGTCCAACGCACGGGTGGCCCGTGTGTCCGCACACACGTTAGTCAATGTGTATAGTTGATAGCGATTATGCTAATGCTATGGCCACGCAATTGGGTCGCCGTAATGGCGCAGGTTATCGACATATACTAATTATGTTGTAGTATACATGTGCGCTCACATGTTTCGTACACAAAGTACCTCAGTGCAAAAAGTACCTCCTAAGGTCCAAGGTCCTACCTGTAGGATTAATTATGTTGGTTATTCAGACCCGGCTCTTTCGATCGTTGCGTACATGCGTAGACATGGCGTAGCATTTGGTTATCAAACTTCACGCTAAACTAAATTGACGTGTACAAATCGATAAACGAGAGTACAAATCAATTAAAATCAAAACGACTAAAATTTTACCATATGCTGACTACGTAAAATATGCCCAAAAAGGATTGGTGCCGTCAATGAGAAAAAGATTAGAACAGTGTCCTAAGTAGGTACTTGGGTCTGAACGGGTATAAAACGATGATAGGTACTACTACTAGTACCATGGTTTGCAGTACCTAACTATGAGCCGAATTTTGCTTTGATCCTCTGGAGGCTATGGGGCTAGCTTGTGCCGTAAAGTAGGAGAAACTTAAATATAAAATAACCTCGGGCAAAAATTTGCGAAACTAACTTTGCATTGACTCTGCAAGGCTACTCGTAGTACGTGTATTTATCTAAATACATAAAAGAAGAAAAGCTGACTGACTGACTGACATATCAAAGCACAGCCCAAACCGATGATTTTAGAGATTCAAAATTTGGCACGTAGGTTTCTTATAAGGTTAACAGGTGCACTAAGAAATACTTTTTGGAAATTCACCCCCTAAGGGAGTGGTTTGGGGGTCCAAAGTTTGTGGGGAAACAAGATTAGTTGGACTATATTATTTGAAACTTTACAGGAGTATTTTTAAAGATAAATGAGTTAATACGTGTTTCTGGTTTTTTGAGAATTCAACACCTAAAAGGGGTGAAAAAGTAAAAAAAAACCAACATGGGTATCGTTTTCATGGGTTATCGGGTCGCTGATTTTGAAAACAACAACCATTTAAAAATCCAACGAGGTGGAAGTAAGATACCATTTTCCCGTTGGGGTGCGATGTGGTTGAAATATCAATATGGGTGTCGTTTTGTTGTTTATTTCTGTTTCTAAAGATTCCAAATTTGGGCCGTAGGTTTCTTATTAAAATGTAGGGGTGCATTAAGAAAGGATTTTTCAGAATTTACCTAATAATCGAGATAGATCCGAGAGGTTCTTTACAAAGAATCTGAAGTCAAAACTGCGAGAAACGACCGCAATCTTAAATTTCTTCAGTTATGATCTGATCGTGATGAAAATCGATAGCTGAGAATACGAAAGATTTTTTTCTAAGGAATAAGAAGTCAAAATTGTGAGAAATTACCGCCAACTTGAATTTCTAGAGTATTAATTGTAAAAAAACTCGTTAGGTATATATCACAGAGTTCAATAGGTGTAACCAATCAGAAGTCAAAATTGTGAGAAACGGCCGCCAACTTGAATTTCTGGAGTTTTGATCGTAATAAAACTCGGTTGGTACGTATTAAAGGGTTCAAGAGGTTCTTTATAACGAGTTAGAGCCGCCATCGCCAACTTGATTTCTAAATTACGTTACGGTTTAAAATTAGGTTTAGCACGCGGGTGAAGCTGCGGGAACAAGCTAGTAACAGCACTAACAACATAAGTAATTATAATTTTCATATTTTTTATATTTTCATATCGAAGTTTATAATGGAACAATGCACACGTTTGCCTAGTTGATAAAAACTTCTGGTTCCAGATATATCAATTATTTTTCTTTATACGGCTTGGGAACCAAAAAACAACTAACTTCATGTTTAATGAAGGTTTGTTGATCTTTACTATTTAGGGTGGATATCAGTAATCCTCAATACTGGGATGCGAAAAATCATCTACATTGTGTTCTCAAAACGAATGTAACGTGCGAGTTGGTATACCTACCTACTCAAAATATCTACTAAGTAGTAATACCACAAAAAACATAACATTAAACGAAATGATTAAGGTACCTATCACACATTAGCTACTATTATACATACCTTATTAAGTAGGTTTTTCTGCATGTATGCAAACGATCTGGAAACATAATGATACAACCTTATAAGACCAAGGTAACCTAACTTAATGACACCTAATCTGGGCTCACTGAAAATGCTAAGACCACAAGTTAAGCAAAAACAGCTTTTCAGTTAAAGGGGTAAGATCTTTTCAAGTCCGTACGGTAAGCAACTGAGAGCCACGTTCAGAATGGTGTATACTAAGCTCTAGTCTCGGGCCAGTAAAGTCGAAGACACTGTTTTTAAGGGGCTACATATGATGCTTACTGTTCTAGACAAGTTTGTCGCTAAGATAATAGACTAGGCGTGACAAGCTGATCGTATCGGTCCACGATGTCGATGTATTACAGCAGTGCATGTCGCGGACGCGTGTGGGTCGCAGAGGGCGAGGGCTGGTCCGTGTGTGAAACAACTTCATTCTGAACAAAAGTGAGTCAGGGCCCATGTGCACCCAATTGCATTTGAGTTGAAATGGTACCTATCCGCAGTAGAACCAAAGTAACCGATATAGCTCTCCGAATCGCTAAACTTAAGTGTCAGTGGGCGGGGCACATTGCACGTAGAACCGATGACCGTTGGGGCGGAAAGGTTCTCGAGTGGCGACCTCGTACCGGAAGGCGCAGCGTGGGTAGGCCCCCCACAAGGTGGACTGATGACCTGGTGAAGATCGCAGGAGTCCGCTGGATGCGGGTGGTGCAGGACCGGTCATTGTGGAAATCTTTGGGGGAGGCCTATGTCCAGCAGTGGACGACTTTCGGCTGAAGTGATGATGTTGATTGTACCTATCTAAGGTATAAATGTGTCACGAGGGTGCACAATATATAACCTTTTGTCTACGAGTGCAAGAGTCCAATTTCAAAATGATGAGCTCTGATGGCGAGCCACTGGCTATACCTATAGGGTACACGATAGTTTAAAAATAAGATAAAAATGTTTACAAAAAACTGGATTGCTGAAATTCACAACTCACAGACTTTTCTCTTGACCTATATTCCAACGGCTGTCATTAGCGATTATAAATATGGATATTTTGCATTTCGAGCATATTGTTAATCCATGTAAAATCCAGATATCCAAACAAATTGAAACATCGTCCAGGCCCAGCCCACCCGGCCCAGTCTAGCGTGAGTCATTCTCAAAAATAACCCATAGAAAGTGGAAAACTGTGGAATTTTGATAGCGACAAATCTACTGAAAAATGAAAAAAAAACATATCTATGGTCGTATTAGTCAAAGTGCGTGATTGATTATAGAATATATTTTTTTACGTTTTAGTATGGTTTTATCTTTGAGAAAACGCGGGTTTCTGAGTGCATGACTTTTCCGAACTTCGCTCGGTCGCCCAGGTGCTTATACATACATATGTATATGTACGAGTATGTAAATGGAATTGTATGTCATACACGTTGTTAAGTGTCACATAATGTTTTCACTGTCATAGAGGTCATACATGACTAATAAACAAATCTAAAGATATTACGTGTACTGAGCTAGTTATGTGACAAAAACGAAAGCTGATCTTATTAATATTCGCATATTATTCGCGCATGTGATTAGGATTAATTAGTGACGCATGGAGATTAATTAAAATCGAAGCTTACGATAAATGGTATTAGAGAGCGATCTTGTGTAGGTACTTACATAAAAAAGTAAAACGACTTAGGGCAATGACTCCGAGACGCAAAAACGAATTTAAACGGATTATTAAAAATGACTATAGGAATGATTTCGTTTTGAGTATGCTTATTATTTTTTAAGTAATATTATCTATATTTTAACTCTAAAGCTTTACTGATTTATTTGTATACTGGTATGCGAAAATTATCCTGAGGCTTTGCAACGAAATTTTGCAAAAAAAATTGTAATTCTGTAAAATTCTGAAAAAAAAATCATGTGTATTTTTCGTTTTGCAGTTGTTTCCTTTTCTTAATGGCCTTCCACACAACTGCATGAATCACAACACAAAGCCTTCGCGCGCTAGTATTTCGTAGGCATTCGCACATTTTTTGCACCTCGCGCCGGTCGTCTTATATAATATTGGCTGGTGGTTGGTGGGTGGTTGGTGTTGGTATTCTCGCACTAAGTCTGAAGCGAGCTTTTACAAATGTCACTGCAGTTTTAGGGTGTAGGGTTAAATGAAAAAAAAACTCACTATTAGGACTTTTTTACCAAGTCTGTTCTTCAAAATGGTTTCAAAATTATTAAACAATACACAATATTAGGAATACTTCAAAATTTATACGATAACAAGCAGTGATGCATGTAATATCCGATTGCCCCGTGTTCGTAAAATACGTAAAATCAATCATGTACCCACAAAAGACAAAATTAGGTAGAACACGATGGTTTTATATCGTGTTAAAAATATACTCGTAATCTAAAGCCCCTCATTCACGGCAGTCCGCCGGCACCTCCGGCACGTAATATAGCATCGTGAATGTCGTTGCCGGATGCGTGCCGTACGGCAACATCCTGCTAGCTCCGCCCACCTCCTTGCAGTCCGAATTGCACTAAATTACAGTAATAAACAATTGAGAAATGCGGCAATGCATAAAATATTAATTATTCATTATTAAAAATTACATAAGAGATGGCGGCATTTTTTAAATTCGAGTACAGTGTATGCGCTACAACGCAACGCTGCGCATCTTTCAACGAATAAGTGCGAATTGGACTGCCAGACCGAGCCACTTGCACACCGTGTGTCCGCTACATCCAGCCATGCCGGAGTGCCGGCGGACTGCCGTGAATGAGAGGCTTTAAGATCGTCTGTTCATTTTAACTATAAAACTCTCGTGAGACTCGAACATATTAAATAATATTTAAAACGGGTCACTCACGTAATTTAGTCGTTTTTCGCTCGACATGTTTCGTGTACGACTTGCCTCTGTCGCGAGTGGGCGCTCCTGATGACGTTCTTCGTAAAGAACGAAACATGTCGAGCGAAAATCGACTAAATTACGTGAGTGACCCGTTTTAAATATTATTTAATATCGTCTGTTCACTTCTTGAATAGCTAATCAAGTGATACCTACTTAACTAAATGGTGATCTTGTTTTTTTTTTAAAACCATATCTAATCAATTGTTTCAAATTGTTCCTTAAGTTTATGTGTGTGTTGGTCAATACTCTATTACATACTCTTAAAATTATCTTATTTGCTTATTCTACCGATGGCCAAAATAAATGCTATCATAATACTACAGCTTTAAAGTATACTTTTACCTGTGAGAGTGTGGCTCCGCGAGGGTCCCATGCGCCTACGCATGTCAGCTGTCAACTGTCATTATGACATTAGGTTGACAGCTGACTGCGCGCGGACAGATCGTGTTCAATTAGTAGGCTCCATTGGTGTTTTACATGTCAGAGATTAGGGTTCCGTGGGCACCTACTCGTAACTATCACCGTTCTTATAACAATCGGGGTATGACACCGCGCGAAACATTATTATTTTTTAACGCGAGATAGTTTTACTCCGAGAAGAAGAATAACATCACTAAATATCTACCTAAATAGTATACTAGATTTTAATATAGGTACCTACTATAGATTACGTTTGAGAAATTAATTTGGATTTATTACTAAAACTCTTGTTAATACTTATACCAGTCCTCCCGGTTCCGAAGGCCGATTCTAAAGTAAACAAAAATATTTAAACTTTATTGCACAATAAAATGAATGCAGAATGGTAAATTCTTAGTTTTTCTATTTTACAAATTTCATCAGATTTATTATATTTATGTGTATGTATGTATATTTAAAAATGTACGAGTATGTTTTGTACGAGTACCTATATATTATTTATATTGAACCCTATATGTATAATTGTTTTGAATTGTGCAATTGATGTACTTAATTTGTTTTGTAAAACCACAGTTGATGATATACAAATACGTATATACCTAATATAAATTTGGAATGATTTTGTTATTGTTAGGGTACAGTCCTGATATGAGGATATGACTTTTAGTGCGTGCGTCATCTCGTGTGAATCAATGAACGATGGTATCATGGACAAATCAAAACCATCACAATTTTTTTTTAAATCTGGGTACCTAACTAGTTCGAAACTTTCAGGGCAGCTTTAAAAAATATTACATACATTTAGCCCTTCAGTTTTAATCCAGTTCACGCTTAACTCCGAAATAGACAAGATCTGGCGCGTGAACTGTTCGCAGCTTCATTATTTTACGTTCGCAACACACTTATAAAAATAAAATCTTTTTAACTATTTTTTATCAGCACCAATTTCAACCGTAACACTGAAGTCCTAAAGTATACAATGATAGTAGTCATCTAGTAGTCCGTCATGTTCATGTATTTTGCTCTTTTTTGTGATATCATAAGTGGCACCTACCAGTAAAACATATATTTCATCAATATTTTACATCAATTAATTGACAAGGCGGCAACACTTTATAACTTAGTAACTGGATAACGGTAGGTTTTTGGTAAAGAGGGTAGATTGAAAATGTATGTAGTAAGTAGGCACCCATTGCATTGAATTAACTCGTATCAGTATCATCCAGGTAGCCTAACAAAGATTTGACAGATAATTATCGTTTAGATGTGTATGTCGCATAAGATTCTAGTTAGAAATAAATAAATATAAAACGAATACAGATTTTTAAGTGCTGTTGGTATACTTGATATTTTAGGTACGCTTTCATGATTCAATACAATTATTTAGTATTTGATTTGTTTTGTTGCGTGTGATTTGTATAGGCAAACAGATATAATTATGTAAACAGATATATTTGATATTATAGGTACGCGTTCGTGATTCAATACAATTATTGAGCATTTGATTTGTTTTGTTTCATATGATTTGTTTAGGCAAACATATATATGTAATGTATAAAAATGGTTTCGTTTAATGTTGTGATTATATATCAATATTTTTATTTTCTTTTGATTGATTCATATGTTGGTTTTGGAGGAAGATTAATGCTGTCTGAGAAAAGCGGTGAAATTATTTTCAGTTCGATCCTCATTAAAGGTTGGTGTTACAGGATCTCTTGGAGCGTGTGTTCCGGCTGTTCGACACGGACCGGCAGGACGAGCTAGTGCAGGCTGACTGGATTGAATTCCTGAAGGCAAGACTCACGTATGTCGATACTTAGAAGTCTGACAATGTCCTATAGAGTCGCAAGTTATTCTAGTGACGTACAACTTGGCAAAATAAAGCAGATATTAAAAAGTGGTAACATGGTAGGGAGTGTCGTCCCGCTTTCTTACATAGGTATATTGATTTGAAAGGAACGACACTCCGATGTTGCTACTTTTTAATTTGTATAAAAGAGAGGCATTTACCGCTTAGTCTCACTGGTGTAAAAGTACCTCAGATAACCAATTGCACATGTTTCAGCGAGGAAAAACAGTTTGAGCTGATAGAACACATCGAAAGCGTCGCTTACTTGACGTGCGGCAGTGAACACATTGATCTCGAGACCTTCCAGCTGATCCTTAGAAACAGACTGGTTCGTATCGTATACATTCCGTATTGTTCACAACATGATTGTATTGTGCATATTACAGCTTACTCCTTTATATATAGTCTACATACTTCGTATATTTTTTCAATAACATTTTCTATCGAGTGTCACGAAAACGGTTAAGAATTTAACGGTTAACACTTAATACAATTCCAGGTGACTGCACGACTCTTCAAAGTTGTAGACACGGATGGTGACGGTTACGCTACTGTCGATGATATCATGGAGTTCCTATCCACAGTATCAAGCACACGGTAAGCAGTTTATAAATAATTAAGTATTACGAGTTTCTACTTTTACCGATTGTTCCAACGACCGCACGTTAAAAGTTAATAATAATTTGATTAATATCAATTTAATATTTTCTAGACCTCGCGTCGGGTTTGACCGACATAGCGTGGACCAGCTCGAGCAGTTGTTCCGACAGACTGTGGGTGACCAGAAGGAGATCACTAGAGAACAGTTTGAGAAGATATTAGTCTCCAAAAACGTAAGTTTGTTATGTCTTTTGGTAATTGTTTATAGAATTTACACATTGTGATATTATCGTCGTGTTTGTTTTTTATTGTTTTGTCTTGAGACAGATTTTTGGCACAAACTATGAATCAACTATTCTAGAATATTAGATTAGAGTAATATGACCAATAAGCTGTGGAATTAAACGAGAATACCATTATTATTTAGATGCATAAATTACTATAAATGTACCTATATGTTGATCTACAGCCCTTCTTCACGGAACGCGTGTTCCAAATCTTCGATGAAGACGATTCCGGTGCGATATCGCTGCAGGAGTTCATCGCCGCCGTGCACCGCTTCGCCGGCCAAGCTCACGAAGACAAAATCCGGTTCCTATTCAAAGTCTACGATCAGGACGGCAAGTTTATTTGTTATACTATATGTGATCTTCCATGAAGTATTAACAAACAGGTGTGAAAACACTTGTACTTAATTCTACTCTAAGCCTCCGGTCTGTTTCAATGATTAAATATAATTATGTCTGATGTTGCGATCGAAAAAGAGATATTTCACTACGTAAAGTATAATTTGCTTTCATGAAATCTAACAAAGCTATTCGTCTCAGCATTCAAAAGTTAAAAGTTTCCTTTTCTTGTGCTCTTGACTTACCTATGCTTAGGGCATGATTTATCTCTATTGCAGGCGACGGTCTTATCCAGCACCGGGAGCTCCAGCATGTAATGCGAGCGTGTATGGAGGAGAACGGGATGTCCTTTAGCGAGCAACAGCTATTGGAGCTAACGACGGCCATGTTTGAGGACGCAGATACGGAACAGAGGGGCGCCATCACGTATGAGGCGCTGCGAGAACAGCTGGACCGACACGGAGGGTTGCTCCATAATCTGTCAATCAGGTTAGTACGAGTAGGTTAAGTAGTAGCACTGAAGTATTCGCGATACGTGATGCGGGCATGCTTTAGAGAACGTTATATTATTCAGCGATTGGAGCTGACGATGGTCATGTTTGAGGACGCTTACGCGGTAGACAGGGGCGCCATTACTTGTGAAGCGCTGCGAAGACAGCTAAACCGACACGGAGAGTTGCAGCATCATCTGTCGATTAGGTTAGTAGGTTAGGTAGTAACACTGAAGAATTCTAGACACGTGATGCTCATACAGTAGGGAACAAGGTAATCCTTAGAGATTGAAGTTAACGACACCCATTGTTGAGGACGCACAGAGACGGAACAGATGGGCTATATCACGTATAAGGCGCTGCGAGGACAGCTGGGCTGACATGAAGGTTTGCTGCATAATCCGTCGATTAGGTCAGCACTGCATTTAAATAGTACTTTATATTTACATTTCATCTAACACATTAAACGTGTAAGGAGGAGAATAAAATACACATCTGCATAGAATTACGTACCCAAAAGTTTATGTCATCTACTTAATGATAATATAATTTTTTTATACAAAAAAACTGACATCAAAAAGTAAAATTATTAAATGTACTTATTCATTTTTATTCGGAAAGGATGAGTTATCAAACAAATGGAGATGACACCACATAGCGCTACCAACTGATACGTTTGAAGTCGGTGACAAAACAAAATCCTATTCAATGCAGAATCTGTTAAAATGCATTATCATCTCGGTTCTTTTCCAGTTTTTTATGTTAGGGTTGCAGTTTTTACTTAAGGTTGCTTTAAAAAAGGCACAAATATATGGAGTTACTTTCACAATTACAGTGCAATTTTCACAATTTGATGCAAGTTTACATAGCATTAACATCGCCATATCTCATATTTATTATTTTTCAGAAAGAACGGTGAGGTTTCTGATTGACCGGTAATGCATATACATATTTGGCTTGGCAACAACTTCAAACGTATCAGTTGGTAGCAATATGTGGTGTCATCTCCATTTGTTTGATTACTTATCCTTTCCGAACCTTACAGCGAATACATTATTATTTTTTACTTTTAAAAGGCGGTTTTTTTTGGTTAAAAACAAAATTTTATTTTAGTATGAGTAACGCAGTATAATACTACTAATGAACAAAACATTACTATTCAAATCAACAGCGGAGCTCGAAATTATCAGCTTAATTATGTGAAATTCCACATGCCATTCCTCGTCTTCATCATCAGGTCTACTTCACCAAATTTATGGTTTTTGTGCCTTTGAAAATTGAGTAATTGCCTTAATTCCTCATGGTTCTCATGAGGAATTAAGGGAACTAAGAATTCCTCAATTTTCAGATCATGGGACCAATTTATTTAGGAAACTTAATATAACATTTCTCAGTGGAACATTTCACAAAAGTGGAAAAATGCACGACTTCGGGCGGGAATCACTTAATACAAAACTTAACTTAATATAATTTAATTTTATCTAGAAAATGGCAATTGTTTTCAGCATCGACCGTTGGCTGATTCCCGCCGTCCCGCCGCAGCGCACCTCTATTCGGCATCGACTGGCTTCTCTTAAGCCCTACCAGCTCTCCCTCCCCTACTTCAAGAACAACTACGTGTTCCTCATCTTCACTTGCTTGTTCTTCCTTGTCAACATCGGGTTGTTCGTCGCTAGGATTGTTGAGTACCAGGGATCGAATGGTTTTGTTATTATGGCGAGAGCTTGTGGTGAGTACCCATCATATGTATGTAGTATTTACGTACCTATATGTCATTATTATCTTCATCTCATCATTTCGTTACGTTAATCATTGCGAGAATTTGCCAAGAAAATATCTATTTCATGACCATGTATCGATCACTGCTGAGTTGGAAAAATCTGCCTATGAGCAGTATGAACTGTATAGCCTCAACCGATATACATATGAACTACCTCGCCTCTAAATTCCAATCAAACCGAACAACTTTTGTCGCAAAAATTTGAACCGTCTTCATTATCTAGTTAGTACAGTCAAGTGCAAAAATATGGTTCGACATAATCGACTCATAAATATGGTACTACGCTCTTATTACACCGGCATAAGGTGCTATGGGACATATTTTTGAGTAAGATGTGCACCACCATATTTTTACACTTGACTGTACCTACATTAAAAAGTCAAACAAAATTTTCCCAGGTCAGTGTCTAAACTTCAACTGCGCGTGGGTGCTGGTGCTGATGCTGCGGCTGTGCATCACGCAGCTGCGCGTGCGTGGTGCCAGCAGTTTCCTACCGCTCGACCACCACATCTACCTGCACAAGCTTACAGGGGTGCTCATAGGCATCTACAGCGTCGTGCATACTGTTATGCACATTTGTAATTTCAGTAAGTGATCACTTTCGATGTAGCTGGTTCCAAGAGCTGTTTGCACCACAAGATCTACTTACATCTTATATCTATTGTTCTACAGGGTAATTTATTGACACTTATTTAAGCAACCTACGATAACACTCTCTACTTCGTTTATCGACAACAACGACAATCGAAAAGAAAGGATACCCGAACGGCAAATGCGAAAGAAGAATAACGTGATAAATTCCATACATTATTTAAGTTTGGAGTGGCGTAAATGATTGTTGCTTTACCCCTTACAGCCGACCGTAGCCTTACCCATTCCCTTGAACAAACATAGACGTTTGCCGATAACGCCAACTTATTCAAGGAGCCTAAAAATTAGTCATCGAGAGTCACTCTTTACATTTTCCAGGTTTGATAGTCGTCAACGACCCAAAACTCAATGCCGCTAATTTCTCAACCTGGGAGTGGCTTCTGACGGAGCGGCCGCACCTCTTCGGGCTGGTGCACGGCTGTGCCAACCCCACTGGTTTCGCACTGGTGGTCATCCTTGCGGTCATGTGTATCTGCAGTCAACCTTTTATTCGCCGCGGGGGCAGCTTTGAGGTAAAAACTGCTATTTAGAATAATACGTTTTCTATAGATTTTTCCATTCGTGGGATCGACAATGTCCAATGGCTAGGTTATGCATAACTGAATTTTTGACAAAAAAAAAATTTTTGATATAAATTTTATCGCTGACTGTACTTTGGTACCATTGCACCGACAATTTCTGTAGATGGCAATACTCAAGATCATACAATAATACCCTTCAATAATGCTGTTAAGTGTTATATTGTTAACAGCTGTTGTACCATGGATTGCAATAAATAAATGAAATGAAATGAAATGAAATAAGTGTGGTTTTCAAAAAGACTCTGAGGCAATTTTTGTAAAATAACAGCCACTTATCTATCGACAACCAACGATCATGTGCATAGACGTTTCATGTTTTCGCATAATAAGGATCGCAGCCATGTTTATTTCCGAATGTCTATATGAAGCGCAATTTTTTTTTCCAGATCTTCTACTGGACGCATCTTCTGTACGTCCCGTTTTGGCTGTTACTTCTGTTCCATGCTCCCAACTTCTGGAAGTGGTTCGCACTGCCAGGCACACTGTACGTCGCCGAGCGAATTATTCGACTCGCTGCTATGAGGTACCTATATCGAGTTCAAAGCATTAAGAATTTTGAGGAAATGATGAAACTAAAAGTTAACTTTTACTCACCACATATTTGGATTTCCAGGTCCAATCACGGCAAGACATACATCTCTTCAGGAATCCTCCTACCCTCGCGCGTGACACATTTGGTAGTTCGTCGCCCGCCTCTCTTCGACTTCCACGCGGGGGACTACGTGTTTGTGAACATTCCGGCTATAGCTCGGTACGAATGGCACCCCTTCACCATCAGTAGCGCTCCTGATCAAGAAGGTGAGAAAGTACAATTCTAAAATATTAGGAACTGGACCAATAGCGTGCGGAGTAGAACAGAATTTTAACAAAGGGAAGCACGAGGTATATTATGAACAGACAGGCGACTGCTACATATCGGCATGACCTTGACAAAAAATTTGCAGGAACAGCTACGTCATCAATGTCATCATGTTTAACATTGATCGTTATTTACGCATGTTGTAACCCGTCCATATCTTTAAGCCCACTATAAGGTTCTCCAAAGATTTCGTAGAAAGGTCAATTTTATTGTAGTTTCGACTAACTAATTGTAATTTTATTTCTGATGTGTTCTAGATTACATCTGGCTGCATATCAGAGGCGTTGGTCAGTGGACCAACACGCTGTATGAATACTTCGAAAAAGAGCACGCTAAGCTGCACGCTGGAGAAGTACCCGCTGAACACGAGTAAGGACTACTTTAAAAACTATTTGTTTGATTTTTCATAGAAAAGATACTTGAATAATGTCTAAAAATATTTACAAATGCATATAAAAAGAGATACACGAAAGCTAATAGAAGGACCACTCAATTTGAATACTATGTCAAACTCGTGGCGTTGGATTTCAGAGGGATCCTCAGTATTATTTATTATGTCTAGAAACATAATTACAAATATTTTTTTTAGTAGATTTATATAAATATGATATACTATATGATATACATGGTCATTACTAATACTTACTTACTTGGTAATTACTATTTAAAACGAGATATTTACCATGTATATTTGTTTTTCTGAGCTCCCGATATTTCGGCACTGTTACAAGTGCCATGTTCACGGTGTAACTGATTTGCTGCGAGTTTTTATTTTATTTGTGGTTTACCCACACCCCGTAGCGATCTACTCGCTTACCCGTAAGCGAGTAGATCGCTAGATCGCTCGGGAGCTCAGAAAAACAAATATAGGTACATGCTAAATATCTCGTTTTAAATAGTAATTATAGTTATACAAATATGTACACTATAATACAAATATTATTTCTTTCCAGAAAAGTTAGTAGGACAGGCTCTAATCAAAGTAACAGGAGTAAGCGCAAAGGTTCTTCTGGAGACGGCAAGAAGCGCTCGGTTGACTTTTCGCCAGAAGTGAAGGAGTACTGTAACGAGGGTTTTACATTAGACGAGGACAAAGAAATGGATTTCAAAGGTACGACAAATTGTAATAGTTACCACGTTTTGCCACGTGGTGTTGCTTCTTCCGCGCCCGGTTTTGCCACGCATGGCCAACCATGCCTAAATGCAAAGTTGTATTTAATGTAGGGAACAGTTATTGGTTTATGAAATGACTTAATTTTTTTAAATTTTAGCATTATCACCGTCTCTCAATGGAAGGCCAACGCTGCTGACTTTAACTCCAATGAAGCACCTGGAGAAGTCTCGCTCCATGCCCGACGTCCACAACAAGGATAAGAACAAACAGCGGCTCTTGGCGTAAGTATTCTGGAAAAGGATGTGAAATTGCTACACTCTGTCCTAGGGTCCATGTAATATTTGGTTTGCAAATAAATGTTTGTTATCTCAAATCTTTATGGCAATGCAAGTCATGTCGGATGAAATGAAGATTGTATCCCATGTCAAGGGTATCGGTTAAACTACGTACTTCTGCTAGTTCTGCTATAAGTACCTACACACGCGGTCAAAAGTGCATGGCAATTTATGCATGAATTCATTAGTTTTAGTTTATTTTTATTCATAAAAAACAATATTTTATATGTCAAAAATAACATGTACATAAGCAATTTATAACATTCATAAACTTTTGAACGCGATTGAGAACATTTTTGAGAGACCGCTCTAAACTATTTGATTTTTTGAAATTTCATACAGTGTGTGTATCTGACTTTATCATTGTGACTCAAACAATATAATTATGTCTATAAAAATCATCTATCAACTGGCGATTTACAATGAAATTCTTCAATACGAGCTAATCACACTGCAGTAGTTCATAATTTCCTCGCGTAGTTTACAGGATTATCCGCGCTCCGAGTCAGAGCGGAGCTTCGACGTCTTGTCTATGGCTAGCGCGCGCCGCGCCGCGCTTGGGCTTGCCTACCGAAGTCCGCAGAACCGGGCACTGGCGCACAGCTTCAGGTCGGTACCCAAGAATAGTGTATACATGAGTTACAACGTACAGTATATTAAACAACATGCATCTAAAAATTATCAGTTTATATTCAAACAATTCCAATAATACTTCAGAATTAACAGAACAGCGTGCAGCGTGCGTAGCCAAGATGCCAATCGCTCACGCTTAATAACGAATCGTAGCTACCTCTCTCTATCACTCTTCCTTATTAGTGTGACAATGACAGTTGCGTTTCGTTAGCGACTGAGCGTGAGCGATTGGCATCTTGGCTATGCACCCTGAACTTTGAACTCCCAAGTGCCAAGCTATAAAATCTTAAAATTTGAAGGACAGTAATATTCGATACTCAGGTACATGCGCACCAAGCCAACCATCATCGCTTTCAAGACGCCGAGCCTGGAGAGCTGCGAACAACGCCGCCGATCCAACGAGAGCATCCTAACCGTCGGTTAGTATTAGTCTAGCCTACACTTGTCATTTTTTATTGGAACACCTCATATTGTAAATATAAAATTAACATAAAAGTAGTTCTATCCTAAAAGTACCTATAAAGTGAAAGAGATGTCATATACTACCTACAGAAAAAGTTAACAAGGCCCCCCCGTGCCCAGGGCTGGGATCCAACCAGTGACCTCCTATTTTCGCGGTAGACGCCCTAACCACTAGGCAATTTTTGTAGTAGTGTGATTACTCAAAAAACATGAATCAAAACATTTATTATAATTAATAAATGATTTAATTAATGCTTTACAATTGTCTAAAAGTACCTAATTAAGAGGATAGGATTGGATTGGGGGCGGAGCGCACCTTAAGCGGTTAAAAACTATGAAAGGATTGCATACTTACCTATACTTAGGAAATTTCGGACAGTAGCTGCCGTGGTCGGGCTAGTGGTTAGGGCGTCTGCCGCGAATGCTGTAGGTCGCTGGTGGCCTAGGCAATGGGAGCCTTGGTCACTTTTTTCTGTAGTATATGTTCAATTTATAATTATATGTTACCGAAACTGTAGTGGCGCTCAATTATTTTACATTTCAAATGTACTGACACGAAATATACCTAAGCTATTTATAAAAAGCATATAACTAAACATTCTCACTATTCACTATCTAATTTGTATTACGAGTATGTACGAGTATGTATTAGTTATTACATAAGCGTAACGTAATGGCACATTATTCTATATACATTTTCAGCTCGGCGGCGGTTATCCAAGAGCCTGTCCCCAGACAAGGATCTGGAGAACCCTCCCGCCATCACCGTGCAGAGCCCTAGCGAGGGATCTACCGCTGAGACCTTCGCTAACTATCCAGTCGGGAAACCGCTCGAGGTCATTTACAATTATTATATGTTGAGCTAATTATTACTTAAACATTTTTGACCGAATTCGGTAGTGCCACTGTGGGTATAAAAAACTGTGGCTAGCTATTAAAAGTCCCGCGACGCTGGTAGGAAAGAACGTGCGTTTGTTTCTTGGATATGCTACGGAAGTGATATCAATAAGTATGCTTGCAGACAGCAAGAGCACGCTGATTAGTCAACATAGGGCACCCGCTTTTATTGTATTCATACTAAATATTTCCGCTCATCTAAGAAGTTAGGTTCGGAGATCGTCGTAAATGCAAATAAGTACATGTCATTATTTCTTTGTTATCAGATATACCTAGACGGGCCGTATGGTGCGGCATCCTCGCACATCTTCCGGGCAGAGCACGCTGCGCTCATCGCGGCGGGCATCGGAGTTACCCCTTTCGCGTCTATTTTACAGGTCTCATCTCATACATACAATAATAACATAGTGCAGGGAACTTTATGTTCTCGTACGACTTAAGAGAAAACGAGAAAGACAATACACTCAATACAGAAATGTAATTAAGTGGATCACTTTTACTCTACGCTATTAAATTAAATGGACTTACCTTACCTCTTCTTCTTCCTAGCGTTTGTACCGGCTTATGCCACGGCTCAGAGAGCCCCGCTTTGGCAACTAATCCGACGATTTGACGTAGGCGCTAGTTTGGAATGAAATGTACTTACTTGCCTACACACCAAAACTACATTAGACAGGTTTCGTGTTGCATAATCTGCTAGATAAGAGTGATGGTCAAAATTTTAGAGTCCATTGATTGTTGATGATCTGGAAAAGTGATAAAAATTTCACAACTAAGTACTTAATTAATAAACTTTTACAGGCAATTATGTACCGGTATTGGAACTCGCGAAACGTGTGCCCTCGCTGCGATCACAAGTGGGTTTCGAACATCGCACAAAACAACATGAATCTCAGAAAGGTACCTTACTATTTCCGACTTTTTGATTAATACCTAGAGGCCGCTTGACTTTTGATAGTTTTGATCATTCGTGTACATTCTTTCATTTGCTCGGTGTCCGAAAAAGTTCGTGAATTCTAAGAATAACGAATGATTTAAACATTTCAGGTGGACTTCTTCTGGATCAACCGCGAGCAGCGATCCTTCGAGTGGTTCGTGTCCCTCCTGTCGCAGCTCGAGATCGAACAAGCAGAGAGCGGAGCACGCTTCCTCGAGATGCACATGTACATAACCAGCGCACTCCAGAGGAGTGACATGAAGGCTGTTGGGCTCCAGCTAGCCCTAGACTTGCTCCATGAGAAGGTACTATGAGTTGACTTAACTATTCTAGATTAACCGCGAGCTTAACATAAGATTGATCAGTCGGAGTGACATGAAGGCTGTGGGGCTCCAGCTATAGTCCTAAGCTTGCTTCATGAGAAGGTACAGACGTAAGTATCCTAATTTAATTGAAGCAACGATTCTTCGAGTGGTTTATGTTCCTCATCTGGTAGCTTGAGATCGAGCAGGTGTAGACCAGTGCGCATTTTCTCGAGATGCACATGTGTCACCATTAGTAGTGATGTGAAGGTTTTGAGGCTCCAGTTAGCCCTAGACTTGCTTCACGAGAAGGTACCTACTCTTACCCATTATTAGGCACCTAGGGAGTTAAAAAAGATGGAACCCTTAAACCAAGTAGGTAGTATTGATAATGAGAAATTCCTATTTTTGTAAATATAAATGCAATATCTGGCTTGTAGATTTCACACATTAACGATGTTTTCGATGTGTTCTTTTCTGGGCCACAGGAAAAACGTGACCTGATCACAGGATTGAAGACCCGCACAAACGCGGGCCGCCCCAACTGGGATAAAGTATTTCAGCAACTACAGGAACAGAGGAAGGGGAAGGTCAGTATTTAACGTTTGCTAACAGGTGCAGCCATAGAAAATTGTAAAATCATGTCAATTAATTTCATATGTATACATACATATGTATACGTGTACCTATACCTACTATGAAACATCGTAGGTATAGGTACGTCAAAAACAAATGCTTGCGAAGCATGTGCTTGACAGTAAGTTTGCTCTGAGCTTTTCTGATATCGAGAGTTAGAGAGTGTTAAGGTTGAGTGTTTATTACACTTCACCTGTGTGCTTACCATGAGTTACATTTGATTGCGACTGCGGCATTCGACAGTATGTCCGTGTCGCTCCTGTCAGAGTAGTGGTAGGAGCGAGACGGACATACTTTCGAATTCCACGGTCGCAATCGAAAACAACTCATGGTACGCACACAGCGCACACTGCTTAGAGTCCTTTGCCGCGGAAGAACCATCTGGCCGTGTTTTACGGGGATCTACTGTGTGATAGTGGTCAACATCCTTGTAGACCTTTGTCTAGTTACATAGCCTTTATTTCTACATAGATATCAAAATTAGCCCGTGTTTTAAAGCCAACATTATTTACTAGAATTTAAATGGCTTAATTTTATTCAAAGCGTGAAATATTAATTTATGGCAAATGCTTAAAAGACGAAATGTTTCTCTGCTATTATTGCTTACCCTAACTTGTTGCAGGAATAAAAAAAATAGTCAATAAAGCTTACCGTCCAAGAAACGCTGCTATAATTTAATTATAATATTTTTTTGTAACATTCAGGTGACCGTATTCTACTGCGGGCCCCCGCAGCTCGCGCGCATCTTGCGGGTGAAATGCGACCAGTTCGGCTTCAGCTTCAGGAAGGAGGTGTTTTAAACGCAACCACCAAACCATTAAACCATTCGATCTTTAAAAACCTGATCTTATTTTGATACCAATAACAAAGTAATATCAAACCAATATTAAATCAAGATATGTTTTTAAAGTTTGAATGCTGGTCCCCGAAGCGTATTGAAGTAAATTAAAGTGCGTCCCCTGTTGAATTACAACATTAATTTCGGTACTTAGTAGTAAATTGGGGTTCAATTTCTTTTCTTTTAAGTTCATGAAGGTAAATAGGTTTGTATAAATTTCCCTCCATTTGGACCTTCATGTCTTTGTAATCACACAGTTTTCAAGAAAGCACATAGTAGCTTCACGGAGTTTTCACATATTTCACATGTTGTATAAAGATATTTTTAAAAATTAAAATATCTTAATACAACATGTAAAACAATCATACCATACAGCTCTGCCTATTTTCTCAGTCATATTTCATATATTAATATATATTGCTTACCTAGCTAAATTAGATGTTTATGATATAATATTTTTTAATTTATTTATTGGTTTATTCCTTAAAATCAACACTTACAGTCTAGCTACACGTGTTAAGTATACAGGACAGAGTAAGGGGAAAGGTGGCAGAATATGGAAGATGTCTTGCCCACTATAGAAATTAAAAAAAAAAACCAACAGTGCTCATAATATATATATTATATTGTATGAAAATCCATAGGAGCAGTGTTCTTATGGAATAGCATAGACAACGTTATAATGTACCTATACTATTTTAATATCGCTGTCAGTCATCTAATTGACAGAAGCATAGAAGCATAGATTAGAAGTGCTGGCGTAGAAAAAAATATATACAGTGTGTAAATTGAATATGGGCGAACCTCTTAACGGCAGTTAGTATAGGACATAAGAAATGTAATAAGGTAACTTTTAAATGGAATTGCAATTAAAATTTTATCCATAGAAAATAATTCGGCCCGCAATGTAATGCAAACACACTCGCGTTAAACGTTCGTTGACAACTGTCACCGTCAATTTTTTTATAGTACCTACTTACATTGCTGCTGAAAACTTTATTAAAAAAATAATTATGGGGTCATAATTAGGTGTAACTTAAAAATATGTATTCATTATTGATAATTTATGTATGTATTTTTTTATTATTGGGTGGATTTCAAAAAAAGTGTACGTTTCAAAAAGAAAAATGTCCTCATCGTTAAAAAATCTGTATAAAAATAAATATTGTAGTTACACGCATTCCAAGTAATTCATAATATAGCACACCTTATATTCTAATAGGATTTTTATACCGTTAAAGAATATAATCAGTAAAAGTATGTTAGAAAAAATTAAAACTTAAATATTGTTTTTTTCTCCCATGCAAAATTCATATTATGTCCTCACGACACCCCGCGGTAAACAAAAATTCATAACTTTAGCATTGAAATGAATCGTGTGGTGATTTTTTAAGGAGTTCTTTAATATACACAATTGCTTTTAGAAAACCATTTTTTAGACGATTTCTGTATTATATGTTTAACAAAATCCTATGTTGAAATTCGGGGACAAATTTCGTTTCATTGTGTTACACAGCGGTGTTACGCCGTATCAAACGGTTAAATGCGAAATATGAACACACCAGAAGGCCTAGTATTAAAATTATACGACATTAACTCCTCGACCGCGTTAGCGTATCGGGAGTTCAAATTATGTTTATTTAAATCATCCGGCAACTTTCATATTTTGACCCCTCGATACGCTAACGCGGTCGAGGAGTTAATGTCGTACAACTTTTATACTAGGCCTTCTGTGATATAGAACGTCTGGCAACAATTCTAGGTTGCCTCGACGCCAGCGCATATTTCGGTATCTATATTGGTTTTCACGCAGTGGTGAGGTAAAGTGTGTTTTAGAATTTTGTCGAAAAAATTACCAAATTTGGATCTAAGTTTAAAGCAGGAAGCTTATTGTTTTTTCTCAGTATTTTTACATAATTCGGTAGATACATTAGTTGACTATACACATAGGATCCACAAATCGAGAAATTATTTGTCTTCTTTTGTCTACATGAGATGAAACACGTGGTGACACCCATTTTTGCTTCCATTGTGTGATTTTTGTGTTACGTAACTAAACTTAAGGATCGTTCACATTGCAATTTTCAACCAACTTCCAAAAAGGAGGAGGTTCGCAATTCGTCGCGTTTGAATGTTTCAGTGTTTTTTTTTTTAAACATTGTTTTATTTCCATGTATTTGCCAAATTTACAAATAAAAACAATAATTTCCAAGTTCTATGAAAATCAATAATAGTATCTTCACATAAAACAAACTTTTTTGTTCTTGTGAGGAAGTCCTTATAATTTCCACTGTGATATTTTCTGCATTTTGTGTCACATTTTTGTGAATATTCCATTGTGTTATGTACACTTTTTTTGTAATCCACCCTATTATTAATTATTGATAACACTAATGAATTCTATGTTTGGTTAAATTTATCGCCTGTATTAGACCTACACACTGTATTATACATAGGTGTGTAAATATTCAAACATAAGTCACATATAAATAAATTCATAAATGATAATAATGAAATAATAAATGCTATAATTAATTCAATTATACCTGGCGCCCACTTCATTTATAAGGGCTTAGCGAAGCGTCTTGTAGAAGCGACTGGCGATAGGAGGGCTGGCGCGTACCTAGCGCAACGTCTTGGTATTGCCGTCCAGCGCGGCAATGCCGCCAGCCTCCTTGGCACTATGCCACAAGGCACCGAGCTGGAGCCAGCTTTTTATTTATAAATATAAGATAGTTTAAATTTTTATTGTTTTTGGATTTTATGTATTTTTAATGTTTTAATAAATATTCAATTATCATTTATCTAGTTACCAACATATTGTAAATATGATTAGGAATAGGAACTAATGTTCTATCAATATAAATATATGTTCATTTTCATCTTTGAGGTCTTTGACGCCAAAATAGTCAATATAATATTTAAATAACACCACCCAGTCGTATGATGCCCGTAACGTTAACTTTATGATTATGAAAATAAGATTGAAATTTAAATGTATGACAATTCTATCACTTGCAAAGTGAATAAAATTTTGAGTATTTAACATAGCCACATCTGGGTTGATTTATTTTTCAGTGCTTAAGTTTTTTTTTAGTGTTTATTAAATAAGAGACATCTTCAAATTAATCTAAATTTAATTTTAATAATTAAGTACAATGACATTATTACGCTAACTGTATTATTTCTGTACCTACCTGTATCATGTATGCCACTCGTATTATATAAAAAATGTTGTAATCATCCATTTTGTAGAACGAATTATAACTAAATCAAGGCTATTATTATTATTTTTTCTTTTCCTTGCCGACAGAATTTTTTAAGTCATTCATTGCCTATGTTTTGCTGATAATCTCCAATCATTAATTTTAGGTGCAATTTCGATATTTAGAATACCAAGATTATCTTACGACGTCAACATACAAGTGTAGTATGTACATACATATTTGGTATCTGGCAAATAATATGCAGCGGGGCCTTCTAAATGCAACAAAAAGGCGATGGTCTAATCAGCCAGCAGTATTTTTTAAATTCTGACACCTGTAAATTAGAGACTAGCGATGAATTCCAATAAAGTTTTATATACTGGTCCTTACTTAGCTTACTACTTAGGTACCTATAATATTTTTCACTTCTCTTGCTCGAAAAGTTCCCCTTTGTGTCGTGGCTAGGCGACACAAAATCGCTTTTCATGCACTAGGGCATAAAGTAACATCGCAGGTGGAGCGCGCTCGCCGCGGCCTCGCCCCCCGCGCTCCCGGCCGCCTACAGGCGGCGCGCGGCGGGGACAACCCAAGCGCGCGAGTATGAATGTTACATTTTGAACGATTTAAAGTGAACCTAAAACTATAAAACCTAATACTTTCCTTACAATCGAAGTGAAAAGCAGAGTGTATACCTCGGGCATAAGTACCAATTTTATCCTCGGCTACTATATTGGTCCTCGTTACACTCGGACCAATACTCACTTTATGCCCTTGATGTACAATCTACTATTTTTGTTACAACGAATTTCTTATCTATCTATAAATAATATTATCGACTTCGATAATACTATTTTGTTTCAAATTTCGAATATCTCTGACAAACAAATTTAATTTGACCTCGATTCTAATATCAGTCGAGATGACGTTTAGTTCTAAACGAAGTGTCAATTGCAAATAATGTCGCACGCAAGTCGCACGTTGTTTGATATCGAATGATATGAAAATTGGGGCCAAATCTAGTTTGACTCTAAATTTTAAAAATATAATAGGTAGTATTAAATTTTAAAAGTAAATAGTTTATGAAACTCGGCTGACGCCACTTTTCATAAACCCACACTCGAGTTTTAATGACAATCACATAAACTACTATTGTTCGTTGCCATCATTAATAAGGACTTATAGTTAGGGACCCAAGGAGATTTTAAGTTAACTAATTTACAGCTTGTGATACATTTTTAATACGGTTACCTAATTATAAATATTATAATATAAATAGTAAAAACATTGGAAACCGGAATCTGTGTTTTTCCAACTCATCCTCGTGATTATTTTGTATTGAGTAATAGAGACGGAGATACACAATTTCCAAATTTGACGTTTTCGGTAGTACCCTAGTGTTCATAGTATTAAGAAATTTTATAAAACTGTTGTAAGTGAAATTTTACATCATGTGTTTCTTTATTAAAGGAATTGTTTCAATAACGTTTGTTTTGTTTTTAAACTCCACCTTCTTATTTTAGTGTTTTCTGGTTGCATCCTTCACGAGCCCGGGCTACAACAGCATTTCTGACCAATCCAACCCAATGTTAATCCCCCTACCTGGAACGAAATATTTGCATTGGAATGCCCGAAATCAAACAAAAAACCAGCCATGTGCGAGTCGGACTCGTCCACCGAGGGGTCCGCACAAAGGATGCTAATTTATGATCTTAGTGACTTAAAAATACTGGTGGTACGGAACCCTCAGTGTGCGGCAATTATACGGTTTTCGGATTTTTTCCTGCACTTGCTTTTTGCCAAATTTCGTGCTTCCCATTGCAAATGTACGGGAAATGCAACATAAACGGCCGTATCTTTTGATTGCGTTGACGTAGAGGTTTGATTTTGTCACAGCTTCAGGGAACCGCAAACTTGTGATGATATTAATTTCAACTTGGTATCTCTACGCGTTTCCGAGATAAAGGGTCTTGACAGACAGACAGACGGACGGACGGACGGACAACAAAGTGATCCTATAAGGGTTCCGTTTTTTCCCTTTTGAGGTACGGAACCCTAAAAAGGTCGAAAATTACCCAAATTTAAATAATTTTTTTGGGCGAACGAGCGAAGTTCGGAAATAATAGAAAACTTGAGAAGTACGAGTTTTCTCAGCGATACAGCCAAGTTAAATTGATTGTTAGTCCCCAAAAACCAACACAATATTACTTACTTTATATTTTAATCAAAATCGTTCGCAAGATCCGAAAATCTACCGTTAAAATAATAGGTAGGTACATCCGGAATCTCAAAAACGTCTCTTGTGACTTAGATTTAAATACCTATATTATGTATAGATACATACTCGTATAATATTTTACACATGATTTGCTACATTAAAGGTTATTTTACACACAAAGATAAACAATAACTGTAGGTGTAACCTACTTAGTTTATTAGCAAAGTTTTTATTTTATCAGGAAGTAACAATGTTATATTTATCATTGTTAACACATATACGTCACTCTTCATTCACTAAAATAATTTACTTATGACGTCACTTACCAATACACACTTAAAAAAATTGCGGAAGGCAACATGGCCTCGCTCAGGTTTAAGGCCGTGGCCTTCGCGAGGCCGAGACCTTCCCGGCGGCCTTGAGGCAAGGACGAGACCTCGGCGCGAGGACATGTCCTCGCCCAAGGTTAGGAGCAAGGCTAATTTTGGCAACTTTGGAAATTAGTTCGGGAGGCGCCCACGGAAGGTCGTGGCGCTGGAGAAAAATATATTTGATAAGAAAATTTGTACTGTTAGTAGGTAGCAATCTATTTTTGTATTATATTAATTATCACTTGAGCTACCTAATCTTGGTAGAAAATGTATTGTATATTACATAGAACGTACTAGAGAAAAAAATTCTAATTTTCAGTTAACTTAACATATTGAAATTGAAAACAATTATGTGAGTACATAAATCTTTAAATCTGCTTGGTTAGCGGATAACACTAGGCTCAAAATTTGTCCTGTGATCTTAGCATGATGTTCTGTGGCACTTCATTTTCTTTTGCACAAGAGTTAATATAATAACGTACTTTACTAATCAAAATCATACCTGCACAAAGTAAAAATATAATGAATGTTGAGTTGTTAAAACCTGAAAAATTAATTTTTCAAGTAAATCGCAATCTATCCTTATAAGGTGTCAACTTGAATAATAATTAATTACAGCGCCATCTACTGATGTACCCTGTAACACACATGTGTACGACTTTGCTGATGAAATATCACTTTCTGCGTCATAGTTTTTGTCTTGTCATTTTAGTTTACCGTTTGCCCTCTAGAGGTCACTATGATAAAAAAAACGCTTGTAAAAACGCCAAATTGGCTACGTGCATTACCTATCTGTAGGGCGCTTTTCGATGCTCTCACACTCACACCTTGCATATTCATTTTAAGAAAATTCCCATTCCCACTCTTAAGTTACCAATTGAAAATACAATTTTGTAGACATCTTGGTACCTACTGGCATTAATGCTTATCTTTTGATATTATCAATAAATTCGATAACGATAATATAAACAGTTGTTTTCTAGAAAATGAAGATAATGTAGAATATTTTATACATATTCATCATAATTATTTCATATTTTAGTATTTTCTTTTAACAACTGCTTACTATTTTGATCCAACACAGCACTACCTACGTAATGTGTATTGGTAAACTACCTACATAGGGCCCGGTTTAAAGCCACAAACAATAATAGGTTCCAGACTATCTTTAGAGGATGTACTTACTTTAAAGAAAACAGGAAATTACTTTGTTTTTCTACGTAAGTAAAACCCCTTATAATTAAAAACTAAAATAAGAATTATAGGAATGATTTTCACAGTCATTATGGTCATTATTAGTAATATTTGTTCATTTGTGCTATATATATATATATATATATATATATATATATATATATATATATATATATATATATATATATATATATATAATATTTATGTATGTACTTAGTAGATATATATTATGAATAAATGTAGATATATATTATTATTATTGTTATATATAAATATATACGTAATTTATTATAACTTGTTGTATTTTACGTACTTAAGTACTTCCTTGTTGTTTTGTACATTATTGTATTTGTTGTTTGTCTATCTAGAACTCGAAGATTCTCCTCTCAATTACTCAAAGGTTAGCTGGAAGAGATCCCTTATAGGGATAAGCTCGCCTTTGTACCTTTGTTCTTATCAAAATGTTTATTTTTACTATATTTGTGTACAATAAAGTGCTTACAAACAAACAAACATACCGATCATACATATATAAATGCACATTACTTGCATGTCAACTTGACATTGCAGTCTACAAGTGTAGGGGGCTGCATATAGGTGGTGAGAGTGAGTTGTCTTACATGCTCCATCTAGCGGTTGAAGTAATCTGTGTTTCAGTCATATTAAAAGTCTTCCATTGAATGGTTAGCTTATTGCAGGTTCGGTTCGAGGTTGGCAGTATATAAGTCATTTTTTGGACAATGTATTCATTTCTATAACAAGTTACCGGATGAAGCATTGCAATTGCCCCTTCCCGCTCTTAAGAATTATTTGAAAAAATCTTTGATGTTGAAGGCTTATTACACAGTAGAGGACTATTTAACAGACAAACATGCATGGCCCATACCAGAAACTAACGAAATCAACAAAAATTAAATTGAATGTACCTACTGCTTATAGAGTGAAGGACACAGTTCACGAAAGAAATCATATCAAATGTTGTGTCATATCGTGTAAAACCGTTTAATTTTGTTTTATTTTGTTTATTCTGTTTTTTGTCTTTCTGTTTCACTATTTTATTTTGATATGGTTTCTTGTAGAACCACATATTGTAAATATTTTTACTACTTTTGTAATTTGTTTTGAAAAAATAAGTCCCGCCGAGTTTCTTGCCGGTTATAATCTTCTCGGGCTGTGGTGTAGGGATAGAACCGGTAGTAGCTTTTTTTTTTGACGTTCATAAGTGCATTGTAATGTGCCTAAATTGAAAAATAAACATATTTATCATTTATCGAAATATGGTCCTTGCAGCACATCTTCAGCGTTTTAGGATTTAGGCAGTGGCGATGCAATGCGTCACTGTCGCACTACCTAATACGTTCCGGCCAGGGACACAGCGAGAGACAAATGGCGTGTTAGTTTAGTATAATTTTGTAGGCAGATACTACCAATAGTTGTGGCTTTTTCAGGCTAAAGGTATTGGTACCTTTAACCATACCATGGGTTATCGATAAGGTTCTACTGTCATAAATAATCACTCAGGAATCAACCTTATCAACAACCGACGATGTGTTACCTTTAGCCTGAAAATGCCACAATTAGTTTGCACTGCACCGTCCTCCCAAGACAGGAATGACAATCGTTTTTTTTTAACCTCATGACACGGACGGGAGAAAAGTGACGTTTTACGGACGTGTTGGTAAATATTGTTGTTTGTCACAGGCTGGCGAGTCGCCTAGATCTCTATTAATAAAGTCCACATACAGCGGCGCGTGCGACATGTGCGCGTACACTGAATCGCAGCATTGGTCAATTGTGTTTGATAAAATTAGATGAACACTAGGAGAGCTACTCTAACTTTAGTAACTGATCTTAGAATATTTACAGATGGCTCAAAAACAAACGAAGGGACAGGATGTGGTGTCTTCTCAGAAGACCTCAACATACACATCTCAAAACCCCTAGGGGTACACAACACAGTATTCCAAACGGAATGTGTGGGAATAATAGAAGCCTGCAATGCAGCAAAAAGACGACAAACACAAAATGAAAACATACTAATACTGTCAGACAGCAAATCGGTACTGCAAGCGCTACGCAGCGACAAACTTAAATCACAACTTATACTCGAATGTCATAATGGCCTCACAAAGATGAGCGAGGAAGGAAACAAAGTAACTATACAATGGATAAAAGGACATAGTGGCTCAAGGGGAAACGATGCAGCGGATGAACTGGCAAGAAGAGGGTCAGAGACACCGGCATACGGACCAGAACCCATCGTTCCACTGCCTTTATCATACATTCAAAACCTTCTAAACCAACATCACAGACAACTACACAACAAATACTGGGATGATCTTGATACATGTAGACAAACCAAGGAAGTCCTGCCAGAGCTAAACTACAAGCTAACAAAAACTCTACTGAGGACCCCCCGAGAACAACTACGGAAAATAGTAGGACTACTAACAGGACATAACACACTAAACAAACACTTACACAGAATGGGCATCACGGACAGCCCGACGTGCAGAGCATGTATGGATAAGGAAGAAACAACAAAACATGTTCTCCTAGAATGTAAACAGATAGAAGTATACAGGAGCAAATACTTAGGAACTCCCAGCACACTAAAGGAGGCAACTTGCAACCTTAAAACGATGATAGGTTTCATAGACGAACTAGGGTGGTTAGAGTAGTGCTACCTCGCTATCACGCAAAATAGGCACAATGGATGTCGATTTGCGGAAAAAGCCCAGGAAAACTAACTAACTAACTAGTAACTGATCTTACTTAATATTGTGATAACATCAACCAGTTTTCACGGTGTATGGGTAATGGGGCGCAAAATAATAAAATCAGCATTAAGTCGTTAATACTTTATGGAACCATTTTAACATTGATATCGGTCATTTAGTTGCTAAAGATTAAGGTTTTTGATTATTTCTGTCGTGTCGGTTCAAAATGGTGTTGGAACGAAGGAGGTTGGGTCAAAAACAGATGGTTAAGCTTAAAATTTGCGTAACAAAATTGTATTTCTTTGTTAAACCAGCATGTGTTTTGTGACCATTAATTAAGGTCAACCTGCATCCTTGATGAGATGTGCATCTCATCAAGGATCAAGCACGACACAGAACTGGAAGACCTTAGTGTGGACTTTGTTTGAAAAGATTGAAAACGGATAAAAGAGGCAAAATGGGGTAGTTTTCTTGTCGCTTCTTTCTGCTCCATAAGCCAGTTAGGGAAGCGTTCGTAAGTTGTATGTATGTTTGTTACAATTTTTTACAATTTAAACATTTTTAATTTTAATTATAGAATGCCCATCAGGCTAAGTATTACTAGCTTTATAAGCCCCTCTGGGCATTGTAGACCGACCTTTGTTTTTTATTTTTAAATTATTTTAATATTTTTGTATCTAGGTAGTTTGCACAAGTAACTTTTTTGATTGACGGGGAGAATTCGCATTCTCTCAGTCTTCATCTTAACCCTGTGAAAACGAGTGCTGTAAAGGGCTCGAAACGTAGGATCATGGTGTTAATAAACGCCATTAATCCGTCCTAGTGTTTAATTTCAATTTTCTGATTTTAACAGCTCAATAAAATGCAGTGTCTGAAATGTAATTTTTAAGATACAACTATTTGTAATTGAGGCTTAAAATTTTTCATATTTTGAAAAATGTATAATAGGTACATAATACATTTTTCAAAATATGCCTACTGCGGAATCATCCATTATGATTAAATCGACAAAACGGTGCCTACATCATTTCTCTCAAGTAAGTACACACTAAGTAATTAACCTGCAAAAAAAAAATTACCTAAAAATCGCGTGATGGCACGGAAATCTCGAATTTTTAGTTTTGCGAGTATCTGCGCTGTTTTGAAAATTTTGACTTTGGTGTATATTGGCGGTCGTAAATTGTCAATTTCAACAACAACAGCAGACAAGGTATTGTATACCGAAAGAGTGACTAAACTGGTATCTTTATGATAAAACATCGAAATAAATTATCTATCTTAAGCAAGGCTGTGCAAAGGATTATCGTTATTATTCATATTACCAAAAGGTTTATCAGAGCTAAAAACCGAAACAGTAATCTGTTTCACAAAAGAAACTTTATCAGGCGGCATCCAATAACAATTTCATTATCAATAATGCACACGTAGCAACGGTAGTGTACCTACCTCGTATCATGAATAATCTATTCGTAGAATATATAGTACGGTCGGCTTCATAATTCAAATTCATATGCATCTGTATTAAATTTTACAAATTTTACAATTAGTTCCAAAGTGTATAGATATTTATAGAAGTGACTGTACATATGAATTAACTATTACGCAATATGATTCCTTGTAGCTAAGGCACCAAAAATGGCATACGTTACATCTAAAGGCACATTTGTACCAGTAGGTGATTTGGTAAAACTTACACCAACAGTTATAGTTATCATACCTATCTCTAAAAATCACCTAGGGGTCTAGGGTCACCTACTATTCAATTTATTGGACTGCATGATCATGACGACGCTACTTTACACGAGTTGTAATTATTATTTTGACGATTCGACTAGGCCCTCAGTTCTTCCTTCCTTTTCTTTCATTACCGCCACTATTGCGACCGTGAAATTTTCCCCATTGTTTAAATGACTAAAACTGATCAATTGTTGAATATTGTTTATTATACGAATATTGTTGAACATGTTTTTACAATTGGTAATTTCTATGTTGGTACTTTTTAAGGGAGTTTAAGAGTTCAAAAGTCTTTCTTTTACTGACTGTGGCCTAACTCCGTGACTGATAACAGGTACTATCGCGTTAAATTAATTCATACATAAACTGACCATGCAATTTTGAACGCGTGTGTACATGAATAATATCAGAATGCTATAGGTGCTACATAAGTATATACACAGCCTGGAACAGAACGATGAATTTTTAGAAAACGGTGAATTATTTACCCAATATACCTCGCCAATACTCAATAGTATGTACCGTTTTCGAGATTAAGCTTGTTAAACTTAAGTGCAAAAATTCTCGTGTTTCAACGCTAGCAAGTTAATCGGGTGATGACGTCAGCTAGATAAGGTGAGTGACCAATAAGGTCCATGGCACTTTCGAACTTTGAATGTAAATTGTGATTTAATAATTTGAATGTAAAATTGTAAATAGTGTAAATATTTTTCTTAAGTGAAGTATTAACATGTATAATTTAAAAATGTAAATAAAGAGCAGGCTTGTCACCAACACCAAACCGATTTTTTTTTTTTTTGTTTTACTTAATCTTGATTATTATCTTAATAATTTGATTGAAAACGAACTAAATAACACTACCCTTTTAGGAAAAATCACAGAAAAGTTCCACTGTGTATACTACTATTATGAACAGGTGTGATACATGTCAATAAAGCCAAAGAGTGATAAAAAATCAAGACGTTTCTCTTACTTTTTATTAAGGTCAGACCGAGAGTTCTTATTTTGTCTCGGCCGAGACCGAGACCGAGATTAAATTGAGTTCTCGGCCGAGACCGAGACCGAGATTAAATTGAGTTCTCGGCCGAGACCGAAACCGAGACCGAGATTTTATAACAAATACGAAAAACGCGCATTTTCCACAAAAAACATGTAACAGTCAAGAATTAAACTATTGTTTAATATAGCCATCACTAAAACACAACATTTACGGTCAAAGGTTGAGAAAAAAAGTTATAATTTACATTACGTTACGTACGATAACACGGTACACTACAATTGCTTAAAATACCCACCAAAATCGCAAAAAGTGTCAATATGGAAGGTTCGGCCAAGGCCGAGAATCTCGGCCCCTTTTTGGCCGAGAGCCGAGACCGAGATCTCGGCTCGAATTTTGGCCGAGACTGCCGAGACCAAGACCGACACCGAGATCTTGGTCGGACCTTACTTTTTATATGGACTTATACATAATTGAAATATTTATAGAATGATATGATGATATTTATAGACATTTGTTGTGTTTTCGCAGAAATCACCAGTCCTTAGTAAAGATACGTAAATATCACTAAAATATGTCCGTACCTACTGGACATAGTATCTAAGGACAAAAAAACTCCCATTTCTGCCATAGTTTTCTGACGAACAGGCAACCACAGAACCCTACACAGATATAGGTACTCTCACCGGTTTTAAGATTTTGTTTTTACTCTTAATGTATTGCACGGGGTGTGGTGTGCATGCTAATTAACTATTGTTATGTAAGTAGAGAAAATATCCTTCCTTCTTTTGTCGTGTTCCTCACTGCTGAGGGTCGTGACCTCCACGAATCAATCTATGGACGATCGCTTTCCACTTGTTTCGGTCTTCGGCAGTGTGTAACGCATCATGGACTTTTGTGTTGGTAATGTCACGGATTTGGTCTGTCCTTCCTGTGTCTTGTCCTTGGAGGGCTTCGTCCTCTTGAAAATATAAATTGAGAATAAATTTTAAATATCTACCCGAAAAAGTTGCTACTTATATGTAACATGTGTTTCCTTTTAATAACCAATATAACGTTTACGTGTACACCATACATTCGCACAAATGATAGCCTATCATCCGCCCATACAACAGGGGTGCCAACTTAGGGGTTTTCCCCCTAGATTTAGGGGGTAAACAAGACGCGTGAGGTTTTTTTAGGGGTGAAATATTTCTAGGGGTAAATTTAGGGATATTTAATTCTCCCATTCCATGTATGTGTGACAGCGAAAAATGTGTTGAGAAGCGAAATTATTACTGAAAATGAAATGATACTGCAGTCCATTCCACTCTCAATTGTTCGAACTCACAAGTGTGCGATTGAAAAAGAAATATACGATCGGAACTCAAACGCTCCGATTTACGCTACAGTGATTTGTAAGAGAAGAGGCATCCTAACGGGGACGAAATTTTCTCCCAATCTATCAAATTGCATTTAGTAGTCCCGTCTGGACAGGCCATCATTCAACCTTTCTGACCAAAAATACTAAATCTGTGGCGTAAACGGTCGTGCGTTAATGACTTTATGTTAGAGATACTGAATAATGTCGATACTTAATGTTGAATAAAGAAATTTTATTTAATATTCATTAATTTTTTTATTTAGGGGGTTTTCCGAAAAATCACTACAGTTTTAGGGGATTTCAATTTGTGCTTTAGTGGTAAATAAAAAATTGAGTTGGCAACCCTGCCATACAAACACGACAGTGCAGTGTTGCCATATATACAGATTTATCTGTATCTATACAGATTTTAGACTGCCGTTACAGATGACAGATTTTAGTATAGTTCTATACAGATTTTTAAAATTTGATACACCGTAGATAAACAATTTAAATTTAAAAATAAGTCAGGAATATTTTTCTATATTTCATACTGGTAACATGAAGGATGAAAAGGCTAGCTAGCGGACGGGGATTTCCCGAATCTTGCTTTCAGTAAATACCCGAATTACGCGTCTAAATTAAGTATGCCAGCTTACTCTGAAGAACTATACGTTTCGCAAGTCTATTATAATTGGCAAAGTTATAACCATATTTACGTATCTCTGTTGTGTTGAAAGTTCAGTGAGTTCGTTTACTTCACTGTGAAAAAATAATAATAAGTGATCGCGTAGCCAAATATTTATTATAATTATTATGTTACCTAAGAAGTCGCGTATAACTCAACGGTTTAATCAGTGCTGGCTAGAAGAAAAATGTTTCCAGTCATGGTTAAAAAGGAGTCAAAAGGGAGAGGACTACGCATATTGTAAGTTTTGTTTGTCCGATCTTGCAATTGGCGGCGGCGGCAAGAATGACCTAGTACGGCACATGAAAACAGCCAAACACTTAGCATCGACTCCTGGCTCCTCAAATACTCAAAAGCCAGTGACAGATTTTTTTAAAAAGGACAGCATTTCGGATGATGTTAAGAGAGGAGAAATTTTATTAGCATCTTTTGTTGCCGAACATAATCTATCGATGAATATAATGGAGCATCTTCCGAAACTTATAAAAGCTATTTGTAAAGATTCTGCCATCGCGAAGGAACTTGCTTGTAGTCGCACGAAAACGACAGCTATAGTCAAATCTGTGACCGGTGCTACAGAAAAAGAAAACCTTGTGACCGATTTGAAAACTAGCAAGTTTTCAATTCTAATTGATGAAAGCACTGATAGAGGAAGTGTAAAACTTTTCTGTATTGTCGTTAGATACTATAAAAACATGAAAGTGAATGACGCCTTACTCGGTCTTGTACCAGTACAGGATGCCACTGGCGAAAGCTTATATACACATCTCGTAAAATTATTTACAGATAATAATATACCATATAAAAATAATATGGTTGGATTCGCTGCAGATGGAGCGAATGCAATGATGGGACAACATAATTCTGTTGTGAGTAGATTACTTATGGATATACCGAATCTATATATAATGAAATGCATTTGCCATTCATTTGCATTGTGTGCATCGTATGCCTGCCGTAAACTACCCCGAGAACCTGAAGGCTTGGTAAGGGACATATTTAATTATATTAGTACCAGTCCAAAACGAACGGGTGTATTGAAAGAGTTTCAAGAGTTTCTTGCACTGAAACCTCATAAAATGTTGCATCCATGCCAAACAAGATGGCTCTCACTGCGTGCTGCAGTTATGCGAGTTTTAGAACAATATGAGGCACTTAAATTATTTTTTACTGATGCTGCTTTTACAGATCGTTTGAACTCAGCGGACTCAATTTTACAAATGCTCAATAACCCGTATAATAAAATGTACTTGCAATTTATGGAATTCGTTTTGGATTTTTTTACCAAATTGAATAAAACAATGCAGTCAGAAAAGCCACAAATACATTCCTTACATGACAGTGTGTCTAATACTTACAAAACCTTCCTGGATTGCTACATTGACAGTACTTACTTGTCAAGAACTGAGATCCAGAATGTACAGCATGATAATCCGCGGCATTTCAAACCGATCGAAGAACTGTATCTTGGCGTAACTGTTGCCACCTCTTTAAGTGATCCCAGCCTTAAACCCAGTGATGTAAAACTATTCAAATTGCGGTGTCTTGATTTTTATATAGAAGGAGCTAAACAAATAAGAGCCCGTTACAATTTCAGCAATGAAGTCACAAGAAGTTTAAGTTTTCTTAATCCTACTAACGTTCAACGCCGGAATATAGCGTCAATAAGTCATGTACAACGGATTTTCCCAAATATAGTCCAACAGGAAAATGTACAAAGTTTAGATAATGAGTGGCGTCATTTAAGAATGAACGATAATATTCTAGAGACAAATGAAGAAGACCCTGAAGTGTTTTGGCAGCAAGTTTATACGGCACTAGACAATGACGGAAATTTGCTTTACCCGCACTTAAAACAACTGGTACCCACTTTATTATGCCTTCCCCATTCCAGTGCTGCTGTGGAAAGAATATTTTCATCGGTAAATTTAATCAAAACGAAAATACGTAACCATTTAAATACCGAAACTTTAGAGGGACTCTTATTAACAAAACAATTGTTGAACAAGGAACCATGTTATAAATTTATTGTGGACAAAACTCTTATTAGTAAAATAAATAAAAATATGTATAAGTAATACTTGAAAGTATCCATTAACCCGAAATTTACCATATCGTTAACTTTTGTGTAATGTTTAATTAAACTAATAAACATATTATGTCTTTTGAACTTTCGTTTTATTCCAGATGCAAATCTTAAGTGTTTCCATTAGCTTAGTACTTCTCATTACCAATATTACGGACAAGATAATTATATTATAAATACGGACGAATTTCACATGGCGAAAGAGTGAAAGGGACGGATATGTAGAGCCAGAGTACGAAAATACTGACATTCACACTTCGGACTCTTCGGAGTAATCTGCTATAGTTCGATATAACTCAATTGGTAAAATAATATCATAAATGGAGATTTCTAACATATTTTGGATTATTTGGTCCCTTACAGATTTTTATACAGAATTTTAATCTATGCAACTCAGATTTCTTTGTTCAAGATATGGCAACACTGCGACAGTGTACTGCGAGCCGGCAAGCGTGTATTACGCGTCGCGTCCCTGTTTCATAAGTACAAACATTTCATACAAACTATACTGAGTACTTGATACAATTTTGTGTGAATCAGATGAGTTAACATGAAGATTTGGATTTTGTTTTTGTGTGCGCTCGTCGTTGGGGTTACAGGTAGGTACCTAATTAATTACTTATTTGGCAATTTAAATGTATAAACAGATATCATTAGGTAGGATTAAGGAAATGTTATTCAGCAGTTGGGCACATTGGATAAGCGCCTGCGTCTGTATTCACCGGTTTTCGCTGACTGAAATACTGCATACCTACCAGTAACGCGCGACGTACAGGCCCGTGTTCGTCAAAATATTCATACCTATTGCATCTCATGTCTCAATATGGCAAATAAAAGCGAGTAAAGCGACACAGCGATAGCGATCCAATAGCCCATAAGGCGAAAACATACGACGAACAATCATCACTATCATCAGACGTTAGAATTTGTTTTTTTTTGTACTGACAAGCTGACATCAGTATTTAGGTATTTATAATTTTTAGATATAATATTATGTAATTTATGTACACATTGTAGCAAATGTATATGTAGCAGGTAAGGGCGCTGGGCAGTTTGTATAACCTACAAGGGCGACCAGCAATTTGTATTCTATCCGAATTAACAATATTCAGAATATTTTAATTTGGAGCGAAATATTTGAATAGGACTCGACTGTGGGTCAGTGACAAGTATTTTTTTATTTACTTACTTACCTTTTTTTATATGTTTGTTACCATATGACTTTTTCGGTTTGTTTATTCACCGATTTTGTTAATTACTTATCCTTTTCAAGGGTGTAGGTACTTCCGAAGTAATCTTATTGGATTTTGATTTTCATTTGATGACTCGATTATGAGAAACGGATTGATTTCCTTCTTTTGGTGTTTTCGTAAGTACCGGTAAAGTGGGGCGTGGGGCTATTTTATGAGATTTATTGAGATGCTTCTTTGTTAAGAAAAGATAAAAAATATACTAATTCCTTCTTCATGTAGGTCAAAGTCAGTGGTCAGTGGGTAGGAACACTAGGTACTTATCAATATTTATAAGTGAGTAAATATATTGTAATGCATGCATGTTGTTTTACCTGCATAATATGCCAGCCTTCAACCGCAATTTCGCCGGCGTAGAAGTTAAAACTTTTAAAAAACCTAACTTAGGTAGATACTTAGTTGAGCTCCATTTGATATGATTATATTTTCATTGGCTTATCCTGTATTGCCAGTTTCTATATAGGTAGGTACTTGTACCTAACACCGACAATTTTATATTTTTAGATTATCTACTGTGGTATAAGGTATCACATAGGTACACATAAAAAAACATGCATAACTTTGTAACTATGCTCCACAAGTCTCCATTTTAAACTCCTATCGCTCGATTTTAATATAGGTACTTACTTAATACATTTATTTTCTTCGTTTCTGTCACAGTTTCAGGTGACAATTTTGACAATCTAGTCAACAGCCGGCCATATACGTTCAGGCATATCCGCTGGATCTGACAGTCATTGCATGATAGATTTTTACACGCTCGATATTCACCACGATCTAATATCATCGTCTTTATCTTTCTGTAACTTCTATTTTAGTCCTCTATGGTCTTCCATAATATACTTACCATTTTAGGTTGAATCACATTCACATTAAAAGCTATTAAAAAAAAAAAGTTAATCGCATGTAATTGTGAAATGCTATTATTTGTCATAATGATCAGATGATCCTTTACGTCATGGTCTTGGCATTTAAGCATTGTAGGTACGTAACAATTTCATTTCCGGTGACAATAATTTATTTTTCAATAGTCAAATGTTGTGCCACGTCGTAATTTTTTTATACAATATCGGTGTATACGATCGGATGACTAATTACCTACGAGTACAACTAAATTAATTATTAGGTATTGCCATATACCTGTGTGTGCCTGTGAACCAGTCCTCAATTAAGGGCATTCTCGGAAATGGCGGCATAACAAAAGAGAGCTTCATGTAGGAAAATAAATATGGATATAACTTTTAGAAGTGGACAATCACAATCTTAACATTTC
Source organism: Lathronympha strigana (assembly GCA_949128165.1). Lineage (NCBI taxonomy): Eukaryota > Metazoa > Arthropoda > Insecta > Lepidoptera > Tortricidae > Lathronympha > Lathronympha strigana. The sequence continues at coordinate 13,547,154 of OX421903.1, forward strand.
ATAATACATACCTACTTATACATGAGTATTACATATCTACTGTCATTATATTTGTAGCGTTTTACGGCATTTGCCACACCTTAGGGAGCATGGGATAAACTCAAGATTTGGCGTGGGAAACAGTTATCTTTTTTACGAAAGCGAATTGGTCAAACACAGAATGATTTTCTAAGTCTTTCCGGTGGACTTTTCAAAGGTTAATGATAATGAATTATTTTATTATTAAACCGTTATCAATGTGGATAGTCATTTTAGTTTATTTTATGAAAGGTAGGGGTACTCCTTTATTGTATGATAGTAACGTAGGATCATGGTGTTAATAAACGCGATTAATCCGTTCTAAAGTGTTTAATTTCAATGAATAACAATCGCGGTAACAGAAGACAATATTTGTATGATAATAATCATAACTAGAATTGGGATGTTTGGTGGCAATGGGTGAACAAAGAGCAATGGAGTCGTTGTTATATATTTTTTGATTGAATGAATAAATCTATATATATAAAAGAAAGTCGTGTTAGTTACACTATTTATAACTCAAGAACGGCTGAACTGATTTGCCTGAAAATTGGTGGGGAGGTAGCTTAGAACCAGGAGAAGGACATAGGATACTTTTTATCACGTTCCATATAAAAGAAAGTCGTGTTAGTTTAGTTACACTATTTATAACTCAAGAACGGCTGAACTGATTTGCCTGAAAATTGGTGGGGAGGTAGTTTAGAACCAGGAGAAGGACATAGGATACTTTTTATCACGTTCCGTATAAAAGAAAGTCGTGTTAGTTTAGTTACACTATTTATAACTCAAGAACGGCTGAACTGATTTGCCTGAAAATTGGTGGGGAGGTAGTTTAGAACCAGGAGAAGGACATAGGATACTTTTTATCACGTTCCATATAAAAGAAAGTCGTGTTAGTTTAGTTACACTATTTATAACTCAAGAACGGCTGAACTGATTTGCCTGAAAATTGGTGGGGAGGTAGTTTAGAACCAGGAGAAGGACATAGGATACTTTTTATCACGTTCCGTATAAAAGAAAGTCGTGTTAGTTTAGTTACACTATTTATAACTCAAGAACGGCTGAACTGATTTGCCTGAAAATTGGTGGGGAGGTAGTTTAGAACCAGGAGAAGGACATAGGATACTTTTTATCACGATTCCGTGGGACGTGACATAAAACGTGGTATAACAAAACGCAACTGATATGGAATAACAAAACGCAACTGAAAGCAATTTATCAGTAAAAAAACAGTCTAGCCGTTCATCTGCTGAAGATTTCTCAGAGCAATTACTGACTATCGGTAATGGTCGAGTACCTGTCGTTGATTTAATTTGCTTAGAATTTCTGTAACTCTGTCTCATCAAAAGACTAACTCATCAACAAAGTATTCCCAAACATCATTACTAACCACAAAAATAATGAATGGTTTAGTGAGCGAGCAATTTTGGCGGCTAAGAATAAAGATGTAGATGACTTAAACTTCATAATTCAGAATGATATCATTGGAACACTGCATTATTTCAAATCAATTGACTGTGTAACAAATGAAGATGAAGCCACCAACTATCCAATTGAATTTTTAAACTCCTTGGATGTGCCGGGCTTACCACCGCACAACTTACGATTAACGGTTGGCTCCGTAGTAATCATGCTTCGAAACATAAACCAACCAAAACTGTGCAACGGAACGCGTTTGGTGGTACGGAAATTGATGAACAATGTGATTTACGCGACGATACTCAAAGGAAAATTCTAAGGTGAGGAAGTTCACATTCCAAGGATCCCGATGATCCCAACCGACATGCCGTTTGAGTTTAAACGACTTCAATTTCCGATCCGTCTTGCATTTGCCATGACCATCAACAAATAACAAGGCCAATTCTTAAAAGTTTGTGGTCTGAATCTAGAAAATCCATGTTTTTCCCAAGGTCAATTATATGTGGCATGTTCATGGGTCGGAAGACCATCTGCGTTATTTGTTCTTGCACCTGATAATAAAACGAAAAATGTCGTGTATCACAAGGTGCTTCACTAAAAAGTGGAACCTATGCACTAAAATACATGGCCAATAAAAAATCATTAAAATACTTCCTTTTTTAATTTACATTAATTATCCAAATAAAAAATTGACCTTGATAAAATCAAAAGTCTACTCATTTATTGCCTCTAAGGCGGAACAAAGTTCGCCGGGTTAGCTAGTGATTGATAAACCAATAATGTATAATAAAATGTATTGGTTTCAAGCAAATAATTGATACAGTGTATAATGTTGTACCTATTCAAGATCTTGATAAATTTTCCATTGGAATAAATTTCGGTATACTACTGATACTTCATTTTCAGTATCAGGAATATTAATATTAAATCGGTATACCCTCTCTTACTACTTCAATATTAATTCTTGTTTGATTTTATTAGTACCTACTGTGCAATTAAATTATTATTATCTGCTATAATTTCACAGCAACGATTTTATAAAAGGCAGGTAGGTACCGAATTTATTTCCAAATTGACAGAATTGGCACAATGTAAATTGACAGAATAATAAAAAAGGTACCTAAATAAGATAAAAAAATTTGCAGTGACTTCAAGGTCAACCAAGCGAGTAAAATTTATTTAAATATTGTATTACATAATATGATTTAATAATTTAGTTATTCGTTTATTCGAATAAAAAATATATACAATGGCGACTCCACTGCATTGCTTATGCTAAATTGCCACCAGAATCCTAACCCTAATCATAACTACGAGTACATGTCCACAAGCTGTTTTTTATGTCTGACATGTAAAATATTGACTTTTACCAATAAACTTAAATTCATTCATTTGTTAACTATTGGCCCCAGGAAAGATTGGCGTTACAGTTCAGCGGAACACACACTTTTTCTTTCCTGTGGTCTATAGTTAACAGCTTATGGGCATATTGTAATTATATATCGTTTATTTATTTTCTTCCTTAGGTTAGGATTTTTACAATACGTATATAAAAATAAAATACAAAACAATATACAAAAAACAATACAAAACAAATACACATTATAAAAAACCTAACCTAGAGTGCCGCCGGCAACAGGGCTGGGCCCAGGCTGCCGGTGGTTAGGGCCGCAAAGAGAGGAACCTTCGGACTATGCGCGCAGTGTCCAGTATTACCGCCTTCCCTTCTGCATCTGACCCTTGATCCAACCACAACTTCGTAGCGAGAGCCTAATGATTTTTATATTGTAATGATTTTTATCATACAATGCAATTAAATAAATACAAAGATATAAAATTAATTAAATACAAAGGAGCAAGGATTGAATAAAAAAATCAAGTTTTATAGCCAGCAAAGACTCAGTGTATCGCTTTGTGTTTAACTCGACTGCTATCTCACCTTCCCATGTAGAATTATTAAATATTACTTGCTATTGGCAAGCTTTCGCTTAGTAATATATTTATTTTTTTGCGAGTATTAGAAAACCAGAAGTATAGTAGGTACTTAATATCTAATGTTCATCATAAAATAATATTCACGTTTCAATTACTGGATGGAAAGTAACCATAACTGATAAATACTATGCCGGGTCAATTACGAGTATAAACAAATCTACCCAGACTGAGACCAGGGCTCGAAGATAAGATGACAATCTTTTATGGATAACAAAGTACCTAAATACGAACGGATAGTCCAAAGTTTCGGTTGGAGTTGTCAATAAACAGAAGTTGTTTAGAAGGGAAGTTATTTTTGACTTTTCATCACTTGAAACTAGGTAGATCAGTAGCCAGTTTGTAAATAGCCGGCCATATGCCTACGTTCGGGCAATCTGTAGGATTTGCATTGCGTGTATGTCCGCCGAGCATCTGCCAGACACATTTACTTTCAATTAATTGGCACGGATATGCCTAAATGTAAGAATATGGCCGGCTACTCATAGAATAATAATGTACCTAAGTATAATTCCGAAGCGGGCAAATCATCAAATACTTTTTTTTGGTATGCTTTATGTATTATGCGCTTTTATTAACATTTGCTCGGAAACAACAAAATTACGAGTATGAAATTCATGATAAGAACTAGAAACTCAATTTGTATCATAGGGAAAAAGAACGGAAAAATAAGTCATAGTTCAACTTTGCCCGTTCCTCGTATCGTGACTTCCTCCTTCCTGAGACTACGATTATTCTGTGACAAATAAAAAATAAAACTGAAAAATTCAGTTAATTACTTATTGTTATCATTTAGTCATGAGTAAAATTAGACCTACGTGAATTTGCGGGAAATAAGGAACAAAAGTACTATGTGAGTCGGTCCACCAATTATATATATTTAATCCAGTATAAACATTAATGTTTCTTTAAACGGGTTTATTACATGAAATGATGTTTACTTTTGTAGTCCATAGAAAACGGTTAGTTTTAGCAATTTTTGTTTAGATACTCGTAAATGCTTTTATGGCCGACTAAAAAATTCGTATCTCAATGTGTCTCATTTCAATTTTTAAATTTGTTTTAATCTTTGAATTTGTATCTCTTTCAAAATTGTGTCTCAATAAGGTTACGTTATTTTAAATTATTACCTAGTTCTAGATCAGCTCGAAGCCATGAATGTGATTATAATAAGTATAAAATTTTCACCGCTTTATTCTAAATATCTGATTTGCCTAAATCGAACGGTTTTAATTTAGCTGACTATACCAACTCTAACTAAAATACTAACTAACACGACAAGTAAATTTTATAAACTTAACGTTATTATAAATTAAACTTGCTGCTTACGTGTGACAAATAGAGGGAAAAATAATTTTATACAATCAATTTTTCCTCTGCCCCAGAATAAATAATAGTACAAGTACCTCTGCTTTGTTTATAAGGCGATTTACACAATACGATCTATAGGTCAATATAATGTAATATATAGTCGTTTATACCACTGTTACATAATAAGAAGTACATGCAACTTCACATAATTAGACCTTAAACACGAGTGTGATTTACATAATATAATCACACACGTGTTTTAAGGTCTAATTATGTGCAGTTGCACACACTACTTTATCATTCCACACATTAATAGTGTTCGTGCGTCGGCGTTCCAGGACCCACCGTTGCTGTCACAGTAATATTGGTAGTAGTACCTAATGCTCGTCATTTCCTACTTGTTCTGAAGGCATTTTAGAGCAATAGCAATGTCCGCAAAAATATTAACTATGAGAGCGGCTAGCACGCCACGATAACAAAATGTATACATAGAATTCGTCCTAAATTAAATCAATAGTTAATTATTAATAATTCCACACGATGTCTGCTGTAAAGCAGGGTAACCCATACCATACCATTTAAGCTATCTGACTCATTTTGGATTGGAGTCGTCTTGTATGTATAGTATACAGGGTGGAAAGACACGACGATCCTTCTCGCAAAGGGGGGTTAGTTTAAGTGAAGGAGAATCGATTAGTAATGTTTATATTTTTGTTACGAACAATCAGTAAAAATATTAAAATTAATTAATGTTCTTCTTAGTGACAACCCTGCTATTACTATGTACTATACCTACATGTAACTGTAATGTGACACTTTATGTTTACAAAAATTTGCTCGACATACCGCAGCACTCGCTCTTCAAACCTTGGTGCAATGTGAACTACACCTCCTCCCCGTTGGTCGTTTTGGCCCGTTTGTGGTACTATGGGCTGATTATTTGCCACGCGATCAAAGGCCCGTAAAATTGACATACGGCTAGTTGGGTGTGGTGGAGGATATCTTTGTCGATAGCGTCGTAACGTCTCGGCGGCATTATAATTACACTCCCCGTATAACATAAGCAAATTTAGGTAATCGCGGGCTCCCAAGGGCATTTTGAAAATAGGTTTTATCACGTAATTTGCAATTTATTTGCGTCACTGTTTTATCACGGGTAAGACTGAGTAAAAATTAATATTTTTCCCAAACAAAATAATACAATTGTGCAAACTACCCACTTACAAAAATCTAACTTAACCATAGAGAAATTGAGACTAAGGGCAGTTACAATAAATAGGTTCATAAAGCCCATAATACACCGCCAGAAGAGCATACTAGGCGAGGTGCGTGGAAGCTAGAAAATGCTGTTGGTTAACCGATTTGTATGGAAATAAATGCAAAAGTAACATGTTTATTTGAATTATAAAAATAAAGGCTTCAGAAGATATTATTTTCAATTCTACGATTCTGCATGTATAACTGCCCTTAGTCTTAATTTATCTATGGTTAGTTAGATTATTGTAAGTGGGTAGTTCACACAATTGTAATATTGACTGGGAAATATTATGGGGTAGAAATGTTGTTTTGGTAAATGTCACTGACCTTTGTGTTATTGTTAAATGTTATTGAACCTAATGAGGGTTGTCACTTGCAGTATTTTGCATCAAAAGTTAACTGGCTATAACTTAAAAACGCTTACGAATATGAGCCTAGTTTCTTTAGAGGAAATACAGTACTAAATCTAAACAATCCCCCTTTTGCGGAAAGGATCGTCGAGCCGTTCCACCCGGTATAAAGCTCTGTCACCTAAAGTTTTTGTTAACCGTATCCTATTTGTTACTCAGATGCCAAGCTACTTCCGTTTATATTTACAAACTTTCGTACTACGGGGCCCATTTTGTAGTACTATTGACTGCGTCATCTAGGAATATTAGGTAATAACTTACACAGTGAATTGCTGACCAACACTGAAAAATTAATAATTACCTTCGGATAATTGTTACTGGAGGTTTATTATTTGAAGCTTAAAAATAACTTTTTATGACATTTGTTATTATGACACCAACTTAAATGAAATGAAAAAAAAAAAAATAGTTTATTTCCTTAAAAGTTTTAACATTTTGACAACAGTGGTTGGGGCTTCCTTTTAGGTGAATGGACCTGTGTCAACTTAACACGAATAGATTTTCAAGAAATTTACTAAACTAGACTCACTATTGATAGGTTTAGTAGAGGTAAATAAATAATACAATTCTTGGCGATAGCCAGTTCCTAACCGGGTGCTGTTTCTACATTTGCATCAGTCTATTGACGTCATAAACCACGTGCGTTCCGCAACTTCCGCAGCCCGCCTGGGCCTTCTAAATTGTAACAAGACCCATCCGCCATGACACGCCGCCGCCAATGAGCCCTTGTATGTAAGAGTTCTCTACAAATTAATTATAACTATCCGCTCTTGGATAATCTATAGGTTTGACGTCAGTTGGTAATGAATCTTGTAATTGTTATTCCGTTCGTTATGTCACAATTATTTACTTACAAGATACTTAATCCAGTTATACCGTCTTACCGTGGTATTTCGTTGCTGTCTGTCCCCGGGAAAATCTTTGCCAGAGTTTTGCTGAACCGCCTCATGAATATTTCTGAAAAGCTGCTGCCAGAGACCCAGTTTGGTTTCCGACCCGATCGAGGCACCTGTGAAGCTATATTCTCAGTGCGTCAACTAGAAGAGAAAAGTAGAGAGCAAGGACGCCCGTTGTATCTCTGCTTTGTTGACCTTGAGAAGGCTTTTGACAGTGTGCCTCGAGAAGCCCTCTGGGTGGTTCTGGGTAAGCTTGGATGTACGGAGAAGTTTGTAAGATTAGTGAGACTCCTACATGATGATATGGAGTGCTGCGTTGCTGTCGACGACGACCAATCAGACTTCTTCCCCGTTACGTGCGGGGTGAAGCAAGGTTGCGTCCTAGCACCCACTCTATTTTCATTATATTTTTCGGTTGTAGTCCGGGAAGTTCTACAAATTTGCTCCGAAGGCGTTCGCGTCCGTTATCGCACAGACGGCAGTATTTTTAACCTAGCCAGGTTCAAAGCACACACAAAGGTCTCGTATACAGTGATCACAGAAATCATGTATGCAGACGACCTGTGTTTTGTGGCTGAGTCCCCGGAAGGTCTGCAACAGCTAATGTCCGTTTTCGACGAGTCCTGCCGCAGATTTGGGCTCAAGGTCAGCGTCAAGAAGACTAAGGTGATGTCTCTGGACATTCACAGTGAACAGCCGCTGGCCGTAAGACTCGGCGAGGATCATCTGAAGCAGGTTGATAAGTTCCGCTACCTGGGGAGTATGATTACATCTAAGTGCGACCTTGACGCGGAAACTAATAGCAGGATTGGGGCTGCGGCTGCTGCATTTGGTAAGCTAGATCACAAGGTCTTCGGATCACATGATCTAAAACTGGCTACCAAAATATCCGTGTACATGGCAGTCGTGCTCCCTAACCTCCTTTACTCCGCTGAAACGTGGACCGTTTATCGCCGCCATATTCGCATGCTGGATCGGTTCCATCTCAGGTGCCTACGCAAGATCCTAAAGATCCGATGGTTTGATCGTGTTCGGAACACCGAAGTTCTGCGTAGAGCAAATGTGGCTGGGATCGAGGTGTATCTCATGCGACGCCAGCTACGGTGGTGCGGTCACGTGTCGCGGATGAACGACCAGCGTGTCGCTAAGCGCATCTTTTATTCCGAACTTGAGAAGGGCAAGCGTAAACAGGGAGGCCAGTTCCTCAGATATAAAGATGTGCTTAAGCGGCACATGCAAAAGTGCTCCATAGAGCCTTCACAATGGGAGAGGCAGGCTGCCGTACGGACGGAATGGCGGACTGCAATTAATAACAACGTAAAAGTCAATGTTGAAGGTTCTGCCTTCTACCTCGTTTCTATCGCGATTACAAAAATAGCGGTCTTTGTCTACTTTTCATCAATTATTTCAGTCATTTCTAGAATAGAAATTATTAAAATAATAATACTTATCTATTTCCATTGTGAACGTTATGATGGTATAAAATCTTTACCATAACATGCAGCCAAATATGGGTGCTTTTAAATTGTTTTTCCTAAAAATCGCACGACGATGACGACGACAATCGCACGAATTTTCTAATCTTAAAAAAACCCGGCCATATGCGAGTCGGACTCGCCCACCGACGGTTACTCACAAGGATGCTCGCGCCCCTCCAATTTTATGACCATTTATTACTTAAAAATACTGGTGGGACGGAACGCTCAGTGTGCAGCAATTATATGGCTTTCGGCTTTCTCCTGTACTTGTAACTCTTGCTTTTTGCTAAATATCCACTTTAGGTACATTATGATTCTCATAGACATAGACATAGACATAGAAAAGTTTTATTCAACATCAAAGAAAAAAAAAAGCAAAATGTACAAAATTAAAATAATGTTACAAACTAAAAGTATAACTTAAAACTACCTGGCTTAATAGCAAAGAATACATTTTGATGTTAAACAGGATCCCACCTCAGCATAAAGTTGCAGTGCATTTACTGCAACGCTGGTTTTCAGGCAGACCCTTTATACGTGAACCCTTACTTGCTGTATGTCGAAAACGTTTCTCTTGTGACAGACATGTTAAATTCCAGTAAAATATGCATATTATGATCTATAAGGAGTGTGTGTGTGTGTGCGCGTGTGTATTCTCATTGCAAATGCGTCATAAACGGCCGTATCCTTTGATTGCATTAGCGTAGAGGTTTGGTTTTTTCATAGCTTCAAGGGACCGCAGACTTGTGTGTGTAGGGATGTGGTATTAATTTCAACTTGCTACTTCTACGCGTTTCGTTTTTTCCTTCTGAGGTATGTTTTTTGAAACGATTTTTTTTTATGCGTGTGGTCAGGGTTGCTTAAATTTCAAATGGTCTTAAGAGACCGTTCCTATTTGTTTTGAAGTCAGTAAAAGTCAAATAATTAATTTACAACAAGGAGTATTTATCAGCGTAAGCTTAATGGTTGAATTCACTTGCGAACTCTGTTCCTTTTGTATAACCTAGACTCGGTCAGGGTAGGTGCCTACAGATGCAGACAAATAAATGGTACTGGACTATCTTACAAATAATTAAGATTTCAGTAGTGGGTAGGGTGTGGCAGGTACTATACGACAAGTACAATTTTAATTCGTGACGTACTGTGCCAAAAACTCTGGCTAATGAAAGATGAGACTGAGATGTATTTAAAACTTTCAAGAAAGCAACAATTTTGCCTATCAAATAAGCTGTCGCGTTCAAAGATGTCATTGATTTACCTATATGTAATTTTGTTGCCAGGTATGGTTTTTTTGTTTAATTTACATGATTATTTCAGTCTCATCTTTCATTACCCAGAGTCTACTTTCTAAGAGAGTTTTAAGAACACAATACGTACGTGCGTTAGACAACATACCGTTATGAAACTTGAGACGCACTTTGGTTCTTAGACAATCAGTACCTACATAGTTTAAAACAAACAAAGTTGTTTCTGGAGTCTTAAGGGCGAAATTGACTGCATTACTATTGAATAAATGCGCTTTGAAGACAGTAGATATACACTAGTGATAAAAGTGAATCAACTGACCCTGAGTGTCACTGCATAGTGCACAGGTCGCAATTAGGTTAACCACTTGATTTGATAATAACTGTGTCTTGTACTTATCCGACTAGGTGACTTTTCACTAACCTTTGTCCCTTTACATCGTTTGTATTTATTCGTTCACTGCCGGCCAATACACGTATACAGGCAGCGCCGCCACTTAGAAATATTTTGACTGTAAGTGTATCACGACATTGACGACATGTTCAAGTGGAATATACACAACACAGCTAGCAAAGACTGTTAATATTTCTGTAAGGATGAAAAAATATAATTATTGTTGTACTTAATTGTATTTCTTTTTCAGCCCAGAGCGACGAGTATGCTGACGAATGGAACGATGACTGGAAAGAGTATGATGACGAATGGTTTCGAACAAGACTCGAACAACTCGGCATTTACAATGACGAACAAAAAGATTCTGACGGTGACGACACTAATGTTGGTGTCTTAGAAAGAGACCAAGATGAAATGGATAAAAAAGTAGAAGAAGATATAAAAAAATTCCAAGATGTAGAAGACCAAGAGGCAAATGAAGATAAAATTGATGATTATCAGTTTGAAGATAATAGATCTGAGCAAAGTGAAGAGCTTGGCAGTGATGACAAAGCTGAGCCAATTCATGATACTGAAGATGGAAATAATCAGGACGCCAGTCATTTAGAAACTGAAAATGATTATGATGACTACGCTCTGAATGCTGATGATTTAGAAGGTAATTTGTCAGAGAATGAAGGTTTGCAAATACCAGAACCTGCTTTTTCCAAAGATGAGGATATTGTTCCTCTACCATCTCTTGAATCAAATGAACAAATGAAGCGAATCATGGATGAAACGCAAGCTATTATAAACCAAGAAGAGCAAAAATGTAACGATTTTGCTGACAATGATGAAATAATGCAAGAGACCAGTGACGAGTTTAAAGCCATAGTGCAGGAAACCAACGCTATTCTGGAAGAAAACTTAAATCCCAATGATTTCGCTGAAGACGAAACCATACAAAGAAGTGAAAATCTAAGTGGGTCGGAAGAATCAAATAATGATTTTGATGATAGCAATAAAATAAAAGATGATGAAATACCTAGTGTGTCACAAGAAAGTTCCAGTAAACAAAAAGATATTGATAATGTGAATCAGATTGATGTTCCCAGTAAAGAAGAAGCCAATGATGACAATTCTAATGATAACACAGTAGATAGGGATGAAACAGTCGATAAAGTTTATGAAGACTTGAATGAAGACTTAGACAAACTATTTGAAACTTTGGACAAACTTACTAAAAGCGACAGTGAGGAAGATGTGAAACTGGAACCTTCCAACGTTGATTATGCTGTAACTTCTAATGAAAGTCTTGATGATACCTCTGATTATGAAGATGTTTTGGACAGCAATTTATCTGATATATTCGCACAAAATAACGAAGACAAATCCAATGAAGGTTTCAAAGACGCTCGATCTGATGATGCTAACGATAGTGAAGATGGTGACAATGAACCAATAAAGGTTGTAGTTGAAGCTAAACAATCCGACGAACAAGTTATAGAAGAAGTCCCATATATTAATGATGCCCTACTCTCCGACGACAAAAACTACGAAAAACCTATCAAATCTGTCAATGTTGATGATCTTACAGACGGTGAACTTGTACAATTGATGAAAGATTTTGAGATTCAACATAGCGATGTGTTCGACGTTGAATCTCTTTCAGATGACCACATTGTCAATGAAATCACCTTAGAATATGGCGAAACTAAAATGATTACATCAGAAAACTATCCCGCGGGCTACCCTACCAACCGAGTCGTTGACTGGATAATCACTGGCAAAGGCCAGGGCATTGAATTGAATGTGACTGACCTTGCTGTCAACAGCGCCTTAGGAGACTACCTTATGGTAAAACCAGGTTAGAGATTTTGTATTTCACTTAATTTTGAAATAAACGAAGGAACGGATTTGAAAAGCATAATGTATAAAATGGAGTTATCTAATTGAACAGGTTCTGCATTAAGAGATAATATATCTTAAAGTGATTGTAATATTCCAGGTCAAGAAGATGACAGCGGTGCTGAAGGCATCATCTTCTCGTACCATCTGAACGAGCCACGCGCTTTCCGCTTCATGGACGTTGACAGGATCTTCATCCGCTTCGATGCCAAGCTGGGAATGAGTTGGCTGCGAGGTTTCAGCCTTACTCTGAAAGAAATCGGTACGTACCATTACATATGCTGTCAATGCCCTAAACGTCTCAAAGCCCCTTTCGTAAGAAAGAAAAATAAAGGAGGAGGTTCTCAATTCGTCTGAATTTTTATTATCTTTTTTGTACTCCAGCACTTCTATCCGTCAATTAGATGACTGACAGCGATATTAAAAAAAGTAGTTTATGCAACAGGGGTATAATAAGGGTTCTTAAAACTTCAGGGTCGCCGATAATAGACCCGAGAGTTTTAAGAACCAATTATGAGCTTTTGCATTCGTTAGTTTTTGTACGACAACGACGACGCTAAATTAGCGAAAAAAACAGTGATGTTCTTTTTTTAATTATCTAAAGTGGCGTACGGAAATCTTCCAAGTTCTGCCACCATTCAACATTTCGCGATTTTCGCTGTTTTTGCTGTCTAATAAAAACAAGTGTATGCAACAGCTCATAATTGGTTCTTAAAAATCTCGGGTCTTTAAAACTTGACTACGTCTCGTTTTGAATCAGTGACTCTTGAATTTTAAAGAACCCTTACTTTATCACTGTTGCATAAACTACTATTATATGACTGTCTATAATCAAAGGCGTAAAAACTGGAATTTGAGTTTAATGATAACATCACACGAGTCTTAATGCCTATTATTGACAGTCATATACACTGATCGTTCAACCCGCATATTTCGACTGCCATCGCCAGCCATTATGGCTTTGATGAATGAAAACTTTTCTGACATTAAATTTTTGACATTTTGTTTAATTCAGACTAACTAACTAGATTTTCCCCCGTTTGATATCAAATAACGCGCGACTTGCATGCGACATTGTTCGCAATTGACACTGCGTTTCGTTCGACTGATATTAGAATAGAAGTCAAATTGAAATTCCTTTTTCATCACACCTGCATGTAAATGGTGATATTATATGCAAGCATACTTAGACGTAATGAGCTTAAAAGACACACTTCGGAGTACTGTGACACTACTGCTAATAATTATTGTTTCTTTATTTCCTCGCAAATGTGACGAAAAACATTGTATGTATCACGGGCGGTACAAGAATTACAAAGTCATGCTATAATTAATTTTTTTAATTCACACTCGTTCGCGATTAATTGTTTACCGCCCTTAATACACAATGGTCTTAATAATGGTCAAATCAAAAGAGATGTTCGAAAATCGAAATAGTAGATTGTATATCAAGGGCATAAACGAACCCATTTTAGTCGAGGCTATACTCCTTTCTCGTCATCGTCTCTTTATAGTAGTCGAGGATAAAATGGGTATTTATGCCTGAGTTATCACACTCTATTTTTCACTTCGATTGTAAGGAAAATATTAGGTGTTATTTCCCTTTAAATCATTGAAAACGAAACATCCACGATCGCGCGCTTGGGTTCTCTGGCCTAAAAATTGAAAAGCGATTTTATGTCGCCTAGTCACGACTTAAAGTCGACCGCGCGTTAGTCGACTTTTCGAGCAAGAGAAGTGAAAATAATATTATTATCAAATTCGGTGTATTATTTGGCTATAATAATATTATCAGAGAGCGTGGCTATTAAGTGAATAAATTTCTGCTAGAAAATATTGTGCCCGTCATGTTTTTGATCCTAGTTGTTTTCCTGGGTTAACTTATACTCGGATGGATTTACAGTCGGTCAATGAAATTAAAACGTCGTATGTGCAAGGCGAGTTAACTTTCCTTGAACTAGCTGACAGGTACAAGCTTAAATTATCCTCCTGGTTAATTGAATTAACCCCACGGAGCGCATTTGACGCTTACTTGACGGTTTATTGTTTCTAACTTTGCATACGCTTCTTTTCTCCATTTAGTTATTGCATAAAGGTCTGCAGACTATGGTAATTCTTAATATATAATGAGATGGAATACAGAAACTACTGGTTATAATTTGTGTCCGCTGCGTAAGACGACGTAAGAATGGAGTGATAAACTGGTGAATGATGAACAATAGTTGAATTTAATAACTTCCTAATCTGTCCTATAATAACAGACAGATATAAATAACAGAAAAGTATTTTTACACAGAGCACGGACCTCTTTAGTGTGACAACCTTACATATAGAGGAGCCTTCGGCTTTGATTCTCATAGAAATCGACCGTGTCAGGTAATTTTGACATGTTATTGTCAAAACTGCCATACGTGCTATTCATAGGGTTGTGATATGGGTCGATATTGTATATCGATAGATTAGGAGCAGTTATTAACATTTCACTAAATTTACATGAAATCAAGTCATGCAAATATTTTTATTTCTTACCTTATTTAACCTCTGTATCAAAATCAGACACTCAAATGACTTCATTGTTATTTCATTTTATTACTGCGTTATAGTTTAAGTGAATTGTTTCTTATATCAGTATTCTATAATGAAGCGATGCTAGTACTATCTTAGTACAACATTATAAGAGGATATTTAATTATTAACACCAGAAGAGAAAATAAATAAATGACGCAATTTTAACTAAGGGCCTGTTTCACAATCTCCAGTTACAGCTATCTTTCAAATAAAACATAACGCGCTCTCTTTCTTTACAAGACTTTTATTTACAGTTATGTGACATACACGAACGGTATAGAACAGTGTGTATTAAGGGCAGTAAACAAGATTCGAAGTCGAAGACGAAATTCTTGTACGGCTCGTGATACACACAATGTTTTTCCTCACATTTGCGAGGAAATAAATAGATACAGATAAATATACAATCATTATTAGCGGTAGTTAATAGAACATTCAAGCAACACAGGAAGTGGTGTCCGCATACATAAGGTCCTCTACCTCTTCCGAAGTCCTACTAGAGAGACTAGTCCGTATACAAAAATAGATCGAAGTGTGCAAGATTTATTAGTGTAGTTGTATTCATTGTTTATGTGTCAGTGTCACCATTATTGATTGCTTTTTGTATGTATAAATGTGTGAGAAGTGCGCCTGCGTGCACGTTTCCCCTCGCAAAAATTTGGACGTTATTAAGATGTTGCTGTGACGTCTCCCTTCCAACATGTTGAAAGCCTGTGTTGCTCGAAGAGCTCATTCTGTACAATGTACTAATTAATATTCGTCGTGACTCAGTTTTAGTAAGGCATATGACATACACTATCGATATCAAATGCAGCGTCGTGTCTCTTCCCTATTTCTCTTGCCCATACTAATTTTATATTGAATTAATTACATATTATTTACTTACCTGTGATACGAAACATTTGAATTTTGTTTATTTACAAATTTGCTTTTGTTGCGGCACCCGATTATTGAGCAATGTAACATTTTTGAAGTATTTTTATTGTATTATTACTCCATGACGGCCCAAGGGGTACTGACTGCTACTGACTGTCACGTGTGCGCCGAGCGCATATGCGACACACGGGTTTTGGCTTCCAAGCCGTCTCTCTATAGGCGCGTCGCCCTACGACTTCCAATCTCTTTGGTATTTTTATGACAAAAAGTAGGTAGGTATGTCATTATTTCATTAGCCGGCCATATACGTTTGGGCATCTCCGCCGGATCTTCCAATCAATGTATGGAAAGTTTTTTTGGCGGATGCAGAGCCGACGGATTGCCCGAACGTAGGTATATCGTATATGAGTGGCATCTACTGTCAAACTTGCTCTGTTGTTAAATAATGCAGCAATTCTACTATTTTCTTAAGTTGCAAATGAAAGTGGTCTCATTTGAAAACTATCTATATCTCTATTTAAGTCTTCCCTTAAAAATAAATAGTAAAAAATGCCACTTTCATCAGCTCCTCCAGCCGAAGAGCCCGAGCCCGAGCCGGAGCCGCAGCCCCTGCTCCCCGAGCCCCGTCACACGCTCACCGTGATGCTGGGCGGCCTGACACTGGCCGAGTTTCAGGAAATCAGCGAGCAGTTCCGCCTGCTTGTCGCCGACATGGCTACCATGTACATCCATGCAAACGGCCTCGACCCTGGCTTGAACACCACGTGAGTTTTTTTACTACTTTTTATCATATTTTAGGTATATCTATTTTATATCATATGGAATTTGACAGGCGACGCTGGGTTAGCGGCTAGTCCCAGTTGGCGCAAGTGGCGCTAAATTTACTAAAGTATGTAGATGTGCTACTTTAATGTTAAATAAGGTAGTGTCAAGTCAACGCAAAACTGTTTGCATGGATTCAGATTCTGCTGTAAACAATACAGCAGAATGTGCACTTAAAAATAAATGCCTATTTTACATATTCAACCATTATGCTTCACAGTGCTAACTATTATAAAACTTAACTTACTTTTTCTGACCGTTTACTGTGAATTAGAACTACTTATACTTATAATGAAAAATAAGGTACCGTTTGCAGGAATGTATGACTAGGCTGGAAATGAAGACAGATGCAATAAACAAATGAGTCAGGTACAAAATATTATAAAATAATACTCGTAGATATAACATGAGTCAAACCGTAAGCTAAAATGTTATAATGCGCAAGTAATTCATATATTTTATAACATATTTCAGTGTTAAAGTCTGCACCGCCCTTTACAATAGTAGTTATTGTTCAAGTTACACATTAACTACACATTAACACTTACCTAACACACACTAACTTATACATTTTTCAAATCTATTTTTGGACTTAAATAAGAATTCCATCCGACTAGGGCCGTGTGGGCTGGAATAACCTAAGTGTAGTGTCGTAACTTGGAGATCAAAGAGTCTATCTAGTCATTAGGCTGGTTGCGGCCTAGTGGAGAATGTTGTCAGACGAAGTCTTTTGTTTTATAACTGCAACAAGCCACACATAACTGTACCTACTAGTTGTTGCCAGCGACTTCGTGCGCGTACTCGTAGAATTAAATTTTGTTTGCAAGTATTTCAATACCGAATAAGATAACTTATTTAAATTAGGTACTTTAAAAAAACCCGTTGCTTTTTATATTGTGTTCGTTATACGTTTACTTTCAACCCTTTTTCAGCTATTTGGGGAGGAATATAAATAAACGCTGAAATTCGTTTTCCGTTACACAATAAGCCGTCAATAAACGAACTTTCAAGATCCTCGCTTAAAAAACCACGCAACCTCCATAGACTCTTTCATTCCGTTTTAACCCCATTGAGGGATATATTTCGGAATGCCATGAAACCGCTTACATAAATTTTGCGCCATTCCCATACAAACATTACGCATTCTTGAGTTTGCTTTAATACAAACTTTCAACCCATTTGTATCCCTTTTGGGAGGTATATTATTAAATGCTGAAATCAGTTCATCTTATCACACAATATGCAGTGAAAAGACGAATTTTCAAGACTCTCGCTTGAAAAATGATACAGCTTCTATACAATGTTTCAGCCGGTTTTTAACCTCTTTAGTGGTTTAGATGAATTTTGAAAAACCCTGAAATTACTTTTATTATATTTTGATACGAAAACTAATCACAAAGTTTCAAGCCTCTCACTGAAAAAATTAAGTTGGTATCTACGTCATCCCCATACAAACTTCAACCCTCTTTTTAATCTTTAAGGGGATGAATTTTCCATAACTGTTTTTTTTGTAAAGTGAGATCATTATATAAGTAGCTTACTGTGCAAATTTCAACGTTCTAGCATCAGCTGTTTTGTCCCTACATTAATGCAAACTTTCAATCCTTTTTTAACCCTTTTGGGAGGTATATCAATAAACGCTGAAATAAGTAGACGAAGGTCACTCGGAAAGTTTAGAGTACTCCCCTATTATGTTTTTAATTAGCATTCTGGAGTATAAATTAAACACCATTACCAAATTTTCTTAAATTGAATGAGTATAGAAAATATGAGGTTATTTAGTTACTATAGGAATTCACTGAAAATGTGAATCTCAGCGACATTAAGGCTTTCTCACTTCCAAGATGTCGAAGAAAAATAGTATAAATGCCCGGCGTTCGACATTCATTGGTCATGTGATCTCTTCTCGCACAAATAATATCCGCGGGCACTCATTTTCAACCGACTTCAATATTTCTAAAGGAGGAGGTTCTCAATTCGTCTGATTTTTTTTGTAACTACGTGATTTTAGCGATGGGTCGCTTATATGGTCCTAATCGAGGTAACTTGTACCCCTATCGAAGTTACAAAATCGTCGTAGGTACACTCATTAGACTATGTAGAGAAAAGAGATTCCCTTTTTGCTGACCATAATACTGCATACGAAATTTTTCGGTTCAAAATATTAAGTTGTAAAATAACAAAGCATAAAAATGTGCTGGGTTCAACCCCATCTCAGAAAAACGTGCCTCTGCACGTGGTGTTCTAAAATGGCTGTTAAATTATTATTCATATAATTAGACATATCTGGCTACTGATGGCTCTACTTCTAATGAAATAAGCTTTCTAATAACATAATACACCAGCATATGATGTCTAGATTTCGAGCATCTCATGTCTTTTCGAGTGAACTAAGTCTAATAAAGAACTTGCAACTCTTTAGATCTTATTCTAATTGTTAACCGACCCAATAATGAGGTACACTAATTTATCGGGCTACGCTCCATTGCTCGCTGACAAGTGGTTATTTTGTTCTTTATTTTATCAGTTAATTTCCACGTCTGGGGTATATATGTTAAGCTGGGGCCGCTGGGGGTAAGACATCTGTCAATAACTTTATTTTCTAAACCTTATAGGCATATCACTTTTAAAATTTTCTTTATAACTCCAGTATTTTTTCCATGTGTTTTTGATTATCCTTTCTATTTCTAACATTACTTGTACTGTTAAATCCAATTTGTTTCCCCAGATATATATATTGGTCAACATATTCTAATGTGTTTCCGTCTAATAATATATAAATAGTTTGGCATGGCTTTTGTTTTGCTTATATTCATTTCAAAACCTACTTGCTTACTAGCAGTGTGGAGAGTTTCTATCATACTTTGTACACTACGGGCTGATTTGGCTATTAGCACCAGGTCATCTGCAAACCTCAAGTGACTTACTCATACTCATACTCATTTATTTATAATAGTATTACATATTACACGTCAAACTGGAAAAATACAAAATCGATTACTACATACCACATGGTTCATTAAATACAATATTAAATTAAAGAAGAGATAATAAAATAAAATTAGAATTAGAATTATATAATGTATACTAAATCATTTTTTTATGTCAAACAGTTCGTCAATATTATAGAAAGCATTTCTAACAAGCCATTTTTTTAATTTATTATAAAATAGGTCATCATTCGATTCATTAATAATACAATCAGGGATTGCATTGTATATTTTAGGACCTATGGTGTAGATCATTTTGGCAGATTTGGTTAGCCTGCATCTGGGTATGATGAGAATTCCTCTGTTTCTGTCCCTTAGATTTCTGAGGTTACTCGGTCTGTAGGGAAAAGAGTCAATATTGTTTCTGACAAATTTTACTATATTAAAAATGTATTGCGATGGTAATGTCATAATTTGCAGAAATTGAAATAGGTGTCTAGCGGGTGTGCCGGGAGGGACGCCGGCTACTGTTCTGACAGCTCGTTTCTGCAGTACGAAAGCGCGGTGCCAGTTAGCGGCTACTCCCCAAAATTCTAGACTGTAGTTTAGCACCGAGTGAAAGAGGGCAAAGTAACTGTTTCGCACTTGGGCTTGTGGAAGTACGAGCGATAGCCGTTTCAGTGCAAAGCAGGTTCCCGCCAATTTCGTGCAAACTTGGTCAATTTGGGTATCCCATTTTAGTGCGGAGTCGATTGTTACACCTAAGAATTTGGCAGATGTTGTTTGTGGTAGGGTTGTGTCATTTATTACGATAGCAAGCGGTCTTGGTGGTCTACCACCTAGGTTAAAATGCAGAATTTGTGTCTTTGCTACATTGAGAACTAGTCCGTTCACAGAAAACCAGTAAAGTAATTTGTGAACGTCGCTAGTTATCGATGTTTCTAAGCGGTCAAGGTCCTGAGCAGTTATTATGTCGCAGGCATCATCAGCGAAAACGAACATGTCGCCATCTACCGCTTCTGGCAAATCGTTCACTTGCATCAAGAAGCATAAGTTGGCCAAAGAAGACCCTTGAGGAACTCCAATGTCAACACTGCCTTCATCAGATTTTGTAGACCCATTATTTATGACAACAGATTGTAATCTATTTTTTAAAAAGTCAACCATGATATTCAACGCTGGACCGCGCAACCCGAGGTGCTCAAATTTGTTGGTTAGAACATTATGATCACACAGGTCATCTTAGATATTTACTATGGATTAGTAGGCCTTGATTATTCCATTTTAGTTTGGTTATGATGTTCTCTAGTAAGGCAATAAAGATTGTTGGGGACAGGGGGTCTCCTTGCCGCACTCCTCTACAAACTAGAAAACTCGGGCCGATACTTTCTAGCTTTACACTGTTAGTGCTCTTGGTGAAAATATTATTTATAATATTGATGTATTCTATCTCTACATTTTGAGCCTGTAGAGTCAGTCAACCATATACTTTCATGAGATACAGTGTGCAGATCAAATGTTTTTTGGTAATCAATGAATGTGATATAAAGTGGTTGCTGAAATTACTGGTATTTTTCAATTATTTGCTCCAAAGTATGTATGTGAGTGATCTACTGTCGAGAATTCCTTCCTAAATCCAGCTTGTTCGATAGGTTGTTTCTCTTATACTGCTTATTCTTCGGTTAATGATTGTAGAAAAGAGTTTGTACATCGCTGGTAGCAGGCTTATTGGTATGTACATAATTGCCTATCTCTTTAGGGTCTCCTTTTTTATAAAGTAAGATTATATTTGACTCCGACCACTGCGAAGGAGTTTCGTATGTTGTTAGTATTTTATTGAATAATCTTGCAAGCGGTGCCGTTAGATTTTCTTGGGCAATTTTTATAGCCTCATTGGTAATATTCTCGGCCCCTGGGTTTTTGTCTGACTTCAGCTTGCTAATGGTTTCTATAATTTCCTAACAGTCTATTCGTGGAATACATGATGTGGTTTGATTTGTGTGACTTGGGAGTTCTTCATATTGCATTAATGTAGCTTAGGTGTATTAGAGTTTTGTGAAATTCTGTTGCGATGTTTACATTTTATCTCATTCCGGCCATGTTTTGATTCATTAGCTGTTTTCAATTCAATCCATGTTTTCTTGGTTTGTAATTTCTTGTGTACCTTTTTTAGGCTTCCTACTTGTTGTAAGATTTTTTCTAGTGTTGCAAATCTATGGTTTTGGTAGTCTATTTTTATGTACTTGCTAGTCAATTTGTATAAAGCTTTGAGCTTATTTTTCATTGCACGAGTTTTATTTTTGCAGGTCCTTTTTTCTTTCCGTTAAGTTTTTTGTACGTTCTGTTAGGATGCCTCGGTCTCTGAACACGCTATTTGTTTTGCTTGCTTCTTGTAAACTAGTTTTTATTGCGTTTATTAAGCTGTCATGATAAGTTTGTACAGTTCCCTTTTTTATTATTATCCATTAAAACAGATATACGGTTCTTCAGGTTCTCTTTATAAGACTATTTAAACATTACTAAAATTACAAGACTCAAAAGATGGTACTTAGATCATAAAATTAGACTAGAGAGAGGACCCCTTTCCTAACAGGAATGGTGGTTAATGGTATACTTGGTTATAAATTCGGTGATTCAATGAATTCGGTGGCCTTCCCCTAGTGCATCGCGTAGGTATTTGTTTTAATTGTTATCTTATAATATTTCTAAGAAAGGACAATCTGCGAACGTGGTCCCATTTATTAGTTATTTATCTATCTTTGTCTACAGTAGTTGCGATACATATTATAATCCAATGATAACAAATGTGATACATGTTTCAGCATAAACGATTTTAAACTATATTCCAAAGACAAAAGTTTTGATTTTTATATTATTCGGTAACAGGTGACCAAGTTTCTGTTAATATGAATGTTGTTTATTGTATGGGTGTCTTATCTGCCACGTACGAGATAAAAAATAAAAGAATTCTTAATAATTAACTCTGTAACAATGTTACTATTCATATTTTCCGCATGTGATATCTCGAATGGTATTGATAAACAATATTGGCGTTATGCTATGCATAAACGCAGATCTAACACAAATTTGCTATATGATTGTTTGTTCTGATGTGTTAGTTTGACAATTGCGTTTGTTATAAATGGAAAAAAACATAATTCAAATAAAATGTCTGTTTTTTTATGAATAAGGAGGTATATTAGGTACTAATACTTTTAGTAATAATGATTAACAAAAGGCGCCTAGTTAAAATGTCCTATAGGTAAGATAGCCAAGATCAAACCAGCCATATAGGCAAAAACTGTGGTAGTTCTTTTATTACTTTGAAGTTCAATCTGCAACGCTCTTGCGTCATACTCTACTCATTGAACCAAAATACCAAAATAAACCCGATCTCAAATATTTTTCCAGAAATAACCTCAAAAGATTTGTCCTCCATGCCAAGCTTATTAAAAGAAAGTTACCTACACTTCCCACCGGGGACAGGTGGCTGTGACCTAATATTTTTGTTTACGTCATTTTGACCCACTAACAAAGGGCAGGTCACATCAGCAATCATTCATATGAAAAACTATAGTAACCTCACTTACTTTCCTTTTTAGATAATTAGTTTTTTCTCAATTCAATACTAATTCGATTATCAACATAGACATTTGAGAAAATTTTGGATTCTTTACTTAGTTTACGAGCTTTTTGGAAGGAAGCTATTTCGCGCATGCGCGGGGTGGCCTTGGCGCGCATGCGTGTTGTAAACGTCAGGTCTATTTCAGTAGTGCAATCCCTCGCGCGAGAACACCCGCTGGAACGCACACTCCCAACAATAAATCACACAAACTCGAAGAAAACAAATTATATCATATTTTAGTATTATGTTTCGGAGTAATATGTGTTCCTACTCATGTAGATCGCTAGGTTAGCTCTTATTTCGCAGTGCCAGTAAATTTCAAATAGATAAACAAGTGAACAGCGAAATGCGGCAATGCGACATAGTCATGGGGGAATCGATGCAGCCAGTACTCTTTGAGGCCAAATTTTCAAACATTTAGTGTCAAATAAATAAATAAGATGGAACCGCTCATAGACAGGAACAACTTCGCCATCAGCGCGATGATGACAGTTGCCATGCAGATCCTGTTCTTCACGATAGCATCGCTGTTCCAGAGCGACAAGGTGACGGACTTCACTGGCGGCGCTAACTTCATCATCATTGCCTTGCTCACCTTCTTTCTCGGACAGGGTGGAAATCATCTTAAAAACTACGATAGTAGACAGTTGATGGTGACCACATTTGTGTGCGTCTGGGGAGCACGTTTATCTGTGTACCTCATATACAGGATCTACCATATCGGCCGTGATAAGCAATTTGAAGACCGTAAGAGCAATACGCTGAGATTCGCAGTGTTCTACAGCTTCCAAGCCTTCTGGGTGTTTATCGTGAGTCTACCCGTCATCATTATTAACTCGCCTCATCACTCGTTCCCTAAGTCACCTAAAACTATGACCACGCTTGACTCGGCCGGTGCGGGAGTGTTTATCATTGGTTTGTTGATAGAAACATACGCAGACCTACAGAAATTTGCCTTTAGGCAAGACCCAGTGAACCAAGGCAGGTGGTGTAATGACGGGCTATGGGGTCTATCCAGACATCCCAATTACTTCGGCGAGGTGGTACTTTGGTGGGGCATGTTCATCATCTCACTGAATGTAATCGAAGGTATCGAGTGGATAGCTATATTATCGCCAATATTTACTACAGCTATTATATTGTTCTTATCTGGTATTCCGTTGCTCGAACGATCGGCGGACGAAAAATACCGCGATAATCCAGATTACTTATATTATAAAGCATCCACGTCACCTCTGATACCGATACCACCGGCTATTTATGTGGAAGTGCCGAAGTTTCTTAAGTGTATAATGTGCTGCGAATTTCCAATATATGATTCGACGAGCGATGACTTCCCGGCGCCTACGATTGTGACCGAGACGACAAGCGTTTCAATGGTTCAGTCTCAAACATAGCTAACACACGCCGCGCGCGAGGAGGCCGCGGCAAAGCACGACCACCGCTCTCAGCCAAACCACAAGCAATTGTGATACACGGCTGATGACAAACAGAAAAAACACCCTGACTCGCTTCCGCTAAAACAGAACAATACCATCGATATGAACCTCTATAATAGTTACATGGAAAATATTAGAAAAAGTAAAGACGTAGCTTTAGATTTGCTTGAGGATACGAAAGAAATTATAGACTGTGTCACGTTAGAGAACGAAGTTAGGAATAAAAAAAAGAAAACCCCTAATAGCGATATAGAAGTAGACTTAGGCCCCGGTCCTAGCTCACAAAAACCGAAGAGGGCGACTGAGATTGTGAAGTATGACAAAATTACATTTGATACGACTGCAATTCTGCATCATTATCCACAGAGTTCGCAGAAAAAAAAAACGGCTAACGTAAAACTTGTCGTCAAAGTAGCAACAAAAAAGTCTGATTTAAATCTACCAGAAGGGAATCAAGATAACAACAATGATGTTAAGTCGGAAAATAAAGAAAAAGAAGAGGGGAAGAAAGACAATGTTAACAATAATGAATCAGTTGCCAAAGCAAACTGCGTGGTCAAAGCCGACAATACAATCGAAGTGCTAAACAAACCAGTCAAATTTACAGAAGAAAAACTTGTATGAGATTTAGAGATACAATTTTTTTCAATACATTTTCGGTTATCTAGACTCTGGTACCGGGTACGGAGGCCAGCTAAAGTGAAAAAAAGAAACATATCGATCTATGAAATGTTGTAAATATTATAATTAAAAGACTGGGGTATAGATATGAACTTAATATTAGAATATAAAGATTTATCAATGATACAAGTTATTTGTTCTTATGATAAACAGAACGAGTAATAAATTGTTGTGGATAGAATATCGTTTTAACATAGTATCAGCCAATCATAGTGTAGTATAAAATAGCAATCCGTCTCAGTAGGCTCAGTAGATAGGTCTCAATAGGCGTTATGCAGAAGGCCGCTGAAGCTACGCTACCTGGTGAGTTGCATAACCATTATTCATACTTTTTATACCCATCGAGACTATTTGACTATCATTCAAAGTCAAACTATCATTTATTCAAATAGGCCTAGCAGCAAGCACTTTTAATTGCCATTTGTAAACATAATCATAGACTAATTATTTAGAGGAATTTATCGATGCATTTATTTATTATTTACACCAACGTTTTGCTATATTACATGATGCCGATAAAGACAGACAAAAATTGAGAATAATATTAATATTAAATTTTATTTTGCATGTATTATAGAGAGGGTGATTAGGGTGACTCGGAGTACTTTCGAAATAATTACCCTTATGCACCTTACTGTATTTTTGACTTTCCGTCAGACGTTAATGTAATAGGAAAAAAAAAAGTATTATAATTATGCAATGTGACATGCGAGTTACAGAATAGAGAAAAAAACAGACTACTAAACGTATCCTTAACGTCAGCCTTAGGCAAATGGACTAGCTCTTGTCGAGCGAAGTTGTGTTAGATGTAGGTATGAAGGTACTTACTTACAGTCGCCATTAGATATACCTATCGGAGACATGAGTACAACTGACGTCAAACAGAAGTACCTATACCGTTTAAGGAGTTACATGCAAAAGTGTCAACATGTCTTTGATGTCGGCCGTATTAGGTAATTTTAATATATTTGCTCACCATACAAATGCCAAGGGTATATTTATATTAAAGAGATTTTTAAATCGAGTATAATATATCAAGGGTCAACGTTCGGTCCCAAAGTGTACAATGTCAGTGTTTTAATGTTTATTGATGCACGTAGGGACGTAGGTAGGCATAGCAAGTATGTATATTTGACTCGCGTTGACTGATATGCGTCGTCAGTTTCCGGTATTTAAGTAGATTAGTATGGATGATTAAAAATCTGCGATATTAAAAATGGTACATTATTCTGGCATAATCATTTTATACCTATTATACAAGTATTATATTTTAAATTATTATTATATATCCGGATGTTATTTTTTTTTATAAACATGTTTTTAAATGGTGCAATTTTGAACATTCACGTGTTCGCAATTTAAACAACGTGAGTCCGGAGTCATAGATCATTTTAATATTTCGGTTTAGCTTTTAGAAATGTCAGAAACGTTCGTAAGCAACTTATTTTTCGGTAGTTACCTATAAAATCCTAATAAGAACACTTTTATTACAAAAAACTATTTAAATGGACTTCTTCTGTAAGTCAAATGCTAGAGTTGACAAAAAACACTGCGTTCGTTTCGTAGCGGTTTCATGTCTAGAATAGTTCTAGCTGCCAGGAATTCCCTTATCAGCGACACGATATCAGTCATCGGTCAATTTGAATCAATTTACACGTCACTGCACATTACTGCCATTGTCCCCGTTATCACACATCATTGCAACACATCAACACATACATACATACGTATCAATCTATGCTACTATAGGTACTATAGGTGCATGCAAATATAAACTTGTATGTAAGTTTAAGGAAATGTTTGAAAATAGCAGCAGTGTCGGAGTTGATTGGCATTAAATATGAAGAGGGACGAATGTCATACAGGCTAAAGAATGTTAGGGGTGAATGGACGGAGAGCGATTAGTAGAAAAACAATGAATAGGTGTCCAAAAGAAAGTATGAGGAAGAAATGAGTGAGTGCTGAGACGATGAGAGAATGAGGAAAATGGAATGGTAAAACATTTTGTGGCGACCCCACATAGCTTGGGATGAAGGCAGGGAGAAGGAACTATGTATTATAGCTCCCTACTATTAAAACATAGACAAAATTTGGTTTAATTTTAACCTCTAGCTAAAGAATGAAAGAGATGGAATGACACTTAGACAAAAATCATCAAGCCATAAAGATAAATCAGGTGTGTAGGTTTAATATAAATAAGGAAAATTACCAGGTATCAAGTGGAGTCTTAGAAATCGGAGGCAAACGAGGAGACGTATCGCCTGATGGTAATAAGCGACTATCACCGCCCATAGACACTTGCAATACCTGGGGGTCACAGGTGTGATGTGTTTAATATGTGTTTCATATGTTTGCCTAGATATGACGATATTTACAAAACCATAAATAAAATTGCATAGGTAGTACGGAAAAGCAAGGTCGCAAAATGTATTATAGTTACCATATAGGTACAGTCACGTCTATAAATATCTATACACTTCGGAACTTATTACAAGGGATGAAGGTTCAAAATCGAATACAGGTTCATATTTATGAAGCCGACCGTACAACACAACATAATAGTCGCTTTATTTACAATTGTTCTTCTTTTGTTGTCGGTGTTAAGGCTACACAACACAACCCTGTTAATATTAAAACCGTTAGGTATATGTAATATGTTACAAAAATGTCGTAGTTGGAAAATTTGTAAGCCTCTGTCACCTAATTATCTGATGCAGTTTGAGCGGCCGTAGAATATAATTGTATATTTCCCTAAATGTTGTCAAACTCACACATTGCTAGTTTAGCTTACAAGCTAAATCATATCATAAAAATTCAACGCAATTTAAATCCACAATTAAACCACATATGCATACTGTAAAATAATAGGTTGACAATATTTTTACAATATGGTTAAACAATAGATTCACAATAGGTACTTAAGTATTTTTTTTTCAATACATATAATTCGAAGCGGTAGTCTTTGCATAACATAAGATTTATGATATCAATGTACATACACACTATACACATGTCTCCGTTAACAATAAACCGAGGTTATAAAACCCGGTCTTGACTTTCATAGGATATGGGGCCTTGGACTAAAATACCGAAATTACGTCAACTCGTTATAAGACATAATTGATTATGTATACACTGCATCACCAAGGAACCTCTTACTGTTATCACAAAGTCGCTTTGTTACACAAAGTCGCTTTCTCTGTCCCTATATCCCTATGTAAGCTTAAATCTTTAAAACTACGCAACGGACTTTGATGCGGTTTTTTTTATAGATAGTGTGATTCAAGATGAAGGTTTATATGTATAATAATAACCCGTGCGAAGCCGGGCGGGTCGCTAGTTTACTTATAAAGTAAATTGATTTAAAGATATGTGATTCAAAAATACAAAACAGCAGAAGATGTAATATTTCAACGGTACCTTAGTCTATCAATTTATTGTACAAAACGTAAAAGTGCACAAAATGCCTACCGCAATCGGTGCACTTTCACGTGAACTAGTAACAACAAAGTGTTGGGTACGTAAACAGTAAACATTTAGAACATGAATGCTAAGCCAAGATACATGTACTTACCTATATTATTAATTTAAAAAAAGATCTATTAATTTTTCGTTTACTTGGCGGGTTCAAGAATCTAACAAAAATAAATGTAATTGATATTCAAGTTCTGCACGCATAACAAGTGATTGCGTTAAAAACTAAGCCTAATTGAATAGCTTTTATTTCTTAGAGGGTTAAAAATCTAAGCGGAAAATTAGTCAGTGATGTTTCAGTACGGCTGGCATTAGAGGTACCAGATGGAAAGCGGATATCCGTTGCATGTCTAACTGCTCCATCTACAATAGCCTTGGCGCGCGCTAAATATACAGCTGCGATAACCATCCATGCGCCGCAAACAGCATACGAGGTTCAACATGACATGAATAATGCAGGAATACCCTGAAAGATAACCTGAAGAGCTGCTTATCTGCGCCCTGAAAACAAACTGTTGGCATGCATCCAGGCGCAGTACGGCATGATGATTCACGTTCCACATTCAGAGGTTGTATCACCAATCAGATTGTCTTTTAGAAATTTGTTAATTTACTCGGTTGGAATTACGAACACACTTAAATATCTTAACTATAGGATTTAATAATAGCTATAGATGAAGGGAAAAGTTTTCATATCGTTTTGTATTATTGAGGCAATGATAGAATAGTACTAACTAGGTTTTATTTCACGAGTGTGTTGAAGGTTTAAAGCACTGCGGTAACGTGGTCTTAGCCATTTGAAATGTATACTTATTTACTAGTCATAATACAAGAAAAATTTTAATAAGCAAACACCGGATTGACGGATGCAAAACTGTACTGACGTTTAATATTGCGAGGATGTATTAACTAATTTTATTAGTTGTTATCGATAAAAATGAAGAACCTACTCTTTACGCAGGTAAATAAAAAAAAATACGAGGAAAACGCCACACACAAAAATAATCTTTGTTGACGAATTATCTTCTTTATTATTTTTTATAATTTTCAGAATATAGAGTCAGCAACACAGCTAACAATACACCCAAAGTGCCAAAAATATGTATACATGACCTTAATGCTCAGACAATAAAGTCCTGTATACATATTTTTGGTTGGGCTTGGGTGTGGCTGACTGTACAATAAAAAATTTTTTTACGTTTTCAGACGCTTTGCTTTTCAATCTTTGTCGCCTGAGCGACAATATCCATGTTAGGCAGTAGGTTAAAATGTTTTTTCTATTAGTTATGGTAATCATGGTTAAAAATTGCTTTTAATCGATGTCGATAAACTATGACGGTTTTTATTAAACACTAGCACCGGTACATTTCCGCGCCCGTCAATCCGGAGTTTGATAATAAGTATGTATAAATTAACTTATATTCCATTTTCCTTTAAAATGTTAATTCCTGGCTGACTGTAAATGTAATCGTAATAACTGTGGTACAATTACTAATGTATTACTCACATTGAAACAATAAGTCATAGCAGTTTATGGAAAATACCGGATGGGCCCCATAACAGGTACAAATTGTTATAAATCTGTGAAATATTATAACTAATAGCCATAATACACAGTATGATCCGACTTGACACATTTTGATCCCACTTGACCCTTTATTGGTAGATAACATAACATTATTATAATACGGCTTGTACCGCGGGCCACGTGGGCCCTATAACAATCGAATCGTAGGGTGTTCTCTTCAAACCTAGTAACTTTCATTCAACAACTTTTAAAAGTTGTGTACTCTGGAGGTTTTCACTTTTTTATACAAACTAAATAGTATTTAAAATAAACATTTGGACGGCATCATGATCGTGACGTAGTAGAGACGCATTCGATGACTTTGAGAGTTTATTTTCGCCCGGAGTAAACAATACTAAAGTGATTC
The DNA here is from genome assembly GCA_949128165.1 of Lathronympha strigana. NCBI lineage: Eukaryota > Metazoa > Arthropoda > Insecta > Lepidoptera > Tortricidae > Lathronympha > Lathronympha strigana. The sequence continues at coordinate 13,577,809 of OX421903.1, forward strand.
GTATGATCATTTAAATCAAAAGTAAAGGAATTAGTAGGAGTAGGTACAACTAGAATATGGTGGGTTATAGAGAAATGGAATGTTTTATTAGAAAACCTAATCCCCCAATGAGGACGCCATTTGACCTTCGGCGCTTTCTTACGGGCTGTAAGTATTTGAACTAATAGAATTGAAACCACTACCCTCTTCCCTATGATCTCCTATTCTGGAGCTATTAGTTCCAGGTGATGCGTGGATTTTTTAATGCTTAATCTACTTACTAACCGTACTCCAGTAGGTGTATACCCCTTTAAAAAAAAATTGAATTTGAATTTCGTAAAAGCCATGTATATTAATCTAATCGCCTAATTTCCATTTTTGCAGTGCCGAGATCACGCAACTGATCTCAGCATCCATCTGCAACGTGCAATGGCCTGGTTACGAGGAGTGCACGCAGGTGCGGTTCTCCGTTCCGCTGGTGTACGAGGACGAGGAGGAGCACCGGCTCCACGAGGCCGACCTGCAGACCATGTGGGAGACGTACGTGGACAAGGATCCTTTCGCGGCCAGGCTCCGGCAGATGGGTATTGAGGTAAGTTTCCTTGCAACGTGCAACGGCCAGGCTTCTAGGGATGCATGCGGGAGTGGTTGTACGTGCCCCTGGTGTACGAGGTTGAAGAATACTTTAAGAAACTAGTTATTTACCGACTTATGTAACTACTATTAAAATTAGACAGCTAGTACTTAAAATAAATATTATTCGTATTTCAGGAGTTCTCGGTACCCAACGACGGCGGCGTGCTGACGGTGTGGCTGGTGGTCGCGCTGGGCGTAATGGTCTCGGCCGCCATGCTCGCGTTCGCGCTGTGGCGCTACAGCTGCTTCGAGGACTACTCTAGGTAATTAGTGTATCTTTCATTTTCAAAGGCACATGTATGGTGATTTCGGTTTTCTTAAGTAAATCACGCAATTTCTTGCGAAAACCATAAATTTGGTAAGGTAGACCTGATGATGGAGACCAGGGATGGCATGTGGAACTTAAGATACATAAGCCGATAAATCAAGCTCCGTCGTTCAATTTGTGCAATTATTTTTTTGTTCGAAAGAAGTTACTTTCAAGTTAGTCCCAAAGGAATATGGTGCCGATCTGATGATGGGATCCATGAGAAATTTAGGGAACTCCTCAATTTTCAAAGGCACATGTATGGCGATTTTAGTGTTTTCTTAAGTGGTGTTTTCACCGACTTCAAACGTATCAGTTGATAGCGCTATATGGTGTTACCTCAATTTGTTTGTTTTACTCATCCTTTACGAACCTTACAGCAAAAAATTAATAAAAAATTTTTTTCGCTATTTGAGGGTTTTATTTTTTGTAAAAAAAATTTTTGGTCCAATTTAAAGTAAGATTTTTTAACGTAGGTATATATGTACCTATCTACCAACCTAGACGCAATGTTAATAACCTTCAATCACTTTTCCATGTCATTTTCTTCCAACTCTAACTATTTGAGAAATACATAAAATTAGAGGTATCGCAAATAATAAGAAAATCGCAAGATTTATTGCCATTGTTAGTCATTTATAATTCTTTAAGGGAATTAACCCCAATCACTAAATAGTATTATCAGAATACTCACAGCTTTATTTAATCAAGTATTATTTGGAATTGATAACTTCGTCATTGATAAATAACGAACAACAAACTTGTATTTTTTTGCAGTTTCCTATAATGAATCATATAATTGTAATTAAATTTTATAATCACTTTATACATAGGTACACTAAACATCTGAACTATCATTCACTTCAGTGGATTAGTATACGGCAGGGTTAATTTCACGACATCGCTTAATCAGATGGAATTGCGAATACTTCTTTATAGGTTACTGTTCGATATTTAGGTAAATCGGGACTCGAAAATCTGGGCGCTAAATTCAGTTTGAATCTGTTAAACAAGTTGATATATGTAAATAACATATCCTCGCTCCCTGTAAAATTTACTTCAGGGCCGGTAATATCAATTTATGTGATATAAAACCACTTAGGTGTACATGGTACGAATGAACGTATTACGTATAATTAAAAGCCAATAAAATCCACTAAATTAGATAGTATTTTCAGTCTTAAATATACCCATGCCCGGTGACTTTTCTTCAAGCATGCAATAACTTGAAGGTACTTTATTTTCAGATAATCAATAAGTAAATGATTATATAATATGAAGTAAGTATATTTTGATACAAATAGTCGACACCATGAAAATACACATCACTATCACCACCATGAAAATACCTGAAGGCCTACCATGAACTACTCCGTTCGTTCGTTCGTCTATTTGCCTATCTATCGCTCGAATATTATACGCGAGAGCAACAGAGAGGGAAATACTCGTAGACGAACGAACGAACGAAGTGGCTCGTGATACTGGGATAACTCGGGGCATATATACGAAAGTGATGTAGCAAAATATTTTATCGACAAAAAATATATCGATGTTACTGTCAACGTCTAAATGTTATTCAACATAAATAAATATCCGTTATTGGCTGCTAATTTTTAAATAAAAAAAATTAAAAAGTGTATTTAAGATACAAAAAGTATTGTCAGTAAATTGTAATTTTGATTGAAATGACATCCGCATACTTTTATTAACTTACGAGGATCGATATCAGATATGACATCGAACCTTTTTAAAGTAATCGAGAACGTTCAATGAGCACATGTATTAATTTAATTATATCGACATTTTTTATCGATATCAAATCCCTAGAACTTGCCCCGAGTTACCCCAGGTATGCACATCAGACAAATGTGTCATGGGACGGGCCAGCAGCACCATACAGGTATATTTAAATTTATTAAGGTTTTGTTTATTATTCTTGGAAACTAATTTACAAAATGGTGCTTCCAGGATGCCCGCACACAGCGACACGGACAGCCTGTACGAGAAGCGCAACTCGGCTCTATACCCCACCCCCCACCAGATGCTGCCGCCGCTCTACGCCGAGAAAGACTACGATTCCACGAGGGGTAAGGAAGGTTTTTATATCCATAAAGATAAAGCGTATCGTCGCTTCTACAGCCCAGTTGTTCACAATGATATAATTTTATTGTGCTTCCAGTCAGCCGTAGTTTGGAAGCGATACGGGCATTTAGCAGGTCCCAGGTTCGAATCCTGATCAGGGCATTTATTTGGGCTTTTATCACAAATAAGTGTTCCTGAGTTATGGTTTATGGTTTAAGATATTTCTTTCTCATAAGATTTTACAAAATCACTTCCTGAGAAAAATCAATATTATACTAACTTAAATCTAGGTAAGAGAGGGTAACATGCAAAGTGGCCGAACACAATGACTTTAGAAAAATGGGTAAACACACAAAACATGGTTATGGGTTATGGACGTTTTCTATGTATTTACCTAAGTATTTTATGTATCTAACTATTATTTATTATTTTAACTATTTTTTATTATTTTGACGACCGGTTGGCGTAGTTGGTAGTGACCCTGCCTCCTGAGCCGATGGTCCTGGGTTCGAATCCCGGTATGGGCATTTATTTGTGTGATGAACACAGATATTTGTTCCTGAGTCATGGATGTTTTCTATGTATTTATGTATTTGTATAGTATATATATCGTTGTCTGAGTACCCGTAACACAAGCCTTCTTGAGCTTACTGCGGGACTTAGTCAATTTGTGTGAGAATGTCCTGTAATATTTATTTTATTTATTTATTTATTATTTATTATACACGGTGCTCGTGAGCATTGCGAGAGATTTTAACAGCGTATTCCTGAGGCTAAAAGAAACAAAAAATGTCATATTAAGTTCATTGGATTAGGGCTAGTTTCTGAGATACTTGCAATTTTTATTTAAACGTAATTTTACCGCAACTCGGTAAATAACGCGTTTTGGAATGTGATAATGCTACTACGTGGTCTAGTCTAGACATGATTTTTGACAGATTTCAAAGTGACACTGGTATGTCTTTGCAAAACTCGGCTCTACCAAAAAAACATATTTTTTTTTGTATTTTAAGTGGGCCTTTTCTAAACGAAATTTATTTACCATGTATCAAAGCATATAAAAAAAGAAAAAAAAAGTTTTTTTTTGTTTTTTTTTTTTGTCGATATTACCAAAAATCATATGACATTTTTTGTTTCTTTTAGCCTCAGGAAGACGCTGTTAAAATCTCTCGCAATGCTCACGGGCACCGTGTATATACATATATATGGTGATCTAGTTAGTACCCATAACACAAGCTTACTGTGGGACTAGGTCGATTTGTATTTATTTATTATTTATAATTTCATAGAAGTTCAATGTTTAAAATAACACTTGCTCAGTCTCTTATAATAAAATCTATGGGAATTATGCGGGCTTTGACACCTTGCAATTGCACCTTGGGGGTTACCTTGCAATAGGGTACAGGATACATGAGAAAAACTTTTTTTACTTTTTATAATGATTATAATTATTTGAATGTTTCAGTGGACGTGGGCGGGTTCACTAACCGCAGTTACACGCGCACCGACATGTACGACCTGGACTCGGACGAGGACTCCGTGCCGCGCGACAGGTAACCTTATGCCTTTGGCCGAGGGTGCACGTTTGATTGACACTTTCTAACTACCACTTACATGACGTGATTGTCACTATAAGCCAAGACACAAGATTACACAATTTCCAGGAACTAATTCCCAGCAAGTTGGATATCGTTTTAATACCTGAATTAAGCCCTAAAGACGTTTTATTTTGGCTGCACCACTGACCCAACCCCAAGATTAAGATAATCAATCAATTCAACGTATTTATTCCTCTTCAATACCTAACTGAATGGCTTTTCCGTCCGACGTATGTACCATTTTCGATCTAGATGCCAAAAACTGAAAAATTACCCAAAATTTGACAGTTACTTGGTTCTCTAAAGTCAAGCTCAACTCCTGGAATTGTGCAAACTCGGTTTTCACGTCTTTAGGACCTAATTAAGGTATTTAAACGATATCCAGCTTGCTGGGAATGAATTCCTGGAAATACTTTTTATTGATATAATTTTCTTGGCCTACAAATCTTAAGATGCTTTTTAAAAGCGGAGCGAGGGTAGCTAGAGTGAGAGGTTTCATACGATCCACAATAAAAGTTGTGTTATATATTTAATTTCTGCACCTAACTTGTTTGATACTAACAACCCGTGTTAAACCTTATGTAGATTTTGAACCTACCAAACAAAGTCTGGCGGTTTTATAAAAGTATTTTGAGTACTAAATACTGCTTTTTCAATGCTAGTGAAAGATAAAGCCCTTTACTACAGGACAAAAATCTGATGTTTACAACGTGTTGCTTTATTTTTGTGTGTGTAATTAATTACAGGTACACCACAGACGTGTAGCCGAACCACTATTTACTAATGCTTGCATAAAAAACTGGTATGCGTTTCAATTTATTATTTTATATTTTCAGATTGGAAATGTAGGGAGAGTGGACCGAACGGCACAGTTATTTAATAATTTAGTGATGCACGCACATAAGGAAGCTAACTACATTCCTTTTAGCACCTTCTACGTTTACCTTATAGTTCACAACTCAGTGTCAAAATCTCGAAGTAAACAAATTACTGCCAAAATAAAAGTGTTATGTAGTAGGGGAAGGTTGATATCAAAGGACCACTTAATTTCGCGGCCTTATAATCTCTATACAATTCAAGTAAACCAAATTTGGTAATTGTAAACAAATAAATAAAGGTGAAAAGGGTTTTCACACTGTTGCCTTGTTCGGATCAGGGTCTCCTTGATTGGACCACTGAGCCACCATCAATGGAATTCGGAATCTTTTACTAATGGTCAAATCAAGGAGACTTACGGAAATGATTGATCTATTGTTATCATTACAAAATGTTGATGTGATGACGTCATAAAGTGATTGTAAAATCCTATTATGAAAAAATAAATATGAATATGAATATGAATATGAATGATATTTTTTTATAAAATGGTTTCAATATAATAAAAACCTACCATGTTTCTGTGCACCAAATAGCATATATAGGTTTTAAAATATTTAGGTGGTCAAATCAGAGCGCCGAACCAATTATTGCAATCTTCCCCTATTTTTTGCACGTCTAAAAATAAGCAATTTTTTTTGGTTTATCTCACATTATTGGAGCGCTTTCCTTAAGAGCTTTCTATGGAGTCCCAACGAGATGTGGTTGCGTCCTTCCTCTAGGATTTCTTTAGATTACTTTTCGGCTCATCAGTCCCGTGTTTTTATAATATTTTACTTAGGTATCGTCATCTTTGTCACAGATTTTACAAATTTTCAAGAAGACACCGGGAAATGGTTGACATTTAATTTTCAAGATATTAGTGCAAAGAAATACTATAGTACGCGTAGAATGTTTAAGTACCTGTGAGAACGCGTGCTGTAAAGGACTAGCAAAGAGAGTCTCGAAACTCTAAATTATACGCGATTTAATCAATTTTAAAATGTTTTGTTGCTGACTTGTACGCGGTCCACTCTCCCTACTACTTTACCTACCTGCATGTACATCTTTAAAGCATGTTGCACCCATTTTATTGCCTTCATATTTTATTTATATGACTCTTTTATATGCGATATTTGTAAGGTCAAGAATGATACAAAATTAAAATTCTTATGAAGAATGATTTACAAATTCCTTCAACTGCCGTTCTCGCATTAGCAGTCACCAAAATAATGTCTAACATTTTTAAATACCTAAAATTTTACAACAACGATTCTTTATCATCACGGGTAAACTGAAAAGTCAATATAATCAATAACTTCTTAGTATACCCGTCACCTTACTTAGTTAAGTCTCTCATAATCTTCAATTACGATTTTCTTTTATTTAGTTATTTTACTCAAATCGTGTAATAAATACGCTTATATGGTTCAAATGATAACGAATTAAGTATTGGTCAAAAAAATATTATTGGGTCGTAAAAAGTAACAATTGTTATTGATTCCAGGAATGCTGGCATCCAACCAAGGGACGTCTTCAGTGTATGAATTCCCTTAAAGTGATAGATAGTTAATCCTTGAGATTAAGGCGTTGATATGTGATTTAAAATACATACAAATGTAACCAAATTCCCCATACCACAAATTACTTTCATTTGGTTACATTTGTATGTGAAATAATATACATTAATAGCGATATTAAATATAAATAATATATTATATTAATCGTTATATACTTTATCACAGTTAAACATAAGGAAATAGTCTTTAAGTAACCTACTACTGTTGTGATTTTTTTGTCATTCTGTTACAAGATTTTTGATAAGTATTTTCTTTTCTTATAAATACATTTTAAAGTTTTTTTACATTTGTTTTTATTTTATTTTCCCAATTTTCATATATTCTCGAATATTACACGTAAACTCGTCTTTTATTTCATTAAGGTTTCTATATAGTTCGTAAACATGGCTGAGTCAAGTTAGGTTATTCTAGATTTTGTTTACTTTACCAACTTAACTCATGACAATTATGTTTCTACGGAAACTAAGATTTTTTTTTTTATTAAGCGGACCCGTTAAATAAGATTAGGGTCCAAAAAACCATTAAGTATTTAGCCAATCTACCTGAATATTCGGCTATAATATACACACGGACACAGGTTTCAGAATTTCAGTTGAGAGGTTGTGCACAGAGTTTATAGTGAAGGTTGTGAACATACACATTTCAGAATTACATTTCTTACTTATATTTGAATATTTCAACTGTAAATCTATACATACTTTTATGACAACTCATTTAGCAAATAGATTAACATACTTCATGCGTCACTGAACAATGTATACCTATAAGTAGATTTACTTAGCCCGTTTTGATTTGAATATGTTTACAGTAAATCAGTATAATTAATGCCGGATGATCCGGAACACCACGCTGCGTTCTATAACTCAAATTATGGATGTAGCTCGGAAAGCGGCCAGTTGAAATGGGACTGGGCAGGACATGTCTCCCGCATACCGAACGATTTGTTGGCCAAGATAACCACAGAATGGGTGCCCCAAAACTCGAACCTGAGACCTGGCAGACTCCGTCAGCGATGGCGGTATAACTTAGACTCCTTTTTAAGAGATTGGCCAGATGTGGCACAAGATCGGAACGAATGGAAGAAGAGGGGGATACCGAATAGGCTAACAACTAGCAAATAAAGGGAATAATTTAACTGCCATATTATAGTCATGGACAAGCTCAAAAAGGAGAGAAAAAATTCAAATCGAATTCGAGTGGACATTTTTAAATGATGATAATGATAATCCTGTAGAGTGCCGCGTTCTATATCATATCAGTCTAGGTACCAACTATATATTATTAGCTATTTTATTATTCTATGGATAGCCAGAAGAGTAACCGCAACGGTTACTTAAGGTTACTTTAATATTAGTATCGTTTCAAAGGCTAAGTTTTATGGGTCGGCAGGGCCCGCACCCCGTGCGTGCGAACCCTGCCGACCTTAGATTTCCTTGTTAGATTTCCAAAACGCATGCAAGAGGTCCGCTTTCAATTCAATGTGGCCCGTGCTTTGCATGAAACATTTTGATTCAAGAGTAGGTACAGTCAACCAATTGGAACCCTAGGCCACTCTAGAACTATGTCATAGTGAAGCTATAAATCAGATTATAAGAAATCTCTTACTGCTTGTCATTTTGGTTGACTATATCTATAGACGTGGAAATGCTTTATTAAGTAAATCAATAAATTAATAGTATCTACCTATCTAAGTAATCTTAAGTTAGTCCAAATTTTATTTTTTAAGTCTAATAAGGGTTTATGTCTTTTTATATATTTTTGTTACAAAAATTTTCAGAAACTTGTTTCAGAAACTTTTAAAACTTATTTGTAAGTATAAAGTATAAAAAATATATATAAAATATAGGTACCTACATAAAAAAGGGTACCCACTCTAAATATTAATATTTCTATCTTTTGTATGTTATTAATGGGCAGGTAAACAGATATAATAAATATTTTTTAAAGCACGAATAAAATCATTTATCATTTATAATAAATGTTTTTATTCCTGTTTTTGAGTAGTCACACTACTGTAATATATAAATTATAAATTGAAAGAGTATTACATAAAATAACTTCTACCTACTACATAAAAAGTTACAAAAGCCCTTAGTGCCCAGGGCTGGGATCGAACCAGCGATCTCCTGTATTCGCGGCACACGCCCTAACCACAAAAAAATCCTAATTTATAACTGACATAGACGCTTGATGCAAAAAACTATTTTATTTTTATTATTTATTTAATTTACTTATTTTTTATCCATTACTCCAATATGTATTTATTTTTACTTTATGAAATACGCTAACGATGCCCTAAAATCACCTAAATTGTATAGTGTTATTTACCTACACATAATAACTGACCCATCATTTAAAAAGTTAATGTTTAAGAATATACAAAACAACTCTAAATAATGGTTAAGAATGTACATTATTTGTGTTACATTCGTTTGAGTCTGATATGACCCATGTCAACATTTAGGAGGACAGGTGCTAACGACCCAAAGATTATTATTAATATAAGATATTAATTATTATAAGAAATACTAAACTCCTGTCCACAAAGAGCAAGCTTTGGTACTTTTAAAATTACATATAATATATGCAAAACTGAATTATACGTGTAAGAGCAACATTCGAACTTACAAAATCTGACTTTGATTTAATTTTACTATAAGTTCACTCTACATTTCTCTTGGACTTTAAAATATAAATGTCACACCAAGATTAGATTTTTCGGTACGTGTTTTGTATGTTTATAGACGGCTAAAATACTAGAATAGTGAAGTAAATGTTATTGTTCAATCGAAAATCCCCCATGAAGACACAATAAGTCTCAAAAGTTTCAAAACGCCAATCAATGTGATCTGTACGTTTTTTAAAGCACAAACTGTGTATATGCAAAATGTGTAATTCGGTACGTAATTGCGAAAATAATAGTATAAAAATCATACCGTTAACTATAATCTATAAAAACGACGTTATAGTTCTTGGCATCTGGCCTCCTGTCTTAGATAAGAATGTCACCCTGTTACCTGATAGGTAGTAAAAATAGAACTACTGTGTAAATGTATAGGTAGATAGGTATAGAAGCAGTTTTTTCCAGTTCATCACATGAAAATTACAATACTTACATATAGATACGCTATCTTGATTTACAGGTTACAGCATTCATCGTCAAATCTTGTACAAATCTAGTACAAATTTTCGCAAAGTAAATATCAAGTAAAACAACTGCTTCTCTCATGGAAATTCCATTTTACAATGTAACTGCGTATCTATGATAAATAAACAGTAAATGTGAGGTTATAAATAGGTGCACATACTCGTACTGTCCAAATTTAATTTTGTTGTAAGCAGATATATGTCTATACCAAGAGTTTTGACTATTTAATCAGCCGGACTAGCAATGTCTGTCATTTTCTATACCAAAAAGTCTGCCAATTTCTGCGGGGAAGGGGCACTACAAATGTATGGCTATTCATACGTAACGTACAAATAGCTATGTCAGTCCATACAATGAGTATGATTGTTTGTCATATGCCTTCACCAGAGGGGTAGGCCTGTCAATTGCTACTCCATCTAGTTTAATACTCAAGAGTGCTCACAAAAAAGCAGCAATGGAAAAACTGAAGGATCCCCCCGGGAAAACCGTGGCCGCGTTTTTCAAGACAAAAAAATCTAGCAACACACTATTCTCATGTTCTCGACAGGTACCTACTAAACTTGCAAGTCAGCAAAATACTTACCGGCATAATATAACAAAGAACAAAGTTTCGCATTAAGTATAATTATGATAGTTTTAAGCAATTATAGGGTCAATGTGGGTAAGATATATTTTATTTTTAAGGAAAGTCCGTCATATGGGACAAGATCTCCCATGTTTGTATTCCTACACCGCTCAGATAGGGTCGATACGGTACGTTGTAGGCTGTTATTGGTGTTTTCAACTCTGCTGTCAAAGGTGGCTCACGTAACCCGATAGATGGTCTTAGCCACATTGAGCTTAACCATTGTTTTTAAACGAGCAGGAAAGATGTGCCTCATTTAAAAAAGATTGCAAAGCACCAATATCCAGTTATAAAATTAGAAGACTATCCAACTAATTACAATGTATAACAAATTTAGAAAAACGTTTTTATTTATACTGTAACTTTGCCTGACTAAATTAAAAGGCACTGGAGTTTTGTTTTCTTTCTAAAATTATAATAAATAAGATTAGAAAAATTGTGTAAATTAATTAAGCAGCAATATTAAAGCACCATATATGTACATAAATTTGCTTCATATAAAATAATAAATACCTACCTAGCTACCGAAATGAGCCCCATGTAGTTCTAAGAATATTCAGGGTCATTCTCTGAGAATATGTCTCTAACTCTCTATTTACCACGACCTTTTCCATGCATTTTCTATGAAAATAAATGGGTCGTGGCAATTAGACCGTTATTTATTATATTTATTAATTTAGAGTGTTCGACACCTGTTCAAACTGACTGAGTTCGTAAGAATGCAACGTGTATGTTAAATAATATTATCTTATTATTTCACCTTATTAAAAGTATAATAATTTTCCGAACTGAATATAGTACACGTATTCATAGCGTATGTGGCAGTCGTCTAATCTAAACTAGTAAATATAATATATTTTTTAGAACTTATTCAACTTGTCAGCTTGAACAGACTATTTTGAAAGTCACCTACATTAGTAGGCGTGATACGATCGTATTTGTTGCGCACGACATGCCACAAATGATTTAATTGACATAGCGCTAGATTTTATTAACACTTGATATCAGAAAGTGCCGTTTACCATGTCATGTACGCGATAAACGCGATAAGATTATGCCTACAGAGTAAGCTTGGATTCATATTTTTCTACGGAAAAGCGACTTTAAGCCATTTCATTTTTGACCATAGACCATTCGACCTATATTTATAGTATTATAATTCTTCAGAAATGATATCAGTTCCTGCCAAATAGTTTTTAAGGAAACAAATAACGATAAAAAAATATTCAAACCCTTGCAATAAGAAAAGTAGGTTTATATTGCAATGGATGGCGTTACGCCGACCGGTTTTCTTAACCAATAAGCCCGTTGCCGGATTGTATTTCTCATTAAGCAGCATGCATCTCCCTCGTAATTATTTACTTGTAAAAATGCGCCCATCATGTTGAAGAGCCAAGTTAGGTTGCACATGCACATTTATACAATTTATTTGTTTAATTGAATTTTCTTTGAATTAAGTAATGTGTCTACCTATTTTTTTATTTTATACTTGTTTCTACTTTCTAGTACCTAACTTTTAGTCGTAGGTTACATTATATTATGAATATTATAAATAATCTATCTAGTACCATTCGGCAATCATCATCCATTAAAAAAAATAAGGTTCAACTTTGCCTTAAATAGAGTGCAGACATAAATATATGTATATGATATAATTTTAATGTTTACTGCCTAGGCTTAAATCTGTCCCAACTAGGTATAAAATTGTATACAGAGTAATCCCATATGACCCAGTAGGTACCTAATGTTTTGTTAATCTATGTATTTTTATAGGGATATAAGTACCTACATCCTACATACGAATGTTTTGTTTATGATAGAAGTTTTTCTTTTTGTTTCCAATTGTTGAGATCAACTGCAGTATTATGTTGTGCATGATATTTACATAAGATCATAAATTAATATGCCTAAAAAAATTGCATGTAGAGATCGAAATACAGATTATTTTCTCGACAACGCATTAAAAAAAACTGAAATTAATGCCAAAAAAGTGTCAAAATATTTGTTTAGTTAGTACTTCACTTACTGACTAGCTTGCAGTAGGTAGCTAATCAAATATAAAATGATGAACCTTTGCGAAAGTGTGATTTTATTTTTTTGTAAACATCAATTTTATCTTTCATTCCGCATCAAAAACAGGTATTCAATAAAATGAATAATACCTACTTCTAATAGTTTTAACGACAATTATTCTTATTTGTTGATAAATGGCTTTATAGAATCAAAATTAGCAACTAATACATCGCATTTAACCTAGCGACTAAAACGTTATGTTTGTGTTGAAATTTATAATTAGACTATACATTAGACAATCTCTATGAAATGTTTACTTGTTTTATAGATTTAACTTAAATATATCATTGTTTACTAGAGACTAGAAAATATATTAGTAAATTTAAAATACTCACTATTTCTCTTTTTTGCAAAGGAATCTAAGTAATAAAATATTTATGTTTACCGGTCGTTCTTCCGAATTATTACGTACTTACATATACATATTTAATTTAGTCTGAATTGATGGATACCTATTGTTTAAATGGTCGTTTTTGTTATGTCGTCAAAAAACAAACCTAGCATACAGATATAAGTACTTTAAAATTGTTATAAAAAAATATGAAGACGAAAATTTAAATATTACATTAGTATCTAGGTAGATTTGGAGGAACATACATTCTGAACATCAATGTTATTTAGCCGATTGATTATAAAACCGACTGTCAATCGCAAGCTAAACATAATTCCATTTTTCAATAGATTGCTGATGCTGCACTTTTCTGTCTGTTTCTTTAGACGTGGCCTACCTATAAATTAGCATCAAGTTCGTAAATAATATAATAAAATTACTTAGGATTAAGTTACAAGCATAGAAGTTTGTATGCATGGGCACTATCAGTGTTGCTGACTTTACAGCTATAAACATAAATCAAACGACATGGGTTTTAAATAGAACCCATTTATACATAGCGTGTACCTAATAGTTCGTGATCTTAATCTCCAACTTCGATACAGCTATACATAAGTATCTATTTTATAAAAGCTATGTTAAACAAACGAACTCTTAAAAGCCACTGTTTTTTTAATTTCAATTCAGAATCTCTGTCTGTCTACACATGAAAGGAACTCGCAATAATGTATATACTTACGTGGTGTCACAAGTATGTTTAAATGTGATATATTCCCTACCATGTAAACTGTCAGGCTGGAATAAATGCGTAAGCAAATTACATTTTGTTTAATTTCTTAGGGCTGCCAACAAGTTAGTCATTTAGTTACCTCTTCCTCTCCGGTTTCACGATTTTCATCAGTCAACAGCTACTAGGGAATGCAATGGATAACCGTTGGTGTATGAAAAACTTGTGTTTCGATTAGAAACAGAGTTTTCTCCATACAAAAAATAACCGATTGCATCCACTACCGGCTACCTTATATATCAATTTTTTGTTCCCTAATATGGCGTTAGCAAAGGCTTATAGAGGGATGTATTTTAACAATGTCAGAGTTAGAGCGTTTTCCCATTATCCGATCCACTATCGGATATAGGATCCTATCTGATATCCCCAGGGGGTAAAAATGCACTTTTTATTGTTTATTTACTAATTTAACTAATCTACAGTGTTAATTAAAAACTCCCGTGAGTATCAGACATATTAAAATACTTATATCGGGTTACTCACTTCAATAAAGTCAAAAATAACTCGACATGTTTCGGAACAGTCCGTGTCCCTTATTCATAATCTACAGTGCTTAAAAATAAACGTTAATGCAAAAAAGTCTTGACTTAAAGCGTACCTACATCCGATATCGGAGGTAGCACTTCCGTTAAAATTAACCGACTGACCGATATTTTCTAACAACTTCAGAATTTCAAAAGGCGTATCGGGGTAAAGGGGTATCGTTCGTGTGTGTGTTTTTTTTTTAATTTGAATGTCTTTCCCATAACAGAAAAGTGGTGTTCCGAACCTTTAGGAGGTGTACGCGGAGCCGGAGCCAACACGCACAAGCCCTTTTGACAATTTAATGAAATGTAAGGGGTACACCGAGCGGACCTGCCCCACCTGCCCCAGTCATGGGACGTACGCAGAGGCAGCACCCGCCAGGGTGTAAGGACTGTTGAGAGTTAATGGGATCTAAAATACGCTGGGCTATTATGTGAATGTGATGGACTAACTACTAGGTTATGGAGTATAAAATCGGGCGCCTGCGTAATAAAATGGTAAGTATGCAATTTTAGTTCCGGCAGACAGTGACTCGCCCTTACTGAGTCCATCATTCTGCAGGAGTTGACCTGTTGTTGAAGATCGGGTATGGTATAGTACTATAGTGGGACTGCTCGATTTTTGAAGTAAACTAGTTAACTCAAACTAACTTAAACTTTTACATAATATTGTCTTCTGTTACCGCGATTGTTATCCATTGAAATTAAACACTAGTCATTAGTCATCATCTTAACCCTGTGAAAACGAGTGCTGTAAAGGGCTCGAAACGTAGGATCATGGTGTTAATAAACGCGATTAATCCGTTCTAAAGTGTTTAATTTAAACTTTTACTTTTACCGGAAAGGCCAACTGAAGTCGTTTTATTAAAATTATTGTTTATGTGTACGTGGGTATAGTATGTTTTTGTGGTGTATGTGATCGCAAACGGCGATAGGCTCGGTTTTGCGCAAGATGTTTATTTTACCTATACCTACTGGATATAAAGTTAAATAATTAATAAATAAGTAGATAATTTTATTTAAAAATACTCACATAATTGCAATTTATGTATTGCAATTAATATCACTACATAGTATAAAACAAAGTCGCTTCCCGCTGTCTGTATGTATGTATGTATGCTCAAATCTTTAAAACTACGCAACGGATTTTGATGCGGTATATTAAAGACAGATGCGGTATAGGAAACGAGCACGAATGCTTGTGTGTGAACTTTGAATGTGGAAAAATTCTAACAATTAAAAAGATTTTTCCAACAAATAAATGAGTATGGGACATCAATCTCGCGAACTGCACAACATTATTTGCATACGTTAATTTTTTGCATAGTATTGCATTCCTTCGATATTTTATTTGCAGGTGTAAATTTCGAGCTAAGGGAGAATCCGACAACTTTACTAGAATTCTATGTTAGTCCTTGATAGGAAGTTAGGTAGGTACTATTATGTTTTTAACGAGGTAGGTTTATCATATTTATCTATGGGGGCAAAATTTTGTATTTAAACAGGATTTCTCTTGATTTTAGGAAGGGTATACTAATTGAAAATTAGGCAAGCCGGTAGGTATCTTGTAGTAAAATATCGTTATTCTCACTGCAATCAGTCGATGAGAAAATATATATAACTACTTCTCAGATAACAATAAAAATATTTACTTATTACTAGCAAAAGCAGTTGTTTTACAGATTTGTTACCAAATTACGGACACATACTCGCCTAGTCCACTATTATTTAGGAGGTGTGTACACAGTTTTGAATGATAATGGTATGCGGTAAAGTGCAGACAATAACATGTGGTGAGGAGTGGCGCATAATAGGGCACTTACAGTCGTAAGCGTACCATTCTGCAACATTTAGTAATTTTGGAGTTTGACAACCGATTTGTTAACTACCTTTTCATAAATCCGATGCTATGTGAAATCGAAACGTCATTTTCTCTTAGGGTAGAGGATCCAAAAGATGAACAACCCCCAATAGATGAACGTTGTTCCTAAAAATCCCAATAATTAAATCCTGACGTACTTTACAACCTTAGGAATATTTTTTACTAAAACTTTAACATTTTCCCTTCATAGACCTTTAAACTTTTAAATAATAGATCAGTGTATGTGGTTGTGAGAGCTCGCCGAAAATATGCCTCGCGCCGAAATCGCCGTTTGTATGGAATTCTTATTAAGAATGGCGCTTCAAAATTTAAGGAAATAAATTCGTATAAAATTGAATAATGTTTTTACTGACATGCTTTTGCTTGGTAACGATTCTAGACTAATCCAGCTACCCTTTACGTTATTAATAAAGTCATAATTTAACTTATTTTATTAAATATTAACTGTTCAAGTTATGGTTCCAATATTGTGTGATTTATCCAATAGCTGAACAGCGTTCAACTTTTGGGTAAATATTAGTTTTTTGAAATACTTATACAAATCCTAACGGTAACGGTAGATACTCCATTTATATCTTAAATTTCTAGTTTGCTGTTCCTTGATTTTTTGACTAAAAGATGAACGAAACTTTGCTTGTTTAACTCAATTATTACGGGGCATATTTTAGTATGGAAACGGGACTGTTCACTGGATTAAACTATACCTAAAACATGAACTAAGAGAATTTACTAGTTCATCTATTGGGCTGCATTCCAATACATGAACGATTGTGTTACTTTTCTTAGTTCATATCATCAACATCGTGCCCAAAACTTGAACGAACTAAATTTATTCGTCTTTCTATACTACTGTTCATCTATTGGTGCCCAGCTGTTCATAATTACGGTACTCCCTTTTGCATTTTTACTGGTTCATCTTTCGGGGTAAAAATGTTCAGAGTTAGGGCACTTTGTTCATGTTCTGGGGGAAATGGGCCATTTTGGAACAGAATCATTTTTATAAAAATATTGGATAGTTTAAAGAGGGTTTGGAATAGTTTAATCTAAACTAGACTATATGTAGTATAGTATAAAAAAATAAATCTTAGTGAAAATTGGTTATAACATACGTAAAAAAAATACCAAAGTGAGGTAAGTCGCTTAATCGTTCATTTATTGGTTCCCCTACCCTATATCATTTTACAGTAAAGATTTTAAAAACATAGATCTGTTAAACACTACATAGCGCACTTAACTAGAAAAGTGGATTAGGTCAGGTTAGAAATGCGACCCCCGCGGAAACAAACTTGGGTCAAAAGTGGGTTAGGTTAGGTTAGAACTGCGACCCTCACGGAAACAAACTTTGGCCATTTTTATATACCGGGAAAATAATATTTCGGTAAGAATACTTTACGCCACCAAAAGTAGTTGGCAAATGATACTTTGGTATTTTAATAAGTGTTGATTCGAATCATAAGCGAAATAACATTGAAGCGAACTAAGAATGAGGAAAATAAAAATAAGGTAAAAGTACTTTAGGGCAAACAAAATTTAGACCAATTCATGAAATGGGAAACGTATTCGGGGTACTAATATTCGACAGTAATTTTTAACTTTATGATAGGTAACCGATATTATATTTAAATTATAACATAAAATTTTAACATTAACACTACTTCTTAAAGTAAAAAGAGGAGAGTTGACATTTTGAAATGACCGAAGAAATATTCCTTTGAGTGTAGCTCTATAGCATACGCTGTTTAAACAAGAAAGTCACTTTTTCAACCGACTTCAATATTTCAAAAGGAGGAAGGAGGTTCTCAATTCGACTGAATTTTTTTTTAATTTTTTTTTTTAATGGATGTTCACTCATAACTCCGTCATTACTGAACCGATTTGATTTTTTTTTTTGTTTTCTAAAAGTAGACGGTTCCTGGTTGGTCCCGTTTTTTTCAAAATCCATTTCTGATGATGGGATCCATGAGGAACTGAGGGAACTCCTCAAATTTGAAAGGCACATGCATGCTGATTTGGGTGATTTCTTAAGAAACTCGAGCATTTCTTTACGAAAATCATCAATTTGGTGGAGTGGACCTGATGATGAAGACCAGGGATGGCAAAATGGAACTGCTTCGTAATTCTCAGGACTATGATCCGATTTTAAAAAATATTTTTTTGTCTGTATATAGATGGTTTCAGGATTGTCCCGTTTTTTTCAAAATCAATTTCTGATGATGGGATCCATGAGGAACTGAGGGAACTCTTCAAATTTGAAAGGCACATGCATGATGATTTGGGTAGTTTCTTAAGACACTCGAGCATTTCTTTACGAACATTATCAATTTGGTGGAGTGGACCTGATGATGAAGACCAGGGATGGCAAAGTGGAACTGCTTGTTAATTCCCAGCTCTATCATCCGATTTGAGACCTTCATCTTTTCTTTGTAAAGAAATACCTTCAAGATAGTCCTATTTGATTATAGTTCTATTTTGATGATGGGCTTCATGAGGGATTGAGAGAACTCCTCAAATTTTAACGGCACATGCATTCTGATTTGAGGGTTTCCTTAAGTAACTAAAACAGTGTTTTGGCGGAGCCAAAATTTTGATGAACTTGATCTGATGATGAAGACCAGGGATCGCAAAGTGGAACTGGTTAATAAACCTAGCTCTACTTATTATCCTAGTTGTGACATTCATCTTTTTGATTTGATTGATATTCTGATGATGGAGTTCTAGAAGAATTCAGAGAACTCTTCAAATTTGAACGGCAGGTTAATTGTGATTAGGTGTTCATAATTAGCTTAGGCATTTTCTTACTGTGGCCATCATTTTGCTGGAGTGGACCTGATGTTGATAATCAGGGATGGCATAATGAATATGCTCGTTAATTTACAGTCTGTCATCCAATTTAACACATTGTTATTTTGTTTGCTTAAAGGTCTACAAGGGAGTTCCGTTTGATTATACTTCAAATGTAATGATGGAAGCCCTAGGACATTAAGAAAGCTCCTCAATTTTCAATCGTACACGTGCGGTGTATTGGATATTTGTGAAGTAAACTGGCTAACTCAAACAAATTCTTAATTTCACTTTTACCGGGAACCAAATGAAGTCGGTTTTTTTTTCTTAAAAATTATTTAATGTTAAAAATATTGAGGTAATATTTATGAAGGAAAGTAAAATCCATCATTTAACAATTCAGTGAAATTCCTATATTTCAAGATAGTAGGAAAACAAAATGTTGTGGCATTCCCCATCATCTCGCAAGGTCGGCTTAACTCTCTCAATTAGTGCTGATAACAGAGATAAAGCTGATTGCGTTGCGATAACACGTCGTCGGAGAGAGCCGGAAGAAAACTTAGCGACGCTCCTAGGACTTTTGCTACCACCGTCTCGAATTTGGGATTGTGATTTCATTCCAGTGCTTGAAAAGTTTTCTTGTTATATTATAAAGTGTTTTTTGTCCTAAATACTCATAAATGAAACGTACCCATAACAAATCAAGAATTGTGTTAACAGTGAAGTTTGGTTTTCCGTCAAAATAAGTTTATAAAAAAGGGGACAAGTGAATTTTTTACATGTTAGTATTCGAATCGAAATATGGAAGAAGATCAACTAATAAAATACCTTGAATTCAACCAAATAAATCAACTGTACGAAGAATGTTTGACATATTTACAATCAAGCGTTAGCAAAACTGCCAACAACCACAAGGAATCTAACTTGAAAATCGAAGAACATATATCAAAAGACAATGACGATAGCTATCCACTATACGAAAGTATTAAGGAGACTAAAACCGAAAATGGATTCATAGAAGTACCGAAACCTAACTTCAATGTTGAAAATGAGTTTAAAAATGATAAAGCAACAAGTGTTAACTCTGTAGGATCAGAAATTAAGTCAGAGAGACTGAGAAAGCTCTCCCAAACATTACCCAGGATAGTAATTACTCAGAGTGACGCGAGTTTGAATGTGAATAAACATAAAGTCATTTACGAATTTCAGAAACCCAAAACACCTAGTGTTGGGAATAAACATTTAACAGTGCAAAACAAGTAAGTTTTCCATAACAAGTCTGCTTTATTATGAAATTATGAAATTCCACTTGGTTTCTAAAATGCTTTACGAGTATGGTTGAATCTTTAGAGATAATCTAGAGCATGACGTTGTTAATCCTGCGTAATCCTTTAATTTTACAGTTTGGTTAAAAATCCTCCACCACTCCGCAATCGTTCGGCTTATGGTGACTTCCCCAAGAGATTAGTGTCTAAAAGCGGCGGCGAGAATGTGGCCCTTATATCTAACGTGCCATTTGAGAAGATTCGACTACTGAATGATACATTTCATACGCTGGTAAACACAAGCTTAGGGTAAAAAATTATTAAATATATATTTTAAAAGGCAGAAAAAGTTACAATTATACATAAAACCTAATAAATAATAACCTAATAGCTTAGGGTCCTATAAATTTCTGACGTTTCACAATGTGACAACCTTATGACGCTTATCTTTTATTTGCATGATATTTGTTGTCACGTTTTAAAAAATATGTAAGTGCGAGGATGACGCAAGAGTCGTATGACGATATAACGATGAACAGACGATTTAACAGAGGTAAGAGCGTGCGACTTTCAATCCGAAGGTTGCGGGTCAAACCCCAGCTCGTACCAATGAGTTTTTAGGAAATATATGTACGAAATATCATCTGATATTTAATCATTAATCGCTTTCGGTGCAGGAAAACATCGTAAGGAAACCAAACTGATTCCAATAAGGCCTAGTCTACCCTCTGGGTTGGAAGGTCAGATGGCAGTTGCTTTCGTAAAGCTAGCGCCTAAGTCATATTTTGAGGTTTGTTGTCAAAACAGACCCCAGGCTCCCTGAACCGTGGCATAAGTCAAGCCGGAAAACGCTTGGAAGAAGAGACGATTAAATTATAACCATCATATACCTACACTACGGGCCGTATAATATCGATGTCTGACTATTTGCACTTTCACGTGGATAACCTTGTACTTCATACGCCTGCAGATCAACCTCCGCTGGCGTTGGATAGTAATCGGCACGGTGGTGGTCCACTTCACCATGTGGGCGGTGTTCGCCCTGTTCTGGTACATCACGGCACTGGCACATTACGACTTCGAGCCGGATCCTCCTAAACGACCTTGCATCACCGGGGGAAAAGACTTCGTTACTATCTTCTTGGCATCCGTTGAGGCTCAGGTATAGAAAGGACTTGAACTTGAATGCACACGTGAAACTCGCCTTGAAAGTAGGAATCTAGGAATACAAACATAAAATGAATGTACAGGTGAAAGATCAGGCATCAGACGGCCTTATCACTATTACAAATAATGTCAAAGATAAAGCACACAATGCAAGGAAATCAAAATTACCTAGCCAATCTTCTTTTCTAATGCTTAGATAACAATACAAGAGATGGGTCTTCAAATTTTACGGAAATACGGTTACGTAAGTTAAATCTAGAAGAAAATATATTATTTATTTATAATTCATTAAAAAAGATTAATTGTTTTTGAAATCTTAAATCTAGTATATACAAAAAGTAAAATTATGTAATAACTAATAAAACATGTCAGCAAAAAGGGTTAATAGATAATTTGTAAGAAAAAAAAAACCGACTTAATTTGGTTCCCGGTAAAAGTGAAATTTAGAATTTGTTTTAGTGAGCCAGTTTACTTCACAAATATCCAATACACCGCACGTGTACGATTGAAAATTGAGGAGCTTTCTTAATGTCCTAGGGCTTCCATCATTACATGTGAAGTATAATCAAACG